>OZ014477.1:17154315-17754315 GCA_963965965.1 Trididemnum nubilum
TTTATGCTGTTTAATTTTTTTTGCTTTGCAAACGAGAAGTGTCAAAAAGTAGAGAAAATATTATCAATATTTTCTTATTCAATAATATTTTCCATTTTGAACATTTCTCGTTTGCAACCAAAAAATTTAACAGCTTAAATTGTGAAAAACAAACAACAACCCTTAAAACAGCATCAATCGTTGAAACAACTTTAGTTTTTGTGGTGCATTTTAGAAGTTGCTAATTTAAATTTCTTTAACTTTGATTTCCACATTTTCTATTTTTCGACAATTCTCGTACACAGCACACAAAAAAACAGCATGAATCATAAAACACAAACTAGTTGTTTGTTTATTTTTTGTATTGTATTTTCCAATCAAATAATTACACTCACTGCACTACGTTGAAGCATGTAACGAGTTTGCACGGCCCATTTCCATGTCATTGCACCTGCAGGCAGCACAGGTCCTTTTAAAGAAATGCCGTGTTTGATTTGACCGACTTGAGATTTGAACTGCAGACCTCCCGCTCCAGAGAAACGTGTTACCGCTCAACCAACTGGTACAGTTGTTAAAGAGTTTTCTATTAACTATAATTTTCTCATTTTAAATTAATTAATTTTCGACCTTTCTCGTACTTTGCGCAAAAAAATTAAACAGCATGAATTGTTGAAACAAACAATTAGTTTTAGAGTTGTTGATTTCAATTTTCTATTAACTTTGATATTCACATTTTTTTATTTTTCCACACTTCTTGTATGCAAAAAAAACAATATTAATCGTAAAAGCAAACAATTAGTTTATTTTTCATAGCATATTTTATTGAATCAAATCTTTTATTATACTCGCTGCAAAACGCCAAAGCGAGTAATGAGTTTTCAGAGCTTATCTCGGTGTCTTTGTGCCCAGGCAACACAGCTTCTTTTTGGGAAATGTTGCAGTGATGGCAAATCGTTAGGCACTTTGTGTCTGATTTGAACCACAAACCTCCTGCTCCAGAGGTTATTGCATTATCGCTCGATCAATTTAGTTGTTAATTTTGGTTTCTATTAACTATGACTTCCAGATTTTCTATTTTTTGACCCTTTTTGCACGCAACGCAATAAGAAAAAACAGTGTGAATCATAAAAACAAACAATTAATTTACTTTCGTGGTATGCATATTGGTTTTTTAGAGCTGGATAGATTTGTTCTAAATGATCTTGTGTTAACAGCATCATTAGCGCTAATGACCTCTCTGCATGAAACAATGCTAAAGATATGACGGTAAAACTTCAATTGTTTACTGATGATCAAAATTTACAACAAAAGCAAAAAATTACAACCATACCATGTGCAAATACCTAGTTTGATTGAGTGGTTCTTTAAAATAATAAGACCAAAAACCCCGCATTGTTTTGCACATGATGCAAAAATCATAAAAAATATCTTCTTTTGAAACAACGATATCTCGAAAAGTTCAAGGTAAATTTTCACAGTTTTGGTGTTCATCAAAGCGGAATTTTTTGCAGAATCACAAAATCTTAATCAAAACATGCCCCATTGCCTAGTTTAATTATAAGTTTCTTTGAAATAATAAGATTTAAAGTCCGCAAAGTCTGCATACTGTATGAAAAAAAAAAAAATTGACCATTTTCAACTGACGATATCTCAAAAACTTTGGGTAAAATTTTACAGTTTTGGTGTTGATGGAAGCGGAATTTACTGCAGAATCGGAAAATTCTAATCAAAACATTCTCGCGTATGAAGTTTGTTAGCTGGATTGATTGAAAGAACAATACCCAAAATCACCTGCAAATCGCAAAAATTGCAAATTTTCAAACACAAAAATCTCAAAAAGTCCAAGGTAAAATATTTTTCTTTATCGAAGCAGAGTTTACCACCAAAGAGGAACATCAAATAACACGCCCAAATGTCTAGTATTTTTGCAATATGTTGAAGACCGAGATAGGCTAAAATCCCATTCATTTTCCCTACCCCCTGATTTTATTGATTCAAAAACGATAATGAATTTGTAAATTGGGCCGATTATGAATCCGTAACCGATGTTGAATTCATAATCTTCCCGAAGTGGTATTAGGTGAAAAACATTGGTTTTAGAACTCTTTAGTCTTAGAAGTAGAACTGCTTAGTGATGCTCCTCGCTAGCGAGCTCAATGCGGTTGAACTACGTGCAGTGCCAGTGTGATACTGGTCAAGAATTCTTTTGCTGGTGACCTTGTTGTTAGACTTTAATCAGAGTAATTCGAAAAGAGGGCATGATGGCAAGTGCAGAAATTGCCCTTGTGTGTGATTTGAAGGTTCGAGTGGGCTGCCAGGATAGGCTATGTAAGAATTCAGATGTTGATGAAACACTAGCCTAATGGCAAAGCAGATAAGTGAGTGAAGTGCTACCTCACAGTTGCAAAAGAAAAATTGAAAGTCTGCTATGCAATCTTTACAAACAAACTGTATAACAGTTTTCAGAATTTTTTATGGCTCATTTAAACTATGGCTCATTGCTATTTGAAAGGTATACAAAATCCTTGCAAAATTAAAAAAGGTATACCACTTTAAGCTAGGTTGAAGAGCCCTGATCTACGGTAACTCATGGCTACTGTACTGTAAAGCAAAATGCTATGCAGTGTCGAGTGTGCAAATGCTATACCGTAAATGGAACTTTTAGTTTCGAGCAGCAGCTTCCTGGTTACTGTAAAATTTTTGAAACTAAATTAGGCTATTTAAAATTAGGTCATGCCTAAATTTTGAATTTGCAAAAAACATTGTAAAAAGGAAAAGACCAGCTACCAGACGTCTACGATCTACCACTGAATACCTTTTGTTCTGAAACCCAGAACTATGGCGATTGGCTTGCATAGGCTAGGCTACTGTATCAGTAGTGGTACCCTGCCTGCCTGTTCCTCAGATCAGCATACCTACTGCAGTTCTACCCAATGACCTAAGGTTTAGGTATGCTGCAGTTACTGTACAGTAGTTAAGACCTATGTGGTTCTACAGCCAAACCTTACTTACTGTTACGACACACGTTTCCTGACTGCACACTCTCCACTACAGCACTATACTAGGCTTAATTCACAATGACGAAGTGGAAGTTCTTTGGAGGCTATCTAAAAGTGAAACGCTAGATCTTTACACTAGAGATACCTTACAGCAATGGTTGCCAAACTTTGGTATGCGTACCACTGGCACTAGTGCGTAGAGGTAAGTGAGAGTCTTTTTTAGTTTTAGGTGGAATGCCAGCAACTTTAGCTTAGTTATAAATTCACGAAGACACTCAAACTTTTAAAACTTTCATAGCTCTCATTTTGAACAACTTAAAAAACTTTCAGATTGAGTACCGTTACAGGTAACTTGCAATATTGTGTTTTAGGCTAGTTGCCTTTAGTTTGGATGTTGCATGTTTATGATGCAACACTCATCTTGTTCAACATAAACAGAGAAAAAGCTAGATATATTACCTGTATTCTGTGGGTGTGAAGTAAAAAAAATGAATTGTGCTTGGTACAGTATCTCCAGCTGCTAAGACTACCAGTAGCTGGTGAAGACAATCCAACTACATCCATCGCATTGAAACGGTTGCTAGTGATTTTGTCACAAAAGTGACTACATGACCGATGGCATTCTCAAGACAGAAACGACAGAATAGACCTATCTGCCAACCGTATCGCACTATTGCGTTAGGCTATTAAAATTTAAGGATTGACTGAGAACAGCAGTCATTAAACTATTCTACTATTCCCAGAGCTGTCTTACCCCAACCCTCACTTTGTGGCAAAATTACTGTGACAAAATCACTTTGTGACAAAAGATCACAGGTAGGGCCTACCGGTAAGTGGTAAGCTAATATTAACAATCAAAACTAGTCATTTTCTGGCTTTTTAATGTCTTCCTGATGTTAGTTCAACTTTCGAAAGTGACTTGGTGCACATTGCACAGAACGTGCATGGTTAAATTTTATAAACAGATTCCAGTGATGTCACTTGTTTTTGAAAATTTTTATTTTGATTTTTACAGTTCTAGGTTTGGGTTAGGGTTTAGGCTAGGGCTGGGTTTAGAGTTAAGGGTTACTGATTAGGTTTTTTAAGCTTTATATATTTCAAAATGTCTGCGTGCACACAGCGTTTTTTCCTCAACCAGTCAACTTTAATATACCGTACCGATACGTAGCAGTACTCTACTGTACAGCTCAGAGCTACAAGCTACGGTAATTTTTCTTATCTTAGAGCCGACTGGATGCATATTTTTTAGTTTGAGATCTTCTATTCCAACGTAACTTAATTAATGTAGACTGGTAAGTGGGACATGAACTAGCCTACCTAATTAGTGATGAACACTGTACTAAAGCTCAAAATGGTACCGGACTTCCGATAGCATATCGCAAAAAAAGTTTGGGAATCACTGCCAAACAGTGAGCTTTTAGGTTTGGTGCATGAGTTGCATTACGATATTTCCGATCTCTGTATTTACTGTAGGCTACCGTTGTTCAAATAGAATTGGGATTGGGTAAATCTGAAACAGAACTTTTTGTAACCTCCTTTCCAACCTTTTGTTCACTTATCCCTTGTTTCGAGTTGCGTCTATTTGGATTAATTTACCATATCGTACCTCAGACCTACATCCTATTTTTATTGAAAACATCATACTTGCTCCAAACAAATTTACGTAAGATTTTCATTAAAAAACACCAGACATCAAATTGCAAGTTAAAAACATCAGATCTGATGTAACTTCATCAACGCTTGAAACACTGCCAGTAAACAGCATAATGGAACTGGGAATCACCACAAACCATTTCATCAAAAATGTTTATCATTCTACCAAAATTAAAGGCATATTATTAAAAAAACTGAAGGGGGTGAGACTTGGACGTCGCTGGTGATGTCGATGTCAGGCCCTTGTCTTTTAAAGTATAATTTGTTACATACATTTTTTCATAAGAACAGCTGTATACGAGGCTAATTTTTGGTTTAAATTTAAAACAAATCAAAATGGCATCCAGGTCGAAAAATCTTTTGCTCGGTTTGCTCTCAAAAAATTTTGACAAATATGAAGCCTAAATTCACCAAATCTGAGCTTTCTACGATCTTCCGTTTCCAAAATATGACAATTTAAATTTCCCCTAAAAAAAGCTTTTTCCCTTTAGAATTTTCCAGGGTTGCCAACTACATACAAATTTTCAAAAAGTTGGTGCATGTTTGCAACTTTCAGTAAGTGTTTTAGGTAGTGTTTTTGCAAAACGAACTACGGTCAGAACTATAAATTAGCTGCTTTTCAAGTAAATTCAAGACAACCTTCCAAAATTTATCCTCTGTCACAATACTGAAAATATGGCAGCAGACCCGGCGCCACGGGGGGGCATACCGGGGCCGTGCCCCGCAAATGACTGCTTCTGTCCCCCCCAAACGAAAACTGTGCCTCCCAAGCAAGGACTGTGCCCCGAAGAAATTGACAGAATCGGGGCTACTGGAGTGCAAATCGAGGCCCAAATTGGTGTTTTCTCTGTGGACTGACAACGGATTTCTTGATGTTTTTGGGATGAAGACCTTTTTTTTGGAGATCACCTGTTTTTGGCGGGAAAAAGTGCTTGAATTTGCGATTTCGGGCGAAAAATCCCTTGCAATTTCAGTGAAGACCTTTTTTTTTTTGAAATCACCTAAAAACTGCTTAAAATTTGCGATTTCAGGCGGAAAATCCCTTGAAATTTCAGTGAAGACCTTTTTTTTTTTTGGAGATCACCTGTTTTCGGCTGCAAAATCCCTTTGAATCTTTGCTTCTCACCTTGTTCACTTGATCCAGACTAGGATAAATTTCTCGTGCCCCCGTGCCCCTCTCGAATTTACACAAAATAAACTGCTCGTGCCCCCCCAAAATTTATTTCTGCCCCCCCCCCCAATCACGCTATCCTGGCGCCGGGCCTGTATGGTAGCATTGAAGTAGGAGGAAAATTGTTAACTTTGAATTGAAATATCTTGAAAACAGGAAGAAGTAGAAAGTTCAAATTTGGTGAGAATGCAATGCAGCATTTTAGACTTATTCCAACATTTTGTTTTACAGAGAAAAAAATTGACTTGAATGCCAGCTTCAGCACGAAAAATTATTTGAAGAAATACTGCTCGAGATCGATTTATATTTAAGAAATCAGAATTCAGAACTACTCAGGTCAGGCGCGTAGCCAGAAATCTGCAATGGTAGATGCGCGAGTCTAGGGCTGGTCTAGGGGCAGAGCCCCCAGCCGCCGGAGGCAGTGGGGTCTGCCCCAGCGCTCAAAAATTTTGTATTTTTTTGCCATAAAGAACTTATATTTGGCCTATTTTGGTAAAAATTAATGCTATTAAAACGTGGCATAGAAATTAGCAGTGCAAAAGCCTGATTAGACTAGTTACTTAAATGGGCTATGTGGAAAGTAGCTATTGGTAGAATTTCAGTTCTCTCGTTTACAAGCTGGTAAATCATAAAATCCGACACCGGTAGTTCAATAAAACTCTCAACGTCTCAAGGAATAGTCTATTTCGTCTAGATTTTAATCAAGAAATGTATAATTAGAGTGACTAATGGAAGGAAGTTTGAGAGAAGTGCTTGATTTTTAATAAACTAATACTAAATACTGTACAGTGAATAGCTCCCTCCCTCTACTTTTGAGGTTATATGTTTTTTGATGAAAGTTGTGTTAAGCATTTTTCAATAAGCGATCAAATTTGAATACCAATTTTTGGCCATTTTTCAAAGTTGTTTCTGATTTAAGAGTTTTATTTTTGACAAAGTACCCCACCCCCTCCTAAATAAGCGTTTCAAAATATGTTTCAAATAATTTTTGAAGCTATGCAAGTGGAAAAGACTGTCTCAGAAGTGTCAAAAACGTGGTATTTTCCTAATTCTGCATTTTGGTCGGCAGACCAATGGGGGGCGACAGCCCCCCATTCTGGATACGCTACTGCTCAAGGTGATAAAAAAGGTGCTCAAAACCGTGTTCCACTTTTTCCTTTATTCGCCAAAATAGATTTAATACGTTTGACTCGGTTCGATTGGCAACCCTTCGTTCGTGACAACAAAAAAGAATGTCCTTGCAAAAAAAACAAAGCGATTGTTCGAGGACATATCAGAAAAGAATGACTTCGCAAAATATCTTGCAGAATAAGCAATGCGATGTTCATTCGTGGCTTAGCCTATTTTAAGCAAGAAAACGTGCAAAGACTTCCTTTCTGATGTCACGAAAATGCAAAACGAAGGGTAAGGCTCGCGACTAGGATTTTGATAAGGAGCGGCTTGAACCCAAGCCAAAACTTTTTGTTTTTTGTTTCTGTGAACTATTAAATTAGTTTTGCCTATTTTTGTTCCCGAAATGCCTCATTTAGGCAGCGTGCTGAGCAAGCTGCTGCTACTCAAGTGTATTACAGACTGGAGTCTGGTGGCAAAGCCCCCAGCCGCCGAAGACCATGGGATTCTGGAAGCGAAGCTCACGCTGCTGCGTAATTTTGTGATTTTTCAGAGACAATATCCATTTTAATTTATTTATTGACGGACTCAAAAAAGATCGTTCCAGCAGTGCAAATGCATAAACACAACTACACACTAATCACACTCAAACACACACAAAAGCTTTAAGCAAGATAGAATCCAATCGTTTGTTCTTGCTTTATCACTTATCGGTATATGGTCCAAGCTAGGTATTCAGGTGCAAGTTCGCAAAATGATTATTGCATAGACCGGACCTTAAGTCGATTAATCTTACAAGCGCAGATAACCTGTAAGCATTGTTATAAGCTACTCTAAAACAATTTAATGTAGATTTTCGATACATACACCAAACAGTACTTCCATAAAAACAAGACACAAAAGTACGAAATAAGCAGTTTTTTACAGCTTTCGAGCAACGACAAAATTTCCAACGTAACTTGTTGGCAGAACAATAAATAGAGCGTAATTGCCTGTTCATGTTATCATCAGTCAGAGGTCAATACAAAACTTAAATACTTTAGTTTTTTGACACAGTCGATTGAGTTACCACATAGGTGAAACTTTGGCTCAAAAATCAGGCTTAGACGATTAGTCTTAAACATCATGGTTTTAGTTTTAGTACAGTTAAAAGTAATATCATGACTATTTGCATAGTCACAACAAATATTATGAAGTTTTTGGAGACCCTTGAAGCTCGCGGCAAGGCATCATATATCATCTGCATGCATGATATTATTCAAGCACTGGTTACCAATACAACATCCAATGTTAAGTTTATTCAAAGTCAGTGTCTCAGTGATAGCTCGTTCATGTAGATGGCAAATGGAAAAGGGCTCAAGATGCTACCTTGCCTTACTCCATTGGTGGTACTAAAAGATTCAGAGTGAGCAGAATTCCATTTAACGCAAGATCGTTGGCTGGAGTACCATTTAGCTAATACATGGACAAAAATCACTGGCACTTTAGCTTCAACAAATTTCTTAAATAACACACAGTAATTCTCTTTGTCAAAAGCTTTTGAAGCGTCAAGAACAGCAACAATTACTGGACTGTCACTATGGTTGTAGCCTACTTTGTTATTGTTTGTTTAAGTAAAAACTGACACATATCCGTACTATGAGATAACTTAAAACTAAACTGATTATCAATACTAACCAAAAATTCGTGGATCATGTGCAAAATGAATAGCTCAAGAAACTTCGAAAATATTGTAGCCAAAGCAATGAGTCGGTAATTAGAAATAGCTGTGACATCATCATGCTTGCTTTTTATTATAGGTGTTTGTACTGAATAACTACACAAGTTAGGGACATAAAAATGAGCAAGACATAAATTAAAAAAACATACTGCTATGCAAAAGTTGTATATCACGCACAAAAATTAGGCTATATGATACGCAGAGAGACCATCAAAGCCAGGAGCGCAATTTAATTTCGATTTTTGTGATAGAAATTGAGCAAGTTGAAACGTACAGAAATATGGTTTTATGGTTTCGTAGGTATACGTATTGCATTCGTCAAAATCAAAAACAGTAGGATCGTCTTCGATAAAAGAAGCTTCATTACGATTAAGTAGTTGGCCATAGTGATTTCCCCACATATTTGCAATGTTTTGGGCACCAGAGACTACATTGACTACGGGTGCGAGAACGGTTAAAGCAGGTGTTGATGATTACAGCCTCATTTGTCTCCAGAGTTGATTAGTGGGGCTGTTGTGGATCAGATTAGATGCCAAAGTGTCTGCAGCACATTTTTTTCAAATTCCGCTAATGCTGCCTGAAGGTGCTTTTAAAATGCTTTTTATTACTCCTCATAGCTTGATATAAAGGGCCAGTTTTTGGTTTGCCATTTCTAATCCAATTCATGTAACTTAACTTGGCTGATTTGTGACGCTGCTTTAGATTTCCAGACCAATCAGGAACTCGGAAAGTAAGTTAATGCTCTTGATTACTTGAAGAAAGGCTGAAGAGTTTTGCAAACAGTTAACGATTCTTTGGTAATATCCAGAAATACTTTCTAAAAGATTTTCGTCATTACATTTAGGATACTGGCCGCTTATGGCATTCAAAGGCATAGGCATAGCTGACATTGCAAGTTTAGTATTTTGATAATATTCTACTTTTTTAGAAGAACTAAGGGTCGGCCAGTTGATGGGTTTAAAATTGTTTTTGTGAAGGTGTTTATTGTCTTGACAGGTGTAGCTGGGCACGAAGTTGATTAAAACAATTATGCAAAGGACGGTGATCTGAGATCAAGTATTGATGCAAAATTTTAATACTATCTGTTAATTGATCTGCTGAGGCAGATGAAAGACAATGGTCAAACCAAATGGTAGAGTTGTAGCTATCGCTGAGATAGGTAAAAGAATCTATAGGTAACAGTCTCTCATCTGAGATCGCAAAGTTATTGTCACTACAAAATTCAAGCAGTGATTGCCAAAAACGGTTACTTTTTCTAGCGTTAAAGTCTCCAACTATTTAGACTGCATAGGCATCATGACTATCACACGTGGCAGAAAGCTCACCCAGGTAGGTTTGGTAAGAGTCAAAATTCTCCGGACAGCAGTAGGGAAGATAAGCATTTAGCATTAGAATATTACCTTTATCACATGACACATTTAATCCTGTGATTTAACCAGAATGACTAACAATGCTTTTTGCAGGGAGCTCTTTCTTCCATAATCTTGCAGTTCCACCATAGGGGCTACCTTTCCTAAGCTCATCACACTCATTAATAGGAGAGTAACCAAAAGAATCGTGATGATCACTGATAGTGGAGAGAAAGTCTAAATTTTGTTTTGTAATCCATGTTTCTTGAAGGAATATAATATTATAGGTTTCACACAGCTTTTTGATATCAACTTTAGAGTTCTTATTACCTCTACAGTTATAACAATGCTCAAACCGTTGAATTTGCTGTTGGGTACTTACACTTTTTGAAGGAGAATCATCTACTGCTGTCTGCTGTTGACTTTTCATGAAATCGTTTTACTAAAACACCTTCTGGCCAGTTATCAGGGTTTACAGATTCTTAAAATGAGATGCCAGCTATGGTTCAATGAAAAGAGGCATAACTGTCAAATCTAGTTCTCAGTTGAGTGCATGAACTTGATGTTGCATTTTTAAATTGGTTTTTGGCAAAATTTTCAATTGCAAGTACAATAGTGTAAGGCTGCAGCTAGGAGATAAATACCTCTGCGGGTTTGGTTACTTTTGGTACTGGCATCAGCTGAGAGCCCTTCAACTTTCCTTCATTAGATTTTTTCACTAGTTTCTTTCGTTTACTCTGAATGTTCTAATTTTCATTGTTTTGATGTTGCTTTGAGATGACTTTTGAAGTTTCACTTTCAGAGGTTCCAGCTTCCAAAGTGGAGGGTAGCTCACGCACCGTTTCCGAAGAGCTAGATTTAGAAGTTTTACTGAGTAGTTTCTCTGCATAAGTGGGTTTGTTTGAAATCATTGATTTGGGCTCCTGAAAAGGCAGGGATAAATGCATAGGTGGGCACAAGTCCGTTAATCGTTAATCCGTTAATAACGAAGCTAACTTTTTCATTAACTCGTTAATCCGTTAAAAAGTTTTTTCACGTTAACGGACTAAATTAACTTCCGTTAAGTGCTGTTAACGGACTAAAGTAACTTCCGTTAAGTTCTGTTAACTTCCGTTAAGGTTTTTATCGTTAATATCTTGCAGCTTCGTTGTGCATTTGAACTTGTTTTTATCTTGAAATTAGATTAGACTGTAAAATGTATCTTTCAAAACCAGGGATGCGGAAGCGGAAGCTGGAAGCGGAAGCGGTCGAAGCGGTAAATTTTTGTGGAAGCAGAAGCGGAAGCTGGAAGTGGTAAATGGGTACCGCTTCCGCTTCCACTTACGTTGTTCGACAATACTCGCACTAAATGTTTTTTTAACACAAAACAAACAATTGAAACATACCATTACAAGAGTTTGTGAAGCCAGCTGTTGCAGAAAGTATCCACTCTTAAACTCGCAAAAATTTGAATCCACCACTGTTTGCTAAACTCATTGCCCTCAAATGCGAATCGGGGCAATAACTTTTTAAATCTTTGGTTTAAAACTTTATAAATACTGGCAAAGCCATATTTTGCCGAAATTTCAGCAACAATCCCAGTTCACACTTGGAAAACAAAGCTTCGTGGTTTCTCATTTACAAATTATAAAAGGCAGTTAGCGAATACCAAGTTACCAACGCACTATTTTGCAATCTTTCGACTGTTGGCAAATCTCGCAAGTTACTATCGATTCACAACGGGAAGTTTTATTACTCAAATAAAATCAAGCTTTTCGAAGTAAAGTTAGTTAATATAGTTTTTAAAACAATTTAATTTCATTGTCATTAAAGTATTATGAAAGAAAACTGAGTATTTTGATGTTGCTTTCGCGTATTCCATTTGACGATTCTTTGCGGTAAGTAATTTAATTGTGAGTGTGTAGCGTTAAATTTGGTGATAGGAAAATTCTCTGGGGACAATAGCGTACGTTTGTAATGTTTGGGTTCGTGAATCACGAAAAAAATACAAAAACAATAGTCGCAGTGCGCTCACTTTCTCAAAACCGCTGTTTTCGTTATTGAATTTAATTTTATTGTAAAATACTAACCTACCAAGCTGACGGTACTTCGGTCGATTTAATAAAGTGCCTTTCTTGCAACCACCTATGGAGTTCGGTGACGTCTCAAAGTATTTTCCTACGTCCAAACTTTAAACTTGTTTACGATTAACGATATGCAACTCAATTCATTGTTTTTCTCGTGTTTACAAGGCGGTAAGAATTCGTAGTAGATGACGTAAGTATGTAATAAATGACATGCATATTCGGCGTATAAATAGAGATACGACGATTCAAACTTGATATTTGACCAAGTAAATTTAAGTAGCTCGAACTCATAGCCTAATACGTATTGAGCAGTTGAGAATTAAGTAAAATTATTTTTTTACACTTATTTTTACTCTATTAATATTTTTTACACTTATTTTATATTTTTTACACTTATTTTACACTCACCATTTTCGTTGGATTTTTCTTTTATTATAGCCGCTGTTTTCTTGTGCTTTTTTATTGCACTCACTGTTTTAAATTACTTGTTTTAATATTACTTTTTTTTATTGCACGGAGTATTGTTTTTCTTCATGTTTACTTCTTCTGTGTGTTAGTAATGAAATAAATCGTTTTCACTTTTCATTTACATACCAGTAACACGTTAATGCATTTTATTCATATTATTAGCTAAAAATATTATGATAAATTTTGGTAAAAGTGGTGGAAGCGGAAGCGATGGAGGTGGAAGCGGAAGTGGTTGGAAAATAGGCGCTTCCACATCCCTGTTCAAAACACAAAAAGACCACCATAGCAATAAATATATCCTTACAATCAGCTCAACAGCGACAATACGTGTTCTAGAAGCGAGTGAATAAAACGAAATGTAAACCACACGCAAAATGTTAACGGATTAACAGACTTTATTAACTTCCGTTAATTAAAGCTAAAAATAACGGATAAACGTTAACGGAGGTGTGAAGTTGGTTAACGGACTAGTGGTTAACGAAGCTAACGTTTTGCCTTAACTCGCCCACCTATGGATAAATGTGATGATTCTTTAAAAGCGTTTTTTCTGGTGAGGGCAGAAAGCTCAGAAACCATGCATCTGATTTCAGCCAGTTGATTTGAAAGCTGCTGCACATCGCTTGGCTTTTGTGTTTTGAGGATTTTATTTTTTCCTTTACCAGGTTAAGGTCATGAACTATGGTGAGGCCATCAATATTTTTAACATCCACAGGAGGGAAGTTGCTGTGGCATATATCGGTTTCGATGAAGGGTCATCTTTCATGTAAGCATCTGGAAGGTGCAAAAATTCTAGAATGTCCTTAACATTCATGCCATTCTTATGGTCCCCTTGTTTCTTGATCAATCTTTGGGTTTTACCATTGATAATCACTTTTTCAAAAAGTTCTTTTTTCGCATTCAAAATATCACTTTCAGAATAAAATTCCGAAACTACCTTTACCAAAAGGTCCGTTGTCATGCAGTCAATATTAACGGAAACATACTACAGAATGAAGTTTATGATAGCCAAGCAGTCTCCACAGAAAATTTAAACCACTACAAACTTTAACTTTATTTCAAATAATTAGACCTACTTTCTACTAACATATTCAAATAGAATCTTATTCAAATAGAATCATTATTCAATTTTATTCAAATAGAAATAGAAAATCTTATTCAAATAGAAATAGAATCTTATTCAAATTTTAATGCTATTTAGATTACATTTAGCACAATTTTAGAGCCATTTGAAAGGATTAACTAAATTGCTAAAATTTGGAAGTCATTTGAAAGAATTAAATTGCTCAGTTCCTCAGTCCCTTTAACCCCCCCTCCCCCCTTACTTAGCCTAGTGGTCAAATTCAAAACACGATTAAACGTTTGTATTTTGGATTAAATTTTTTAAGTGTCTTAGTGAAGGAGAGGAGTTGAGTATGAAGCACTCTTAGCTCCCCCCATTTGATTGTGCCACTGCGTAGAGTTACCATTGGTACGGAGCAGGGCGGCAAAGCGCAAATTTGCTAGAACCTAAAAAAATTTGTCGTTTTACAGAACTCGAAAAAAATATTTTCGAGCTCGAATAAAACTTTAGGCGTTCATTGAAAAGAAATTTAAAGATTGAAGAAATATTTTTTGCTGATCAAGCCAATTTAATTGAGACTATATCGTGGCAACCAACCTAACAGTTGAATAAAACAACATGCCTGCAGTCAGGGGCGCCCGCAGGGAGGGCAAGGGGGGGCACCTGCCCCCCCTGAAAATTAAGACATGAAATATTTGTCATGTTTAAATTTGCAAAATAAGTCTAAATATATCTTAATATCTATCTTAATGGAGAAAACTACCCTTTGTGGGGCTTTTTTGTCTTGGTGCATAGGACTGGGCCAAAGGAACAGGATTGCCCATTTTACGTGAATTATCATACAGCAGTTTCTTAAAAGCGAGCGTAAACAGTACTCTAGGATTCGGTATTAAATTGGTTGATTAAATAATCAATTAAATAAGCGGTAGGTTAGATTAAATAAATCATTTGTATTAAATAAATCGTTTAAATTAAATAAATCTTTGGTTAGATTAAATAAATCGTTTATTAAACGTTTTAGCATCTCTGATCTCTCATTAAGCTCTTATCATTAGGATCTATAAATACAATACAGCGTTTAATATTTCAAATTTGCGCTGTGCTTATATACTGTATTCCTAAAATAATAATTACTCCGCCATTAAATTAATTTTGCTCTGAAACCGAAATCAAAACCAAACTTGCAATCAATAGCGTAGCCGAGAGGGCTATGCCATCTGCGTTGGCTTGTAGACCAAAGTGTACGATAAGAAAAACGCCACAACTTTTGCCCTTCTGAGGCCTCTGACGTGGTTCAAAGCCACTTCTAATGGCGTCTAAAGTGGTTCAAAGCCACTTTTAAAACATTCATTATTAGTTTTTTTTTTGGGGGGGGGGGGGGGTAATTAACGTGTTTGTCAAAAATACAGCTTACAATTTGTAAACAAAAATTTCAAAATATAGCTCAAAATAAGCAGTCAAAATTGATCGCTTAATGCAAAATGCTTAACGTAAGCTCAAAAAAAAAAAAAGAATATACAGGGGGAGGGCTATTCAGCATTTAATTTATTTAATTACAACGAGTTTTGGACTTGACCTGTGAGTAGCGTAGGAGTTTGAAGGGCTGAGCTATTTAATTCTTTCAAATTGTATCAATTTGGTTTTTTAAATGGCTCTAAAAAGATGTGAAATTTGATTCGAATAGCATTAGATTGGCTATGTTTTTCTGAAATATCACAAAAATTGTCCAGCAGCTTGGGTTTTGCCCCCAGACCTTGGTCTGAGATATGCTTTAGTTAAACCTGTTTGCTCGGCATGCTGCCCAATTGAGGCATTTTGCAAAAAATTTCAATCTTTAGATTAATCAAGCCCCCTTACCCACCTTAACAAAATTCATTTTGCAGTCGGTGGTGCAACCAAGGAGGCTAAGGGAGTCTAGCCTCCCCTTCTCCTTATCCAAGTCACTTGGAAAACTTAACTCACATACAGTAGCGTAGCCAAAGGGACGGCAGTGGAGGGCTATAGTCACCCCACCCCCTCATTGGCCTATCGACCAAAATGCAGAATAAGGAAAATACCACGTTTTTAGCCCTTCTGAGACTGTTTTTTTGACGAGGAGGTAGTCGATCAAAACTTACGCAAGGAGCTGCTCTAAAGCGTAATGGTACATCGCTTTCATAAGCGAAAAAGCTGCTGCCACGTAATTGCTATCCCTCAGGCTGGCATTGCTGCCCCAACTTTAATGCAAGGTTTTAAAGCAAAAACAAGATTGCTACGTGCATTTCCTTCCCCGTTTCTGTGCACTGCATCTATACTCCGTAATCTTCATTCCACGCATTGCTACGTGCATTTCCTTCCCCGTTTCTGTGCACTGCATCTATACTCCGTAATCTTCATTCCACGCATTCACAACCCAAGCGCGAATCGAACCTGGGTGCGATGGTTGGAAGCTGAGCACGATAACCACTACACTACACAGCAAGCAACAATGCCATGACAAAATGTCGTGTTTAAACCAAATGTATGAGAAAAAGTGCGTGACTTTTGCATGACTAGCTTCAACGGTTTTTTTGCACTGGAATGGACTAAAAAGTGATTTAAAGCATCTTTTAAAACATTTATTCAGGAGGGGGGGTAATTTGTCAAAAATAAAACTCACAAATCAATGAAAACTTAGAAAAATGCCCAAAAATTAGCAATCAGATTTGATAGCTAGTGTAAAAATGCTGAACATAGATTTCATCACCAAATATATTATAAACTCAGAAATAAGAGGGAGTCTATTCAGTATTAGTTATTTCCAACCACTTCTTTCAAATATCTTTCCATTAGCCCCCCTCCACCCTAATTATTTTTTTCTATAAAATATAGATGAAATAGATTACTCCTTGTGAGTTTCATTGAACTATACGACTTTATGATTAACTAGCATGTAAACAAGTGAACTAAAATGTTACCATTTGCCACCTCCCACTTAGCTCATTTATGCAACCAGTTTAATCGTGTTTGCTCTGCCAATTTCTATACCACGTTTCAAAAGCAATACTTTTTACCAAAATAGCTCAAAAATTAAGTTATTTTTGCAACAAAATGCAAAATTTTGGTGCGCTGGGTGCTCCGCTCCCACACCCCCGTACCTCCGTCAGCTAGGGCATTGCTCCCAGACCCCAAAATAGCCCCTCTCCCGATTGCGAATTTCAGGCTACGCGCCTTCTCACATTTGCGAACGTTTAAACGTGGTTTGAGTTTGATCGGCAAATGGGCTGAAAGAGCTGGGCAATTTAAAAATTTCAAGTAGATTCTTAATCTCAGCAACTCTGTTCTCTTCAATGGCTTTAAAATTTTTCGAAATGTGATCTAAATGACGCTAAAGTGGTTATTTTTTTCAAGAAATTGCGAAAATTGCCCAGCGACTGGAAACTTTTTCCCCAGACCCCCATCCATGATACACTTAAATTGCATCAGTTTGCTCAACATGCCGCACAAATTGCACCATTTTTTGAAGATCATTTAAACTTTTGGTTCAAACCCCTAACCAAAATCCTGGTTACAGCTGTAAGGTTGTATTTGATCCACGAGATAATGGATACGTCGCTTGTTCTCCTACAACTGATTAACTTCATGACAAAACAAAAATCTCTAAGGAAAATCTTCGAGTGAATTATTATTTACTGCAAAAATATTGCAGGAGGCAATGTACCTAACTTCTCCTGCATGGACCACATCACTTACAATTAAAATTTTACACCATAATGCAAGATTTTAAACGCGTTTTGGACTTTAATGGCAAGCAAAAGGAGGATTAAACAGTTAAATTTTTTCGATTTACTTTCAAATGTTAAAAATCTAGTTCTTTCAAATGGCTCTGAACACGTGCAAAATGTGATCCAATGGGATTAAAATAGCTTTTTCTTTCAAAAACTTGCAAAAATTGCCCAGACCCCCATAGCCCAAGCGGCTGGGGGCTCCGCTCCCAGACCCCCGTCTGTGATACACAGAGGTGTAAAAAGTAGTCAGAAACAATAGTCAAGTAAAAGTGTTGTTACTGACGATCAAATGCTGAGCAAGTAGAGTAAAAAGTACTAAACCATTTAACTAAGCAAGTAAAAGTACAAAGTAGATAGGTTTTTAAGCTACTCTTTTAAGTTTTTAAGTAGCCAAGTAGAAAATTTTTTTCACAAGACCCATGTGTTTTCTGCATCCTGGTCTATAAATGTTGCTAAATACCATGTATAAATATGTGATATCGCGCTTTAAAATGAGAGCCTAAACCACTATAACTGCCCAAAAGTTAGCGATTTTTGAATGCGGACGTATGTCAGTAGTTCAATACTATAAACGGCTCCATCGTTAATCGTACCAAAAGCATGAATGTGGTAAAGTGTTTCAATTATAACACGTAATAGCAGTAACACAACATGATTAGTTGGCTACTAATACTAATTAAAAAAAGGCAAAACAACGTCGATCAACAAGCAAGTTGATGATCACAACACCACAGGAATTGCACAGGTGAGCATCTGCGACCGTTTTCGCCCTTGCTCAAGAGACTCATCAGGCGGAAGAACAAAGAGAAAACCAAATTAAGCAATGCACCGACCGAGAACAGAACTAGCAAACCGACATCATGCATAGGCATCACGCCAAGCGAGTGTTTCTTGTCAAAAGAACAAAGCTATATGGACCCCAAGTAGACTGTCAAGAACTGCAAAAACCACCAAGGGTACTAGAGATATCGCACCTCCGGGCGGGGAACCATAGCGAATCAAATGAAAAAGGAAAAACAACGTCGATCAACAAGCAAGTCGATGATCACAACACCACAGGAATTGCACAGGTGAGCAAAATTGCTTAATTTGGTTTTCTCGCTGTTTAATTTAATTTTGCTTAACTCGTTGTTTAATTGCACCACACTTGCTTAATTTGATGTGGTTATTGATGTGTTTATCAATGCAATTTTTATTTCCAAATTTGGTAATTGCAGTTTTGTATCATTGCATGTTTGAAAATTTAATGATTCTAAATTACTGCCAATTTTGTTTACAAATTTTTTACTTGCAGTTTTGTATCATTGCATGTTTGAAAATTTAATGATTCTAAATTACTGCCAATTTTGTTTACAAATTTTTTACTTCGAGTTTCATATCATTGCATGTTTAAATATGTGTTGTTCTTTTCGCCTGATGAGACCCTTGAGCAAGGTCGAAACGCATCGCGATAGCTCATTCGCACTGTATATATAAATTGTATAGATGAATAACGTATGCTTCTAAATGCTAGCCGTGAAGATGGCTTAAGTTACTGGTCGAAACACGAAAACCTATAGCTTTAGATTGACAATCATTGAATTTAATTTTAATGCTTAATTTGGTTTTCTCGTTGTTCTTCCGCTTAATGAGTCCCTTGAGCAAGGACGAAACCGATCGTGGATGCTCATTTGTGCAATTCCTGTGTTGTTGTGATCATCGACTTGCTTGTTGATCGACGTTATTTTTCCTTTTTCATTTGATTCGCTGTGGTTCCCCGCCCGGAGGTGCAATATTTCTGGTACCCTTGTGGTTCCCTTGGTGGTTTTTGTAGTTAATACTAATTTACCAAGCTCTGTCCTTTCCTCGCTAGATTATTGTGATGAGTTGTGATGTCGTCATATACGAAACCTGTGCAATTTATTCAGTAAACACAAAAAAACAGTGGAACATCAAAACGACTGGAGCAATAGCCACTCTGTTAATATCAAAATGTTATGGCTTTCATGGTGTTTACCCAACCGATATGCTTCAGGCTACAGTAATTGCACCAGCAGCCTATGTCCCTTACTACTAGGAACTAGGGTTTTGTGGGATAAACTAAGGCAATATGACCACTGACTACGCTATTTACACTAACTTGCGCATTTTTGCAATTTTTAGTCGAGTAAAATAATTTACCAAGCATGTAGGCCTTGACTATAGGCTACTGGTATCTCTACTCTAGCCTACAAACTAAGAAACTTTCAACCTCGTAATTAAATATCACGTCACTAGCACCAAGCATCACAGCCACCCTTATGGTCAGTTTACTTTGTTACACAGTAGTCAGTAATTAAACTAATATTCCCGTGGCGCAGTAATCGCTAATGCCGTACGCAAATCTCGTCTCTTTTCCAACAACACCTTAAGGTAAAGAAGTGTGGACTTGGACCTGTCTGTACTAGTCGAGCTTGCGCTCATTCACAATTTTCACCACGGTTCGTACATTTTGCTCGACGTTGCCTAAAAAAAAAAAAAATTAGGTATGCCTTACTAAGCCTACAAACTACTTTTTATATTAAATGTATGTAAGTAGCGTTACGTTACGTTACTGTTAATCAAGTGAAAGTAGAAAGTATCCCAAAATATAACTACTAAAAAGTGCTCGTTACCGACAAATTCTACTTGAGTAGGCTACTTAAGTAGAGCTACTTTTGTTACTTTACACTTCTGGTGATACGTTTGAGTACACGAGGTTACACATTTGCACGTTCTAACAATTAGTTTTCGCCCTCTCCCTTTACAAAGTTCTGGTTCAGTGCCAACAGGCTACGGCTTCAGATCTTCCATTCTACGATAACTTTGCCGCATAAAAACTTCCTCTTTTGAAAATTTTCGATGACGTCATTGCAGGTGCGTAGTGGCTTGCCCCCCCCCCAATCAAAAATTCTGGCTACGCCTATGGTCGGTAACGAGTGTTTTCATAGTAATTATATTTTTGAATACTTTCTACTTTCACTTGTTACTTTTAGCGTGAAGTAACGCTACTTAAGTAGCATTTTGATTCAAAAGAGTACAAATTACAGTAGTTTTAAATTTGAACCACAAATTCGTAAGAACGGTCGAGTTTTCTACCGGCAATTGTTCAATAGGGTGTTGCACGCGCCCCGTAAAAACAAAAAAAACTTTGTGTGTTTAACCTGAACTATTTTTTGGCACTGCAGTTTAATCAGTAGATCATGAATACCAAGTTTCAAAAATTTACATCAATGTTTACCGTTTTTCAAAAATTTTCATCAATGTTTACCGTAAAAATTTTCATCAATGTTTGCTGTTTACGTAACAGAGCATCTTCCGAAACAATTTCAGGAGGAACGTAAACAGCTTTTGCCTCGTTTTAAAGAAGCCAAAAGACTATCCAAAAAAACATTCTGGAAGGCAGAAGACGGACACTATGCGCTGTATATTGATAACATCATGGTGAAATTACACTAATCAATTGTTAAATGAGTACTGGGAACTGATGATTTCTTTAAAAGCCAACCCATTTTATGTGATATACCGTGTTAGTTTTTTCTAAATTTTGTTTAATTATAACCAATCTTGCATCGTTGAATATTTGATTTGGTTGGTTATTTGTTGACCCATTTAATTCTGCCTGCTTTAGATACGTCATTTGGTGAGCTGCGCGTATGCAAACAAAGTCTATACGGTAATAACAACGACCTTTTACACTTTTAAGAGCGTAAAAGCTCTCATAGCGAGTTGCTTCTTGTTTCGCCCCGCATACCGCGTAATCCACCTTTATAGTAATCAGTATGTTTATGTTTGCGGTGAATTGATTTTGTTAAAAGTTTTCTATACTAGCCTATAGTATAACGATGTATCATTGTATGCAAATGAAATACTAAGGTGATCAAGCATAGAATCGAACTGGCAGGACAAGTACTCATTTAAACCGCAGAATTTAAGCAAGCACTCATATAAACCGCATTAATTGGGTCAAGCTCGAAAAAAAATTAAAAAATTTTTTTTTTTTTTGCGTATATGAAACGAACTTGATCTCTCGCCTTGTTGGCGCTCATTTGCATACAAACTCCCAATTCTTATATAGTTCTTTATATGTTTTTTTTTGTTATTGTGATGTAGACTTCCAATAGCAGACCATCTTGCTTGGTTGCAGTAACTTCTATGTTTTAGATGACTGCGATTGCTAATGGCGATTTATTGTGTCAAGTAGGCACCCTTAATGATAAAACAGCTTTCGATGTTGATAATATCTCTAACTTTTTGTCTCAATCATCTCAATCTAATATAAAAAATTGCGAAATTTTTGATTTGAGCGAACAAAAATATGACTTCAATGATAAAAGCTCACACTTATTTCTGCACGTCAACATTTCTTCTCTACAAGCTCATATGGACGAACTAAATGAATTACTACTAAATATTATAAACCCTCCCTCCATTATCTTTATCTCCGAAACCCGCATTTACAAAACCCCATTAATCAATGTGAATATTCCTGACTATACTTTTGTCCATCTTCCTTCACCTACTAAGGCTGGTGGTGTTGGTGCATACGTGTCAAGGTCTTTGAAATTTTCTGAAAATGAAAGTTTACGCTTGCAAATTCAAGGATGCGAAGACCTTTGGTTTGATGTCAAAATTCCTGGCCTAAAAAGTAAATATGTATTCGCTGTAATTTATCGTCATCCCCGCAACAGTATTAATTCTTTTATTGAAGCTCTTGACGAAAACATGCAACGACTAAATAACAAAAAAGTTAAAGCTCTAATTATGGGGGACATCAATATCGACTTAAATCCGAGTGAATACACTTCTTCTCAAAGTGAATATTTGAATGTGCTAAAAAGCAATGGATTCTCCAATTTGATCACTAAACCAACGCGAGTAACTGCAACATCACAAACTACAATTGACCATATTTTATCCAACGATTATGATTCTGTTCTAACGCCTGGTGTTTTTTCCTACAAGTTAGCTGACCATTATCCAATTGTTTGCAAAATTTCTACCCCCATCGATAAATCAAATAACCGTGATGGCATGTTTATGTTTCGAAATAATCAAGCTGTTGATGGTACAAAATTCCGCGATGATTTGGAAGCTGCCCTTATACCCTTAACGTATGATCTTATGCAAACTACTATAACTCCTCAATTACTTGAAAATAGCTTCAAACAACTAGTTTACTTAATTACTGCGATAATCGAGAAGCATGCGCCTCTACAAACAGCTTCCCGAAAACAAAAACGCATTTACAAGAAACCATGGATTAATAGCGAACTGCTAAAAATGATTAAGCGTAAACAAAATTTGTACAAAACCCATTTCGTTAATGGAAACGAATCTGAAAAACAATACTTTAAAAAGTTTGCCAACAAACTAACACGTGTGAAAACCCAAGCCAAAAGAGCGTATTACCATGCTACCATTTTTGAGAGAAAAAATAATCCTAAGCAACCGTGGAATTTTATCAATAGTATAATTCATACAAAACGGTCATCAACAAATCTCCCATTTAAATTAACACTGCACGGTAATGAAACGGATGAACCAGGTGAAATTTCAGAATGTTTTAATGAATACTTTGTACAAATTGGAGAATTAATTGCCAAAAAGGCTAAATTAGTAAATGAAACTAACTTTAAAACCTTCTTAAACTATTCCATAACTCAATCTATTGTATTAGATTCTCCTCAACCCATTATAATTTATAACATTATTAACTCGTTAAATATCAATAAAGCATGTGGATACGATAATATTTCTTCTTTCTTTTTACGAATGGGAGGGGAAATTTTAGCACCAATCTTGTCCCTATGTTTTAGCCGTGCTTTTGATTTGGGAATATTTCCATCCATTTTCAAAATTGCAAAAGTAGTGCCAATTTTTAAATCTGGAAATAAACAAATAGTCAAAAATTATCGTCCTATCTCACTTCTCCCGACTTTATCTAAAATCCTTGAAAAACTTATCAAAACTAGACTGATAAAATTTTTTGACAAGTATCAGGTGCTTTACGAATTTCAGTATGGATTTCGGGAAAAACATAGTGTGTTACACGTATTGCGCACACGTCTTAATTGAGTGGTTTGGGAACACTCCGGGTGCCAACAAAGGTGATTGGCTACAGAGAAACGCGCTCGGAACTCGAATCTCAAATATTCAACTTCTTGACTCCTGCTCAATTCTCCACCAAGCGTGTAGATCAGATCGATGTTTATTCTCAGCAGAAGTAAAATATTCAAAGAGCAAGCGAACGAGCAAGCGAGCGAGCGAGCGTTTCTGTTAAAAAGGTAAAATGAACACTAACGCAGTGGCAAACTTCATTAAAAACATTACATAATTAATTAGCTAGGCTTAGTAACAGAAACAATAAAAAACATCCAACTCGACATATTTTGGAGAAAACCGTCTTAAAGAATTATAATGATTTAACTCTATCAAATTCAATTCATTTCCCAACATAAATCATAGTCAAACATTACTAGTTACAATCCTTAACGTACCAAACTGTTTCGCCCAAACGACTGTAACGGTGACGGAAGAGAACACAATAACACGATGAGGACGACGGCTGACAGTATCGTAATGCGGTTTTCGAGGTTTAATCTACAATTTATATCAAAGTTTAGATTTAAGACCGTGAAATAATCAGATATTCAAATGCCGTTGAAACATCGGGTAAAAACATAACGAGTGAAAGGTGCAAACTAATTTCGATTACATCCAGAACGTGAAGCATTAAAGTTTACACAGTTTAACAATTATTAATATCTTGACATCAATATCATTAAAGATGACAGTCCAGCACGAGTTTAACTAAAGTGCAAGAAAGCAGTAGACCAAGTTAAAGTTTTACCTTTCCACAAAGGAATAGAATCGTTACAAATAATATTAAAGTTATTGCAATGAAAACGTACCTTGAGAATTTCCAATGTCGCAGTTTCCAATTCAACAACTCAACTCAACTTGTCAATTTTTAAAACACAAAATTAATGACGTTACCTTGACAAGATCCAACTGCTAACTGATTTTTAGATTTTACGTGAACAACAAAAAACGCTACAAAAGGGATGTGCAGTGTACAATTAAACATAAAACGAAATTAAGGTCAGTCTTTGGGCGATCATTCGCCGCTTAATATAGTGCAGTCTAAAAATCCAATTTGCATGCAAAATTACGTTCAATCTTCTATAAACCAGTTCCAAAGGTTCGAATCTCGTTGCGGCAAATTAAAATTTACGATGTAGGCGTGCAATATTTTACAACACGCTTTACTTGACGTTAACGTATTTGCTTTAGATGCAATTCAAAGCAAACAGCATACTGCCTTGCTACTATTGGACGTTCGTAAAGCATTTGACACTGTCTCTCATAATATTCTGCTTCAAAAATTGTATCATTATGGAATTCGTGGCACTGCATATAAGCTTCTTGAAAGTTATCTCTCGTTTCGAAACCAATTTGTATCCGTGCAAAACCACCACTCCTCTTTAAAACCAATTAATATTGGAGTTCCTCAAGGATCTATACTAGGGCCTCTTTTATTTCTTATATATGTAAATGACATTCCAAATTCTGTATCATGCAATCCTCGCCTCTTCGTCGATGATACTTGTCTTCTCGTAAGTAGCCCTTCACTAACTATTTTGGAAAATGAATGTAACAAAGAAATGAATAAACTGCTAATATGGTTTAGAGCTAACGAACTTCAGATAAACCCTGAAAAGTCTGCAATAATTGTGATTCCCTCTAAATTAAATGCACAAACAGCAAATCTGAGTATATTTCATGACCAATGCCCGATTAATTGTTTTGAAACCTCAAAATATCTTGGTGTAAACCTTGATAACAAACTTAATTTCAAATCCCATATATGCATTATCGAAAACAAAGTGGCCAGATCTGTCGGCATCTTAAGCAAACTTCGTTACCTATTTCCTTCTTCTGCACTTCTTTTACTACAGTATATTACTCTCTTATTCACCCTCATCTTTTATTTAGTCCCCCATTGTGGGGAAACGCCAATCAATCTTACCTCAATAGACTACAACGTTTGCAAAACAAAGCAATAAGAATTATCACAGACTCCAAGTTAAGAATGTCTTCTAACCCTCAATATTACAAACTAGGAATATTGAAACTGCCTGAGCTTTACACTTTGGAAATAGCTAAACTTATGCACCAATATTCCCACCATAACCTTCCTCAACCATTTTCTACGTTCTTCACCCCTATTTCCTCAGTACATGAGCGATTTACTAGAGCAAAAACTGAAAACAAACTTTACATTCCAAAATTTTCTACAGCGCGTTCCCAAAAATCTTTTAAATATCAAGGAGCTAAAATATGGAACTCGATCCCAACTGAAATTAAACAACTTACATTCCACAAATTTAAGATTGAGTACAAAAAGAAATTACTTGAAAGCTATTGTTAATTTGCCACATTTATATTATCATCATAATTCATTAGCAAGCAATTTTCTCAAAAATAATGTCGCTTCAAGCGACTGCAATTTTAGGGTGGCTGCTTGACTCGAAGACCTGAAATACTGGTCACTTCGCAGTCTCCTGTCAAGATTGTAGTACCTAGTTTATTTAAGTTATCTTGTTGTTGTTTTTTTTGTTGTTTTGTTTTGATTATTCATACATATTTGGTTTTCTGCAACTTGACAAATAAATTAATTCTGTCTGTCTGTTTACCTCCCCGCCAAGCCGATTTGGCGGCCCATTTTTACAAAAATTTGCATTTTTGCCACTGGAGGGCGATATGGATAAGTTATTTTAGTGGACATGTTTTTGGAATATGCCCCATGTTATTCTCCATCTTAAAAAAAATTGAATGAAATTGAGTCATCCTATCCAGAGATATTGCTATTTAGTTACACTTTGGATAAACGTTGCTGCCACCAATTGGTGAAAATTAAAGTTGAATGTATCAAATATTAAGCCTTTTGATGTTGAATTTGAGAATATTATTCATTTCAGAACTGTAGAAGTACATTTTAATGCAACATTTGGTGAGTAGCAAAACTGATTTGTAGGTATTTAGTGGTGAAAATTAAAGTTGATTATAATAAATATTAAGCATTTCGATATTGGATTTGTGCATACTGTCCCCACTGCAAAGTAGCAAAATCGTATTAGATGTTTGATTTTAGCCATTTAATGAGTATAAGAGTGTATCAGGTTGTTACGAAACCGTAACAAGTTGAAGCGGATAATGACGGTAACTCCGTGGGGAGCCCAACGGGTCTTCACTCCAATTTTCTAATTACCTGATCCAAAGAAAGATCACAACCACAATACGTTGATAAAAGAAATGGATTTAAATATGGTATGAAAATAAAGCAGGCAACTTAAAAATGGAGCAAATTTTTACCAAGATTGTCCCAACTGACGTCCAAACTTAACTCCAGAAAACGTTCAGAAAAAATAAATTAGCGCGCACTGTTCCAGCAAAAATCAAGAATGAATGAAATGAGCCCAGGTCCACGTGAAACTTACAAAAGCTAGAAAAAAAAGGTTTGCACGTGATCTTAATTACAAATGCTACAACAAAAATGAAAAATGCAAATAAGGACCAAAGGCTAACACGTGAAGAAGTCCGTCAGACACGTCATTAAATTACACACGAGGCACTTTGATTTTGTGATTCTGAAACATAAGCGGCCCCTTTGAACGAAAATAAAGGTGAAGTTCAAACATACATAAAGGATATATTTCATGTGAAAGCAATCACAAAAAAGTGACAAATAGATTCTATAAGGGTAAGTGCACATAACAAGCTTCCAATATTCGTTGATGGACTAAGAACCAGACATAAGAGCTATATTCATATGTTGATAAGAATAATAATTCGGTACTATAACACTATAAACGATATAAACGCAAGTTTTATTACATCGGCAATAAGTTCGGATTTCACAACGCACAACGAATAATATACTAAAAAAGAAAACATACAAAATTTTACACAGGGGCAATTTTTGAGATGTCTCTCAGTATGTATTCAACCTTTGCGGGTCCACCCGCCGAGGCCCCTGCCAGCACTGCAACGGTGGCACGGCGAACAAGCTCTTTACCATTGCGGATTTGGGGGTGCACAGCATGGATGCGCCCGAGACGGTAAGTACCTCTTTGAGCAATATCCACCGAGTCACCAACGAGGACCAACTGTCCAGGGTAAAGATTCTCTTAGCAGGTCCGCCATTTTTTGCGGCCCTGCAGGTTGGTCAGGTATCCCTTTACCCAGCTTAGCCAAAACTTATGGGCTAATGTAGCATTATATGTGTAATCGTTACGTAAATCTCCCTTGTCATGGAAGGTACCCAGGGGGGTATTTGGAGCTAGATGCTGCCCAAGAAAACATGAAGGAGTTATAGGTTCCAGATCATTAGGTTGATCACTAGGAGTCGTAAGAGGGCGATCATTTACAATCCGCACAGCATCTGAAGCAAAGGTTTGAAGCTCGATTAACGTGGGCTTGCGACGAGCGCGTCCCATCACTTGTAGAAGAGCATATGCTCTCCCAGACTCCTCCTTGGCTAGGGGCATAAGGCGGAATCTTGACCCAATTTATCCCTTTTTGTCGTACCGAGTTGGCGAATTTGGTAGAGTCAAGAAGCCCAGGGAGAACGTTGGCGGCAGCACAAAACGTGCTAGCATTATCAGAAAAAATTGTATCGACTTTCCCACGCAAATTTGTAAATCGCGAAAACGCCAGAAGAAACTTATTAAAGTCCAATCCAGTCACAATTTCGACATGAAGGCAACGAGTACTTAAGCAAGTAAACAACAACCCCCATGCTTTGCATTCACTACGATTTTGCCGGTACAGAATCGGACCCAGAAAATCTGTACCACAGATTTGAAAGGGTTTGTTTGCAATAGTAACCCTGAACGAGGGCAAGTCTGCCATTAATTGTCGAATAGGTTTAGCCTTACGGAGAGCGCACTCACCACATTCTGCGATGTAATGTTTTACGCTCCCAATGCCAAAAATAATCCAAAAGCGTTGGCGAGAAAGCATCAAAGTATTTGCTGGTCCAGCGTGTCCAGCTTGTGAATGTTCATGAAGAATAATTAAACGAGTAAGAGCATGTCGGCTCGGCAGAATGAAGGGGTGTTTAGTATCAATCGGCAGTTCAGCGTTCTCTAACCGTCCTTCTACTCGCAACATCATATCGGTGTCCACGCAAGGACGAAGGTTACGCAAAGTTTTTAGCTCGTTAATTTTACGCATTTCATCTGCGCCATTAGCGTTCGAGTATAACCTTTTGAGCATTTGATCAAATTTATCCGGAGAATCTTCTCGTAAGAGCTTTATGGCGGCCCCAAAGCTTAGAAATTGCACGTGCCTAACCGCTTCCATTAAAGCACGATCAAGAAACGAAGCATTCAGTATCGCCTTTTTAAATTCAGCGCGTTTTTTAAACTTAACAACAAAGTATTCTTTAAACGCAATCAGATATGCGACACGCTTTTTTAAGGTATAAAGTTTAGGAGCGGTTCTTATAAGAATTTCAAGCGAATCTTGCGCGCAATCATCAGCAGTTTGTCTGGGTCCCAAAACTGAACGCACAGCCAAAGCAGAGTCACAAGATTTAGGTTTCTCCTCACAAAGCGTCAGAAATTCAGGCTCAAACAACCACACGTTTAACGCATCAGAATTTTTGTTCTTATCTCGTGTGCCAACATCGGCGGGGTTTTGCGAAGTCCCGATAAAGTTCCATGAGTCAGGTGAAGAAACAAGACTTATCTTATCAATTCTACGTTTAACAAACTTTGAAAGGTGCAAGTCGGGATTTACGATCCATTTGTGAACGACTTGCGAATAGGTCCAAAATTTTACTTCACAAGAAAGATCTTTAAAAGCCGTCAGAGCATGCAACATCAACTCACTACACATTTTAGCAGCCTCTAGTTCCTTTCGCGAGATTATCCAATTACTCTGATGGCATAAAACCACACGGGATTTACCAAAAACAAAACTTACTGCAGCTTTACTGTTTACTATGCGGCGCAAATTCACGACGCAAGAGAGCGCATTGTTCGACGCATCTGAAAATCCATGAAGTTGATATTTTACGTTATCGTCAGCACTAGGAATTTCTCCTTCCGGAAAACAATAACGATCAAGTGATACACTAGAGAGCGCATTGAATTCAGCAATCCACAAATTCCAACTATGTAAAATGTCATCTGGGAGTTTGTCATCCCAGTCAAATTTAGCTTGAGCAACCCTTTGCAAAATTAATTTTCCTCCTAGGATACAAGGTGCAATCATGCCAAGAGGGTCAAAATAGCTTGCCAGTTGGCTCGCCATTTCGCGTCTAGTGGTCACGTCAACTGAGTTTTTATTCAAATTAACCTTCAACTTATCGTTTTCTACATCCCAAACAACACCCAATGCTTTCGAGTCCGGCATTGGCTCCGAACCAATAGCAATTTCAGAAATATTTGTAGCAAGATCACATTTAGGGATTTTAGAAAGGATAGACTTAGCACTAGAATTAGCTACCCATTTTCTAAGTATAAAACCTCGACTTTTGAAAAGTTCAATCGATTCACGCGACATAATTACAAGCTCGGACAAAGAATCACTAGAAAACAAAACATCGTCCATGTAACGACTTTTTTCAAGAACAGTTAACGTTTTTTCACAAGCATTAGTGGGATTTTCCGAAAGCAAGTGTTGAATAGAAAGAAGGGCAATGTAAGGGCTCGAGTTCATTCCCCAAACATGTCTAACAAAACGATACACTTGCATATCTCCGCCATCTATATTATTATCTTTGAACCAAATTATTCTAAACAAGTCCCTTTGCTCTTCTGGCATTGCAATTTGAAAAAAGCATTTACTTAGGTCTGCCATGCAAGCAACCTTGCCTAAGCGGAAACGTGCCAAAACTTCCATTAAGTTATTAAGGAGATTAGGTCCGGCCAGCACAGCTTGATTCAAACATGTGCCTCCGACTTTAGCAGCACCATCATAAACAACACGTGGTTTGTCTTGTTTAGTAACGAAAAAAGGGAGATACCAGGTGGGTTGGCCGGTACTCAACTCATTAACACTCACTATCCATTCCTCATCAAGTAACTCCTGGAAAGTTTTAGTAAGAGTGTCCTTTAGCGTAGGGTTCTTAAAAGCGCTCACACGTAAAGCGTTGGTACGTTTTAAGGCGTAATCATAATTATTCGGTAAATCATCGATGATGTCTTGTTTCAAAGGAACCGGTATTTCATAGCGCTCATTTACTACTTTAATATGCGGTTCAACAAGCTGCGAGCTTTTTCATCGTTTTTCGAAGGTTGAATTACTTCATTTTGAAATTCAATTTCACGTAAGGTCTCTTTTAAACCTGCGATCTCTTGTTTTAAGTTCCTGAAACTTGTGGATATCGCATTCGCATGGCTCAACCTCAACCCTCCTACTCTGAAGCTGGTCCGAGCGCACGTTCATGCGGCCTCCACTCGCCACAGGACCAAGACGAGTCAACACATAGTTGGGCTCATCTGCATCAAGACCTTCTCTTTCCTCTAGGACCATGAGGAGCGACTTATCAGATTGTCCGATTAAAATGTCTACGTTTTTACGATTAGGTAGGGTGGGGATTTTAACTCCGGTAAAGTGTTTAAGATTAGAAGTATCTACTCGATGCGGCAAAGTATTTTCATCATTGACGAATTTTAGCACAACTAAAGCATTTTTAATCGTGAACTTCTCGCCGGATTTAAGTGATTGCAAATCAAAATTAGTGCATCCGTTACAACGCACAGTATCCTCAGCAAGGGTGCGAACAGTATTCAAGTTTTCAGTTTGTTTCAGGCCAAGTTCAGCCCGTAAAGGTTCCGAAATTAACGTGGCTTGTGACGCAGTATCAAGTTGGGCATATGCCAAAGTTGACTTTCCGTTACTTGGGTTTATGACCCTCACAGCAATGGTACGTAAAAGAACTACACGATTTTCTCCAGAACTCATTTTATAAACCACGCGAGAATTAAATCCAGCAGGACCTTGGGTCTCAGATGATACTGGAAGTGCTTTATCAGCGGCCCCGAGGTTCTCTGTGGTCGAGCGGTAGCAATCATGCAATGCAGTAGCATGTTTGATGCGAAAATCCGATTTACATTTACGGCATTTACTAGGACATGCGCAATTATTAGCAGTATGCCCTAACGATAAGCAATTTATACATTTACCAGAATCAAGAATAGTTTGTGGTTTCATGTGGTTAGTTAACTCTTTAAACTTAACGCAATCAGCAAGGTAATGTCTTTTACCATTTTCTGCGCATACGAAGCATTCCGGTGGTAGTTTAGTGATCCGTTGATTAGCAGGCACACTAGCACTAACCGAATCCACGTAACGGGGTTTGTCTTGAGAATCGTGATTATTACCTGGTTCGCGCGACTCAACAGCAGTACGACGGACTCGAACCGAGTTTAAGCGATCATTGCTCTTAGTGTAGTCGCGAGTTTTTATTTTGTCATCGAACGGAAATAAAGCCTGAGCGCAATCTGACGTCATAATCTCGAGCTCGTGGACAACAAATTGTCGCAAAGCTTCGAACTCTTTAAATCCTGGTTCATTCATGTTTAGAAAACGCCTATCGAGGTAATCCAAAAAACGTCGCTTTAAATTGCCTGGCAGACGGTTTGCGGTGTCGAGCAACAATTTTCCTGAAAGCTTTTTTGCTTGATCATGCGCATACGCAAATACCGCGAGCGTATTTAAGTCTTCGTTAAACGATTTTAATGATGTAATACTGTGCGTGACTTTTGAGCCTTTGCGTATCTCTAAAACCTTAGGTTCTGACAGGAAACCACCAGAGACCCCATATCTCTGGCGCAACCTATCCAAGGCTCTGTCAATACGCTGCTCGGTCGTCATACTTTTAAAGGGTGCAAAAAATAAATTGATCATCTCACGAGGTTGACCAACACAAGAGGCACGCAATACCTCGAGCCGTCAATCTTGGTGAGGCGATTCCTCCATTAGCCTGCGAATCTGGTTTTCGTAAAACACAAACGCAATGTTGGTTCCATTATAAGCAATTTGCGAGGCCAGGTTAATGTACTCGTTTCTTCCCTGTCGTTCTAAATATTCGTGCACAGCTGACAAATTATTTTTAACTGGCGATGATGGTTTAGAACGCTGTTTAGGAATCAAAACAGTTTTAGGAAGAGTTTCGATTTCAGAGCGCATTGTCGAATTGGCTCTAACTTCGTAGGCATTGAAATCAAGGCTTTGATCCATGTCGAGCTTGGCTTTACTCGCCTGCGCACCTCTGTCAGACCTTCGGCGTGATTGAACACAGACCGATTCTCCTCGAGAGGATGCGGACAAGCACCGTTCAGAACGGTTTAATAGCTTTTGCTCGGCTTTTATCTTCGCCTCTTCGCATTCCTTTTTCACGCGAGCGCGAGCTAACTCATATTCCGCGTCAATTTCTGCTCGCCTCTTTTCTAATTCGATTTCGCGCATAAGCTTGTTTAGAGAAGCGCTTTTATTACTTTTAGTACTATCCTGGGAAAATTTAGTTTGATCCGAAGTATTTTCGTTGCCGAACTCATTTCCGAACAAGCGCCATTCACAAGATTCAAAAGCATTTGCACACATTTCGTGCATCTCACCGATGCGGTCAGTGAGCTCTTTTAAGAGATCCGAATCTTTAATTCTTTCAAGGTCATTTTGATAGCGGCTATATTCGCCTTTTAGGGAATCGAACCTTTGTCTGTAAGTAGCGAAAAAATCGCTAGTTTTGCATTTCATAAAACTTTGCGACAAGCTTTAAAGTTATTAATAATTTTGCGGTGGGACGTAAGGAGCGCCTTTTCAGAATGCGAAACTGCGGGAAGCCTAACCCCTGAACCACCAAAACCCGATCTACTTGCCCCCCCATCCTGAAAAGTAGGGCCGGCAGTTTCCTCGGCAAGTGGCTGTGCAGGTTTTAAGTTGCGGTCGGTAAAAGTAATATCAGTTACATCGTCACTACATCCAGATTCTCTACTCATTTTAAAGTAATGATAAAAGAAACTAAATCAATACAGTACATTAAATTAGTGCGGAAATAAGATATAAAAACTGATAATTGATTGACTTCTTCAAGTTGACTTTAGCTTCTTGAAGGCCTCTAAAAAATAATGAAAACTTTTCGACTTGTAATCTTGAAATTTCTTCTTCGCGACAAGTTGAGATGTTCTTCGTCAATTTTCTTTACGTTGAGTTTCAAAAAGTCAAGCTGGGTTTTTGAAGGTAAAAATTCTTTTATGTTACGAAACCGTAACAAGTTGAAGCGGATAATGACGGTAACCCCGTGGGGAGCCCAACGGGTCTTCACTCCAATTTTCTAATTACCTGATCCAAAGAAAGATCACAACCACAATCCGTTGATAAAAGAAATGTATTTAAATATGGTATGAAAATAAAGCAGGCAACTTAAAAATGGAGCAAATTTTTACCAAGATTGTCCCAACTGACGTCCAAACTTAACTCCAGAAAACGTTCAGAAAAAATAAATTAGCGCGCACTGTTCCAGCAAAAATCAAGAATGAATGAAATGAGCCCAGGTCCACGTGAAACTTACAAAAGCTAGAAAAAAAAGGTTTGCACGTGATCTTAATTACAAACGCTACAACAAAAAATGAAATATGCAAATAAGGACCAAAGGCTAACACGTGAAGAAGTCCGTCAGACACGTCATTAAATTACACACGAGGCACTTTAATTTTGTGATTCTGAAACATAGGTATTGCGCTGTTGCAGTCTAAAGTTGATTGAAATTAACAACATAGCTATAATGTTTAAGAGTTGTTCACTATGAGTTACTCGATTTTGAACATCCATTAATTTGAGCTAACTTTTTGGATTTTCAACTGAACTGATTTGACTGGCAAACCCATTTATTCTTTCTATATTTTAAACGACAAAATTTATTTAACAACAATGCCGAAGCACCACATTAAACAAATTGGAAAAGACTTTTTCCTAAGTTTGGGATTTTTCAAAGATTATCTTCCACAACAAGTACACAATTTTGTAGATTTTTTTCCATTCGCGGCAGATGAAGAAAGTCAGTAACCAGCTTGAATTGATCCCTGTTACTGTGAAGTCATTGCTCACTAGCAGGCTGTAGTCATTGCACACTCGCAGGCCTTTGCCATGGCTGAACCACACACAAATCTTTTTGAAGTTATTTTTGACATCACCAGCTTAGGAAATCCTGAACAAAATCTTTTGAATAACTTTCCGTCAACATTTGGAGTCACTTTATGCCAACGAAAGTTCCTCATCCCACGGGGTTAAAGGGAACAAGCTCTCCAGTTAAATACCAGGTATGTCTGGCCTTCAACAGCAGGCAAGATTAGATAAATTTATTTCATCCCTTGGTAACAGTACAAAGTAAAATTAATTGGCATTTGTTTAAGAAAGCAACAGGAAATATGCTAAGAGCCTTACGGTTATTGAGTCTCCAGCAACCACTCTCTTTATCAGAGAGGAAATTCATGCCAGTGTTATGGAAGTTTTTAATTACTTTGTCTTAGGCCGGAATCACACGATCAAGTTTTCTGCACAATTTCCTTGCGTTGACCGTGTGAAAGGTCGCGCAAGTTTATGTTTCACTATTGCGGGTACCTGTCGGCAATCTTATTTCACAACCGTGTGAGAATGAAAATCAGAGTCCAGAAAGTCTTGCTGAGTTCTTGCGGGGAAATAGAACCGAGCTCTATTTTGCCAGCAAGTTTTTTAAAAACCGCCATTCTCAACGATCAAAACTAAGCTTTTAGCCGTATTTTTGAAAATCTTTAGCCGCAGAATACAAAACAAAAACCGCCGAAGTCAACGCAAAAAACGAATGCGTCACAATTATCAAGCAAAAATGTAAATTTTACCGCTTTTGATTTAATCAACAATGACGTATTATAACGATGTGCCTTCTCTTTTCTCATTTTTCTTCAAAGACTTAAATGCATGGCTTGCTGCGGGCGTGTAGCCAGGATTTCGCAAAGGGGGGGCTTTTTTGAAGCTTGAAACAACAGTAAACAATCTTGATCCAAATTGAATTAGATTGAGGCGGTTTTTCTATCAGAATCAGGTGATCTCCATAAAAAAAAAGGTCTTCACCGAACTTCAAACGGTTTTTCCGTTCAAAAATAGGTGATCTCAAAAAAAAAAAAGGTCTTCACCAAAATTCAGTTCCTGTTCCTGACCAACTTTGGGTGAGCTTCAAAAAAAATCCACTTTTCTGGTCCAAATTACGGCAAGTTCTTCACAGCTTCTGCTCTTCAATCCCGTTGGGGGGGCTGTTTTTATTTTTGAAGCAAAAATCGGCCTCAAAGCACTAACAACGTGCTATTTTGCATTCTTTTCAGGCCCCGCCCCCCTAGCTACGCTACTGCTTGCTGGTTTGTTTAGGATCACATATTGATGACCCAATTCTTCCTACTTCAAAGTTGTGTTTTGAACTTTTCCGAATTCATTCTGAAAAGTTACAGTGTTAACCAGAACTGCAGTATAGTAATCAACATGCCGTCGAGGTCAACTAATGAAATTGAACTTTTAATTAGAGAAATCGAAGAAAGGCATTGCTTTTGGAATATGTTTAATCCCCAGTACAAGGATACAATAAAATAATCAGATGCTTGGAAGGAAGTTTTAGATCGAGATCAAATGGAGATAAGCTTTAGCTCACTCTTTAGCAATAACTAAATTTTAATAAGTATTCAATGCGTGATCTGGTTTTAATCAAGATGTTGAAAATTTCCTTCTGATCGAAAAAAAGTTTCCTCCCATTTTTCGTGAGTGCCGAATTTGTGATGATTTTAATTTTTTTTGGTTAAAATTTGACATTTCCTCTGGCAAAAGAGCCTTTTGCGTTTTTAAGTAGTAAAGATAATTTTCCGTAGATAATTTTCGGCTATTTTACGCTGATTTTACAAAAACACAAACAAAAATGCTTTTATTCTTATTTGAAAATAATAAAGTTTTAAGTTACCCTGACATCCAATTATTGAGCCCTCTGAAACTGCAAGTAGCCTACCGGAAAGAATACACCTGGTTTATCATTACTTGATCAATCATGCAATGTTATGCAAATTTTATTCGCGATAGATAACTTAGCATAAAAGTTACGCTATACGCTAAAGAGTTTCAAACAAGCAAAGGTTTTTGACATTTTTCGTACAAGCAAAGGTTTTTGACATTTTTCATTTATCTATTTCATTTCATTGCAGGTCGAAAAAAAATTTCATAGTCTGCACCCTCAATTTACGGCAGAACTCAAATAGCTGTTTATTACTATAGCTGCAGCTTTTCGCTTTTGTGAACGTGCTCGTATCATTTTGGTAAACGAGAAATAATAAATCGACAAAGCGCATAATATATTGCCGTGGCAAATTTCAAAGAAATTTCTTAACAACTGCGTAAATGCTTTTACAGAGAAAAATAAACGTGTGATAGCTTCAGCAATTTGTTTGCAGAAAAACCCAAACGCTTCCGTCTGGCAAGAAGCTGAGCAAAAAAATTGCGTCCAGTGGGGACAATGGGACATGACAGAACTTGCTAGCGAGCTCGTAAAGGCCATTCTCGCTCGCTAAAAAGCGCTAACGAACAAAACATCTTCGTAGACAAACTGCCATTTCTGAGCCGCCTCGCCCAACACACGTTAAAACAGTTCGCTCGAATTTCTTTGCGAGATGTTCGTTACTTGTGTTAGTACGTAATAAATACTCTCATTGTGACGTCAGATGCATTTTTACTTCAAAATAATGCGTTCAAGCGTACTGTATGTACTACATTGTTATGGAAAAAGATACCATAATCTATGCGTTATTGTTCTATGCAAGCAAATTCCTCAACTGATGATAATTAGTCAATGAACGATAGAATTTAATTATATTTTTGGATCAAAGTGAAATAACTCAAATAAGAACAACTTTTTCCAAACTATAATTTTTTAAACGACATAAAGCGCCCTTGATGTTGTTGGTGAGTAAACTCATATGTTAACAGTAACTCTGGGTCTTTAGGTTTCAAAATTTTTCAAAAGTGAGCAAGTCGAAGTACACTCTTCCTTTTTAGAACCGGTGAATCTTGAGTTGAGACTGGCTGTTTTTAATTTTTTGCCGACATTCAGTCTCATTTGTTCTTGATTTTGTAATACTTTTGAGAGCATCGATGTCAATTTTAGCGGGCATGTTTGAAACACTTTTTAATTCCTATTGCTCTATCTGCTTAAGTGAAGGCTTTTTTCTTGCTTTTGCAGCATCGTAAAATTGCAAAAGCGAAAAAGCAAGCTTTTTTCAAGTTGAACAACTGCCAAAAAATTTCTCAATTGCTTGCGCAAAGCAACGTAGCTTTATACTCTTGAATAGTTGCAATTTTGCTTGCAAATATAAGAAAATCACTGAAATTTTATCGCTTTAAATCAGCACAAATTTTAGTTTCTTTGATTAGTTTGAACTTTTTTTTGCTTGTTTTTGGTTTATTTTGCTGCCCAGGCTGGCATTGTTTTTAATTTGTTCTTAAATTTTGAGCAAAAATAAGCCTCGTGTTTTAGAAAATCATTCTTATAAAAGGAGTGTATTGCTATTTTTGTCAACTGGCACAACTTAACATTTCTTTATCAGTCGAAACAGCAAGTGGTTCTCAATGCAATTTGCTTTTTTTAGCAGTCTGATAGCAAACATGGTGATGATTTTAATTAATTTTCAGCAAAAATTGGCTTTGGTTAGAAGCTTTCAACATTTCGCCATTAAATTTCTGTACCAAAAAGATTTCTCGCACGCTTAAAGAGTGCTTCAAGATCCTCTTTTTTACTCGAACTGCTTTCCGCAATCGCTCAAAGCAAGTTAGCGAGAAAGAATGACGTTACGGATTTTCGCAAGGCTTTACATACACGTGTAAAATGACCTCTTACGTTTAGCGAGTATCTCGTTCGGTAGCGCCTCTTAAAAAAAACTCGTTAATTAAAGCGAACGAGGAAATTTCTGTCATGTGGGCCCAGGTGTGATAGCTCAAAAAACATTGATGAAAGAAAATTGTACAAAAAACTTGATGGTGTGATTCCAGCCTTAGAGAATTGCTACATTTTGAAGATTTTAAAGTCTACGGCCCGTTGTGAGCATTTAATGCATCTTTACATGAACATAGAGAACTGTCAAAAGAAACATGTAAACTGCATGAGAAAGTTTTTGTAACAAAATTTGAACTTTTTGTACAAGAATACTACAATATCTATGGGAATGCAATTCCAAATCTTGTCCCACTGATACTAAATGCACCTCTATTACTAACTTCGTGCAGATACGAAGAATGTGTAAATTGCTGCAGTCAGCCGACTAGCTATAAAAAAACAAATCTTGCAACTTCAAATTTCAACAATGGCGTACATTCCCAAAATCAGTAAATAATTGCTACAAAGTACTAAAATTAATTTAAAATTTCATAAAAAGATAAAATCGATTTCGATCTCAAAAGACCATCGACAGTTTTTGAAAAAAAGAAGTAGGTTAGAGAATTAAAAACGCACGAAAAAGTGCAACAATACTGCTTTAAACTGCTACACAAAATGAAGTCACTACGTAAAAGATTGAAAACAAAAGCACAGTGCCCTAATAAACTCGATGTTTCATCAGTAATGAACCTCCTTCAAAATCGTCATGTCATACTTCTTAGGTCTGGGTTTGATTCTATGGATCTCCCCATCAACCAGGGCCGTGCCTAGGTGGTTCGGCCCCCCCCCCCAGAAAACTCAAGAAGGGGCTCCCTCCAAAGCGCTTAAATTTGCACATTTTTGCAATCGGCCTAAATAATCACTTAACTTTCGCATATCTAAGACGCACCACTTTTCTAAATCCAGGATTGTAAAACAGCACGAAAATTTACAGTTAAATTTACATTACATCCAAAATATAAAATAAAGCAGTACAATCAATAAAATTATCGTTTGAGAATGAGTTTTATTGAATTATAAAGACCATTAATATTGTATTGTAACAATGTTACGTGAAAAAATAATTTGGGTACTGGAGCTGTAATCATGAGTTAAAGATGCGATCCTTGTAAGCTGATGTAGTGACATCAATGATCCTGAAACGATCTGTACTGAACTCTAGGCACTTGGGATTTAATGAAATAAATTTTAACTTGTTTGCTGACATCCAGGCGCGAAGCCAGAAATTCGCAATGAGGGAGCTGGGCTCTGAAAATTTTGCATTTTTTTGCAAAAATAACTTAATTTTTGAACTATTTTAATAAAAAATAATGCTTTTAAAACGTGGCATAAAAATTGGCAGCGCAACATGATTTAACTGGTTGCATTAATGGACTATGAAGGAGGTGGCTAATGATAACATTGTAGTTCTCTTGTTTACATGCTGGTAAATCATAAAATCATATTATTTCATAAAACTCACATGGAGTAATCTATTTCGTCTATATTTTATAAAAAAATAATTGGGGGGAGTCAGTAGCGAACGCAGGATTTTGAAAAGGGGGGGCCAGAAACTTCAGAAAATTTGAGAAGTACAAAGATCTGAATCAGAAATTGTTTCATTAAATCAGTGGATTTTTCGCCCAAAATTAGGTGAAGAGCAAAAAAAAAGGTCTTCACTCAAGTTTAGTCCGATTTTTCGCCCAAAATTAGGTGAAGAGCAAAAACAAGAAAAAAGTCTTCACTCAAATTTAGTCCGGTTTTTCGCCCAAACGTGGATGCAAGCCCAAACGAAACGCACAAAACATTGCCCTTTGTGTGGTCAAACGTTATGCCCAACTTGCAAAGGGAAGGGGGGGCATGCTGCAATTTTGCATACTTTTTTATGCAATTGTACGATCCTGGCGACCCAAGGGGGGGCCATGGCCCAATGGCCCCTCCCTAAATACGCCCCTGGGGGGAGTGCTAATGAAAAGATACTGTATTTGAAAGAAATGATTGGTAATTAACTAACACTGAATAGCCCCCCTACTTATTCCTGAGTTTATAATATATTTTTTGATAAAGTCTATGTTTGGCGTTTTTACACTAGCTATGAAATTTGAGTGCTTATTTTTGGGCATTTTTCAAAGTTTTCATTGATATGTGACTTTAATTTTTGATTCCCCCCTGAATATGTTTCAAAAGACGCTTTAAATTACTCTTTAGTCCATTCCAGCGCAAAAAAAAACAGTCTCAGAAGAGCTAAAAGCGTGGCATTTTCCTTATTCTGCATTTTGGTTGACAGGCCAACGGGAAGGATATAGCCTCCCTCCCGCTCCCCTTGGCTACGCTACTGCTAACATCTGAAGGCAATCTGACTGTCACCATAACTAGACTGACTCTAGACTGGCTGTAGTGCAATCGACTTGTAAGCTGAACATCTGAATTGATTAACTAGCTAAAACAAAGCGATTGTGATTCTATTATACCATAGATGAAATTGTAACACAGCAGCAGAGTTCGAGTGGATAGAGCGTCTGCTACTGAAGCGGCAGACTCGGGTTCGATTCCCAGTCGGGTCAAACCAAAGACTATAAAAATTGGTATTCACAGCTTTCCTGCTTGACGTTCAGCAATCAAAGGGACAGTGTGAAGCCTCCGCTGTGTGTGGTAGACAGGTGGGCAGGTGGCAGCTTGACTCGAAGACTGAAAGGTCCCTTCGCTGTCTCCTGGCCAAGGTAACTTGGTGAATAAAATGTAATTACAAAAATTACAGCAGAGACATATAGCTGCAGCGAGCGTATTTTCAGTATCTTATGGAATTTCAAATTGACAATACGCTTTAATTTTGTTTTAAATATTGCAAAACATACTAGCACTGATCAACAATACCAACCTTTAAAGTAGTAGTAGTAAAGTAAAAAGTGGGGCCCCTATTTTGGCTGGCCCCCCCGACCGGTGGGTTTGGGGCTGCCTTGGCACGGCCCTGCCATCAACAATTACGTTAAATTTGAACAAGTTATCAGTTTACGTTTGTGAGTAATATAGGTTTACTGTGAGTAATATGGGTTTATTGAATCTCGGAAATGATCACCAACAATACCTCTTATTCCTTGATTTTGTAAGAATTTTCATTTTTGCATGCAAGCAGGATACGTGGGTCCCAAGGTTTTTGTACCATATATAATAGTAGCAGATATACTATTGCACTAAAGCATAGTCGAGCTTTAAGGAAACGTTTGTTCTTGTTTATTTGAAATTCAACCTAAGCGAGCTGCAGTTTGTTATCCGTATTTCGTGTACTCACAATGCATGTGAATTGATAAACCCATAACTGTGCAACTGCAACACTCATTAATCGCAGTTTAGTCGAGTAAAAAACGTAGTTCACAAACTACCATTGATTCTGTACTGCATTCTAAAAACTAAATAAATTACCTATTGAAAGAACTTTTGAAATAGTTGGTAGTAATTTTCTTTAAGAGGCTATAATAACCCCATCCAACCGAAATGGTTTGTAAAAACAATTTGAATCTTTTAAAACTAAGCATTACCTACAAAACTTTACTAAAATACCTATAAATTAGCATTTGGAACTCACCAAATGTTACATTAAAATTTACTTCTACAGTTTTGAAATGGATAATATGCTCAAATTCAACATCAAAAGGCTTAATATTTGAAATATTCAACTTTAATTTTCACTAATTGGTGGCAGCAACGCTTGTTAAAGTGCAACAACAAAGCAATATCTCTGGATAGGATGACTCAATTCATACAACTTTTTCTAAAAGATGGAGAATAGCATGGGGCATATTTCAAAAACATGTCCACTGACACAACTTCTCCATATCACCCTCTAGTGGCAAGAATGCAAATTTTTGTAAAATTGGCCACGAAATTGGCCTGGCGGGGGAGGTAAACTTTGATAAAAATTTTTGAAACTTGGTATTCATGATCAACTGATCAAACTGCTATACCAAAAAATAGTTCAGCAAAATCAGTAAAGGTCGGGGCGCCTGCAACGCCTTATTGTTCAATTAAGTTAAGTTAGCAAAGGTTTTATGAAAAGATTCCAGATAAATTCTACATGACGTGATTGTGAAATCTCAAAGTTTTGCTGTCGTTCTTTTTGACTTGAATAGAATCGCAAAAACTTGCACCAATTAGTAATTCATGGCTTCTTGAGAGAATGAGGGGTTAGAAGACCAAGCGCTATGTGGCAGTGATGTGAAGATAATCGATTAATTGTCATACATTACTTTGTCCTTGTTGATTGAATAATTTGTTTATTTTGCTTAAATACTTTCAGAAATACTTGTACTTGAGAACTTTTAAAACGGCTTCTTTTTACTTTTACTCAAGTACTTTTTTCGGCCAATGCTTAGTACTTTATTTCAAGTAGTTTTTGCTTCCCTTAACAAAACTTTTACTTGATTACACTGCATAATAGTCGTGAGCTTAGTTTGCTTTTTCTTGAAAAAATAGTTTAGAAAATTTCAAAACCAATCAAATGATCGCACATTCGCGCAAGTTTGATAATAAACAATCAAGAAAAAAAGTTCTGTTCATACATAACCGCATTTTTTTCGCACAGATGGCATTTTTCAATTAATTGTCTGACAGGTGAGGAAGGATGGCAGTACGGTACGGTTAGAATTTGCGTATTACTTACCTTGAACCATACCGTACCAGCGTGCCGTACTTCAGTTCAATTTTTGAAGCGTACCGTATTTTGGTATCGTACTTCAGTTCAATTTTCGAAGCGTACCGTACCTTGTTTTTTTTGTTTTGCGTATCGTTTCTTCAATCAATCTAGTTAAACAGCGATCCATTAATAACATATGCGACTTACGTTGACGTGTTTTTTTTTTTATACCTGATTTGTATTATAAGTTAATCAGCATTGGCTTAAGAGGTACTTCAACTTAATAACATGTTGAACTTGAAAACTGCAGAGCTTTATATGCCGATACTTCATTCAACGCCGTCAAAATCTTATAAAACAAAAAATAATGTTACATCTAGATGTGATTCTTTATCCATCAGGAATTCTTTATGTTTAGAGATAAAAAAAAAGACAAGTTGTTTGCAAAAATTCAGTTTTATTAAAAACAAAGACATGGAATAGGCTACTGCCACAATGATATTTGTATTTTCTTGTATTTTTGTACAGCAAAAATATCTGCATTTGTTTAGTCGGTCAAATTGATTTTAATGTATCGGAAACCTGTTTACGTGTCGCCATTCACGAGGCGTTATTGCAATGCAGTTTATTAGTACTTTTCTCCTCAACCATAAAAAAAAACCGGTGCAATGTGTGAAAAGACTGGGATTTTTAAACCATTGCGTATTCAGCTCAAGTGTCGCAGTTGTTTGCGTTCAAATTTTTCTTCAATACATGATATGCCACGGATAGTCCTATTACTCCTATCGGCTCCAGGCATCTATAGGCAGTAGTTATGACATCACAATTGGCCATACTTGTGACCAGTGGTGTAAAAAGTACTCGAAAATTGTACTCAAGTAAAAGTTTCGTTACTGACAAAAAAACTACTTGAAGTAAAGTACAAAGTACTGACCAAAAAAAGTACTTGAGTAAAAGTAAAAAAGTAGTCATTTAAAAACTACTCAAGTAGAAGTATTTCTGAAAGTATTCACGCAAAATAAGCAAACAATTCAATTGACCAATGACAACTGGTCGACTACCTTCACATCACTGCCACAAGCGCTTGATTTTCTAACCCCTCACTATCTTAAGAAGTAATGAAATAATAATAGTGCAAGTTTTTTGTTACTACCGTGTTTCCCCGATAATAAGACCTACCCGCAAAATAAGACCTAGCGTGATTTTTGAGGATGATTTTAATGTAAGCCCTACCCTTAAAATAAGCCCTAGTTGAGAGCGGCAGAAAGACGAAAGAGTCAAACATTCTTTTTTTATATTTATTCAAACTTCTTTAATGCGGTGTATGCCATCCTTTTCAAAAAATCTTTTTTTGGCAAGCAAAAATAATGACGATACAAAAACTATTCTTGCAATACAAAAACATGTTAATGGCAAGTAAATGTAGATCTTTTTTCGTAATTTCTGTTTATTTAAAATCTCGTAATTTTTACTTTGTAACTTCATTTTTTGATATATCAAAATTATACATCCCCCGAAAATAAGCCCTAGTGCCATATTTTGGAGTAAAAATTAATATAAGCCCTGTCTTATTATCGGGGAAACACGGTATATTCAAGGAATCAGTTCATAAAATATTTGCTCAAGTACTCATTCACCGCCATTGTGAAATTTACATGCTAAAAAGTAAAAACACCGCGGAAGTGCCTTTGTTAGGTTGTCGGCAGCGTGGTCAAGAGGGTAATGACGTTGTTTTTACGACGACCCTGGTCGCATGAACATGGGTTCAACCCGCACCCTGGTCACGTTGTTGCGTCCTTGGATAAGACGCTTTACGATGATTATCTCTGCTTAGTGGCTTTGAACAAGCAGCAAATTCGTGTGGAAAGAAGTCAAAGGTCAACCGGAAAACCTGGGAATTGTTAACTCCTAAGCGGGTGCGGATTCGACCAAAGGATAGCGCCACCGTCGCTTTCTCGTGAAAGGAGGATAAAGATGCATCAATCAATCAGGCCTGCTGCATCCACAGAGTGCGCCAAAAGTCACGCACCAAAGGCGGTTCAATAGTGTGCGATAAACTTTTTTTGGATTAAAGAAGAAAAAATTGTCGTGAATTTGTTTTAATTGATTTTATTTTACGACATGTGAAGGCAGATAGAAACCGGTAGAAACATAACTGAAACTGTGAGTGAAACACAGTCATTCATTGATTGATAGTGATACCAGTGTTCTCTCACAGCAATAGTAGGTTAGACTGCAGCTTAATTTAATTCCAATTCAATTTACGTGCTGCACTTTAGAAAACCTGCTGCCTGCCTAGACAAAGTTTATCATGCAATCTCTGAATTCCACCACGTTTGTTTTCAGTTTTGCTGATTTATTCACCGTGTTGCCTCGACCAGGAAACCGCAGAGTGATATTAGGGTCGTTGAGGCAAGCTGCCACCTCTCTACCACACAAAGGTATAAGCACTGAGCAGCACATTATCACCTTCAATGCAGAATGTCAAGCAGGAAGATGTGAATACAGTTTCCAGTAGGCTACTTATTTTTAAGTCTTTGGCTTGACTGGACCAGATTTGAAACCGAATTTTCAGCCTGATATACAGATGCTCTAACTACTAGGCCATACAATCTTGTCGGCATATTTATCAGTTCAACCTCAGGCTCTCAAACTGCAAGACACTGTTCTCAAGAACAGAGAAACTAAACATTTCATCAGTTTAATACTCAATGATGAAGTTTTACTGCTACTCAGCAGATGTGGAGTCTTTGAGGACGTCTTTGGTCTCGAGGACACATTTTAAAGTCCTTGGCCTCGAAGCCTCAAGTCCTCGAAAAATGCCTGTCCTCGGCTCGAGGACAGCAGTATTTTTTGAATTGTTGAAATTTTGTAGTTCGCCAGAAAAAAAAATTGAAGACCTATGCTTTTGGAGTTCGCCTAAATTGGACTGTAAAATCGACTCAATCTGCTTGAAAACCGATCAAAATCTTGGATAACATCGTTTGATGTAGTTTCCAGCCTCTGAATTAGCCTACCCCCAATGCAAATTTTTGGCTATGTGCCTGCCAGGATCTCATATCTCCACTTATCAATAAATTTCTACAATTGCCTAATCCTCCAGTCCTACAAAACAGCAAAACGGTAATGGATCTTTTACCCTAATTACGAACAGCCCGATTGTAAATGCACCCTAACCTACTAACTCTACTCATGACTTCAGGAAAACTGACGATTCGTTTGCATTTTATTGGTGTTGAAATGGTAAGGTTATTCTATAATGTTGCAGGCTAACTATTCGGTAGAACTTTGGTTCCTAGTCCTGATTATGAAGTCGATGTTTACCAGCACTTGATTAGAAAAAATGCAATCGTTTTCAAAAGCACATGAACGCAGTCAAGCGTGGAATTTAAAGAAAGAAAGAACCAATAGAGAATAGCCTGACTGCGCGTTTAAGAATGGTTGACTGCAGATGCCCACAGTCAAAGTGCAGTCACCACTGCGTCTCAAATTTCAAAACTACTTTGTACTTTTATCAAATAATAAGTACTTAAGTAGCGTTACTTCAGACTAAAAGTACTTAAGTAAAAGTAAAAGTAGTTAAAAAAAAACTACTCAAAAAAGTACTCGTTACCGAAAAAAACTACTCAAGTAATCTACTCAAGTAAAAGTATTTCGTTACTTTACTCCACTGCTTGTGACTACGACTTGTGACATAATTGCAACGACAAATTAAGAGGCTATAATGATTAGTTGAGAATAGCGTAGACTATGTGCACACTGGACACGGTCGAGCATATCTTCTTTGACGGCCGCACGTCGCACATAAATCGTTTAGTAGGCAAGTTCAAACAGCGTACCGACATGCCGTACCCGTACCATTTCAAAAAAGGCGTACCATGTCATCGGGCGTACCATACCAACGTACCGTGCCATTACAAAAAAAGGCGTAGGCTACAATACCGACGTACCGTACTCCTTAGCAAAAATTGAAGCGTACCGTACTACTATCCTTGCAGGTGTGAGCAATGTCACCAACTGGTGTTAATTCAAGGTACAGGGTGCCCCCCCCCCCAAAAAAAAAACTGAGCCCACTAATCTCGGAATAAACTTTTCAATTATTTCACTTTTTTCTCCAGGTTTTTGTAGTGGATTTGTGTATGGAATATTGCAACGATATTTTTTCCACCAAGTCTCGATCAACCAAAGACAGTGGTGCCGGAACGGGAGGGTAGTACTGCCCGACTAAAGTGACGACGCGATAAAGAATACTGGGGCTACAAAAAACATTCCTGTGATTAAAGTTTAGTGTTTTGTGAACCAAAAGAGTCCTTTCTAGAAATAAAACGTAAAAAAAGATTTGTCGATCAAAAAATGCATTTCAATTTTTAATTTATGAAAAAATATCTTCTTTTTATTATAAACAGATACTCTCCCCTAAGAGGCGCTAAAAATGTCCTTAAAATAAAAAAAAACGTATAGGACGAGACTATTTTACCGGAAATTTTCGTCGGTTTTTTTATTCTAACCCAACTTAAATTCTTACTTTAAAACTAACTCCAAATCCAACCCAAACACTAACTGCCGCCGGAGGCACGGGCAAAGCCCCCAGCCGCCGGAGGCACGGGGGTCTGGGGGCGGGAGCCCCAGCTCACGAAAATTTTGCATTTTTTGCAAAAATAACTTCAATTTAGGGCAATTTTGATTAAAAAATAATGCTTTTAAAACATGGCTTAAAAATTGGTAGCGCAAACAAGATTAAACTGGTGGCATAAATGGGCTATTTGGGAGGTGGCTAATGGTAAAATGTTAGTTCTCTTGTTTAGATGCTGGTAAATTATAAAATCGAATAGTGCAATAAAACTCACACGGAGTAATCTATTTCGCATACAGCTTATAGAGAAAAATAATTGGGGGGGCTAACGAAAAGAGATTAGAGAGAAATGATTGGTAATTAACTAATACTGAATAGCCCCCCCCCATCTCTTAGTTTATAGTATATTTGTTGATGACACGTATGTTTAGCATTTTTACACTTGCAATCAAATTTGATTGCTTATTTTTTACCATTTTTTAAAGTTTTCATTTATTTGTTGGTTTTACGATTATTTTTGACAAATTAGCCCTCCTGAACATATGTTTCAAAAGATGTTTTAAATCACTATTTAGTTCACTCCAGTGCATAAAACAGTCTCAAAAGTGTTAAAAACGAAGTGTTTTTTCCATTCTGCATTTTGGTCGACATGTCAATGGGGAGGGGTGGCTATAGACCTCCCTGGCTACGCTACTGAACTCAAATCTTAATCTTTTAACCCTTAAAAAATAAATGAAAAGCGCGGATGAATATTTCTCATTTTTGTTTTATTCTCATTAACTTAAAATACTCTTGGTGAAATTGTCACTACGTAACAAATTGCGTGTGTTAAATGATTTTCAAATAACGTAAAATCAATGAGCAATCTTGTAGAATGCATTTGGTTAGCCTGTTACATCCGACTTAGTTCCGTCAGTTAAAACGGACGCTAGAAAAATAGGTTGCTACCAAATTTAGAACTCAAGGATCTTATGTCTGTAGGCCTAAGCATTATTCTCAAGCAGGCCCGGCGCCAGGATAGCGTGACTGGGGGGCATAAACAAATTTTGGTGGGGGGCACAAAAACTTTAATACTTCGAATTCGAGAGTGTGGACCAAAAAAAAAGGTCTTTATCGCCGAATTCCACGAATTCTGGGGTAAAAGTAAAAAAAAGGTCTTCATCTGAAAAAATGCGCGCATTTCCTCGAATTCTGCGATGAAGACCAAAAAAGAAAAAAAAAGGTCCTCATCTCAAAAAATGCGCGAATTTCCACGAATTCTGGGGTGAAGACCACAAAAAAAAAGGGACTTTATTGCAAAATCTGCAGTTAACAGTTCTTGCTCACGAGTTCTGGGGTGATAACCAGTATTTTGGGAGTATCAGGCCTCGAACTGCACTTCAGTGGCATCGAGCCTGTTACTTTCCTTCGGGCACAATCCTCGCTTGGGGGGCACAATTCTCGTTTGGGGCGCACAAGCAGTGATATGGGGGGCATGGCCCCGGAAGGCAAATTGGGCCCCCGTGGCGCCGGGCCTGCTCTTAAGGAATTCAAGTTTCTAACTTTGCTTGCAGGCGCGTCGATTTCTCGAAATCTTTGGGGGGGTCCAACTTAATAACCAGAACTTTTTTGGCAAAATCTCGCGAATTTTGTTTGCAGTTGCACTGTTAGTAATCGTAGATTTTGTTTGCATTCTTCGTTTGTACAGTACGTCGCAATAGCACATTTGATGCAGTTTTTTTTTTTTTTTGGTGTTAAGCCGTTTAGAAAACAAGCGTACGGTATTTTGGAAAAGGAAAAATAAAACTCATCGCTGCCAAAAGTGGGTTGGTGGAGGTGAAAGGGTATCTAGAGATATATAATCGAGTGAAATATTTTTTGCCGTATTTTTTTAATGCGACCTCTTTCACGCCAAACTTTGTGGTGGTTTTCTGGCCCTATAATTCCAATGTCACGACTTTGAAAATTTGAAAATCGTTCCGTCAAGCCTGTCCATACTACTTTAGGTGATGACACCCATAGGCGTAGCCCAGGGAGGCAGGCCCTCTGAATTAAAAAGCCCTCAAGGATGGAAATATTAAAAGAAAGCCTAGTGTTTCTTCAGTTTAAGTTTCTTTTAGCATTTCTTCGTACAACCGTTCACGCGTTCAACAGTAATTAACAATAATATTAATATGGACGAACAGGGGCCCGGGCTCCCTTAATTTAAAATTTTGCCAACCAATTTAAGTGTATAGCCCGGGAGAAAACAAGAGTTTTATCTTAAAAATTGCTATCTCAGGCACTTATCTAACCTTTTTATAAACGTACTACAATAACCACGACCGGACTTACCAAACGGCACAGTGCCAGGGGGCCGGCGCTTAGATTGTGGGCCTAACAGTTTTTTGTCTTCAACTATATTTGACTGAAAATTGCAGCAAAAATCCCCAAAGTGCCAGGAGCGCCGTGCAATGTAAATCCAGCCTGGGCAAAAGCATGATTAGTTATAGGCCTCATCAATAACGATCTAAGGTAGTCTACCAATTAACTTTCGATAACAATTCACCTCCACGGGCTCCACCTTCCCAGTTTTTACGCGACAAAATGCTTTTGAAAAAAAATTAGTCAACGAAAATGCTCACTGAACAAATTATTGAATTTAAATTGAGTGGGCCTGAGCCCCAAGGTCGTTACATGTACTCCTACAACTGGTTGTTTTCATGACAAAACAAAATCTCTTATGGCAAATCTTCAAATGGATTGTTATCTACTGCTAAAATATTGCAGGAGGGGCAATTTATGTTACTTCCGCCTACCTGGACAAATCACATACAGAGCAAAGCCATTTGCAAGATTTTAAACTTGTTTTGGACTAAAATTGTGAGTAAAAAGACAATTCAACTATTTAATTTTTCAATTGGCTTTCTGAATGTTAAAAATCTAGTTTTTTCAAATTACTCTAAAAACGCGCAAAATGTGATTCAATGGCAATAAAATAGCTATTTTTTTCAAAAAAATATTACAAAAAATTATCCAGCTGCTGGGAACTTCGCCCCAAGATCCCCGTCTGTGATACATTTGAGTTACACTAGTTTGCTCATCATGTCTCCAAATTTAGACATTTTCGCTTTTCAGATTTACTTCAATTCCTCCCCCTTCAGCAAAATCGTGGTTGCGGGCCAAACCAGGCCACGGCTTTTGATCTTCCATTTTACGATATCTTTGTCCTGTAGAAAGTTTCTCATTTCCAAATTGTTTGATGGCGTCGTTGCATGTGGTTTGGTCCTCCTCCCCCCCCCCCTAATCAAAAATTCTGGCTCATCTACGATGACACCGTCCATTAAGTCATCACCCGGATAGCACCATTTCTATCGACGGCACTGCCGTTCCATACTTGTTAGCGTAGCGACTTCACAACTGAACTGAATAATCAACCTGGCTAGCTGGTACTAATCTTTTTCCAGACAAATACCAGTAGCCTATTTTGTCCTCAATGGTCCAAATGAGCATAAATTATTTTCTTCAATCGAAGAGCTGCTTGGTTTTGGTACAACAGTTTTACCACAAGCAAAGAAAAAATCTTTCCGCAAATGAATGATTGTAAAATAAAACAGGCCGACTGCGTAGAATATCTAGGATTATTTCTTTATGACAAACTCACTATGAACAAGAACATTAAACACCTTGAAACCAAATTATCGGCTGCTTCTGGTGCCATCTATAAATTCCGCAAGTATATACCGCAAAGAGCTTTAACATACCGCAAATAATAACCACAGTTTATTATAGTTGAGTATCTTCTCATCTCCAATACGCAATTATTTGCTGGGGAAATTGTTCCAAAATCATTAAACGCAAACTACAAGTTAAACAAAATCGTATCATAAAAACATTATGCAACAAATTTGGTGCAAAAACTGGATTAAAACCATTATATAAACAACTGCAAGTCTTAAATATTGATAGAACTTACAAATTAGAAGTTGCCAAATTTATGGCCAAAGTCAGTTTGAATAAATTGCCTGTATTTTGTGGCAATCAATTACCAATTTTTAGAACTCTGTCCTCGATTCATTCGTACTTGACCCGAAGTGCTTCTTCCAAAAATTTTTATGTGCAAAGCACATTGTTGGTAAAAACTGATCGGTGGTCGAGTGGATAGAGCGTCTGCTACTGATGCGGTAGACTCGGGTTCGATTCCCGGTCGGGTCAAACCAAAGACTATAAAAATTGGTATTCACAGCTTCCCTGCTTGACGTTCAGCAGTTAAAGGGACAGTGTGAAGCTTCCGTCGTGTGTGGTAGACAGATGGGCAGGTGGCAGCTTGACTCGAAGACCGAAAGGTCCCTTCGCTGTCTCCTGGCCAAGACAACTTGGTAAATAAAATGTAATTACAATTACAAACTAATCAATCGCTTAAAATTTTTGGTGTTAAAATTTGGAACAGTTTACCGAGACATATAAGAGACAAAGTCTTTACTTCCAGCGACAAAACATCATCAAAGATACTAAAGCTTTACTTTTTTAAATCCCATTCCTGTTTATAAGTGAAACCATTATTAATTGTGTGGATATTAAAATGCAGGCCTATCTGTGTGTGTGTTTTTTCTGTTTTCCCTTTTCTTTTTTTACTAATTTTGTTTTCATTTTTTTCTAATTACCGAAAATCAAAACAAAACTTTCCGTTAGTGTAGAAATCCTGCAGCCGAATTTTGTACTATTTCTAAAACGAGAAGCAGATCCGGCGACCGTGTCGCTTGATTAGGTGAGGTTCTTATTTTGGTCTTTCGCTCCTTCTCGTCGTGCTAAATCTTGTCCTTAAATATTTGCTGAATTTGCAATTTATTTATTTGTTTTTGCTCGGAAATAAAAGATTGCTACTACTAATAACAGTCACTTCTACAACGCGCTAAACAGCAACGGAAAAACGAGCTTTCGCCTACCTTCCTCTGACGCTGGGAGTCTCAGTCTGCCCTCGCCCCTCAGTTCCCTACTGTAACAGTAAGGACTTATCTGGGCTTCACTGACAAACACACAGTCACAATAATGAGTTTGTGGCGTACACAAATAAAAGTTGTGCAATATATTGGCTAGGTGATAAACATACTCGTATTATTGTGAATATTATTATAAAATCTTGGCCTAGCGCTGTGATGTATAGTTTTCAATATTTTGAGCAAGAAAAATCTGTCAAGACAGAAATGTTATTTTATTAGTATTCATGATAAACAGCAAACATGTTCATTTTTATTGGGGGGGTCCTTTACTCTTTGGACCCCCCCAATGAATATCTTTGGGGGGGTCACGACCCCCCCGACGATCGACGCGCCTGTTTGCTTGTAGCCCTAGTTAGAACGATCGACGCTGGCGTTACCAGTGGCGGATTCTAGGAATTCTGACCCCCTGCTCAAAACTGGAGAAATATAAGAAAAACTTCTAACACATAAAATTCACTGCAATAACAGGAGCAAGATCCATTTCTTGTCCAGACGTAACGGTAAAATGGTGGTGGTGGGGATGAACATCTCCAAAATTATCTTCTTTTTATAAATGCAGATGAATTACGTTAAAACTTGTGATTTTTTTATTTTGTGATTAATAAAAAGGTTGTATTAAAAAGGCTGAAATTTTACCATTAACCACCGCAGAGATGGAACCGGTCAGGATTTTCTCGACCCGACCCGACCGGTAAATTTCAAAATCATCGCCGGTTGACCGGTTTCTGACCGGCCCGGTCGACCGGTTTTTTTACAGAAGGTTTTTCTTCACTATTCACTGTATTCCATAAAAAATTTTCAAAAGGGAGGGAGAGGCATGGGTGAGGTGTAAAAATTTATGACTTTGGACGGGACTCTCAGAAAAATTAGCAAAAAATTTTTGCGTTTTTTTGCAAAAATGACTCAATTTTAAGACCTTTTTTGGTTAAGTTTCGGTTTGAAAGACCTGTTTTGATCAGCGCAAAACGTGCAAAAAATAAGCATAAAAAGCACTGGAAGGCACAAGCTAAATTATTAGACGTTCTTTCTAATGATATTTTGCGAAAGGCCAAAAATTGAAGTTACAATTTTTTAGCCATTGGTGACAGATTATTTGCAATTTGCCGAGCAGCAAACACTAAACTTTTTTTAAGCAGTGCTGCCTTTGCAGTTACAAAAAGATAAATGAGAAAAAAATAGCAGCAGGAGATAGGTAACAGTAAAAACATGTGAACATCACAGTACTTTACTATTATACCCAAAAACATTAAAATGATGGAGCAATAACATTATATAATATTGAAAATTGTGTCACTAACAGCGTGAAAAAAAGGAATATTGAAAAATTATATCACTAACAGCGTGAAAAAAGGAATACTGAAAAATTATGTCACTAACAGCGTGAAAAAAATTAATAATATTCATAACAACTAGGCTGTTTCACTAACAGTTTGAGAAAGTATGAAAAGGATGTATTGCAAAACATTATGTACTGGAAAAGGTTTTTAGCTGACAGAGATTTATATACGAACGGAACAATTATTATAAATCTTTGTGGAGCTAAAAACCTTTTCCAGTACATAATGTTTTGCAATACATCCTTTTCATACTTTCTCAAACTGTAAGTGAAACAGCCTAGTTGTTATAAATATTATTAATTTTTTTCACGCTGTTAATGACATAATTTTTCAGTATTCCTTTTTTCACGCTGTTAGTGACATAATTTTTCAATATTCCTTTTTTTCACGCTGTTAGTGACATAATTTTCGATATTACATAATGTTATTGCTCCATCATTTTAATGTTTTTGGGTATAATAGTACATTAGTACAAGTATTGTGATGTTCGTATGTTTTTACTGTTACCTATCTTCTGCGGTTAATTTTGTCCCATTTATTTTTTTGCAGCTGCAAAAGCAGCACTGCCGAAAATTGTTCTGAAGAAGCTTCATGGTTTGGGAAGCGAAATGTCAAACCAATAAATAAACTCATAGGTCGTACGAAGCGGTTATGAATAACTATCCCGATGAACGCAACGCGTCCGTTATTTTCATTGAAAACACTAAACTATTATGACATTGGCTAGACAACATTCAAAATACGAGTATAATGTGCCCCAGCAGTTTGTAGAAATGCTGCTACTTCAGAACAAGCCATGGCTAGTTAGATATAAAAAAATAAGAGCTATGTCTTTCTTGCCCAGTGTAGAGTGTGGTAAATTTAAGTTGAATAAAGCTTTTCAAATCGGCAAGATTTTAGCATGTACTAAAAAATCTAAAATCTGCGCCACTTCTACTCTTAAGCTGATTAAAATGCTGCTAAAATGCTAGGTAGCGCAAGCCTCTTCCACATGCATGCTTTATTATAATCTGATTAGGCAATTTTAACGTATGTTTTGCACTTTTTTGCTTTGTGCCGTGGCCCAAACTGGGCTGGCATGGCACAATACTGCCACCCTAAAAAGTCCCAGGATGTGCATGTCTTAATGGTCACAGCATATTAGTCACAGCTTGAAACCATCAACAAGTGTTTTCTAAAGATGTGGTTTGTTAATACTGATTTTTTATAAAAAGTTTTATTAATGAAAAAATATAAGTATATTTCGGTTGGTGCTTAGATGTATTTTAGTTGCCAAAAACGAGAATTTGACCGGTTTTTCAACCGGCTTGACCGGCCGGTCGAAGAATCTCGACCCGACCGGTTTCCATCTCTGAACCACCGCCCTCATAGCCCATTTGCGCAGCCAGTTTAATCATGTTTTTGCATTGTTAATTCCTATGCCACGTTTTAATGGCATTAAATTTTGCTAGAATAGGCCTAATATTAAGTTATTTTTGCAAAAAAATTGAAAAATTTCCGAGCGCTGGCGTTGCCCCCAAACCCCCAATGGCTTTTGGTGGCTATACCTGCTCTTACTTTATTAATAATTCGGTTGTTGCTATTTTTTAGTGTTTATGCGACGTACTCAGTACTCTGGTTTTGTTGAAGTGTTTTAAAACAATTAAAGAGTAATGCTGGTTAAATGAACCTGCGAAGCCAACTGCATTGAAAGTGCCCTTTGAAAAAGCTGCCCCCCTTGCCCTGCCGACGTTACGGCACCCATGATCAAAGAAAAGGCTTTTGCCTGGAGGCCTATTATGGGTTCTAAATTTTTTTTGTTTTAGTTTTGGTTCCTCTGTAGTTAAAGGGGGTGTAGATTGAACAGTTGATAAAAAACTGCAAATGCCCATTGCCCATTACCATTGATCCTAAATTTTGCAACCCAAAATTGTTTAATTGAAAGAATTACAGTAAGTTTTTGGCTGGATTTTAGCTTTGTTGCGCCATAGATCCTGCCAACAATTCCTTTGTAGGATCTTTGATTGCGCTGAATATTATGCATTATTTATGGCCTGCTTTAATAACATGGCGAAATCATGTAATGTTCGAGAACGTTGCTACAATCAACAGGGTGTCCTAGAATTCGCGCACCATGTGGATTTTCATTAACCGGAGGTCATGGGAACATCAAATTTGACTGTTCACCAACATTTTTTTTATAATTAGGTTTGAGTTGATGACGTCATCATAGTTGCGTCAGAACAATATTTTCCAAAAATAATGTCATTTTAATTACGTCAATGGTGATTCAAATCTTGAATCACAAACTGCCCAAGTCAAATTGATCACGTCAAAAAACTTCTTGTGACGTCATTCAAGTTTATTGCTACTAGTTTTTAGCCAGTTCAATTTCAATAACGTCATATTATAGACGTTTTTGTGCTATAATCAATTTGACTAAGGCGTTTTATAATTCAATATCAAAAAACAAATCTATGCGCAAAATTTGAACCACCAATGACGTCACAAAAAATGAGGTCATTTTTGGAAAATATTGCTCCGACGTAACTATGATGACGTCATCAACTCAAAACTAATTTTTTTAAAAACTTTAGGTGAACAGCATCCCACTTGCCAAGTTTGATGTTCCCATGATCTTCAGTAAATGAAAATCCACATCGTGCGCAAATTCTGGGACACCCTGTGTGAGTGACGACGAAGATGTTTAGACTAAGTACAACAATATGCGATCAAAAAAATCATTCCTTAGTGCAAGCAAAATATCGCCAGTAGGATTCTATCATAAGCAATCGGCAGATTTTTTTTGGCTTTCACTATATTCGTCATTGTCGTTTTGTCAAACCACAAACTCAGCCAAACAATGGTCATGAAACTCAGGATCTAAAACAAAACAGAATTTTTTAAAAAGTGGAGAACAGCCTCGACCCAAAGTTTACTGGTTTTTATACACTGTACAAAGAAAGCGTAGTAAGTTATTACATGCAGTATCTAAACTCTAAAGACAATTAAAATAGTCCTTCCAGCACTTTTATTTTGAACTTTGGCTTTTTCTGGCCCGATTTGCATATTGTTAGTGATCTTGGCCTAATACCTGGCACGTAAAGTAGTATCAACTAGTTGTTGGCCCACGCTCACCTCTGCAAAGTCTTAATTTGACATTATTCAAAAAACTTTTGTGTTGATTCTAAGCACAGTCTTAGGTGACCAGGCAGACAAACCTTTAAATTCAAGTTTAATCACTGTTACAATTTTACGCAAACCAGAGTCCAACATCAGAATATTAATTTGTCAATGAGCAATCAATAATTAATAGCCAAATTAACAATACGTTCAGGCAGGTATCGGTAAGGTTCAGGTAAACCTCAGTAACTATTCTTCTACAACAGAACTCGCAGACAGGCAATTAACATCACAGATTAAAACAGATATAAACAGTTACACCAGATAAACCAGATTAAACAGTTAAGCAGTTAAACAGATTAAACAGACAGATTAAAAAAAAAAACAGATTTAAAGAAAGATTTGTAGCCTGCCAAGTAACCTGTATACAAAACTCATACAGTAAACAGTTACAAAGAAAGGCCAGAGCTAGACAGGCCTAATACAGTAGCACATAAGTCCAAATAAACTGCAGTACAGTACTATCTAAACTGCCCTACATGCTAACAAATTACCTCAGCAGCTAACCTACCGAAACAGCAAAAATAGTAACCACGCTACGAAAGTAAACAAGTCAACGCCTCGAGAGCGCCATCATCCGCACAAACATAATAAGAAAATATAAAGGAGAAAGTGAAGATGTTGTACTTTACATACTCCCCCCAAATAAGGAGTTAAGAACTACTTATTTTAAACAAACCAAAAATTACAACAGATTCCCACGTAGCAGTCAAGCAAGAAAAATAGCAAGCTATTGTACAAACACAATAAAAACCGAATGACAAAACAACGGTTAAGGAGGTGATGTCAAACATAGCAACCATCAACACGATCCTTCCAAAAGACTAAGCTTACGAACGTCTCGACATAGAGATGAATTCGCCGTTTCGACTCTCACTCTGCGAACTCGACCTTCGGCATCTGGGAACACCTCCTTAACTATGCCTTTCGGCCAACTGCCACGCCGACACTGACCATCAATAATCAATACAACATCGCCAACAGCAAGATTGCGACACGGTTTAAACCACTTTTGCTGATACTGTAAACATGGAATGTATAATCTAATCCACTGGGACCAAAATTGGTCCGCCAACAATTGAACTAATTTCCATGACTTGCGGTAGCCATCCGCTTTTACAAACTGACCAGGAGGCTCATCGGAATGCAAGCAAGCCAAGCAACCAGTAAGAAGCATTTTTGGAGTTAAAGGCAAGCCATCGGCTGCGTCGCTGCTTATAGGGGTTATCGGGCGATTATTAACAATATGCTCTACTTCAACAACAAATGATTGCAGTGTTTCATCATTTAAAACTCGGTCCTGAGTAATTGCATAAAGGACCTTTCTTACTGTACGTATAACACGCTCCCAGACACCGCCTTGATGGCTCGCAGCGGGTGGGTTAAAATGCCAATCAATATTGAATCTTAACAATGAGTTTTTAATATTGCTGGATTCAAGGTTCTGTACAGCTGCACGCAGTTCCCTGTCCGCTCCGATGAAATTGGAATCGTTATCACTCCATATTTCTAAAGGTTTAGAGCGTCTACCAATGAAACGATTCAAGGCCTGTAAAAATGAACTGGTGTCCAGTGAGTGTGAAACCTCCAGATGTACTGCTCTCATGGTTAGGCAAGTAAATACACAGATGTAGCGCTTTGGTGAGGAGCGTCCGTATTTAACATCAATGGGTCCCATATAGTCAACTCCTGTATAATGAAATGGAGCATGCTCTGGAGTTAATCGACATGCTGGAAGTGGGCCCATAACTTGCTCCGCCGGTCTAGCACGTTGCAGACGGCATTTAATGCAATGACGTAAAGCAGAGCGTATGGAAGATTGTCCGCGCAAAATCCAATAAAATTGTCGAATCGCTGCAAGGGTGTGGATTGTACCACAGTGACCCTCTTGTTCGTGATAATGCATTATAATTAACTCAGTAATGTGATGTTTAGATGGCAAAATAGCAGGGTGTTTTGTACAAAACGCTGAATGCGCCCAACGCTGAATGCGCCCGCCAACTCGAAGAATGCCATCCTTCAAAAATGGATTTAGTCTTTGCAAGGGTTGTAGTGTAGGTGTGCGACGAAGCTTACTTTTGGTGACATTGATATATTCTTGAGTAGTATGCTCTTGAATGGCATCGGAAAAGGATTGTGCTTGCACGTGTTTCACAATCACATTGGTAGCAGCTTCAATGTCCTTTACAGTCAGACCCCCGATTGCATGCAATGGTGGCAACGGTGTCTTCAAGAGGTACTTGTGCTTCATAAACTCTTTATATTTCAGAAGCCATGCCACAGCCTTTCGTAACTTGAACCAATTAGAGTACCTCATGCAAAGTTCACTCAAAATTGAAGTTTCTGAGACAGATTTGTCGACCTGAATATTGTTCACAGTCTTCTTCAACTCAACGTTGCTCTCAGGGAGAAGTGGAATAAGTGGGGTAGCAGGCCAGCTCTTCACAGGCTTCCATAAAAATTCAGGTCCACCTAGCCACGATGGGTGACGGTCATGTGCTTTGGGCATCTCCCCCCGTGAAAGAAGGTCAGCAGAATTGTTACAGCTGTTTACATAATGCCATTGATCTGGGGCAGAACCATTGTGAATTTTTAGCAGACGGTTTGCAACAAAGGTATTAAAACGTTTCTTGCGGTTATTGATAAATTGCAATACAGCCGTTGAATCAGTCCAGAAGTAAGCCGTGTGTTCCGATATGTCCATCTCACGCTGGAGAAACTTAGCAAGTTGCACTCCCAGTACGGCTGCAGACAACTCTAGTCTTGGAATAATTCGTCTACGTTGGGGTGCTACTCTAGACTTTGACATCACAAATGCGCAGTGTACATTGTTCATTTCGGAGACCATGCGCAAGTAGCCAACAGTTCCAAAACCAAGCTCACTTGCATCACAAAAGATGTGCAACTGCACTTCTTTTACGGGAAAGTTCTTGGGCTTTAGGCAGCGAGGAATGGAAACAGCCTGTAAGCAAGGAAGCTGTTCTAGCCAACTACACCATGTTGCTCTTTGTTCTTCAGGTATATCGTCATCCCACGAAAGCTCCAAGGAACATAAGTGCTGTAGCAAACATTTCATCGGGAACACATATGGCTGAATCATCCCAAATGGATCGAACACTTGACTTATAACAGAAAGAATTCCGCAGCGAGTCATCGGTCTGGAGTTGATATTAATCTTCACTTGAATCATGTCATCCAGGTTGTTCCACATTAAGCCCAGGGTTTTAGCAACAGATTGATCATTACAAGTAATGTCATACAAGCCATTATTATCAATCTTATCGCACCCAGGAAAAGAAGAAAAAACGCGACGGCAGCTACTGCGAAACTTGGACAAATGGAAGCCACTACTAGCAAGCAAATTTTGTAACTGTTCAATCAATACTATGGCTTCATCACCTGTCCCAGTTGAGCAGAGGCAGTCATCTACATAGAAATTATGCAAAATAGTATTAACTGTGAAATCATTAGCCTTAGTAACATTTTCAATTGCAGTTTGTCTTAAGGCGTAGGCCGCACAACTGGGTGAAGACCGTGCACCAAAGACATGCACAACCATTTGTTGGTCGACCGGCTCCTTTGTCAAGTCATTGGTCGGCCACCACAAAAATGTTAACGAGTTACAGTCATTAAGATTGACAAGTACTTGGTGGAACATCGCCTTGATGTCACACGTAAAGGCCACATAGTCTTGTCGAAAGCGAACAAGGACACCTGCTAAATTGTTTGTGTAGTCAGGGCCACTTAACAAATTGCCATTCAAAGAAGTTCCATCACATTTTGTGGCACAATCAAACACAACTCGAAATTTAGTACCAGTAGAGTGGTGCGGAAGATACCAGTCTCGCTGTGGATAGCGGGGTGCATAATCCTTAGGTGCCACTCTAACATATCCCTTCTTCAGATACTCCTCCATTTTTTCCTTGTACTTGGAAAAGTAGTCCTCGTCATTCAAAAACTTGCGTTTTAAGTAGTCCAAGCGCTTCAGAGCAACTCGACGGTTGTCAGGCAGAGTAACGTTATCATCCTTCCATGGTAAGCCAATGACGTAATTTCCATTGTCAGTTTTGGTGTGGGTTTCCATCTCACTAATGGCTCTTCTGTCTTCGATGGAGGGACCAAACTCTTCTTCAACCTCTGCATCACATAGGTCACAAGAAAACAAGCCCTTTAAGATTGTGATTGATCACTTCTTTGTTTACATGAGTAAAATAGGTGGAATGAGACCCTGGGAGGCCGTCATCCCTTCCAACCAACACCCATCCAAGAGTAGTGTAAACAGCTCTGGGTTGGGAATTGGATCCTTGTCTTTTATCATGGATTTCGTGAGCATCTAAATTATCTGCACCAATCAGTAGGTCCACTTGCTTTATGTCCAGTTGTGGGAACTTCAGGTCCTTCAGATAATCAAGTCGATTGGCCTCTTCATAGCTTGGAATGTCTTCAGTTAGCTGTGGCAAAGAGCGCACTGCTAAGACACCATTTAAAGACAAAATCTTGTCTTCTTCAACACCTTTAGCATGCAGGTCCACTTGCTGGACCCTCTTACGTTGCTCACCATTTACCGTTGAGATTGAAACCATTTGCTCCTCGCCGCGAGCTCCAATGTGTTTCATCAACTCCTGAGTGCACAAAGTTGAAGTTGACCCTTTATCCAGGAAAGCATATGTCTTGATTGATTTTCTTCGATCAGCTGACCACACTTCGACAGGCACTACCTTTAACCAAATTTTGTTGGGGTGGAAGTAGTCAGGTATGTTGACACTAAGGTTGTGCCACCAGTAGTTCCAGAAGAAACTTCAGTGGTCTTCGGAGTTGAAAAATGCAGCAAAGTATGGTGGGCTCCACTACAACCATCTTGCCTGCACCGTGACTAGTTTGAGCATCTTCTAGCCAGATGTCTGCCGTTTAGGCAGTTGAAGCACAGACCAAGGCGCTCTACAAAACTTTTCTTCTCCCCAACTAACATGTCCTTGAACTTAGAGCATTTCCATAAAAAATGATGCTCATTGCAGGCACCACATTGTTGTACCTCATGACTGACCTGGGTGCTATGAGATTTTTCCTTTAAATGGGTGCCAGGCATACCTATCAACTCTCCCGATTTCGTCGGGAGACTCCCGATTTCGAGGATTTCTCCCGATCACCCGATCTCAACAAAAAATCTCCCGATATCACAATTTAGCTGAAGATTTTTTGAATTTAAAAATGAATCAGTTTTTCGAAAAATTATGCAGTTTTGTTTGCGAATATTTGTTTTTTTCTGAAAGGGAAAGAATACAGTTCGACCCCTGCTTCGACTGATTTGATATTTTTCAAGAGTTTTGATCAGAAAATTAATGTGTGATCTTGCTTTCGCAAACGGGTAACATCAATTCGAATTGTTAAGAATTTACGAATAAGAATGGCATGCACTAACTGCAGTCTCTTGTACTGTTTATTGTAACTGTAAAGAGCTGAGCTCTTTTAATGGCGTCTGTTGGAGAAAGTGTTATTACTAATAAGCGCAAAGGAGATGGTTAGCGAGAGTTGCAAGAAAAGGCGGTTAAAAGTAAAAAAAAAGTATAGCTTTATAGAAGTTTTGTGGCTTTATGGGGCAGAAGAAAAGAGCGGGTGAACAAATTTTCAGCATTCTTGCTGCATTAATGAAATCGCTCCTGTGCATATCTCACTCAAACGCTTCTAGCGAAAGAACCTTTTCCATGGTGTGGAAGATTGTAACTGAAAGCAGAACCAGTTTGCACAATGACACTGTGTGCGCACTTTTAAAGGCGGGAATCATCCAGCCAATTCCGGTGGTTTACAAAAGCCAAAGTTGAACTATAATTTTTGATTTTGGGGCTGTGTTTGCAAAGATATTGAGCAAATACAAAAAGATATCCCCCGAAAATAGTTTTTGGAAACTCTGAGTTTTGTTCTTCCCGACAAAATCACTGTTCTCTAAACTATCAGGCCTACTGTAATTTTATTAAACTATTAGGCCTAACTATCTCTAAACTATTAGGCCTAATAGTTTAGAGATAGTTAGGCCTAAACTATTTAGAAATAAACTATTTAAAAATAAACTATCTCTAAACTATTAGGCCTACCACAGTTCTCTAAACTATTAGGCCTACTGTGGTTTTGGCGGGAAGAACAAAACTCAGAGTTTCCAAAAACTTTTTTCGGGGATATCTTTTTGTATTTGTTGAATATCTTTGCAACCGCAGTCCCAAAACTAAAACAAAAAATATCAAAAATTATAGTTCAATTTCAGCGATTGTAAACCACCGGAATTGGCTGTTTGATTCACCGCCTTTAAGTCGCAAATTAAGTTGTGACAGCATTGCAGCTGGCTTTAAACCTACCAAAGTAGGCTACAGTTGAATGCTGCCAAAAAAGTCACACACAAATATAATCAAGCCCGCAAGAGTTAAAGTCAGGCCCGCAAGTACTGTAGAAGCAAATGCTTCAGGTAAGGGTTGGGGGGGCAAAAGCTAGTTAAGAGGGGGGCGCGAAAGCTAGCTAATTAATATACCACTACACACGTACAATTGAGTTTGTCTAGGCCGGGGGCAAAAAGTTTTTCTGGGAGATTGCCGGTCTGGTTAAAGTAGACGTGGTTGGATGATATTTCACTTTTATCGTTCAGTATTTTTCGGAAAGCTTGTGCTGCGCTGAATGTAGTATGACTTTTTACGCTGTGTGTCAGTGAAGTGTATGAAACAGTACTGATGTTACCGTTTGCCTGGTACCGTATACAAAATAAAAAGACTGCTCGATTTAATTAGTGTGTCTTTTAGTAGCTAGGCGTGCTAGAACCTGAAATGGAAATGTCAAAATTTTGGTAATGTGTACCAACATTAAAAGATAACATTACTTATTCAAGCAGTAGAAGCAGGAAGGAGGTCTTGGGGGAGAAACTTTCCAGCTATTGGATTTGCTGGTAAGAAATCTCCCGATTTGGCAGTTTCAAATATTGGCAGGTATGGTGCCAGAGGGGCCAGGATGTCCAATCTTACGTGAATAAATCATCTGTCCAAACCTTGTATTGGAGAGCATTGCGCGTTGCTGGATGAACTCCATTAGCTCCTTGAAGTCAGGTTCCCTACCCATCGAGTACAATGATGCTCTTCTTTTCTGAAATTCTCTTTGTAATGAATTAGGCAACCTCATGAAAATCTTGTTGATGGTGTCGTAATTATTCAAATTAGCCTGAAAGCCCCATTCATTAAGCGTTATAAGACAGTTCCGCATCTGGGTTGCAAGTTTGTACAGTGAGTCAGTGTCACCCTCCCTTAAACGAGCACCATCTTTCAACAACTTCATATGGGCGGCTACCACCTTGTACTCTTGTCCAAATTGTTCAGTCAGTATCTTCATCGCAGTATCATAGGCTTTTGACGGTGGTCGAATAATAATTGTTGATTGAATCGATTCATACGCTGACCCAACACAATGTCCAATTAAATATGTCAATTTTGTCATGGGGTCCTTAACTCGGTTGCAGATATTGTCTTCAAAGTCAGTCAAAAAGCGATGAAAGGGATCCCCAGCAAATTTTCTTACCTCCCTCTTAGGCAATGGTGCTTGATGTACACCATCGGCAAAGGCTTGAAAAGCTCTTGTGAGGTCAGCTGTTGGAACTGGATCCTGGAGCCTTGAGCAATTGCTACCAGTAACGTTGTTCCCAGGAGCTGCAACTGGTAGAAAATTTACAGAACTAGTAGAAACTTCCTTCCTCAACGAAGGATCCATACCCACACACTTGGGAACCAGAACAGATGCTGAGGCCTTGCATTCTGGTGGTTTGGGTGGTGTATTGAAACCTCCTACTTGTCCCTCAATCAGCTTGCGTCTTGCCTCAACCAACTCTAGGTCTAGAGCTAGTTCTTGGTCCTTTAACCGCAGTCTTTTTCTTTTGATCTTTAATTCTTCTTCCTTCACCTTCAATAAGTCCAAAGAATAGGGCACATGCTTGAGAGTATCCTTATCTTCCACAAAGATGCTTCGTGTGTCAGTTGAGCTAAAATCTTCACTGCCACTAAGAAGACTAATTAACCCATCCTCAGGAACCTGTACAGAGTCTGCTTGTGCTGCTGAACTACGTAAAGAAGTTGAACCCAGAAAGTCCAATAGATCTTCCATGACTGATGTTCAGGACTAGTGATCTTGAATAATACCGTATCCAAAATCTTTCTTTAAATGCAAATGTTGATTCTAAGCACAGTCTTAGGTGACCAGGCAGACAAACCTTTAAATTCAAGTTTAATCACTGTTACAATTTTACGCAAACCAGAGTCCAACATCAGAATATTAATTTGTCAATGAGCAATCAATAATTAATAGCCAAATTAACAATACGTTCAGGCAGGTATCGGTAAGGTTCAGGTAAACCTCAGTAACTATTCTTCTACAACAGAACTCGCAGACAGGCAATTAACATCACAGATTAAAACAGATATAAACAGTTACACCAGATAAACCAGATTAAACAGTTAAGCAGTTAAACAGATTAAACAGACAGATTAAAAAAAAAAACAGATTTAAAGAAAGATTTGTAGCCTGCCAAGTAACCTGTATACAAAACTCATACAGTAAACAGTTACAAAGAAAGGCCAGAGCTAGACAGGCCTAATACAGTAGCACATAAGTCCAAATAAACTGCAGTACAGTACTATCTAAACTGCCCTACATGCTAACAAATTACCTCAGCAGCTAACCTACCGAAACAGCAAAAATAGTAACCACGCTACGAAAGTAAACAAGTCAACGCCTCGAGAGCGTCATCATCCGCACAAACATAATTAGAAAATATAAAGGAGAAAGTGAAGATGTTGTACTTTACAGTTTGGATGCCCCTGGTTTAAGCGTTATTTAGGTTTGACAACGAGGTTTTGTTGCTGGTTGTCAAACGCTTATTTTGCACATACGTGAACGATGGAAAGCAGCGAAAACTACTTTTCAAACCTGCCTTTTTCGAGGTTTTCAAACCTGAAGGGCACTTAAAAGAAGTGCGAATGAACGAATGCAAGCAATATCGCAGGCAAAACAAACGCACTCACTGCGCTGCATTTGCAGCTGTTATCGCGATGAACACCTTAACCCCCAAAACAACACGTGATCAAAACTTTCTTCTCAGAGCGTTTAAACCAGGCGCGCAACCAGAACTTTGCTAAGAGGGTGGGAGCTAGGGGCCTGGCCACAAAGTTAAAACTTGTTTCAAAATTGTCTTTATTAAGCGACGTGCTGAGAAAACTGGTGTGTCTAAGCGACAGGGGTCTTGGGTACTGACTGCGGAGCCGCAGGAGGCCATGGTCAACTTTTTCTGCGGACCCCTCATCCGGTGGAGAATTTTTCTAACTTCTCGGCAAAAAAAGCCGTTTTAACGCCATCTGGATCACACTTCGCACGTTTTTAACAGCCATTTGAAAGAACCAAGTTGTTCAAATCGGAAGTTATTTTCAAAAATTACATTGACCAGCCCCTTCAGCTCCTCTTAACTACAGGTGAAATCCAAAACACATTTAAACGCTTAATTGTATTTGGCGATAAATTTTCTAGGCGACTTGGCTAAGGGGGAGGGGGGTTGAAGCCCCCTGGTTTATACAAAGAGTTTGGCAATTCGAGGCGCAAAACCCAGGCACAAAAACCGCTCGAAATAGGAAGGTACGAAACCTGGTTTCACAGTGTGAAAACTTGTTTACACATGGCTGAAGTTTCATTCCTTATTTCGAAAACGCTGTGTGAACACGCAGCCTAACACGTCATACCATACAGACTTACAGAAATACACGTCCGCTTCAGAATTGAACGACTCATGGAGTCTTTCTAAACTTTTTGTCGTTTCGAATTACGCACGTAGGAGCAGCGCAAATTACACGAATTACAGAAAATATCCGCGTACCAGTACCTCATTTACAAATGGCTCGGTACAATTAAAAAATTTCATGGACAAGTTTAAAACAGCATTACGCGGTCTTCTAAAAGTTGCAACTTTCTTTAAGGTGCGTTTAGACAGGACGCGAAGCAACGCGAAGCGAAGGTTGGCGACCTTCGCGAGTGGTCGATTACGTCACTCGCGAAGGTTGCCAACCTTCGCGAGTCTTCGCGACTGGTCGCTTCATAGGCTAATTTTAATAACTTACTTTTAAAATGTATTCAATGAGCAGAAAGCGTTGTGTACTTTATTATTGAAGCGCTATTATAGTAATCACAGGTTCTGTTTCGTCATAGAGCGCTGGAATTATTGGAAAAACAAAGATTGAGTTTATATTATGTTTATCACGGAATAACCGTGAAGAAGAGTCTAGACTGTAATAGCTCAGGTAACGAAACAATCTTGAGAAAAAAGTTTGTAAAGTATAAGTGAAAAACGAAGTACAGTTGATCGAATTTGGAAATAAAAAGACTGGTCATTTCTTCAAAAACGTAGTAGTACTTAGCCTATTTACTAGCTATCGATGATTTGTTTAGATCCTTCCACTGAAAACTTGCCATAATCTGTTTTGACGATGACAGTTCTGGGTTTTAATCCAGAAACGCAAAAAGCTGGAAGCAGATATTAAAAGTTCTTTTTAGGTGTTTACTCAGTTAACAAATCCTTAAACGCTTTCACCGTACATGTCTCATTATGGTAGTGGTAGATCAACCGGTAGGCTATCTTGTAGAGTGTAGACCAATAGGCTAGTCTACAGATACATTTAAAGCACACTATGTTGTTGTTTTTTTATGTGATTTTTCTTTTTCAGGCAAGCATGTTATGATACCTGTTGTAAGCTTAAACAGTTGTTTGTATTTGTTATTTAGTGCTGTTTATGAAGACTCCCAATGTTAACGCTATGAGTGAAACTGAAAGCTGGATTTGTCATCAGTTATGTAGTGGATTTTTTGCTTATTGTGCAATGGATTGCTGTGTTGATTTGCTGGAGAAAGCAAAAAAGCATTGCAGTTTTTGCATGATTTGACACTATCATTGAAGGACAAGAATTTAGCACAGTAATACCAGCAGTTGCTTTGAGGAAAAGTCAGCTTCTAAAACTAAGTTTGGTGTTTTACTCGCTAGCGGAGCGCTTATCGATGTTTAGTGCGAAGTTAAATGCTTTTGAGAGCATTTTATTAGTTTGCATTTTCTTGCGGTACCAGTAGGCTACGTTGTGACGGTCGCGTTTACCTCAAAGGGCTTCGCTCCAAACCACCGTTGGTAAGATGCAGACAAACTTATAGCTGTAAGGTCAAGCCCCCTCTAAGCAAGTTTTTGATTATGTCCCTGATAAAAAAAAAACATTTAGATTTTTTCATTTGAAAATTGTTACTCAAGCATCTGAATAAAAGTGTTGTTAGTTCTCACATTTTCATGTAACTGACGCTTCCTTTCCCAGCCCAATTATTATTATTATAAACAGGGTGTCGAACCGAACCTGAACCGTAAACCCGAATGAACCGTTTCATGTTGGTGAACCCGAACCGAACCTGAACCAGCAAAATTTTACTTCAGTGAACCTGAACCCTCAAAATTGTGCTCAAGTGAACCCAAACCGAACCTGAACTCCTAACAAAAGAATATATTTTTCCATATCCCGATGCCGCTGGTACACGCACAATAAGAGCAGTGGTGATCATCAACAGGATCAGCAATTTCTCCTTTTTTTTTCTGGACGAAACGAGTAACGGCAGTTAAATTTTAAGTCAATGAACCCGAACAGAACTTGAACCGGTAATATTTTACTTGAGTGAACCTGAACCTTGAAAATGGTGCTCAAGTGAACCCGAACCAAACCTGAACCGCTAAAATATTTTGAGCAGGAGCTAAATCTGAACCTGAACCGTTATTTGAAACGGTTCGACACCCTGATTATAAATGCTTTATCAAGTATTTTGTTTAGTGGTGACAAATGAGAATGGAACAATATTAATGAACTTGCTTGGCGGGTACTTCTCTACCAATAATAGTAACCTCAGCAAAAAAGTAGAACTCACTTTCTACTGGTTAGATATGTATTGGCTTTATACACTGACTGTAATTGTAATGATTGAACTTCAGACCTAAAATAGTTTACTTTGTCACTTTATTCACCATGTAAAGCAGTCAAAATTTTAAAAGGCAGTAAAAATATTTTAAAATTCACAAACAACTAAATTCAGGTTTTACACAAAGACACAGTAAATGAATATTTAACACACTTGACACTTCTATTTTCATCACGTAGGACTGGAGTGAAAAATCACTATCCGACTACAATATTCATGATTATAAAACTTGGGAGAGTCCAAAACTATTGCTTCCAGTTCAACTTGATCACGGTCTCAAACCTTCAGAAACAAGAAGACTTTTAAGAGGACATTCAGAAAAAAAATTCCATGTTTGCAGCTATTCAAAGAAGTGACCAGAGGTGGAGTCCTTGGCCTCGAGTCCTCGAAAATTGGCCTGTCCTCGGACAGCACTATCTCTTGAATTGTTAAAATTTTGTGGAGCGCTTGAAAAATTTTTTGGAAAACGTTTTTATGTGGAGATCGCCTGAAAAATTTTTGTGAAGACCTTTTTTTTTTGGAGAGCACTTGCGCTTGTGTCCTTGGTCTCGAGCATTCCTGTCCTTGGCCTCGAGAGTGTCTGTCCTGGGAAAGGCTGTCCTTGGCCTCGGATTTTTTTGTGTCCTTGGCCTTGAGCTTTGTGCCCTCGACTCCACCTCTGGAAGTGACTACCAATTAGGCCAATCGAATAGTTCGTAGAAATTTTTCGATTTTTTGTATCTATCTTGCTCTTGTATGTAGCAGTGTAGCTTGAAACCAATTCTAAATACAGTTTCATTCACCAAGTTGGCTTGGTCAAGTAGGCCAGAGAGTGAAAAAACTTTTGCGAGTTTTCCAGTATTCAAGGAATTGTTCAATTGTGGTTACTTTTAAAACAACAAGCTAACAAACAATGGGTAAAAACATTATCAACACATTCAAAACTAGCCTGTTGGTGGATTATTTTATATTCTGAAAAAACAACAACACCATGTTAGTTTAAGTTTAAGACAAAAAAGCAAAAGCTGCTTAGCCAAAAGAACCACTGGACTGATGCAATAGCTTCTGCTATGTTGCACAGAATAAAAAGTTTTGTTTTAAAAGCTAGATGTCGTGGGGCTAGGCCTACTGCTTTGGTGTATTTATTATAATGAAGCTCTGAGATCCAGCGTAGCTATGAAAAATCACTCTAGGATTTACAGTCTTAGCTGTCTAGATCCAAATTAACTTGGCTAGCCTAGTGCTATCGCAAATCTAACTTTGCCAACAACCTACTCTTTGGACTGATAAATAGGCGCTAAACCATACAAATATACTATTTACATTATTTTCTAGCATACTGCGATCGTAAAAATCCAATCAGTGATTTAGTAGGTTATCTTACTACAGCCTGCAAGCAAGCGATGTTGGGCAACTGCTCGCGAAGGTTGCGACCGGTTGCAACCTTTCGCGAGCTGTCGATGACGTCAAATTTTGGTTGCTTCGCGTTGCTTCGGGTCCAGTCTAAACGCACGTTTAGTTCCTTGTTTAGTGACGCACATTTTATATCGTCTGATTCTGAATCCCACATAGCTTTTTTTACGAGTTTAAGTGGCGCATGTCAAAAAATGTTGAAAGTATACGATTATAACATAGAACGCCAATGTAACTGTCGATTTCAAATTCACTTTATTGCTTTAGTTATCTAACAATACGCACCAAACATCAATCAAGAATAGCAAAATCATTAAATACCTGCATCATGTAATTAAAGAGAGCACCACCATAACAAAAAGCAGCAGCATTTAATTGGCTTTAACTTTTTTTCTTTTGTTTTGGAAAAAAAAGGCACTTTACATACCCTAATCACAGTGACCAAAATCCTAAACGACCTGCATAGAAATCAGCACGAAAATAGAATATTTGGTTTGACGTAATCGCATTACAATCAAAAACACTGGCAAAACTGAACGAGAATTTGCGAATTAATAACACTACAGTTTCTTCGAAACAAAGAATGAAAGAAAATCAAGGATGAAACCAAACACGATTATTTCTAGCAATGACAGGAAGCGACTTTTCCAGACAATTGCCAGTTTTCAACAAAATTTACGAATAACAAAATGAGTGACCATAACTTTAGCAAATATTTTCATTAATTGATATTTATAAATATTTTGATTACGATCAGAGGATGGCTACCAGTCTAGTAAAGGTCAAAGAGTGACTATTGCTAATAAAACCATCGAATGCCAATGCCTTTTCTAAGATTGGAAATTAGGGAGAGCAAATATTCAAATGTCTCATTTCACAACCTCAAATTGGGGGCAAAGCACGCGCAGCCCCAAAAAAAAAGATCATCAATGCTTTCAAAACCTGTTTTTAAGCCAAAATCGGTGCTTTTGAACCCTGATTCTCGTCAACATCACGTAGTGGTAAAAAAGGTGGGAAACAGGGTTTTTCGATTGATCAAACCCCAACCTAAAACCCCTTAAAACGGCAATCATGAGTGATAATTATTGATGCGCATTGTGCAATCACTAGTGATTTATAATTAAAGGTAGTTTCCGGTAATATTAAAATCTCTCACTGACAAACAAAAAACATGATACGAAAAAAGTTTACATGTTGAAGGTACGTATGATCTTCGCACCCACTTCAAAAAAAGGGCATTCACGTCAAAAAAATTTTAGCTTAGTTTTCCTAAAAAAATTTTCATAGATATCTGAATACCAACTTCACCAAATTTGAGCTTTCTACGACCTTCCGTTTCCGAGATATAACAGATTAGATTTCCCCTTGGAAAGGCTTTTTTCCTCAGAAATTTTACCAGGGTTGCCATTAGAAACAAAGTTTCAAAAAGTTACAGCACATTCTTGATTCTCAAAAAACGTTTTGCGCAGTGTTTTTGTAAAACAAAGTAAAGGTTTAGAACTGTAAAATTAGCTGCTTTTCAGTAAATATAACCCAGCTTTACAAAAATTAATCTTCTGTCACAATACTGACGAAAATGGCAACACTGAAATAAGAGGAAAATTGCTAGTTTTGAACTGCAATATCTAGAAAACGGCCAGAAGCAAAAAATTCAAATTTGGTGGGAATGCATCTTAGGCTTATCCCAACATTTTGGTCAACAGTGAAAAACTTGACTTAAATGCTCTTTTAAGAGAGCTATTTGACATTGTGTTGCTACTTCCTTTTTTTGACTCTGCCTGCTATATACTAATGGTATCTATGAGTTATCACTGCGACGCTGTCATTCTAGGGGTGAAAAATAATACGAAGTAACAAACTTTGAACAGATTCGAAAAAAATGTCTCAAAAAATAACATCAAACCTCTACGGTAATCCATTTCATCGATTAACACTGCACGAAAATATCATGATATCGAATTAAAAACACAAGTTCTAGCACAACAAATTCATACTCTTTCAATAATCGAAGCAGGACATTCTAATGATAGACAACTCACGCGGAGATTCTGATGGCAAGCACCTACGTACAAGTTGGATTTTAATTCGCAGCAAAATTTAAAACTGCTTTAAAATGGCGAGACTAAATTACTGATTCACTCTCAAAGAATAAAAACAGCACAAATTTTTGCAATAAATTTAGAGCTGTCACCAGGCCATGAACGAATAACATGCTGTAGAGCTCATTTAATAATGTGCAAGAATGTGTTTATTTCAATAATGGCATCCAATCATTGTATGAAATTTCATTCATCGCAAGCATTTTTATCAATTTGCAAATTTGGCTTTGAATGTTTAAACAAATATTTTTGTGAAGATACAACTAACTTTTGACCTTTTTTTCTGCGTAAATTACTATTCAACGTTCTGAAGAAAAACACCCTAGTGCATTTGATAATTAATGCAAAATATAATGCCTATGTCATATTCAGTGCGCACCAAGGGGGGTGTTTCGGGGGTCGAACTCCCTCCCCCCCTTTTGGAACTCAAAAAGCAACATAATTTCGTTAATATAACGCAGTTTCTAACACTTTGCTATATTCACTTTTAACTAAATAATCACTTAAGATGTTATTTTAGAGCCGTAATTTCATCCCGCACCATAGTTGCCAAGCAATTGAGATTTTTACATTTGTTTCATCTACAATATTGCTGAAACATTGCAAAACTATGTGTAGTCGATATACCCAATTACCCATAGACAAAGGTGGGCAGTAGCGCGCCACTGTAGTAGCGGCGCTACCGCTACTTTTTGAGTAGCGGTAGCGCCGCTACTATAGAAACCGAGTAGCGGGTGGCGGTAGCGACGCTACTTTTTAGGGCAAGTAGCGGTAGCGACGCTACTTTCAAAAAATGAACTACCCCGCTACCGCTACTTATTTCACGAGCTTATTGTAATATGTTTAATAAAATCAAAAACAGATACATTAGTAATTGGTATATATAGTTAACAAAATCGTTAGTACGGGTGAGAATGCCGAAATAACTTTATTTGTGACGTCGTAATGATGAATTTATTACGTTTTGCAATTTTCAACAATAGATTTGTACGGGTGATCACTGTCATGTAAAGCCTGAGCTAAACTATATCCACATGGCCGTGGTTCGATAGCAGTTGTATCTGAATAGGAGTAGCGTGTAAGTCTACTACAGCTATAGGTTAGTTATTATAAACTGATAGTAGGTCTATTGGCAAAAAGCGAACTAAAAAATTGCAAAGATGCAGTTAGGCTCCGGATTAGAGACTTGCGCTTACTTAGGCCGCATTAGACAGTTAGAGGCTGGCCCGGCACCAGAGTAGTGTGCTTGTAAGGAGGGGGCACAAAAAAGATTTTGGGGGGTGCAGTTTGTGGACAACGAAATGCAGTTATTTTTTTCGTTAATTTTAGGTGAAAACCAAAAAAAGGTCTTCATCGAAATGCGGTAGCTTTTTCCGTCAGGTTTAAGTAAACAAATAAAGAAGGTTTATTTCAGTTGAAGATCAAAATAAAATAAAACAAAAAAATAAACTTTGAAAAAATTTTTGGGGAGTTCCGTTACTGTGATTTGTAGTTGCTGTCAAACCATTTTTTTGTTTGTTTGTTTGCAAAGCACTATTCAGGGTTGATTAAGTGTTTGCGTTTGTTTTAACCATAAATATATATAATTAATGAAAAATACGAAGCAGCATAGCTGTAATTTAAGCAATCTAAATCCATGGTTCTCAACCTGTTGGCTTCGACCCAGAGTTGGGTCGCCTGAAAATTTTTTTCTGTCGCTTGGTTTCTTTTTGTAGACATCCACAAAGGGTGAAATATGCATAAAACCATAAAGCAATCATAAAAAATGACTCAGCAGAGCCGCTGAAATATGTGGATTCCCGAAGTGAAAACCTTTTTTTTGGTCTTCACCTCACATTCTGCAAAAATGACTCGCTTAATGTCACACATTTGACTTTTACAATAACTTTGGTTCGCTTTGAAAAAAGGTTTGAGAACTACTGATCCAAATAATATAAGCGCTCTATTTTTGGTCACAAAAACGTCGTTAATAATTCATTGAATACTTTTTTTTGCAAGAACAATATTACTTTTATAAGAACACGAAACTCAGTTTTGCTCAAAATTTAAAAAACAAATTTGAACCAAAGCTATAGCCTTAGCAGAAAAAAACTGTTTGAAGAGCACTATCTGATTCAACTCATTTGCAAATAATCAATGGCGTTCTCTTGATCTTTTCTATATTGCCATAGTTGATTTTATAATGATTTTTCTTGCAGTATCGGCTTAACTGTGATCACATTTTATTCACCCAGTTGCCTCGGCCTGGAGACAGCGAAGGGGCCTTTCGGTCTTCGAATCAAGCTGCCACCTACGTATTGTTTCAGCATCACGTTACCTTGTCTCAACGCGGTTCCTAACTTAATATGCATTTTGCACAGAATTTACGTTTGTAAGTTCAATCGTTTAATTATCGTACTTGACCACTTCCGTTGCAATTCACAAATCAACACCTATAGCCGAATTCTGTTAATTTGGTTTGAAGCAACTTCACGTCAAACCTTTTTTCCACATTGAACGAATGAAGCATTGATAGTGCTCATTTTTAGTTGACGGCAGTGCAGGAAACACCGCACTTATTCTATCTCGGTTTAGTTGAATTCAGTTGCTGATTTGTTTTGAAGTGTGGAAAGCCTCGGTCAAATTTTTGCTTCCTTTTTTTGAATTTATCATATCTTTAATCTGGCTGTAACCAATACATTATACTTTTACAATATCTATAAGCTTGGTGTTTGGTATTCAGTTCAGAAACGTTAGTGGAAAGGAAGTGAAGACCCGCGAACTCCTCCGGGGTTACCGTTAAATGTTGCCTGTTGGTAACAAGTAGACTGTAGTATTTTTCTACCTAAATTTTAACTTAATCGCACAATGTGTACCCTTTGTTTTAAGTGGTGTATACATTGTGTTATTGCCGCCTGATGAGACTTGAGCAAGGTCGAAAACACGTCGTCACAGCGCATATTGCATTAAATTGTTTTCAGTGTATTGCTTATGTTTTACCACACTTGGCGGAGGTTTCACACTGTCCCTTTGATTGCTGAAAGTCAAGCAGGGAAGCTGTGAATACCACCTTTTATAGTCTTTGGTTTGACCCGACCGGGAATCGAACTCTAGTCTACCACTTCAGTAGCATACGCTCTATCCACTCGACCACTGATCGGTTATTAATAATAATGATCTAATAAAACAAAAGTTATCTTTTAAACGAAACTAGATATGCCTCTTCATACTTAATGAAATTTACGTCACTTTATATTTCAACCATAGTTAAGAGCAAATGAGGTTGAAAGTAACGTACGTAAAAATATAAAAACAGTCAGCCCAAACCTAAAATATACTGGTTTTAAAAAACGTGTAGTTTTTCAGGTACGCTTTTCACCAGACAGTCGATGATAATCTAATTTATCTTCTTAATTATTCCATTATATACTCAATTACTCGTAAGTCACTGCAAAAAGAAATTTACGCGTTGTTCAAAGTAGCGGGTAGCGCCGCTACTTTTTGGGGCAAGTAGCGGGAGCGGCGCTACTTTTGAAGTAGCGCGTGCCCATCTCTGCCCATAGATATTGAATAATGGATATATTACACCCGATCATAAACTTCTGAGAAGAACAGAGCTTGACACCAAAAAAAGACCGACGGCCATTTAGTAAAAAAAGTCGCCCTTGTGTAAAAAAAAATACTAATCCAAATGCACTTTTGCAAAAAAAAAACAGCAAACAAATCCGCGGTTTGAACATGAAACCCGCTACAAAAGTACATTCAAACGTCGAGATTTTTAATCTGCAAACGTATTCAGGAATTTAAAAACAGCTTTTAATAGTGGCGGAGCTATCATTTTCAAATGATTTTTTCTATATTTTTGCATTAACTTTATTAGTATTTAGATGATTTTTGCTGCATCATCCATAATAATAACAACCCATTGTCTATATCAATGTAATCAACTTTTGTATAAGCTTATACCACCGCATTTTAGCTTTTCTTCATTAGATTCGTCAAGAGAGCTGGACGAAAATCTTCAATCTAAAACAGTCTTTTTCAAGGCTATCCATTTCTCCGAGAGGGAAATGATAGCTCCGACGCTATCAAAAGCTATTTTGCTACAAAATAAGAATAAGATAGAAAACAAAAAAAAAAATTAAAAAAAAGACGCTATAAAACGCTAAATTAAAAGCTGCACCACTTACAATTTTTTTAAATTTAAATCCGTATTTACCTGAGATTTAAGCCAAATATTTGATCTTTCAGCGTTTAAACGTATTTTGGACTTGACCGTAAGTATGCTGGGGCGGATTGGACTGAGTAAAAACAAATTCTTCCAAACTCTTCTAAATCTTAATAATTTAGCATATTTTCTAATTGCTCTAAAAACGTTCAAAATGTCTTCCAAATGGCTGTTTTTTCCAAAAAAAAATGTAAGAATTGCGCAGCGGCAGGCCCCCATACATGTTATCATATTCAAAATGTCATCTAAATGGCGCTAAAATGGCTGTTTTCTCAAAAAAAAATTGTTGGAATTGCCCAGCAGCTGGGGGTTTCGCCCCAGGCCCCCATACATGTTATCATGTTCAAAATGTCATCTAAATGGCGCTAAAATGGCTGTTTTCTCAAAAAAAAAATTGTTGAAATTGCCCAGCAGCTGGGGGCTTCGCCCCAGGCCCCCAAACATATCATTATGTTCGAAATGTCATCATATTCAGAAGGTCAAAAACGTTAAAAATGTTATCCAAACAGCGTTAACATAACTGTTTTTTTTCCAAAAAAAAAAAAAAAAAATGCAAGAATTGCCGATCGGTGGGGGCTTTGCCCACAGATGGTAACTTGTTCTGTCACACACAATCTTCACAGCCAACAACTTTCAAAATCGTTATTACAGGGTTTTTTGAATAAACGAATGTTGTAACAAAATGTAACTATTACCGCGAAGCCGTGTTTGACTATGAGCATTTTCAATAATGGTTAAACTAACAAAAAAAATTAGCCGACAAATGGTTGCTTTTTGAAAAATTACCCCCCTCCTTAAAAAACTTCTGGGTGCGCCCCTGGTCATATTGGTTAGAAGTTAAAACAATAGAAAGCTAATTGATTCGACCAAGTACAATGACACTTTTTGATAAGGTACAATAAAGAGTTACCAAACCCGTCAAACCCTGATGAGCAAGAAAAAAAGCGGCATAGTGCACAAATTTTGGCATCAGAATGTCTTGCTTTTTTGGATATTCTTGGCATTAAACTTACCATGATGAGTTGTTGTACAGCAGGATGTTGCATATCGAACATTGTCATTGGCAGTAAGCACAACCTCAGAATCAATGTATCAAGTAAGGTCAAAAATGAATCAAAAAAAGGTGTAATAAATAAATTTTGTAAAACTTTGATATTGTCAGATCACTTATTTAAACCAACAAGTTCTTTCACAAATTCATACACAGTAAACGCAACAGCTTGTTGTGGTACTACCTTAATATAATTGATGGACAACCCTCTATAGAGTCCATGAACAATACCATTCTGTTTATAAACTGTTGTTAAGGTCGACCAAACAGTATTGTAACTTTTTGAATCAGGGAGCATTTTGGAAAGCTGCATTCTTCGTCGAGCAACATCACAGGGAAAAGAAACAGTTTGAGAAATGGCACCTGCAAATCCTCCGCAAAGTAATGCTACCCAAGTCCTCAGTACATACACTTCTTTATTGTGCATATCAGGTCTAGCAAAAACCTCAGGAGCAAATTGCATTAAGCTCTCTTTAAGAGTGTTAAATGTATAAAAAGCTACACCTGCATATGGGATCATACCTATTATGGTAGCAGAAATACCACTAAAATATCCTCTAAAACCTCCCTCATTTTTATATATGCTTGTGAAAGCATTTAAGACACTGGTATATTTGTGTTCACCAGTTATTTGAAAGGCAATTCTTGTTCTAACCATATCAAGTGGGTATGTTGACAAAACTGATGTCACTCCTGCTGATGACCCAGCAACAAGCTTGCTTAAATGACCTTCTCCAAGCCATGATTGATAAAAACTCCTATATCTTTCAAACGAAAAAAACTGAATAGCAGAATACGGAAAAATTCGAACCATCATAACTGTATTGCCTTTCCATAGTGAAAAGAAACCTTCTCTTTTTGTGACTTCCCACATGCATCGAAAAACTCCAAAATGCCGATAATAAGGATGTTGCGCTTGAAGTAGTATTTTTGTTCGATCAAAGGGACCAATTACAGTCTTAGCACAACATCCAGATATGCCACCAGCTACCAATTGATTAATAACGCTTGATTTAGTTTCCATTAAAACAGCAATAGACCAAAAATGTGAAGAACATACCGTAATTAACCTAAATATCTGAAAAAGCACACATTGTTGCCAAGTTCCTTTTCTTATTTCACATAATCTAATGTGTTTCCATTCTACGTCTCACCAATGACAGAAATACCATTTCGAGCTTATATCTAAGATTTGTGCTTATTTTTAAAAGGAATGTCTAACAAAATATGAATGCGGTTATTTCTAAGAGACAGGCTTATTTTTGATAACTGTACTTAACAAGCCTCAGTTACCATGTTTTGTATCTTCATTTTTTATTTGGTGACTTTGAGTTTGACTATGGTGGATGGAGTAAAAAATTGCTTTTAAATATTGTGCAGTACCAGCAGCGTATTTCGATGAGTCCACTAAAGGTAGTATAGCAAATCCTGTTAAAAAATGCAGAAGTTAGAGTAGGCCTCATCCTATTGGATATTTCAAATATTACTGCGCAATTTAAATTTTTACGTGATTTTTTTGATTTGGCTGAACTCACTAAAAATTTTTTGCTTCTACAAAAATGCTTATATTTCGTTTATTACTAACTTCTAGCAATTTGAATTTTGTCAAAAAATTTTTAATTGCAAGGAGAACTTCATACTAGAGTTAGAGGGAACATTGTAGCTCTGTCTCTGTATCATAGGTAGCTTTCTGTTTTTTTTCTGATCCATAGTGGAGTCGGCATATTTTTTTCACCAAAGATTTTTGCTAGCTAAAATCATGATATCTGTCAGCCAAACTAGTGGAAAATCTATTTCTGCCATTATTACACCAAAAAGCAAAAAGTCATATTAGCCATAAGGACTATATAACCCAGTGGTTCCCAAACTTTTTTAAAAGAAATTTACAACGCACCCCTTGCAATTCTTTTAAATGTCTGGCAACCTTTTCTGCAAGCAGGGCATGATATGGAATGGAAGAGGATTTTTCCATATTCCATACTGGCAATTTTCTTCCATTCCATACTAACAATCTTCCATTCCATACTTCCATACCAAACAACTTTTAGACCAGAAGCAATGCAAAGCCTAATTTGCAACTTTGCAATGTTGTAAGCAACGCACTCGCGAATGTGCACGTAACATCACAAAGATGCAATGCTCGTTAGCTGGTATGCACAAGGTTTACTGATTACCGTACAACTTTGCTATCACACGAAATACAAAATTTGGCATAACCAAACTGCAAAAGAACATTTACCGTAATAGAAACACCAAACTTTAACAACAAAAAGAACTACAAGCTTAAAGCGGGTGAAGCATCCAGCCAATTTTGGCAGTTTACAGCAATTGCTCTAATCGAAACATTTTTTTTGAAATTTTTTGTTCTAATTTTTGGGGCTGCAGTTGTAAAGATATTCAACAAATGCAAAGAGATACTTCCCCCATAAACGTATTTGGAAACCCTACGTTTTTTCTCCCAGCCTGAATTTCCAGCAAAGGCAGGACTTATCAAAATTGGATTGGTAATGTGATGTTACTGAAAGGGTAAATAAGATGGAGTTCTTGAGGACACATTTTGAAGTCCTTGGCCTTGAACGAGCCAAGTCAACTGACAGCAACAAACTGACCGCAAACAAACTGACCGCGAAGCAATGATTTCGTTACATGTTGTTTTCGTCACTGATTTCGTCGCAGTGATTTTGTCACAAAGGTTTGGGCAAGATGGCTCTGGGGATAGTAAAAATATATTTAGGATCGCCCTTCTCAGCCAATTGGCGTTGTTCGCTGTCGTGGACCAGTCCTTGAAGGTCAAGTCCTTTGCCTCGAAGCCTACTAGTCCTCAAAAATGCCCTGTTCTCGGTCGAGGACAGCACTATTCTTAGATTTGTTAAAAATGGGCAAACGTTATGACTTTTTTTCTTTGCCTGAAATTTTACGGAGAATTCGCGATTATTTTTTTTGAGAACTCTTGAGCGTTGTGTCCTTGGTGTCAACCATTCCTGTCCTCAAGAGGGTCGGTTCTTGGCCTCAAATTTTTTTGTGTCCTTGGCCTCAGGCATTGGCCTTGGCCTCATTCGGTTACAGACGCAGTGTGGTGCAGATGTATTTCTACTTCTCTCTAAATTGTGTCAACAGCTAATGCCAACATTAGAATGACAGGCAAAGTTAGGAAAAACCAAAACATGAAAGATGTTTCATGCTCTAGTAATGGTTGCAAAGAGGAAAGCAACTTTACTGAAGCTGACTGACAAAAATTAAGCAAACTTTATGATACAGTTGAAAACTTGACAAAGCAAGTCTCAAATCTATACAGGAGCCTTAAGAGAAGCAATCAGAAAATTAAAGAACTTAAAACAGAGAATGAACAACTTAAACAAGCCGTAAACATGAACATTCTGGAGATTGATAACTTAGAACAATACTCCAGAAGAGAGAATATAAGGATTCATGGTGTACCTGAGCCTCCGGGGAAGAAAGATGGAGAAGAAGTGGTTGTTGAGCTGGCTGAAAAACTAGGTATCAACATTGAAAGTTACGATATACAGAGGGCCCACCGTTTGGGCAGAAAAGATCACGATTGGCAAAACCTTGTCCAATAATTGCCAGGTTTTCCAAATACAAGCATCGAAACGACATCTTGTTTTCAAAATCAAAGCTGAAGAATAGCAATAATGGAAAATTTAATAATGCGTTCATTACAGAAGATTTGACGCCACTTCTGTCAAAACTTTTGAACTACGTTAAAGATGACTGCGATGGGAAATTCGTTCTCTGCCATACATAAAATGACAGAATTCGAATAAAAAGATCTGTTCGTGAGCAGGATGTCTTGACTGATGGTGGTAAAGATGAGGGTACCGGCAACTGGATCGTGATTTTGTCCCCAAATGATCTATTTCGCGTGGATGTAAATTTTGCTAAACTGAGCTACAAACCACTGCTTATTAATAGGGATGACCACTGTGACAGTGTAAGTAGTGATTCTAGCAGCAAAAACGATGTCTAGTTTGTTAGCTGCTCGTAAAACTAGCTTTTGGTATATACTACTGTACTGGAAACTCTGGCAAAATGGAGAACCAACCTATTTGCATTGTGTGTGCGAAATCATGCGTTACCGCAAATGACCACGTGGCCTGCCCTAATTGCTTGCGTAGTTTGCACAAATCCTGTTTGACTTCTAAAATCCGAGATAATCCATTTGAAAACAAAAAATTGGTCAGCAGTTGATTGCTTTGCGACTCACGAATAATTAATGCAAACCAAGATAAACATTTTGATTTAATGAGATCTGAAAACTTTACTTTAGGAACTTGTGATGATAACTCAAATTATTGTGATTTTTTTGACAATTGCATGTATCATGATATTACTACGTCGTTAAATAATGTGGTAAACCTTAAAACAGATGAGCTATTTATCTTGCATTTAAATGTTTGCAGTCTGCAAAAAAATATTGACAAGCTAATCACATTTTTGGCTACTTTTTCTGAAGCATCGGATATCATTGCAATATCAGAAACAAAACTTACATTTGGTCAACCATTGGTGAATGTTGACATTACTGGATATGATTTCATCCATCGTGCTAGCAAACAAAACTTTTCAAAAGCTGGTGGGGTCGGTTTTTACATAAAACAAAACTTGTCTTACTAACAAAAATCTGACATTAATATTAATTTTAGGCAGTGGCTGCTGTTACGTTACATAACACTTCACTCGTACGATAATATTATGCAATTCGTAACATTTCAGCAGTGAGATATTTTTAAGCAAATTTCGCCACTTAGCTCTTGCAGTTTGCGAAGTTTATTGAAGTGAAAAAAACTGCAAGTGCAAGTCCAGCTCTGTGCATCAATGATCAATGACTCAAGCTGCTAGTGGCTGCAGGGTTGGTGGTTGAACTTGCAAACCTAACTGCCAGTGGAAGTTGTTCTGACTTTCCAGGAGTCGACCACGAAGGACATCAAGCTTATGCAGAATACTTTTTGTTAGTCATATTAGGACCATAGAATCTAAGAATGCATAAGGACCCGTCACAACAAACAGATCTTATTTTTTAGGACGCTGTACTTTTTTAGGACGGAGGTGTTTTTGGATGAATTTATCAAGAATTTGGGTTGCATTTAAATCGTTGGCAGGTTTAGGATGATTGGTCATTTATCTTCAAACTTTGCATCCGTTTAAATTGATGATTTTAATGAAACAAACCAGATTTCAAATGATCTTGATAGCGTCCTACAAAAGTTTGAAACTTTTTACGACTTTAATACGTCACTTTGTTGCAAATACGGCAATTCCCCAGTAGCGTAGTGGTAGCGGTGTGCATCCGTCGATTACCTCATTCAGAGTCAAGCTGAACGTAGACTACGTAGTGGGATGTCTTGGGATGAGAAAAAGTTGCAGTGCGTTTCTTTTTTCTTTTCTTCAGAACCTTGCATTAGAGTTAAGGTTCGGGCAGCGATGCCACCCCATATATATACCACCAAGAGATAGCAAATTCAAGTGCAAAAAGAAAGATTTTGATAGTCTTCAAACGTTTTTTTAGGACGTAGGAGTTTTAGTATGTACCCGTACTGTATTCATTACCACATGAATTCTCATGTAATTTTTTATTAAAAACTAGAGTTTACTTGAGTTTAATTAAATTCCAATTATACTTTTAATTAAATTAAATAGACTAGATTTGAGTTGATTTTGGATAGCGTCCTAAAAAAGGATCGGTTTGTTATGACGGGTCCTAAAGTAGGCTATTAATTCAATAATTACCCTTGCGTCTTCTACCTTCTATAATGCAACATGCTCTTGCAGTCTTGCTGCTTCGATAGGCTAAACATCGCAAGAACCAAGTGACAAAATTTAAGTAAAAATATCTCACCGCTGAAATGTTACAAATTACGTACGGTAATACTATCCTATGAGTGAAGTGTTACATAATGTAACTACAGCCACTGCCTTAATTTTAATTTGGTGGAAAAATATGTGGATTGAAGTTAAAACCAACAACGGACCATTAGTGATAGGGGTAATTTATCGACATCCCACAACACTTGTAAATAGCCTCATGTTATTTTGCCATTTGGAGGCAAAATAGTCCTAACGGCTATTTTGTTATAAGTGCCAAAATAGCCCTAAGCCTAATCCTAACCCAAACTCTAACCCTAATCCTAACCTTAACCCTAACTCTAACCCAAACCCAAACAGAGGAAAAACACTACTTTGCCTCTGGAGACAAAATAGCCACTTCCTTTCCGTAACATTTTCGCTGATCTTCGTGATAGTAACACTGCCTTTTACGCTGTCGGTGACTATAACATTGACCTAATGCAAATTAATGGCAATCACAACTTTCGAAAATATGTGAACAATAGCCTATCTTAAGCACTTCAACCAAGTGTGCCATTGATCTCCCGACCCGTAAAACTGATCACTCGAAAACATTAGCCTACTGGACCACATTTAGTTAACGATCCAAAACACTCTTACACTAGCGGAGTGCTCTTATGCGATGTGAGCGATCATAGGGCTGCTTTTGTTTGCATTTTTACCAAAAAATCTCGTGTTAAAAGCAAGGACCAATTTCTAATTCGAGACATGAAAAATTTTAATCTAGAAAAAATTTTAAGGGCACTTGAGAATGATTTAACCAGGGATTGCCAACTACCATTGTTAATTGTTCTCGTCACGCATGAATAATGCTTAAATTTTCGGTCAGATTTCTGATCAAAATGCATTGTTTCTTATGGAGCGAGGTGCAGTAGGTCGGATTATTTTTGTTGTAATTTTGCCGCTGGATAGCCTAGGACTCGAACGAACTCGAAAATGGTTTGTTATTGATATTATGTATTTGAAAATGCGTAAAGCGGAATGTTGGAGTGAGAATGACGAAATTGGCGAATAGGCTAACCTATCATCTTGCAAAAGCCTAGTATAGGCTATGATGAGGGCAGCCGAGAACGTTGAAATCCTCTCGAAAAAAGGAAAGGGTCATATTATTTTAACCCTTCCTATCCCGCTCGCTTACAAAATCGCGAAGGAAATGAAATAGAGGCCCAGTTTGGTGCCATTTGAGCCAAAAAATTTGTTAATGCGGTAGTCGAAAGAAAAAGCAGTTTGTGAGAAATAGCAAAGGCAGTTTGTGAGAAGTTATTGCAGTTATCTTGGTACTTGGAACCTGCAAAGTTGGCTGTACACTTAATTGCAGTGAACACTTCTGTTTGAAGGCGAAGCTCGCTGCAATGCGGTGTTTACAGCTACTTTGAAATGCCATCAACCAGGTACCGGATGCGGCACAGAATCAAGACAAAAAAGTTCAGAACGAGCTAGTTTCAGAATAATCATGCGTCTACGGTTTGAGTTCGATTGCTCTTGACTGCAAGTTGATTAAATAGAATCACGTTTGCATTCGGGTTACTGGTAATCCACTCAATTGCAATGTTTCTTAGTCCGCTCCTATTGCTAGGCCGTAACCAGAGAAGGGGGTCAAGCAGGATAACCTCTGACCTTAAACCCTGTCTGGAAAAGTTTCACTTAATAGTGGTGCTGTCAATAGTGATACGCCATATTAGCTGCAAATAACGTCTCCGATTATCTTAGGACCAGAGTATATCCTACTTTGTCCTAGGACTAGCTTTTTTGATCTCTACCTCATGTTTGAAAATTGGCGCCAAATTTCTGTCGAGGACTGTTTTATTTTTTTGTCTATTTAAAACTGTACGAAATGTGTTGAGCCCTGTCTGAATTTTTTCTAGTCCCGTTTGGACAATTAACGCTTCTCGTTGCGAGCCTACGGACCGTATCTAATGGTCTATCCAGTGTCCAATCCATGACCAAAACTGCAATCATTTTGTAAGTTTGATTTTAGTGAATTTAGAAAATAAACAAATAAAACGGCTTGTCAAATTCAATAAGTGTTGTACAGCAGCTGTTAGTGTTAATCGGTTTATAGTTGTCTAGAGTAGATACCTCGAGTACGACGCCGATAGATTCACTTCTTTAACGGTTTCTCTCCACATCCTTAGCCTGTCAGCTGTCATACCGAAAGTCAAACGTTGGCTAGGAGATAAAAAAAATTATTCTGAAATCAGAACATACTTTTATTAAATGATGATTAAGTTATACCATGGTCATAAAACTATTTCGTGTTCGTGTTCAAATAAAGAAAATGAAAAGAAACAAATTAAATAGCTACAATTATTAAATTCCAAAGAAACCAGGGAGTAGGTATCAGAGGTGTAGTCCTCGAGGACGTCCTTGGCCTCGAGGACGTCCTCGAGGACACATTTTGAAGTCCTTGGCCTTGGCCTCAAAGGTCAAGTCCTTGGCCTTGGCCTTGAGGCCTCAAGTCCTCGAAAATTGGTCTGTCCTCGGCTCGAGGACAGCACAATTTCTTGAATTGTTAAAATTTTGTGGAGCGCTTGAAAAATTTTTTGGAAAACGTTTTTTTGTGGAAATCGCTTAAAAAGTTTATGTTTTTTTTTTTGGAGTGCTCTTGCGCTTGTGTCCTTGGTCCTTGGGCCTCGAGCATTCCTGTTCTTGGCCTCGAGAGTGTCTGTCCTCGGAAAGGCTGTTCTTGGCCTTGGCCTCGGATTCTTTTGTGTCCTTGGCCTTGGACTTGACCTCGAGCCTTGTGTCCTCGACTCCCCCTCCGGTAGGTATAATTGTTCAGACGAATAAGAAAACCAAAGGCTTTTGATGAATGCTTTGAAAGAATATCGGTTGATCATGTTTTTTTGCTACCAATTCCAATATTGGCATGTGCCCTGCTCTTTACAAAAGTCTGATCTTAATCTCTGCTCTTATCACTCTTCAATCTTTCCAGCTTGTAACTTATATACCGACATAGTTGGCATCTCCATTGCGTCGTACAGTCAAGCTAATCAAATTTGAATACGATCTATACCGGTACCGGAAGCTATTACTTACAGTAATTCTCAAAAAAAAAAAAAAAATTAGTGAATGATTGAAAGATCATTTCGTATAGGTTACAGTAAGATCTATCTAGCCTAGCAGACAGTAGCGTAGCCAGGGGGGGCGCGGGGGGGCTAAGCCCCCCCCATTGGCCTGCCGACCAAAACGCCGAATAAAGAAAATACGACGTTTTTAGCATTTCTAAGACTGTCTTTTGCACTGGATTAGACTATTTTTAAACGTTTATTTAGGGGGGGGCTAATGAACTGCCGACCAAAATGCAGAATTAGGAAAATACCACGTTTTTAGCCAGTAGCGTAGCCAGGGGAGGGGGCCGGGGGGCTACAGCCCCCCCACCACTGACATGTCGACCAAAATACAGAATGGGAAAAACACTACATTTTTAGCACTTTGAGACTGTTTTATGCACTGGAGTGGACTAAATAGTGATTTAAAACATCTTTTGAAACATATGTTCAGAGGGAGGGCTAATTTGTCAAAAATAAAACCAACAAATAAATGAAACTTTTGATAAATGGTAAGAAATAAGCAATCAAATTTGATCGCAAGTGTAAAAATGCTGAACATAGGTGTCATCAACAAACATACTATAAACTTAGGAACAGGAGGGGGGAGGCTATTCAGTATTTGTTAATTATCAATCATTTCTCTCAAATCTCTTTTCATTAGCCCCCTCCTCAATTATTTTTCTCAATAAACTGTATACGAAATAGATTACTCCGTGTGAGTTTTATTGCACTATTCGATTTTATAATTTAACAGCATCTAAACAAGAGAACTACATTTTACCATAGGTGGGCAAGTTAATGCAAAACGTTAGCTTCGTTAACCACTAGTACGTTAACAAACTTCACGCCTCCGTTAACGTTAATCCGTTATTTTCAGCTTTAATTAACGGAAGTTAATATAGTCCGTTAATTCGTTAATATTTTCGTGTAATTTAGATTTCGTTTTATTCACTCGCTTCTATAACACGCATTGACACTGTTGAGCTGATTGTAAGGAAATATTTATTGCTATGGTGGTCTTTTTGTGTTTTAAAAGTTACATTTTACAGTCTAATCTAATTTCAAGATAAAAACAAGTTCAAATGCACAACGAAGCTGCAAGATATTAACGATAAAAACCTTAACGAAAGTTAACAGAACTTAACGGAAGTTACTTTAATCCGTTAACAGCACTTAACGGAAGTTAATTTAGTCCGTTAACATGAAAAAACTTTTTAACGGATTAACGAGTTAATGAAAAAGTTAGCTTCGTAATTAACGGATTAACGATTAACGGACTTGTGCCCACCTATGGCCCTCTCCCTTTACCAAAATCCTGATTAAGTGACAACAGACCACGACTTCAGAATTCAGATCTTTCATTCTACGATATCTTTGCCCTACAGAAAGTTCCTTTTTTGAAAGTTTCTGATGACGTCATTGCATGTGATTTGTGGTTTGGGCCCCTCATAATCAAAAATCCTGGCTACGCCTATGTCCCAACCAGCCCACTTTTGGCCGCGATGAGGTTTATTTCTTTTTTTTTTCCTTTTTTTTCTTCCTAAATTTTGTACGCTCTTCTTCTCCTAAACCACAACACATCGAAATCTAACTTTTGTGTAAAGTTGTTGAGCTGCAAATACAATTTTTTCTCCCGAAATTTTTGAAGGCAACTCCACCGGGAACCTCCTCAAAATGGGGCCCCAAAAAATCAATTTTTTGAACGGCTCAAGCTAGGGTGCTACTTTTTTTTGCTATCAGCAGATATTTAACAGACAAATATTTTGACATAGTTTGGGGGTGCCACCTCCCCGGGGAACCCCCAAATGGACCCCCCAATAATCAATTTTTTAAATGGCTTAACTTAGAGTGCCAGTCTGTTTTATGATATCAGTAGATATTTAACATACAAATATTTGGCATAGTTTGGGGGTGCCACCCCCCCAAGGAACCCCCAAATGGACCCCCCAAAAATCAATTTTTTGAATGGCTCAACTTGGGTGCCAGTCTGTTTTGACATCAGCAGATATTTAACGGACAACAATTTTGGCATAGTTTGGGGGTGCCACCCCCCAGGGGCCCCCCAAACGGACCCCCAAAAATAATTTTTGAACGGCTCAAGCTAGGGTGCCAGAGTTTTATGATATCAGGAGATATTTAACTGACAAATATTTTGACTCTATTTTTCTGGAGGTTCCATAATCAGATATTTTTGAATAATTGCTGATTTGACGGTAGACAAAAAGTACTTTTGAGCGTCACAGCATTAGCTACGCGTCGGTCGTTCACTGGGTTTGCTGGCAAACTCCCAACTAGTTCCTGAATTGGATTTAGGCAAATTTTTGGTGAAAATCAGGTGATTTCAAAAAAAAAAAAAAAAGGTCTTCGTCGAAATCCGAAAGCTTTTTCTGGCCGAAATCAAAAATTTGAAAAGTTTTTCCGGCCGAAAACAGATGATCTCCAAAAAATAAAATAAAAAAGGTCTTCGCCGAAATCCGAAGGCTGTTTGTGGCCGAAATCAGAAATTTAAACGTTTTTTCCGGCCAAAAACAGGTGATCTCCAAAAAAAAAAGGTTTTCGCCGAAATCCGAAGGTTTTTTCTGGCCGAAATCAGAAATTTAAACGATTTTTCCGGCCAAAAATAGTAAGTTTTTCCTTCCCTAAACCAGCACTCACTTTTCGATGGGGGGACCCCTAAATCTCGATGGGGGGGGACACTCTAACGCATCCCCCCCGTTTCTCCTTACAATTTAAGTACTGATTGTACCCCCCTGCCCCCCCTCTCGGTGGCCCTGAGCCTACTGGTAAAATATGGTTTTTGATAAAAAATTGTATAGATGCTGATGCATGGGGTACGGTAATAAATGCAGAGCGAATACAGACTAAAACAACTCCGTCCTAAAAAAAGTTTCAAAACGCTATCAAAATTGGGAAATACACAGTAAAAGACGAAAAAGTAGGAAAAGGTGAGAAAGTAGGAAAAGGTGATTAGGGTTAACTCCAACCTAACCTTAACCCGCCTTTTAGCACAATTTCCGCCTTTTAGTATTGTCAAAGGCGAAAATTGTGTTACAAGGCGGGTTAGCAAGTTAGGGTTAGGAAAAGGCGGTTAGGGTTATAGCAGAGTGATTAGAGTTAACCCTAATTGACTTTTCCTACTTTTTACCTTTGTTTTAGTATTGTCCATGAAAATGATTCAAAATTTGGTTTGTTTCATTCAAATTATCAAACTAAAGTGATGCTAAGTTTGAAGATAAATGCCCAATCATCATAATTCAATGCAAATTTCAAATAAATTCGGCCTAAAAGTAGGCTAAACATCTCCGTCCTGAAAAAAAGTTTTGAACTTTTTTTAGGACGCTTTTTAAACTCTTTCAGAACGCTGTACTTTTTGTAGCACGGAGATGTTTTAGGTTGAATTTATTAGGAATTTGGGTTACATTTGGTTTGTTGGCAAGTGTGGGATGTTTGGTCATTTAGATTTATCTTCAAACTTCACATTTCTTTAAATTAATGATTTTAAAGAATAGAGAAGCAAACCAGGTTTCGAGTGATTTTGATAGTGCCCTAAAAAAAGCTTGAAACTTTTTTGATGTTCTAAAACAAGTGTTACCCTTGTTGGGATGGCCGGTTTTAATGCATCCTAAAACAAATAATACCCTTGTGCTACTGCCATGTACGTACGATGCAGCATGCTGTAGCAGGTCAAATGGAGCGTGCTCCAATTGCGGTGCACCAGCTCGACTACTCAACCATCAAGAGCTGGGCTGAATGGCTTTATTATTATGTTATGTTGTTAAAGTTCAGTCTTGTTTGCTATTATTTCGTTGCTTGACTTTGTAGTGTCATTAGTTGGAGCAGTGACTGCAACAACGCTCTTGCACTTGTAGGACTTCTTGTCACTTCAGTAAACATCGTTAGAGCCAAGTGACGAAATTCACGTAAAAATATCTCACAGCTGAAATGTAACAAATTATGTAAAATTATCCTACAAGTGAAGCGTTACATAAAATAACAGTAGCCACTGCCAAAAAACTATGACCAGTATCTTTATCACTGGCATGTTCAAGCTACTGCGCTACAACAGTACAAGGAACTGCTATAAAAAAACACAAGGAAACAAAAACAAAAAACAACAAAAAAAAAGAGCTATAATAATAATGTGATGGACAAAAGATACAATTTAATTATGTAGCCTTACTGATTTTTTATGTTTTAATTTTTTGCCTCAACAGCCCTGAAAGCAAGTTGCTGATGAATCTTTTTGATCAGCATTCGACAAATCAAGATAAAGTCAGAAGTAGCCTACTGTATGAAAGTGCTTGATGGCAAATCTAGGCAAAGTTTTGTTAACCAGTTACATAGCAGTACCACAATTTATTATGCCGCAACAGTCGGACAGTCAATTTTGCTCTTTTGGGCTCTTTAAGCAGGTGATTTTATTCAAATAAAACAGGAATAAATTTTGCCCTAAATCTAAAGGGCCCATTCAGGCAAAACTAGACTGTTGGGCATGATGAATTGTGGTTGTCTGTTCTCTTCATGTCATCTGTAGCCTATCTAGTTGAAAATATCTTGATATTTTGGTAGGCTATATCTGATATTCAGGTTAGTAACAGATTAAGCTTACTGGCTAACTTGTTGGTACTGATAGATCTCTTATAAAAAATTATTAGTGCTAAATTGCTTATTTGTAATTTATAAAGTTTCTGTTATACATTTGTGTTCAAAATGCCGTATGGAAGGAAGCATAATTATAAAGGCCGAGCTAAACAATTCACTGCTGTTGAAGAACTGGAAACCCAACGTAAAATGGAAGAAGGTTGGAGAAATAAAAAGAATGATGAATCGTCATCAGAAGAGGAAGAAAGTGACCCTGAAAAAGAGCCAATAATTGAGGTTAACAATCCTAACAGAGTGGCCAAAAAGAATAAAAAGCTTTCTGAATTAGATGAAGTACCAACAGGTCCTACAGAACTGTCGCGGAGGGAAAAAGAAGAAGTTGCTCGTCAGGAGGCTGCAAGAAGATACCAGCAATTGCATGCTCAAGGTAAGACTGAAGAAGCAAGAGCTGATCTTGCTCGACTTGCTATAATTCGAAAACAAAGAGAAGAGGCAGCCCAAAAAAGAGAACAAGAGAAAAAAGATAAGGAAACTAGAGCACAAGCTGCTAAAGAAGCAAGTTTGAAAGCAATTAAATCTAAAGGATCAAAAGGCAGACATAAATAATAGCCTAATAACAAGTGCTTTTTAATAGGTTTGTTAATTTACATTTTGCTACTGTTTAACAAAAAAATCATCGTCAGTTTTATGCAAAGGACCATACACTTACAGCAGTTGCTTTGCTCCCATTAGGAAGAATGGCCATAAAGTGATGAACAATTGTCTAATTTTGCTAGACCTTGTTTGCTTTGGAACAATGAATATCTGATATTCAGACATTAAAAACAATATAACTGATAAGCATCCTTTGAATAGAAAAGCAAATTTATAACATAAACACATAATATCAGACTTATTCATATTCATCAAAATTTCTCATAAGTGTCTGCTGGGGTGCTTATTTTGCCTCAAAATTTTTATTTTCTTTTTACCTGTGTTTAAACAGTGTTAAAAAACATTTTCTGTAACATATTTAAAAAAACAGTCAATTTCCAGGGATCCTCTGACAGAATTTCATGAACCATTGTGAAAATAAATAAAAACTTCTCTAACTTCTTAATCGTTCATGTTAGAAACTTCATTTTGGGCTTCATACCCATTGATTCAAACCTGAAGATGCTTTTGGAGTGCATTAAAATGTGATCAAGTTTAAGCTTACTTTGATTCTAGCAAAATTTTACTACAGAGCACCAAAGTTACTGTTTTGCGGTAAATTTTCATATTATGTAATATAGTAATAGGTCACCAAATCAATTTTTAGGTTTAATTTTTAGTATGATGTGACAATAGTGAAATTAGAAAGTTTTAATGCTTTCTTATAATGTAACTTTACTAACTGTGAAATTGTTATGGTAGTTTGGTAACATGGTTGTGTGGTAGCCACTTCATACTATTTTGTTAGTTATTGAAAGCATAGAAAGATCACTGAAGGCTATGTGATGTGCAGATTACTGGTAAACTTTTATACAAATTCTTCAATTTTGAGTTAGCAAACATATTGTAGTAAAAGCTAAATTGGCTGTCATTCCAAAATGTTCCTGTACTAAATTTATTTATTTTTATCTTCTCGTGCTGGTATGAAATTTTTTGTATCATAGCTTGACAAACAATTTTTTATCACTTCTGGTTACGATACTCTCCAGGCATCTTTGATTGACTACTGCTTTATTTCTAAGCATTAAAGCAAAAACAAGCCAATTTCATGCAACATTTTGAATTTGTCTTTGTCAAAACAACGTGAATATGTTAAAGTATTTTAACGCTTGTAAATGCGTAATGTTTTGTCAGATTTTGCTATCTTAACTTTTATTTGGTATCGCAAAACTGTCATTCTTCCCAAGTTCTAAAAATTGGTAGTTTCTCTCTTTGTTAAGCTACATGCAGCATAGCGTATGAAGTGTCAGTATTCACACATGCTTGATATAACCTCAAGTTGAAGCAACTTTTGGTGCGTAACTAAAACTAAATTGGAAACTTGGCTAGCTAACATCTATTTGAAAAGTCAGCCCAAAACATGCACATTGGAATGACATAAATAGTGTTGGGTATATACATTCCTTAAGACTTGTTTGAAGCCATGTTTTGGATGATATGTTATTTGAAAAAGATTTAACTATTTAATAGATAATACTCCAATGGAGTAAAACCGATTTTAGGTAGCACAGTAATATATTTTAGTAGTGCAGTATATTAACTGTGACTGATTTCAAATGTTCGCGATAAGCTAATGGCTGTAATATCTTTCATTTTTAAAGACAACATCCTTAGCTAATGTAACTAAAGGCCTACAAAGCATGCTTAGTTTTTGAAAAGGAATAAATTACATTTGTGTTGTCTTACTCTTAACACTGAATTGAAGAGAAAATGTAAATATTGCATAAAAAAGTTAAGTTATATTCTTGTATAAGGCATGTGGGTTGATTTTGTAGTGTGGAATGTTAATGGGGTAATGCTGGTGACAGAATTAAGCATTTGATACTTGCAGGCAATAAGTATTCGATAAAGCTGTATATTAGATGGTTAAATTATAGGTCAGATTGCTGATTGTCCATTAAGAAACTAAATATTGTATTCATGGTCCATGCAATCTCGAATCACACACATAAAAATTGGTAATGCTGGTATTTTGTTATATTTTAAGAAATGCTGTGAAAATTAAATGCATTTGATGGTTTTTCTAATGAGAAACTCTAAATATTATGATACAAAGTGAACATAATCAGCTTAATATGAATAACATCAAAAATTTTCTTTCCAAAGCCATTTTTGCATATTTTCACTATGATTCATGGAAAGTGCCCGGAGGACCCCCTAAACCTTGTCGGATTTCAAAAATTTTTTGTATGTCCTATTTTTTTCCTATAATGAACAGTTTGGAAACAGGTTAAAAGTAATATGATAACTTTCAAAAAATAATGAGGCTTTATAAGCACCCTAGTGTCTGTGATAAAGCATGTGAGCCTTGGTATAATTGGTTTTCTTTACTTTTCAAATTAAGTGCATTTCTAATATAATATTTGTTAAGCTCTTAATTCTTTTTATTTAAGATACATGTATGATAAAGAGCTACGTTGTTGGCATTTTTTATTTAATAAGTTTCATCAATTATATGTTTTGTGAATTGCTTATTAAGTGCAAAAGCTTTTGTTCAAAAAAAAGAAACAGTAACTGAAATGTCTATATCGGTTGCCACGGAAGTCATAGCTTGGACAAATGTAACATCTCACACCTAACTAATAACTGCATAACCTTGACAAGTTGTAAGTAACTTGGAATGAGTAAAATATTGTAGAATCTATTGCTTTGGTAACTTATACCTTAAAATCTACTTTTTTGTTGTTTTAAATTTCATGACCTAAGTTTTTGCTGAGTAATCAGAGGTGGGCACAAATTACATTATATCAAAAGCGCAGCACAGCAAACGATAACAATCTTTTCAACCAGTAAAAACATAGCACAAAATTCGCAATTTAATTTTTTTAGTTTCTGAAGCACAGCGCAACTTCTACAATGGAATTTTTGATTCAGTTGAAGCGCAATGCAATTCCGTAATTGCAGAACAGCATTTTCATATCAAGCTCAACCTAACTTCCACAATTGAAATTTCTCAACACAATGCAAATACCTCTTTTTACGATTTGAGACAGAAAAAGAGTATATAAACAATTTGCTTAAGAAGGCTTACTTTTATCAATGTTACGATCAAAACGGTACAAAATCAAGTTTAATGTATAGAATTGTGCTATAAACCAAAAAAAAAGCGCAGCGCAATTAAAGCGCCACAATTTTTAAAGATTTTAGTCTGTAATGCACTTCTGCAATGTTTCAAAAGAAACAATTAAAGCAATGCAACTTCCTCAATGCAGCAATTGCTGAAGTTGCGCTTTGTGCTTCTAATTGTGCTTTGCGCTGCTAATTGCGCTTTGCCCACCTCTGTATAAAACCAAAAGTAAATTAGCCATTTTGGTCAAAATGGCTGAAAAAATTTGTGTGATTTGGCATTCAAGAACTAAAATCATGCTTGTGATGCAGCGGTTCCACTAAGTCAATTTTTATCAGCAAATCAGCAGTCGATAAGCATGTCATTAGACGTTCTTCTAGCTCAAGTGATAGCGTGATGGTCTGGTTTACAATCCAAAAGCTACTGGTTCGAATCCTGTGGGAGGACAGCTTTTTTGCATTGCTTGTTTTAAGTAGTCACTATTCTGGTGACTCTGCTCTAGGTTGCCGTGCTGGTAGCCTCTAGGCCAGTAAGCACACAAACAAACAAAATCAGCAATTCATTGGATCATAGGCAAATTATTTTTGGCGATATGATAAACATAGCTTTGAAAACAGTCGACAAATATGTGGATATATGAATATTGAATATGATATATGACTTTTAATATACTTTGATACGGGATTGGGATAAAATTTAGGGCTCATAAATACATTTTACAGCTTTGGGCACGTTTGGTTTGAGAAAACTTGGGCATTGCTGGTTACCGAAAAGTTAAAGGAACACTGTTGTAATGATAAAAGTGGCCAAAACAAGTTCTGAAATAACCAAAAACTTATTTCGAAGTTGGAGATTTGACTGAAATTTCTGGGCAAAAAAAAAATAAACCCAGCCTAACTTAGACTGTAACGCTACACCCTAATGGGTTGCAAGTAGTTCATATTTGGACTCAGATTATAGTTTTTGAAATGGACTCACATTAGAACTAGTTCAATTGCAATTATGTGATTATTTTTCAAGTTATGAGGTGGGCTAGTTACGAATTGTTCAACTTGTAACTGCATTGGCTACATGTAATTCCTTCTTTTTGCTGGATATTTTTACAACTCCTGAAATCTATAGCAGTTTGTCTTGATAGGGATTAATTTAATTAAAACAGCTGGCGTTGTGAAATCTAAACATACTGTTGACTATTTTGAAATTTGCTATACAACTATAAGATCACAATGCTTTTAAGAAACATTGCTGCTGATGAAATTTTATCATTTATGTTTATATTAGAAACAAAAACATATTGTTCCCAACAAAAGAATTTGTATTGATTACGATATTTCAAGTATTAGATTAAATCATGGACTGTCACTGGTATTTGCAGCTAAACTAAAAGATTTCATTAATATGATTGCAAAGTTAGCTCAAAAAGCTCAATGAAAGATATGTTTTAAGTGTCTGTGTTTTTTTAATAAGATTTTCAATTTTGACTGAGCAATAGGCATTATTTATGTTCATTGTTCTGTTTATGACGACAAAAAGTGCAATGCATAATTGTAATTGTCTGCATTAATGTATTTTGGGTGGTATTTAAAATTTTTTGTATGAAATAGTACCCACTTCGTAATGATTTAAATATTGGTGTGATACACTTTTACTAACTGAACATCAGACTAGGGTATTATCACCTGTTCTGATAAAGTGTCAGTGTCCCCAGTAAGCTGATTTTAGTTGGCAAATCAACGTTTTGTTTGATCTGGGCAAATAATTGTTCGCAGGATAATAAACATAGCTTTAGAAAAGTGGCAAATTTATGGAAATATGTCTTCTTTTAAATTAAATTTAGTCCCAATTTTATTTCAAAGGTCAATTTTCATAGTTGTCAGCTTGAGTCAAGTTTACTGCAGTAGCTCAGCCTGAGACTATTAGGTCTAAAAAGCAAATTGCACTTATTATGCAGTGTATAGCTGTTTTAGGCCAGAAAAGGATCTGCGTGCATGTGATTTGTGTGTACTATTTTTTTTTTTAATTTTTGATTTAACAGTAGAATAATTTTTTTTCTACCTGCATATTTGATTTGTGTAATTGGTAGTAAATCGATATTTGATACTGAAACGTAAAACTTCAATCTTGTTGATGATATCTATAAAAATTCCGTCTATGACATCCTGACGCGACCGACCTGACGCGAGACAACTCACCCCGGGAATCCTGACGCCAGGGACACCCTGACGCCAAAAGCTCCAAACTTGCACTATGCTTTTTTTCTTTCTTTTTTTCTTTTCTCTTTACCGCGCTACGCCAGGGCTACGCTTTTTTTCTCAAAACGATTAACGTTCGGCGGTTATTGTGAGGTAAGTACGATATTTTCCGTTGATTGCAAACTTCATAGGAATCTCGGTTCTGCAGAAACAACTCAAAAGCGAGTTGTATTTTCGCGAAAAGAATGTTGATAAAATCAAAAGCCAAGTTAGCGAATCTGTAAAATTGCTGGCGATAAGTTTCGAACGATGACTGAATGCCGCGATTGAAAGTAGTATATGTTTTGTTGTTATTAAACGACCTCGTAGATATTTCATCATGTATAATATGTGTGGTTAGTTTACGGAGAAAAATGCTCTAAAAGGAATTCTTTTTAACTTTGAATGACTTTGAAAAGACAAAGCAACACGTTCACACGCTTAATATCAGCACGCCAAATTATCGTAATTTTTCCGCTCGCAAAATCAAAGCATTTGAACATTAACAAGTTGCTAATTTCGATAAGCTAACTGCATTAATTAATTTCGATTTGCTGTACTTGACTTTGAATTATATTTTTAATGTTTTCTTTAACATACAATTCGTTTTAGAGCATTTTTCTCTGTAAACTAACCACACATATTAAACATGATGAAATATTTACGAGGTCGTTTAATAATAGCAAAACATGTACTACTTTCAGTCGCGGCATTCGGTCATCGTTTGAAACTTATCGCCAGCATTTTTACAGATTCGCTAACTTGGCTTTTGATTTTATCAACATTCTTTTCGCGAAAATACAACTCGCTTTTGAGTTGTTTCTGCTGAACCGAGATTCCTATGAAGTTTGCAATTAACGGAAAATATCGTACTTACGTCACAATAACCGAACGTTAATCGTTTAGAGAAAAAAGCGTAGCCCTGGCGTAGCGCGGTAAAGAGAAAAGAAAAAAAGCATAGCGCGAAAGTTTGGAGCTTTTGGCGTCAGGATGTCCCGAGCGTCAAGATGTCTCTGGCGTCAGGATGTCCCTGGCGTCAGGATTCCCGGGGTGAGTTGTCTCGCGTCAGGTCGGTCGCGTAAGGATGTCCTGCTGCGATAAAAATCCCGTTTGTGTAATAACTGGTTTTTCTCGACTGTTTTTTTATACATGTTTGTGAGAAACGTTGGGAACCAATTTTGCTGTTTGTTTACAAAGTGTTTAAAACGGCTCAAAATTAGGTTGCATTTGTATGAAAAAGCTGTTTGTTGTAATATGACGCCACGACCAGCGTAGCTCAAAGAAAGAAATGGGTCTGGGAGTAGTTACTCTTGATCCGTTCAAAAGTGTGTCTGAAAACTTGAACAAGTTTCAACTAGATCAAGACTTAATTCAATCTTTACTTATTAAGTTCACCTGAAAAGTTGTACATGTTTATTTTTCTTTGGTCAAAATTTGTACAATTATTTTAGTCTCTGTACTAAAACGTTTTGGTCTGCAGTAACCCTAATGAACCAACATTTATTTAAAATGCTATCCCTTCAGAGGCATTGTTTTTAAACTATTTTAACATTCTTGCTGTCGTTAAATGTTGTTGAAGACAGAGATGCTGCTGTATGTGATGTTGAGAATATTTTTCATTAATAACAAACTTGCAGTGTTAATGTAACATATTATTCAACTAATGCAATTGCTAGCTTAAGCAACTGTTACAATGAGCATGTTTCAAAAGATTGAACTTTAAAATTTCGTAGTTGCTAGCTTTACATAAATAGCCGAGTTAACATTATTAAAGATAAAATATGCTAACAATGTAGTTATATTTTGACTGTTATTGTTGCTTCGCTTTGTTTGTCGTTACCAATTTACCAGTTTGGTTTGAAAAGCTGTTATCGAGATTTAGAAAAGAACATTTTTGGTGTTTTGGGCTTGGGAATAGTTGATGATACTCCTTGTTTTAACTTGCTGTGTTTATTTGCAGATTATTTAATTAAAGTTGTATTGCAGCTCGGAATGGCTTTGGTTGATGACCCGGAGTGGTTACTTTCCCATATTCAGCATTCGTTTATCACTAGCGATGATACTGGCATGTGTGAAATGGTTATTCAACCTAACGATCTGTACACGTTAGATGAGCACAGAGAAAGACTTAGACGACAGGCTGAGGCCGATAAAGTGGCTGATGAAAAAGAAATGCAGTTAAGGTCTTCTGGTGCTGGTACATCATCTGTTCCAAATGAAACGGTTCGAAAAGAAGTTATTCGTGCCCCATCACCTGACATTTTATCCGGCTGGGATTTTGGTGTTCGCAGGCGATCCAACACGGCACAGAAACTGGAACGTATTCGGAAAGAAAGACAGAGTCGCATCAAAATCAAAACAGTACACTGGAAGCAAATGCCACAAAGATTTGTAAACGAACACTTAGACACAATGTTTGAAAAGAAAGAAATTGTTAAACAGACCACTAATAGTGAAGTTCCTGAAGTAATCCAGTCTAGTGAAACCAAAAGTTCACACGAACATGTTGATCCCAACCAAACGGACTCGACAAACATAGTGACAAAAACAGACGGATTGCAACTATCCAAGTTCACTGAAACGGATACACCAGTGACTACAACTGTAGTTGCGGCATTCAAAGGATTTAGTGTCTCAGCTGATACAGATGCCAATGTTTCTTCTCAAAAAAGGAGCACTAGTAAAAAGTCAGCTTTATCTAAGCTCTTAGAAAAATCTGTCGAGCCTGCTCGAAATCCATTTAAAGACTATGCAAAATTTGATGGCCATGGCCATGAAGGCACAGCTATAACACAGCGTATCAACATGTTTGTCTATGTATACGGTGAACCTGCTCCTAAATTTTCTATTTCTGTGGTGGTTCTTATAGCCGGTGCTAAAATACACGACCTCATCGGCCTTACGTGTTACAAATACTGCACTGAAAAAATGAAGCCGGAATTAAAGCGAGTTGATGTCCAAGGCTATGGTTTACACATTGCTGAAGACGATGGTGAAGTTGATTACGGTTTCCCACCTCTTGACAGCAACGAGCCTGTGTCCAAATTCAGTTTCCCAACCCTTGCTCTTGTGGAGAAACATCAGATTGGGGACGGGGCTGAAGAAGATGGGAAATTTAGAGAAAGCGTTTTTGTTAAGGTGTACGACCACACAGGCTTTTCACTAATTCAAATTGAAGATTTAAAAATAACCATGGGCGATATCTTAAAAAAAGCGGTCAAAAGAAGAAAAGGAAACCGATATTCTGGCAGTTACAGACTGGAGTACTTTGATAGACCTGGAATTGTTGTAGATAGCGATCAGAGTTTAGACAGCACTGGGGTTATGGAATTTTGCATGGTGCGGGAGCATAGCGTTCGAAGTCGACATAACTACCCTTCCGAGGAACAACATCAAAGACGAAAGTTGGACTTCAGATCAAGTCATTCTGAGAAAACCGTACAATTTTCTGATATGCCTTCTTTCTCATAGCATCTGAGTAATTGGGCTCAACTTAGGTTGCAATATTAACTCAAGTTCATGTCATTGCCATTATTTAGCGGTGCGCATTGACTTAACACTGTGTTGTTTCATTTTATCATTTATTCTTACATTATTGTCGTTTCAATGTTACGTTTACTAAACGGATGAGATAATTTGTTGATCTTGATGTCACCTTTGTTCACCGTTAAGATAGAAATTACCAGCCGTTGTTTTTTCATTAAAATACTGATTGTGGTACTTTAAGCATACAGCACTGTTTTAACCGATGGTTAGTTAGTTACAGCCAATCCGATTTTTTCTTGGTCTTTGGTATGGATTTAATGCGGTGAAATATCCAATACGTTTATTTTCTTTCATTTACCTTCAAGAACAAAACAGTGTGAACTTTCTGGGAGTAGGGCGGTGATATTTTACGAATTTTACTCCTTTATTTACAATCTACTGCTTTTTCTTTACTTCGACTTAAATACGACGTTTCGACGGTGTCGTTTCTATGGAGAAATGGTTAAAGACGCTCATCTGACAGATCTCGAATTCCGATTGTGCTGCGTTGTTTTATTCTTTTTCTGCAGACCTTGCTTTAGAGTTAGGGTTCGAACAACATTGCCAGTCTGAGAGATACCGGTAGTAAATCTATCCTAAAAGAAAGGACTCTCTTGGGAAATATGCGGGCGTGGTTGTTTTGAATTTACAGTAGTGCGGTAGTTTTTTTTTTGCCAAGAAGAAGGATCATAAACAGGCGCGCAACCAAGATATAGGTGGGGGGGGCTTGAACCAAAAAGTTAAAATCTTTTCTTTTGAAAAATGCCGCAATCAGGCGGCGTGCTGAAAAAACTAGTGCAGCCACAAATCCTACAGAAAGTCGTCTGGTGCAACTAAAGTGAATCACAGCCGGGGTGCCACCGGAGGCCATGGGGGTCTTAGGGCAGCCGCTGGGCGATTTTTGTGATTTATCGGGAAAAAAATAGCCATTTTTTCTTCATTTGAATCACATTTTGCACGGTTTTAAAGTCATTTAATAGAAATTAAGTGCCACGTCTTGAAGCCGATTGAAAAATCAAATGCGCGGCCCCTTCAACTACTACTTTACCTGCAGATCAAGTCTAAAACACGTTTAAACGCTTGCATTTTTGGCTTAAATGAGTCTAAGTGACTTGGCTAAAGGGGTGGGGGCTAAAGCCCCCTTAGCTCCCCCTGGTTGCGCTGCCACTGATTGCAAATGGTTAAATATTGGCTACTTAGCACAGAAGTCAAGCTTTTGACGATCATTTGGGTCTTAACTTTCAATTTGTGCAATATTTGTGAACTTTTTTATTAATTTTTACTACAATGTTGTATTTGTGTATACGTAAAATTCACAAAGTATAATTCACGAATAATTTGCCTCATTTCATTGTTAAATAACTAGCAAACTTAGTTGTTTGGAATATCTTTTTTTTTCCAGGAACAATATACGGTACTTGGCTATTGGCCAATTTTTTTGCTTGGCAAACGCAATTCTTAATGTCGAGAGAGTGGTTATCTCTTGTAAGCTTCACGATCTTTCAAGTACGTGTCATCATTTCAATTCATCATACAAAAGCGTATATATTTTTTTGATCTTACACTTCAATAATTAGCGTAATTTATTAAGATAACTCTCAGCAATATACATGTATCTTTCTGTTTTATTTTTATAATTACTATTTAGGACTAAATAAATATGGTGGTTTCTTGACATAGTGTTAGCTGTTCGCCAAAAATTAGTCGAATATTACTCTCTGAAACTTGGAGCTATTGAATCATGGGTGTTTTTGATAAACTTAAAGAAATTGCTAAAGCCGCTGTTAAAACTGGTGAGACAGTTGGGACTTTTGCCTATCGAAAAGCTAGAAAACCTTTTCGCCAATATATGGCTTCAGAGAGGGCCGAGAAAGTTCTTGAAAAGCAACGTAAAGTTCCAAGAAGAGCTCCTATGAATGTTCCAAAAATTCAGTTTCCCAAAGGTAGTATGAAGTTGTTTGTTGCTAAAACGGTGCTGGTATTAAACTTGATTTATATCGGATCAGATAATGCTACCAACCGGAACTGATAGCATTAGTGTCTAATGCAAATAGCCGTTTACTTACCGGTAGTTGAATTTTTTTCTGTTAGAAATTCCTGATCTGTTGGCCGAAAAAGCATGGAAAATAAACTAAATCTGTGACTTTCATACCGGTAATACTTTTTGTAAACTTTTGATGGTCTAAATCTAAAATATTGAAGTATTAGAAAGTTTTATAGCATGGCCAGTGGCCACATGGATAAATTTTCAATACGAGTTTAGGACCAGAGGAACAATAGATCATTTTTGAAAATTCTAATTTCTCTACTTTTTCCGGTTTACTCAAAGCTAAAAAATCGATTTTTGTGCTCCTTATTTGCCAGTGGCCCACGTACCGCACGCACAACCATTAATACTATTGATTGTGCTGCAGAGAAACTGGAAGAAAATAAAGCTAAAGTGAAAGAAATACTGCAGAAGAGTGACGAGCTGGTGAAGAATATCGATAAAATGAAAATCGTCTCCCATGAGCTTCCAGGTGACCTTAATATTGCGCTGAAGTTAGAAGCGATTTTGGGTGTGGTCCTTGACAACTGACCACGAACCAACTCTAACCTTATTGTAGGCGGTCAGTTGACTTGGTTCGATTTTGGTGCCCATCTCCGCTTCGTCATCACACGTAGGCCCTGCGTTAAGTAGCATTTTGCCAAGACTTGTGGCACAGGTTGGCTGATGTTGCTTGGCTCTTTCTTCTGCGTTAGAACAGCGAAAACGCTACACCTCAGAACCCTAGCTGGTGTGGAAACTCGATACGAGGGAAGTGGCCTTTTTCACACCACTCAATGATACCCTTTTCTGTCCATTTCCACAGTACTAGTCTGTCCCAAATGAAGTACGGGCGTGACACATTGACAGAGAGCGAACAGTTTACGAACAAGGGAGGTTATTTTTATGCGAGCGTTATATATACAGTGTTAAGGTTGTTAAATTTTAATCACTTAATACGCAAAAAATTGAATAAGCGTATGTTTGCAGACGTAACCGATAAGAAAAAATCGAGCCAATCAATGCCTCAAGCGCGTGGGCTTCAACCATTATCGACGCAAGAGACGCCACGGGGTCTTATTCCGCTTCGGGACATTATAGAACTTTTACATAATGTTGAAACTTATCGTGATGATTGGACTACAGAAGAACTTGCGGAACGTTTTCGATTGCGCGAATCCGATGTTAAAGATCTTATTGATAATTTTAAATTAGTTCAACCTGAAGATCGTGTTATAAAACACCTAGGACAATAACCATCGATTTATCTCGTTTTTGTAATTAAAATAGGCTTACCAGTAAATTGTTTGTTCTCATTTTTGTGTTTTTGTAAACTGTCGGCAAATGCCAAGCAGTGGCGTCGCTAAGGGGGGGATAAGGAAAGGGGCGGCCCACTCCGAATGTCACCATTTTTTTGTTGACCCCATTTTATGATGTAAATTGAACGAAAAAGAAAACAATAGTGTGTTTGATATGATTGGAAATGTTTAGCACACTACTGTGATGCAAATCTTCCGTTTTTCGGCGAAATTCATCGATTTTTCGACCAAATGGGTCATTTTTGTGAATCGTCCAGAACCTATGAGAAAAATTTAGTGGTGTTGGGAGTGTTGGGCAACTGTTAATGCACGTTTTTCACTTAAAGGATAGATAAGCTTGTTTTCGCAGTAACAGAGTTGCGATTATGAAATCGTCGTTATTTTTTCGACGTTACTATTCCCTTGAATATTTACAAGTAAAGAGAAAAAGCACTAAAGAGCAGCGCAAGAAAAAAAAGGAAATGTAGATTAAGAGAAAAAACAAACTATATTTTCTCGTTTTTTTTTTCCTTATATTTAATCAAAGCGATATTAGTGCGTTACTCCGTAACATGGCTAAAAAGCACAGCCGTTTTTGCAGTGAGAAAAGTTTCACTCTAGGCGATTTTTTTGTTTGAAAAATAAAGACGCGGATGTTGCCTAAAACCATTTTACAACTGAAGCGGAGCGCAGCAAAAATTGTTCTTTTTTCTTCGGTACTTGCAGCGCGCTGCCCTTGACTTGCTTTGATGAGCTGTCAAGGAGAAAAATCGCCACGCTTTGCTCTGGTGCAAAATGGTCTTTATATTTTGGCATCTATTGTTTCATTGCAAAAAAAAAACATTAACTAACTAATTTCAAATTTATGTTGTTTATTCATTTTCAGTGTTTTGGTCTTTAAAACTTTGTAGCTAATTTTAGATGCGGCATTGATTATTACTTTTTCATGCCGAATTACTAAAGCCAGTGTTGTTTGTGAAATGCCGCCTCTGCCACTCCTCCCCCAGACGTAGGCCCACAACGAAATCTTGATTGGTTGTCACCTAATATCGACGAAACAAATTACTAAATTCTTAGTGGAGTCCAATTTTCTCAATTTGTGCCGTCAAATAGTGGACCCCCGGAAGCTTTCCCCCCAGGCACAAATCTTTATAGTTACAGACTGGTTTTGTCCCCGGTCAATGTAGAGAAGAGTTTTATTAGTTAGGCGGTTACTAATTTGTCCTAAAATAGCTACTTTTCTAAAATTTCGTCGAAGCACAGCCGTTTTGAACCCAGGTCGATTTCTATCCATTGTTTGAGCTTGTTCGTATGCGAATCTTTGATAGACGATACATTTGTTTAAGTGAAATAGTCATGGGCTGCTTTAGCAAAACAGCAAGGTACGCGGTTTTGTCTGTTTCACTTAATGGGTGTTGTGTTTCTGACTTGTTGCCTATCTGCTGTTTGGTTCATTCCACGCAATGATGCCCTGAATGATGAATTTTATTCCTAAAATTTTGTTACATAAGGTACCTGCAGCAAATAAGGCCCGCTTAGTTTTAACTTGCGCTACTCTAATCAAACAATATATTTAATATTTTTTGGCTGGTGAACGTCATAACTGCAATCTAACAAATTTTCAGTCTTTACAGTACAGCCATATTTGAAGAATAACTAAAATAAAAAAATATAGCGGGTGGGTCTTATTACATACCTTCATATGCAGCAAATAAAGCCCAGTACAAAAGTGTATCGAAATGTTTTATGTTTTAATAATGGAGTAAAATACCAGTAAAATTAGCACTTGCACAATGTTATTTAGTCGAATACTTCACATTTTCTTGCAAGGTTTTGCAATAAAAAACAGTTCTTGTCACAAAATAGCGCCTTTGTAATTATTGCATTTTGCACAAATATTTGGCTTTTTGTAACGAAAATGATTGCTCGCTTGATATTGTTAATGCTACTTTGGCCTGTTACTCACTTTTTGAGTGCCAGTTTATCCTTTTTTACACCACTAATTGACTAAGCTTATAATATCTATGTCAAAGCAGTGGGATTAAAGGTGGGCCTTATTGCTAACACCTCATAGACTTAGGCAATTAAACAATTCCAGATAAGTGAAAGCTACAAAAAGAAAAAACAAGTTGCGATCTGCATTTACAGTTTTTTCACTTTCTTCCAACATCAAAAATGCTCATAAGAAGTGACAACAATTGGCAATGAGCGGTTAGCGAAATATATCTTAAATAATAAAAATTCTCAAATTGAAGATTCAAAAACTTCAATCTCTTCAACCCCCAGTTATGAAAGACCTAGCAAAAGTAAATTACCACAGTTTTGCAGTAATCACTATAGCTTTTGACAGGATACGGATTCGAGTTTTAAATCCATCCTACAAACGAGATGTGATATGTTGGCCTTATTACCTGCATGGCTTTATTTACTGCAGTTACCTTATTTATTAATTTGAAACTATGATGGAATGATTGTAAAGAATTGATTGCTGCCTTTGTTTGTTGTGGTGCCAAAAGGTTGATATGAAATTTCTTCGTTCTGCGACCTTTGTTTATTGCACGATTTTGACTCGATATTTTAAATATGCTTGGCCCTCCACTCCTACAGTGTAAAGTGACGTTTTAGGTCTGACAAAAATTGTCTGGTTTTGGTATGCACGAGTAAGGGTTACACGCTCGGTCGTGTCGCAAATTACAGTAGTGGGTGAGGTAGCTGAAAGCTTACTATGGTACACTGTTTTTTGAAGACCACAATGTTGCAAAGTTTCCTCAAATTCCCTTGCAGGTTTAAGCTTCTTGTTAATTGCTTTGATAATTGAGACCCCACGTGAAAGGAAGGCGTATGGATTTTGCTACTTACACGCCATAGCGTGTTGATATGTAAAGTACACACACACATGCACGCATACTCGTACATCACAACTGGCGATAAACATTAAACAAGCTTAAAATCTGTTGTTTCTTGCGTTTTTCTGTTGCGGCACTTAGATTATAGAAATTTAGAAAAAATTTGTTTCTATAAACTCGATTGTTATCTAGGCTAATTTGAATTTAGTTTGATTAGTTGGTCGATCAAAAGCGTATTTGTCTCTGGAGAGGGAGGTCTGTTGTTCAAATCTGGGGCAGGTCAAATCGGACACAGTGTTGCCAACTGCTCGTAACTACTGCGACATTTCTTCGAAAGGAGCTATGTTGCCTGCAGGAGCAATGACGCGGAGATGGGCCCCGCCAACTTCTTACACGCTTAAGCGTATTACAGCGAATATAATGAAAGATTAAATTGATTTGATTTGTTTTTGAATAAATGTGTACAGCTGGCCTGCACTATTTTGCGGACTTAAGTCTAGCTACTTATTTTCATCTATATCGTACTCATTCCAGCGATGTTACTTGCGGCTCAATTCTAGTTTGGTCATGAAGTCTTTTTGGAGTGCCATAGCAAAGGCAAATCGTGGGAATTGTTTGTGGACTTCATTGCGAATTAATTTCTCATAAACAATTCACCACAATGGCGCAACCAATATGAATGCATTGTAGCTTCACTGATCCTTTGCGGCAAATCTACAGTGAGTTTCAGTCGCAGTAACCTCGCAACCAAATTCGCAAACGACAATACTGCACAACATTTAAACAATTGCATACCGCATAAAACTTTTGTGTATTGATGACGATTGTCCCTGAATGCTATGGTCAAAGGTGGAGTCCTCAACAATGGCGTAGCGTGACATTTCAGACAAGGCATGCAATTATCAGGCAGCAAAATCAAAAAGCAACTTTCACTGATAAATGTCTACTATTGCAACAACTAGGCCTCCTCTTAGTCCGTAGAAATACGACAAAATACATTGAAACCCGGAAAAATTTATAATAAGCTGAAATTTAGCCCGATGACTCAGGACCATGTCCTGAGCCACCAAAAAAAAATCCCCATGTTTTGGACATGGGACTTCCCCCTTTTTCGGCCTTTAAAGTCTGCCATCTAGTGTCAAAGAGTCTTTACTCTCCAACAGCCAATCTAAAAGTTGTGGAAAAGTCAAATTTTGAACTGTAATTGATTTTCAAGTGCAGGTATAAACAAATGTATTTTGGAATTGATGACGTCATTGTTGGTGACATCATTGCCACTATTTAAGTTTTGGAAAAATGACGTATTCTGTATGTATTGATGACTCAAATTGTGAGTGAGAGTTAGGTTTTTGGTTCCAAACCAAAAATTGCTTAAATCAAAATGATGACGTCACAAAATTTTTTTGATGACGTCATCTGCCAAGAGGTTTGATCGTAAATTTGAAAAAAAGAAACATTGCAACACTTTGATAATAACATCATCATTATTTTGACGTTCTAAGGCATTTTCGAGTCCTTGGCCGAGAATGGTTCTAAAAAAAATAATAACTAGCGCAAATATATGTAAATTAATACGAATATGTTCCGAGCACGATAATATATCTGATAGGAACAAAATTTCCATTGTTTTGCAATTCTTGACAATATTATTATCTTATGCAAAATACTACGTATGTTAGCATACTTCTACAATCTGTTGTACTAAATCTATTCTAGAATAGGTCTGGCATCTAAACGAAACTGATCTAATCAATTAGAATAACATTTGAACAAACTTATCTGATCAATCCAAAATAATATCTGATCAAAAACTGATCTGATCAGCTACATTTTTGAATAACATCTGAGAAAACTGAATTGATCTAAAATAACCTCGCTAATATTTGACAATTTGCAGTCTTTAATAATTTTTTTATCTTTGCTAATGCTAGCATTTTAAACTAAAATTGCCGATTAACTTTAACTGCGCGAAGGAGCTTTTGGATAAACATAGGCTTTCTTGCTCTACCTGCGGAATGCATTATTTTATTTTAATCCGATATTGGGAGGTGTAACTTTTATCTGCTTGATTCCTACCATCGGCGCAACCAGAAATAAAAAAAAGGGGAGGGACAAAATTTTTTATGAAAAAAGCATATGCAAATCGTAAAGTTTTTATTTAGCCAAATTGTACCAAACTACTGGACAAAGGTTAAGCGATAACTGGTTGCAGTCCTGCCGTCGTTCATGCAGCAGACGCATAAAAAAACTAAAAAAAATACTGCAGAATTAAAAGTGGTGTCACGATTCTAGTTTATTTGATGATGCAACAGCGGATACAAAACGGCGCGTTTTTAAATCTCAGATAGCCGTTATTATTAAAGCAAGCTGGCATAATAATACTTCAATTTTCGAATAATTATAGTAATATTTTATTCCCCAAGTTGCCTAGGCCAGGTGATAGCGAAGGGACCTTTCGGTCTTCGAGACAAGCTGCCACCTGCCCATCTGTCTACCACAGTATATTGTAACAAATTATGAACAAATGAAAGGCACAATTTGCAAAACATACGAACAACCCCAGCCTATACACCCGAAAATGATTAGCTTTTGAAAAAATAAGTGCTCCCTATTATTATTTATGTTAACTGATAGTTGACACCACATATTGCTTGCAATCTTCAAACAGAAAAAAATCCGCTGTATTGTGGTTTGCCAAAATTTCGTTTAATTGATTGCTGTACCGTTATTATCGTTGTTAGAAAATAAGAGTGTAAGCATTACTCAAGAATAATGCGATAGCGACCGACCAATTCCTTATATGCGGTTGCTTCAATCAAATAATGCGAATCTGAACGCAGCGTTCGCGGAAAAATGGTCATAACAAAATACAATGTGTTTATTTATATGGCAGGCCCGCGATCAAAAATTTGGTTCGCGCCCAAAACTGCGTATAGAATGCTTCCAGAGCGAATTTTTAGGCCCGGCCGTAAAATCGTGAACGTACGGGCATAGAGTAAGTTTATTAAAATTAACTGGCTGCTTGTACGCTGATAAGGCGATATGCCGAGCGTACCAAATTTTGGTTTAAAATGAACTAAAGACGAGCTTTTGCTCTCACGATTTTACGCACAGTGTAGATCGGCATTAAGCGGACCGCGTCAGCGCGACTTTTTGCTCGCAACCAATCGACGCGCTCAATTTAGACTTCGACACGATTCGGGCTATGTCGCCGGACTCGCTGCTCTGAGGGACAACTAGAATATTGTTCATAATCAACACAGCTATGCGGTGTAATGTGCGGACATGGAAATTGATCGATAAAGATTTCCTAAAAATAAATTAGCATCTTATTTACTGAATTAAACCTGTGACACCACGCAGATTGAAGTTGTTAGATTAATTCAAACCAGCCAATCGCCGTTCCCCAACTCTAGCTGAAAATAAAATTAAAGAATCAAGCTGAAATCGTAGTTTCGCTTTTGGTAATTGACAAAAATTTTTGAGCAGTATTATTTTGATTCCGTCGTTTTTCAGATAAACGGGCTCACTAGACGGTTGGTTTAAATGTAGGCGTACATAGAGCGGTTTCGACCAATTACGTCTGATAACTTATTCCATGTAAACGCAAAAAAAAACTGGAATAATACATCCAATCAGTAGCGTAGCCAGGGGGGGGGCGGGGGGGGCTCGAGCCCCACCCATTGGCTTGTGAAGTATGCAAAAACGCATGTTTTTTGTGCTTTTGAGGCCGATTTTCTGTGAAAAATGGAAAATAGCCCCCCCATACGAAAAGAGCCCCCCCTCAAACGTTTGAACTTGCGAAATTGGGAGAAAAATCGCCATGATTTTTGGCGAAGACCTTTTTTTTTTTTTTTTTTTTTTTTTTTTGGTGATCACCTAATTTTGGGCGGAAAAAACGTTTGAATTTTTGCATTTCGGCCGAAAAGTCACTCTGAATTTTGGCGAAGACCTTTTTTTTTTTTTTGGTGATCACCTACTGTTGGGCGGAAAAAAGCTTTGAATTCTGGGTTTCGGCCGAAAAATCACTCTGAATTTTGGCAAAGACCTTTTTTTTTTTGGAGATCACCTACTGTTGGGCGGAAAAAACCTTTGAATTTCCGTGACATTTCGTCTCAAATTTCGGACAAACCGTCTGAAACTGATTCAAGGTCAATGAAAATTCCAGTCAAGGTCGTTTGCACACTTCTCACTCTTTCAAAATAGCCCCCCCTTTTCCAAATCCTGGCTACGCGCCTGCATCCAATCAAATGACATGCGTATGTTTATACGCATAAATACGGGTGATCGGTAAAACGGACCGAAAACAGAATAATAAAAAATTAATTTCTACGTTTAAAGTAAACTTAGAGTCATTCTCTTAGAAGAGATTTGCTTTCCTTACGCGATTAGTGTTTTTTCCGAATGTTTTCAATTAAATATTTTCGAAATTTATTAGGGTCGAAATACCATACGATTCGACTATGGTGACATTTAACTTGTGTACTGATACGCCTCAGATCTCGGCCGCCCCAAATTCTCGCCGTTATCTGATTATACTTTTTCTATTTTGAAAAATGATGAGTTTTGAGCAAATGGATTGCGTTTTTTGGTGCGAAATCACGCTGCTTTCTGTCTCGTTCGCGTTCTCCCGCAAAAGCAATGCGGTATGCTGACGAGACATTATCATTCTACGATAGCGCGAAACGAGCTACGCAATGATCTTACATTTTCATGAAATATCAAGACTGAGTATACACGCATTCCTACTTCAAAAGTTGTGACGTTGCTTATTTGCAACTTAGGGTAGAACTACACTTGAATTAAGCGTTTTAAATTACCGTAGTTTTTTGATATTTTATCTTTTGAATGATTTTTGTGAAGTTGTACACTTTCAAAAAGGAGGAAACTGGTCCCCCTACCCCCCCCCCTAGCTGTGCATGTGCCTACTAAGCCAGAGTTTTACTGACAACACAGTTTTTGACTTTCAATCGACTAAATTTACAATATAATTCTCCCAAGAGTAAACCTCATAAAAGTTTTGCAATGTTTTGTTTAGTCAAACACTATAAATTTACCATTAAAACTCGTGACAGATGACGTCATCAAAAACGCTTGTGACGTCATTACTTCGATTTAAGCAATTTTTGGTTTGGAACCAAAAACCTAACTGTCATTTACATTCTGAGCCATCGATACGTCATTTTTTCAAAAACTTTGGCAATGACGTCACCAACAATGACGTCATCAATTCAAAGTAAATTTTTTTAAACCTGCACTTAAAAACCAACTTTTGTACAAAACTTATCTCTTTTACAACTTTTGGATTGGCCGTTGAATGGTAAAGACTCTTTTACACTAGATGGCAGACTTCAAAGGCCGAAAAAGGGGGAAGTCCCACATCCAAAACATGGGGATTTTTTTTGATGGCTCAGGACATGGTCCTGAGCCATCGTGCGAAATTTCAGCTTATTATAAATTTTTTCCGGGTAAAAGCTATTTCTAGCGGACTATCTCCCCAGTACACGTTAGTGTGTATATTTACTGTCCAAGTACAAGTCTTGTGTTACTACATACATTGACAGGTCTAGCAGTTTTATATGAGCCAGTAGCCGGTACCATACTCGACTGACACTAACAGTAAAGTACGGTAGGCTTAATAACATTGAAGTAAAAATATTAATTGCAGAACTAAGCTGAGCCAACTTGCTGAATAGCAAATACAAAACCTACTTGCTCTGCCTCTTCCTCATTTCATTATAATATACAGTAGCGTAGCCAGGGGGGGGCGGGGGGGCTCGAGCCCCCCCCATTGGCTTGTGAAGTATGCAAAAACGCATGCTTTTTGTGCTTTTGAGGCCGATTTTCTGTGAAAAATGGAAAATAGCCCCCCCCCATACGAAAAGAGCCCCCCCTCAAACGTTTGAACTCGCGAAATTGGGAGAAAAATCGCCATGATTTTTGGCGAAGACCTTTTTTTTTTTTTTTTTTTTTTTTTTGGAGATCACCTAATTTTGGGCGGAAAAAACCTTTGAATTTCCGATCTTTCCGAGACATTTCGTCTCAAATTTCGGACAAACCATCTGAAACTGATTCAAGGTCAATGAAAATTCGAGTCAACGTCGTTTGCACACTTCTCACTCTTTCAAAATAGCCCCCCCCCCTTTTCCAAATCCTGGCTACGCGCCTGATAATATATCGAAGCCTCGCAACAGCCAGCAATGCTATACAATATTAAGCAGGCTGGTGTACTTAAGGCTAGTCCTATGCATGTATGGTTAGGCCTGGCCTTGTGTAGTTTGTTTAACAACCAGTAAAGCTCTAGCTGAGCAACTAAACTCCCAACCGGTAATTGATTGATAGTCTTAAACAAAGGTGGGCACAAGTCCGTCAATAACGAAGCTAACTTTTTCTTGAACTCGTTAATCCGTTAAAAAGTTTTTTCATGTTAACGGACTAAATTGACTTCCGTTAACGGACTAAAGTAACTTCTGTTAAGTTCTGTTAACTTCCGTTAAGATTTTTATTGGTAATATCTTGCACCATTCATTCATCGTACCGGTACAAACCAGTTTGCACTGGTAACACTTGTTGCGTATTAGCACGAGTTCTATAAAGAAAGCGAAGAAAGGAGCTCTTTTTTGTAACAAATAATAAGCTGCAGCTTCATAGGTCTATTAATTATCGCTGTGGGCAATTTCCAAAGGTTTTCCGATCGCAGCTTCGTTAGTGCATTTGAACTTATTTTTATCTTGAAATTAGATAGGACTGTAAAATGTACCTTCCAAAACACAAAAAGACTACCATAGCGATAAATATTTCCTTACAATCTGCTCAACAGCGTCAATACGTGTTCTAGAAGCGAGTGAATAAAAAGAAATGTAAATTACCCGCAAAATACCAACAAATTAACGGACTGCATTAACTTCCGTTAATTAAAGCTGAAATTAACGTTAACGGAGGTGTGAAGTTTGTTAACGGACTAGTGGTTAACGAAGCTAACGTTTTGCGTTAACTTGCCCACATATGGTCTTAAAAACTTTTTTACAAATCTAGTGCAAATTCTACTACTAGCCTAGGCCTGCTAAGTACTAACTGGACCAACTACCGGTAACGCTCTGCTTAAATGGATTTCTCATGTTGCTTTCTCTCTTAAAGCTCAACATTTAGCCTAAATAGTGCAAACAATACCATATCAAAAACTCACTTTGATTTACGTTACTTATTGGCAATACCTACCGGCTATCACGGCTTGGTTTCGTCGCTTAGTTATTCGCTTTTTTTATGTTGCAAAATTGCATAAAATAAATGGCAACACGCATGCAATATTCAAAATTGCATGCTTTGGTGTAGAGATGGCAGCAGCGTAGCGTACGCGGCCGCGCGCTGTTGTTGGTGCGCCGCGCAGCGTGGCAACGAAAATCTGCTTTATGTCACAGCGTCAGCGCCGCTTACAAAAATTTTTTACATTTTTTTTACAATTATTGCTGGTGATTTTCTCTTTATGAGCAACAATGGTTAGTCTGGATGTAACTATTATATGAATTGAGGACAATGCATGTTACTAAAACAGTAAAAGGTGCCTTCGGTTTAGGTTTATTTTTTCAGAATTCAAGGCATCATAGAATCGGCTTATTTGGCTACAAGAAACTTAGTTATGATCGTCTGAACGTGTTTCTTGACACCATCAAAAAGATTTTTGTTTTGGTAGGCTAGACTAGGAAAGGTTTTGAAGGTTCGGTGAGAAAATGAAACGAAGGCAGACAAATGTAGAAGAAACAGGTTTGTGGGAAACAATCATCAGAGTAGAGTAGAGGTGATAACAGCGCAGCGTACGCGGCCGGGCGCTATTGTTGGTGCACCACGCCGCGCAGCGTGGCAACTGAAATCTGCTTTACGTCACAGCGTCAGCGCAGCGCCGCGTACAATAATTTTTTACATTTTTTTAAACAATTATTGCTGGTGAATTATTTCTTTATGTCCAAGAATGGTTAGTCATGATGCAACTATGACATGAATTGAAGACAATAGGCTAACAATATCATGTAGTGACAATACATAAGGTTAGGCTACAAAAACAGTAAAAGGTGCTTTCGGTTCAAATTTATTTTTCAGAAATCGGAGCATCCTAAAATAGGCTGTTTTGGCTACAGCAAGCTTAGTTTTGGTTGGCTGAACTTGTTTCTTGACACCAACAAAAAGATTTTGGCTTTGGTAAGCTAGACTAGGAAAAGTTTAGGACGTTTGGTGAGCAGATGAAACTAAGGCAGACAAAAAAAATGTAGATGAAACAGGTTTGTGAAAAACAATCATCAGAGCAGGGGCACATAGCCTAGCCATATACCCGCCCTGTATGCAGTAGGCCTATGGTATTGGTACAACGCTTGCATTTTAAAGTGATAGAGTTAGTTCTGTGTAGCCTATAGTATTCGTCAACAGGTCATGGCATAAAGCATTAGGCTTCCGGTCCTAGATGTCTGTTGTCTATCTGGTATGTGGTAAAGTGGGAAGACTAGGCTACACATAGTTGCAATGACGGAACAGCCTACGTGGTAGTAGCAGATGATTAGAGGGATCCAGGTTCACCGATAAGTGAGCTACCGGTAGTTCACCCAATATTGAATACCCATATGTAGGCTTACGTTGGGAGGCAGCAAAGTTGTTCTTATCAAGTTAGACAGTTAAATATGACTGTAGTAGCTTGTGACAGCATGCACAGCACGTGGTATACCAGTATTTGGGCTATTGGTTCAGGATTAGTACAGTAGTTTCATGAATCATCAGGCAGACAGGTAGATTGTTTTTGATCGCCAAAACACGGTGCAGAAAAACTGATTGAAAACACACACAAGGCAGATAAAACCAGTATAATTGGATCGACTAACCTTGCGTCGCGTGTTCCTTTGTTTTTACTCGGCCATTTTCGAAGTTAACGAGTGCGAAGTTTCAGACTTTTATTTATAACTCGAGAACAGTGAGATCTAGCTGTGTGAAACTTTAACAGCAGTTTGAGATTAATAAGTTACCGGTATGTTTGTGCCAAATTTCGAGGCAATGACTCGTGTGACTTCGGTTTTAAACCCAAAATCACCTCGAAAGTTTAGAGCAAAAAGTGGTCTTATTCAAAAACAGCTTAATTACGGCAAAAATAGATACCCTTTCATTCCTACCTACCCATTTTTGACCACAATGTGTTTTTTTTTTCTTTTTCTAAATTTTGTGCGCTCTTCTTCTCCAAAACCACAAAAATCAATTTTTTTATACGTCGTAAGCTAGAGAGCTAATTTTTTCTGATGTTAGTGGAAATTTAACGGATATATAACTTGCAGTGCGGCGCGGTGCTGCGTGAACGTAGTTGCGTTTGAATGCGGTGCGGTGCAGCATGCGGACAAGGTTTGCGGAAACAGCGCAGCATACGGATGCATTTTTTGTCATCTGCGCCATCTCTACTGGAAGCAATACAACGTATATTTTGCACCTTCGCAATGTTGTAAGCAACCACTCGTGAAGGTGCGCGGAACAACACAAAGATGCAACGACCCGTATCTGGTATGCACATTGCACATGGTTTAATGCATAGGCGTAGCCAGGATTTTTGATTGGGGAAGGGGGGCCAAACCGTAAGTCACATGCAATAGCTTCATCAAAAATTCTCGATAAGAGGGACTTTTGTGGGACAAAGAATAAAAGATCAGTAGCTCGGGGTCTGGTTTGGCACGTAAGCAGGATTTTGTTAAAGGAAGAGAACTAGAACCGTAAGTTATACTTACAAAGTTTTGCAAATATATCAAAATCTGGAGACGTGGTGAGCAAATTAGTACAACTCAAACGTATCACAGACGGGGCCTGGGGGCTCCACCCCCAGCCACCCAAAGACTATTGAGGTGTGAGGGCGAAGATCCTGCCGCTGGGCAATTTTTTGGAAAAAATAGCTACTTTAATGCCATTTGAATCATATTTCGCCTAATTTCAGAGCCATTTAAAAAAACAAATTTTTTGAGATTTGAAAGCCAATTGAAAAAATCCTTTTCTTTACTTCAGATCAAGTCCAAAAGACGTTTAAAGCTCGCATTTTGGGTTTAAATTTTGTGACTTGGCCCAGGTCAGGGGAAGATAGGAATATTGCCTTCTGCAACATTTTTACTAGCATTAAATAATTTGCTCCAAGATTTGCCTTGAAGTTTTGTTTTGTCATGAAAAGAACCAGTTTTAGGAATATATGTACGACTAGGGGCCCAGGTACCCTCGACTCAAATTCAATAATTTGTTTAATAAGCTTTTCCTCTAGTTAGCTTTTTTTCAAAAGTATTTTGTCGTGTGAAAACAGGCGAGGTGGATTGTCATTACTTGTGGATAGGTGGTGGAGGTGGATTTTAAAGTTATTTAAAGTTGGTACTGCATTAGATGGTTAATAATTATGTAGGTTATTGCTATATAAAAATTAGCTGGGGGCCTAGAACATATTATTGCATAAAAAAGTTAGATAAGGGCCTGAGAGTGAGATCGCACCTAAGACAAAACCACTGAATTTCTTCCAGCTTGTACATTTAAATTTGTTGGCAAAAATTTAAATTGAGGGAACCCGGGCCCCTTGGTCGTTAATATTGATATTACTGCTAATTGCGGTTGTACGCGTGTACTGTTGCATTCGAAAAATGCTAAAAGAAACTAAAACTGAATAAACAATAGGCTATGTGTCATCATTTTTGTCATTGATAGCATTTCAATTAGGAGGAAGGGGCCGGGGGCCCGGGCCCCCTTACTATGCTTATGGTTTATTGATTACCATACAAGTTTTCTCTCACACCAATTATAAAATTTGCAAAACCAACCTGCTAAAGAGCATTTACAGTAATAGATATACCAAGAGTTTATTTACATCATAAGGAATTACTATAAGCTAAAAAACTAAAAAGATAAATAAAATTAAAATGAAACGAGGATGAAATAGCAAATACGAATTTTCGTTAACGATGGAAGAAAAAAAAAAAAAAATTACGACTTGGCGAATTGTCAATCTCAAAATAAACAAAAAACAAGTCAAACATGTCAAAACATCAATGCTCCAAATTGCAAAGTACTAACTATTGATGCAATACATACACCATTTGCGCAATATACCAGTTGTGGCCGGATCCACATGTTAAAACATCCGGAACCGATCCTGATCCAGAAAGAAGAGATTCGGATCCAAAACTTTTTAAATTTTGAGATCCAGATCCGATCCGAATCCGCCAGTATGCAACTACACTTTGTACATTTTAATAAATTTAACGAATATTTTGACAAACATCAACAATGGGTTTGAAAGTAATCAGCAAAATCAGATCCGGATCCGCATCTTCTAATGAAACTGAATCCGGGTTCGAGTAAAAACATTAAGATCTGGGTCCGATCCTGATCTGTTACCACCTCTGCAATATACACAGCCAAACTACCGCGATTTGTCGACAAATAATACGCGTAGATATTGAAGTTGAATACCTCTGTGACAATATTATATGCCACTACGCGACATCCGTATACATTTTTCTGTAAATGCCATGAGCGAAATCTAGTATGGAATTGGTATGGATGTATGGAAGATTGCCTTCCATTCCATTCTTGAAATATTCCATTCCATTCTGGCATCTTCCCAGTGATGGGCACAGCGGCGCTACTAGCGGCGCTACTTTTTCAGTAGCGGTAGCAGCAGCGCCGCTGCTTTTTTCGTCACCAGCGAAAAGCGGCACCGCCGCTGTTTTTTCAGTCAAAAAAGCGGAGCCTTTCAGCGCTGTTTGTTGAGCAAATTTTCTGCCACTGCCAGTAGCGTAGCCAGGGGGGGGGGGGGCGGGGGGGCTCGAGCCCCCCCATTGGCTTGTGAAGTATGCAAAATCGCATGTTTTTTGTGCTTTTGAGGCCGATTTTCTGAGAAAAATGGAAAATAGTCCCCCCCATTCGAAAACAGCCCTCCCTCAAACGACTGAATTTGCGAAATTGGACGAAAAATCAGTCTCGATATCGGTGAAGACCTTTTTTTTTTTTTTTTTCTTTTTTTTGGAGACCACCTTAATTTGGGCGGAAAAAACCTTTGAATTTCGGCCGAAAAATCACTCTCAATTTTGGTGAAGACCCTTTTTTTTTGTTTTTTTTTTTGGAGATCACCTGATTTTGGGCGGAAAAAATCTTTGAATTTCGGATTTCGGCCGAAGAATCACTCTCAATTTTGGTAAAGACCTTTTTTTTGGAGATCACCTGATTTTGGGCGGAAAAAACCTTTGAATTTCGGATTTCGGCCGAAGAATCACTCTCAATTTTGGTGAAGACCATTTTTTTTTATTTTTTTTTATTTTTTGGAAATCACCTGATTTTGGGCGGAAAAAACCTTTGAATTTCCGAGAAATTTCGTCTCAATTTTCGGACAAACCGTCTGAAACTGCTTCTAGATCAATGAAAATTCCAGTCAAGGTCGTTTGCACACTTCTCACTCTTTCAAAATAGCCCCCCCCCCCTTTTCCAAATCCTGGCTACGCGCCTGGCCACTGCCGCTACTGCTAGTAAACTTCTTCCAAGACGTTTTTCGATTTAAAGTTTTGCGCGTTACCGTTTGGAGTCTTTACAATTTTTTTTCACTCTGCTCTTGCTACTACATTATTTTAATTTAGTAGAACGAACAATGCTACCTTTGTGATATTTTGTCATTGTTTAATAAAGGCGAGTTTTATCGTACGTGGTCCAATTTTTTCTGAACCAAAATTCAGCAAATAATGTGGTCTGCTAGCGGGCCAAATTAAACTCTGTGTGTAAATTAACATACAAATCAATGCGTTGGTAAAGTTTATCAGTTGTCTTCGTTTTGAGAAAATTGCAAGCAACTGAAACTCCACATAAAAAAAAGACCAATCATTTTTTGTGAAAGCAAGTAGTAAGTACTAATGCTACTTGACAGTCGGTTTCTGACACTCTTTTTTTACTCGTGCAGAATGCACATACACGCTAGACAGTTAATTTTGATGCAGGTGTTCTTCGTTATTGTCAAGAGATACTGTTCGAAATCGCTTTTATTGAAGAAATGAGAACTACTTGTGGTAATAAAGAGGTGCCCCAAACAGCTAAGGCGCGTAACCAGAAATTCGCAATGGGGGAGCTGTTTGTGGGGTGTGGGGGCAAAGTTCCCAGCCGCCGGAGGCTGGGGCTTTGGGGGCAAAGCCCCCAGTCGCTGGAGGCACGGGGGTTTGGGGGCAAAGCCCCCAGCCGCTGGAGGCACGGGGGTGTGGGGGCGGAGCCCCCAGCGCTCGAAAATTTTGCAGTTTTTTGCAAAAATAACTTCATTTTAGGGATATTTTGATTAAAAAATAATGCTTTTAAAACGTGGATTAGAAATTGGCAGTGCAAACAAGATTAAACTGGTGGCATAAATGGGCTATTTAGGAGATGGCTAATGGTAAAATGTTAGTTCTCGTGTTTAGATGCTGGTAAATTATAAAATCGAATACTTCAATAAAACTCACACGGAGTAATCTATTTCGTATACAGTTTATTGAGAAAAATAATTGGGGGGCTAATGAAGAGAGATTTGAAAGAAATGATTGGTAATTAACTAATACTGAATAGCCCCCCCCCATCTCTTAGTTTATAGTATATTTGTTGATGACACGTATGTTTAGCATTTTTACGCTTGCGATCAAATGTGATTGCTTATTTTTTATCATTTTTCAAAGTTTTCATTTATTTGTTAGTTTTATTTTTGACAAATTAGCCCCCCCTGAACATATGTTTCAAAAGATGTTTTAAATCACTATTTAGTCCACTCCAGTGCATAAAACAGTCTCAAAAGTGCTAAAAGCGTCGTGTTTTTCCCATTTTGCATTTTGGTCGACATGCCAATGGGGGGGGGGAGCTATAGCCCCCCCCGGCTACGCTACTGGTCCCAAACCTTTTTTCACTATTCCGAATTCCTCTTATTCGCAAAAATACGTTTTAATCCCTTTGACTAGTACCATAGGCGGGCAAGTTAATGCAAAACGTTAGCTTCGTTAATCATTAGTCCGTTAACAAACTTTACTCCTCCGTTAACGGTAATCAGTTATTTTCAGCTTTAATTAACGGAAGTTAATGCAGTCCGTTAATTTGTTGGTATTTTGCGGGTAATTTACGTTTCTTTTTATTTACTCGATTCTAGAACACGTATTGACGCAGTTGAGCTGATTGTAAGGAAATGTTTATTGCTATAGTGGTCTTTTTGTGTGTTGGAAGGTACATTTTACAATCTAATCGAATTTCAAGATAAAAATAGGTTCAAATGCACTAACGAAGCTGCGATCGGAAAACCTTCGGAAATTGCGAACAGCGATAATTAATAGACCTATGAGGCTGCAGCATATTATTGGCCACAAAAAAGAGCTCATATCTTCGCTTTCTTCGATAAAATTCGTGCTAATACTCACCAAGTGTTACCAGTGCAAACTGGTTTGAGCCGGTACGATGACTGAATGGTGCTAGATGTTAACAATAAAAACCTTAACGGAAGTAAACAGAAGTTAACGGAAGTTAATTTAGTCCGTTAACATGAAAAAACTTTTTAACGGATTAACGAGTTCAAGACAAAGTTAGCTTCGTCATTAACGGATTAACGATTACGGTAACGGACTTGTGCCCACTCATAGTACTATTGGCAACCCTGCTTTTCGCAATTTTGTAAAATCACAAAAGGCGTACTGTACTGTAGATCAGTACTGGTAGCCCAGAATTACAGGTTCCTGAGACAACAGTCAAGTTTTCAGATTTGGTGATAGCTAGGCTACTCACTGCTACTAGTTAATAATAATGTTTCTTAGTTTGCTAGAATTTTTGCAAAATTATGCTTTTTGTAATTTCACAAAATTGCGAATGCAGGGTTGATAATGGTACGGAGTCAAACGAATTAAATCGTATTTTCGCAAATAAAGAAAATTGAGGAAAAAGGTTTGGGGTACCTCTTTGTTTACCTCTTATAGATCTCATTTCTTTAATGAAACCGATTTCGAGCGGTATCTCTTTAACGAAAATGCGATTGTTACAGTTCGATAAACTGCCGACTCCACGGGGAGCATTCCGGGGCCGTGCCCCCCAAATCACTGCTTGTGCCCCCCAAGCGAGGATTGTGCCCCAAAGAAACTAACAGGCCCGGTGCCACTGAAGTGCAGTTCGAGGCCTGAGACTCCCAAGATACTGGTTATCACCCCAGCATTCGTGAGCAAAAACTGTTTTTTTGCAGATTTTGGAATAAAGATCCTTTTTCTTTTGTGGTTTCACCCCGAAATTCGTGAAAAATCGCGCATTTTTTGAGATGAAGAGATTTTTTTTGTTTTCACCCCAGAATTGGTAAATATCCACGCATATTTCGAGATGAAGACGTTTTTTTTGGTCCACACTCTCGGATTCGAAGTATTAAACTTTTTGTGCCCCCCCAAAATTTGTTTATGCCCCCCCAGTCACGCTATCCTGGCGCCTGGCATGACTTGCAGATCGCAAAGATGGTTTTTCGAGATATTTCCCCCAACATGCTGGCATTGAGGAGGACAAATGATTTGTTGGCTATCTGGTCACAGACTACAGTATACTTCGCGCACTGCAAGAAGGATAGTAAATGCATCAATGCATAGCAAAATAAATTTTGCTACAACAGTGAACGGTAATTCCAAATCAAATCAAATCTTTCATTATACTCGCTGGATTACGCCGAAGCGTGTAGCGAGTTGGCTGGGCCCATCTCCGCGTCATTGCTCCCGGACAACACAGCTTCTTTCGAAGAAATGTCGCTTCTGTGGCGAGCCGTTGGCAACACTGTGTCCGATTTCACCGGCACGAGATTTGAACCTCAGACCTCCCACTCCAGCGACAAACGCGTTACCGCTCGACCAACTGGCCGGTAATACCGAGAATTAGATTTTTAGTGCGCTGAAAATTGAACTAATAAATCGAACCATGTAATAAATAAGTTTGAAGGATAATTTAGTAATGGAGTTATACTAGTCGAAAAAATACGTGTAACGTGAATCGCATTGTGAATCATTTACGCAACATGCATCTATGTAGCAGCGAGTAGCATGTTGCCCGCGCTATAGAATAATGTCATTATTACTGAGTACGTTTTTCCTGCGAGTTCATAAACACCAATTCTTAACCGCTCGATCTTCTTTTTTATCAAAGTTGGATGAAATCACCGCAGGGATGTTAATCACCCATACCATTTCTACAAAATTCCTAGAAATGTTAGTAACTCGGTCGATTGATAAATTTTCCTATCGCATCCCTACTCAAGGAATTATTATAGTGGTTGAGGGCCTTGACTACTTCAGAGCTATAAGAGCCGGGACAGAAGTGTGTTAAAGCTGAATACTGTATCCCATCGTGTTAAAACCTAACTTTTATTAAGTGATTTAAACTATTTCTTATTGCCTTTTATTTGTATAGAAAATGCGACAAGAATTTTAACTTCCAATTGTAACTTCCAAGGGAAACTTCTTAAAGTAGTTTCTAAACCGCTGGTTTGGCCGACCAGCGTTTTGAGATGCTTGTTTTTTTGAAAGGAGCAGGCTGACAACCAATTAAATAGTAATTTGCTTACTTATTTACCGTTTAAGCCTGCTTGCGAATGCCGATTGTAACCTGCACCAATACTTTAAAAGCTTGAATTGTAACTTTTGCAAATAAAGTTGAAATTTCACTATTGGGTACCGTATTTGAATGCCAGCGTTCTTTTTGCAAGATATTTTTCTAAAGTAGCGGCAGCGGCCGCTGTTTTGTATGCAAGTAGCGGCAGCGGCGCTACTTTTTTTTATTTAAGTTGCGACAAGCGGCAGCGCCGCTGCTTTTTTTGCCAAATAGCGGCAGCGGCAGCAGCGCCGCTACTTTTCAAGTAGCGGGTGCCCAGCTCTGCATCTTCCATATTTCATACCGAAATTTTCGTTCCATTCCATTCCATATCCTGCCCTGATATACGGTATTTTCTTTTCAAATTGCTTTGAAAATCTAAGTGCGTGATCTTCTTTTAAAAAAATTAGTAATATTATTTAGCATGAAGCATGGGGACTTTGCCCCCACCCCAGAACCTCGTTTGTTTTTTAATGCCAAAAACTTGAGCCTACAACTATATACCCAGTCGGTACCTCTATTCCTTTCAAAAATATAAATTTACAGCATTTGCAATATTACGTTTTAGATAATAATGTTTAAAAAATTCCGTGAAAAGAAATCGTTTCACCAAACAATATTGTGTGCGTTTAGGACTCTACTAAAAAGTGGGGTTCCATAATCAGTGGACGTTTGCACCGCGGCCTAACTGATAAAACTAAGGCATTAAAATTGATCATTTCTACGCTTATAATTTAGCTATATTTTGTTTTACGAGTAATGGCCTTGTTTCATTGTCACGATATTGCTACAGTACATAGTCAACATCAGGTGCTAACATGTAAAACTTCAAAATGGCATTCATTGTTAGTTATAAAAACTACTATTTTCGAATTATCATCAAAAACTTAACGAAATGTAATATCTTAAACACTTTTGCATTCAAAAATTATGGAAAATTTGCCAACCATAATATAGAAAAATTGTATCTTTGGTCCTTGGCCTCGACCATTCCTGTCCTTGGTCTCGAGAGTGTCTGTTCTCGAAAATTCGGTCCTTGGCGTTGGCCTCGCATCTTTTTGAGCCCTTGGCTTCGAACTTTGTGTCCTCTACTACACCTTTGGTTATAGTGGATGTGCTGTCTTTTAGTTAATAATAAAGCTGTTGCTAGCCAAAAAGCTACCGGGGTACGTCTGGGGCCCCTGCTCGGTGGGTAAGCTTCCCGCAACTAATCACAGTAGCTCAGTTTTTCTAAGCTTTGCACTTCATTTTGTTGTTGCTTGATCTGAGTTGATAAGCGTGGATTATAGCATGGTTGCCGTTGTAAATGTACCATAAAGTTTGACACTCATTTGGGGGGTCTGGGGGCGAAGCTTCCAGACGTTGATACACTATATTTGTGACTGCTCGCCAATTTTTTTCAAAGCCGTTTGCATCACTGACACTGGAATGGTCTAAAAATGATTTAAAGCATCTTTTGAAATACAGTATTTATTTAGAGGGGGCGCTAATTTGTTAAAAATATAACTCACAAATCAGTTAAAGCTTCAAAAAACTGCCAAAGCTAAGCAATCAATTTTGATCGCTTGTTCGAACATGCTGAGTATAGGTTTCACGAAAATAATATGAGCGTAGAAATGGGGGAGGGGGGCTATTCAGTATCAGTTAATAACCCATCACTTCGACTAAAAAATCGTTTCATTAGAGCCCCACCAATTATTTTCTTATTAAACATAGGCAAAACGAAATCTATTACTTCTTGTGAGTTTCATTAAACGATAAGATTTTGTGTCACGTAGCCATGGCCCATTTATGCCACCAGATTAATCACGTTGTACTGCTAATTTCTAAGCCACATTTCAAAAGCATTAATTTTTATCAAAATTGGCGTAAAATTAAGTTGGTTTTGCAAAAAAAAAAACAAAATTTTTGAGCGCTGGGGGCTCCTCCCCCAGACCCCTAAAATACCAAAACCCATAGGTGGGCACAAGTCCGTTACTTGTTAATCCGTTAATGACGAAGCTAACTTTTCCTTGAACTCGTTAATCCGTTAAAAAGTTTTTTCATGCTAACGGACAAAATTAACTTCCTTTAAGTTCTGTTAACAGACTAAATTAACTTCCGTTAAGTTCTGTTAACTTCCGTTAAGGTTTTTATCGTTAACATCTTGCACCATTCAGTCATCGTACCGGCTCAAACCAGTTTGCACTGGTAACACTTGGTGAGTATTAGCACGAATTTTATCGAAGAAAGCGAAGATATGAGCTCTTTTTTGTGGCCAATAATATGCTGCAGCCTCATAGGTCTATTAATTATCGCTGTTCGCAATTTCCAAAGGTTTTCCGATCGCAGCTTCGTTAGTGCATTTGAACCTATTTTTATCTTGAAATTCGATTAGATTGTAAAATGTACCTTCCAACACACAAAAAGACCACTACAGAAATAAATATTTCCTTGCAATCAGATTAATAGCGTCAAAACGTGTTCTAGAAGCGAGTGAATAAAACAAATGTAAATTACCCGCAAAATACCAACAAATTAACGGACTGCATTAACTTCCGTTAATTAAAGCTGAAAATAACGGATTAACGTTAACGGAGGTGTGAAGTTTGTTAACGGACTAATGATTAACGAAGCTAACGTTTTGCATTAACTTGCCCACCTATGCCAAAACCCCATTGCAGATTTTTGGTTACGCGCCTGAGTCTACATTATGTTTTTGCACTGCTAATTTCTATAGCAGCAGAGCTCTTCATGATGCCACGTTTTTAAGCATTAATTTTTATCTAGAAAAGCCCAAAATTTTGCTGTTTTGCAAATAAGTAATTTTTGCAAAAAAATAAAATTTATCGAGTGCTGGGAGCTCCGTCCCCAGACCCCCAAATGATCTTCGCGGATGGGGATGGAGTTCCCAGACCCCCGAACACTCACCTTCCTCCGACTGCAGTTTTCTGGTTGCTCGCCAGATACTAGTCGTGTGCTGCTCATACTTCTAAGTTTTAGAAGTTTGCATCGAGAAGTTATTGAGCTAGCCAAATAACAACCGCAATCTACAGTAATAAAGTACTGTAGAATTGCTGCCTTTAAAATTTAACCTTTTGCAGTCCACAATATATTATCAAGGGAGACACCACAAAATTCCGCCTCGGGTGTCACCTTCGTTAGCGACACCACTGATGCCAATGAATATAGCGGTGAGGCAAAGAGAGACAAAGCAAACACAACAAAACACTGCTGGGCATTACAGCCTAATTTTTTGCTTCAAGTTATCATAACATGAAAAATATGAACTTTATTTTCTCGAAATATGGGTTTTTTATCTCTTAACCTTAACATTTTCGTAATCCTCTGCTTTGAAGTCGAATTTCTTTTGTCTTTGTGTTTCCAAAATTACTAAGTTACCGACTTTTAACCGGACCAATCACACTACAACATGGCCTCTTGCAATATAGGTGAAATAAAGCTTTTGAAACATTAAGGATATCAACAGTGTGTTGCATCTTTGCATACGTAGTGCCAATGACGTGTTTTGGTATTCAAGATACAAACCAGGTGATTGCTATAATCAGGGGCGGACGCAGAATTTTTCAAAGGGGAGGGGTTTCAAAAGTGGCATCAAAAATTTGTTCGCGATGTATACTTTGGCGAATAAATAACTTAGTGCAATGTCAAAAGATGGAATCAAAGTCACACAGTGCGTAATGTAAATAAAACTTTTCAAACAAATAACAACTAAGCATAAGGCATACATCTATAGTTAACATCATAAGGTTGCAACTGAACGATCAAGAAAATTTGCTCAAAACAAAAGCTACGAAAAAGCATATAATTATAAACAGTAAAAAGTTGCCGGGCGCGTAGCCAGAAATTCGCAATGGGGGAATATGTTTTTTGGGTCTGGGAGCTTCCCGCCGGAGGCTATTGGGGGTTCGGGGGCGGAACCTCTAGCGCTTAATAAATTTCGCAATTTTTTCAAAAATTACTTAATTTTATAAGGCTTTTTGATAAAAAATAATGCTTTTGAAACGTGACATAGAAATTGGTAGTGCAAATTTGATTAAACTGCTTGCGTAAATGAGCTATGTTGGTTGTATTTTAGCTATCTTGTTTACATGCTGGTAAATCATAAAATCCAATTGTTCAAGAAAACTCACACAAAGTAATCTATTTCGTCTATATCTTATAAAGAAAAATAATTAGGGGGGCTAAAGGAAAAAGTTTTGAGACAAGTGATCGGTAGTTAACCAGTACCTAAATTGTTGGGGGACGCGTCCCCCCATCGAGCTTGAGCGTCCCCCCATCGAGATTTAGGCGTCTCCCCATCGAGATTTGAGCGCTGGTTGATGAGAGGAAAAAGACCTACAAAGTCTGGTCGAATATAGCACCAAATTCCGCGAGAATAGTGATTCAGAAGAAAAAACACTTCAGGTTTCGGCGAAGACCTTTTTTGGTCTTCACCTCATTTCCGGCGAAAAAACACATCAGTTTTTAGACTCTCGGCAAAGACTTTTATCTTTTTTGGTTTTTATTCAATTTCGTCGACGGAATTATGTAATCTTCGCTAAGGTTCAGTCAAGGCTGCAAAAGCGTCCCCCCACGTAAAATTTTACAATTTAAGTGCTGTAGTTAATTTACTGAAGAGCCCCCCTATTTCTACGTTTATAATATGTTTGTTAATGAAATCTATGTTTAGCATGTTTACACTAGCGATCAAATTTGATTGTTTGTTTTTGGCCATTTTTCAAAGTTTTCATTAATTCGTGAGTTTTATTTTTACAAATTAGCCCCCTCCGCCCTAAATTTATGTTTCAAAAGATGCTTTAACTCAGTCTCAGAAGTGCTAAAAGCGTGGTATTTTCCTTATTCAGCATTTTGGTTGACAGGCCAATGGGGGGCTACAACCCCCCCGCCTACGCTACTGAAAGTTACTCTAACTCATAACACCACATTCCAGATTTTCAGAATTGCACTTAGTCACTTACAATGTTGCATTAAATAGCAAAAAAATTATTTACCATAATCAAATATTTCGTATTAGTGTGAGAGTAAAGAAGGAGCTTGTTTGGTTTTTGCAATAAGACGATATTTCGAACGATATACGTCGGATCAATAGAGGGTGGTTTAAACCCCCACCCACCTGTGTACGCCTTTGCACTCAAAAATTGAGTGAGCTATGCGGACAGTGGCTAATGGTAACACTTCAGTCCTCTAATTTACAAGCCGGTAAATCCTAAAATCATAATTTGAAAAAGCTCACAAGCATTGACATTTTGTAGTTTATAGAATGAGACAGTTGTGGATGGTGGAGGGCAAATGGAACGAGATTTGAGTGGTTTAATGATTAACTAATACTGATTAATTAACTAATACTGAAACCCCTTCTCCATATTTTTGATGAAGTCAATGTCAAGCATTTTTAGCAGTTAAATTTGCTAATTTTGGCAATTTTTTGAAGTTGTTACTGATTTGTAAGTTTTATCTTTGACAAGTTAACCCCCCCTCTTCCCAAGAAACTCTAAATGTTTCAAAAGTTGCTTTAAATCATGTTGGAGTCCATGTCATTGCGAAAAAACAGGCTCAGAAGTGATAAAAACGTGATATTTTCTTTATTGTGCATTTTAGTGGACAGACCAACGAGGGAGGGTCTGAACCACCAACCCCCCCGTGCGTACGCCTTTGGTTATCACTGAATTTTTTATTTCGGAAAATGATAAAAAATGTTTTTTTGTATCATGTATCAAATTTTAGAATTTTTCCAAAACTAAAAAGTTTATGTCAAACCTAAGAGTGATGTTTGAAGTTCTAACTTTGTAAGTTGTTCACGAATGCCCGCCCCCCAATTTTGTAAGAACACGAGGTAGAGCTTTTTCATTACTCATTAGTTGATTTCAACAAAAAATTTGAACCGTTCCTTTCCCAAGCTGTGCATTAATGTTAGAAACGGCAAAATTTAAGCTTAGGTTCAAGCCAAGTTTACTTTGTCCAAGTTGTTCTACTCGAGGTAGAATCTAGCCAATGCATGTCCCCCCTGTAAATTGTTACAGGAAATCAAAATTTTCAATCAGCTACAACCAGAACTTAAAGTGTAAAATTTTGCATGGGGGGACGCATTTGCAGCCTTGACCAGCTTTACAAATAGTTTAGTGGAAATGATGTATTTCCTTTGCCGAAATTGAATGAAGACCAAAAACAAGAAAAAGGTCTTTGCTGGAAATTGAGGCCATTTTTTCCCGAAATCAGGTGGAGACCAAAAAAAAAAAAAATCTTCGCCGCAATTTGCGACCACTTTCGCCAGGAAATTTGTAGGATCTTTTAGTCCTGGCTGGCTATTTTTTCTTTTGGTCTTCCAGCGCTCAACTCTCGGTGGGAAAACGCCTAAATCTCGATGGGGGAACACTACCTCTCGATGGGGGGACGCGTCCCCCCCTACAATTTAAGTTCTGGCTACAACAGAGTTTTCGTTTTTAGAAAAAAAAAAGTTTTCAGAAGCATACAAATGCTTCTATATTTCGGAAAACTTACAAGTTAAAGTGAGAAACTTTTTGGTACACTAACAGAGAAGAGATTTATAGCTTAAAGGGACATTTCACTGTTACTGAAATTCTGCAAAAAGCCTAAAATGCATTCTCACCAAATTTAAACTTTCTGCGTCTTCCGTTTTCAAGATATTACAGTTCAACATTAACAATTTTCCTCTTGCTCAGTATTACCATTTTGTCAGTGTTGCGATATAAGATTAACATTTGCAAAGTTTGCTTACGTCTTGTCTTGAAAAGCAGCTAATTTACAATTTTTACCCTTTAATTTGTCTTGACAACAACTCTACCGCAAACACTTAATAAGAATTAGAAACATCAGTATCTTTTTAAAATGTTGTTTAAATTGGCAACTTTGGCAAAGTTTCTGAGGAAAAAAGCCTTTCTAAGAGGAAATTTAAACTGTAATACAGTTGAATTCGGTGAATTGCATACCAGGTAATCGCATGATTCGTTTTATTGCATAAGAATCGCCAATTCCAAACCATAGCCTGCCATTTGCTAAGAAACTACTTCAGATTATCGCATAGCTTTTAGTTGCATATTTCGCTTATTTGAATGGAATTGAAAGCGATTATTCGATTATCTAAAGAAAGGTTTGAAAGTTTCAGTGACAAAAACATAATTTTTTCAAAATCCTAACATAAACAAACTAAGCGAACTAGCCGATTTTTAACCAATCAAAACGAAAAAGCACGTTTTAAATAGAGGTGAAAGGCAACTCAAGGTTAAGATGTAATTGACGTTTTTCAAAGACAATTATGCAACGGTAACAACTCGTGGCAATCATTTTGCAATCTTAAACATCTTAAAAAATCTTAAAAGGGCATTCAACCAAGATTTTAAAAATCTGAGAAAATATCTTAAAAAATGTGTTTATCAACATGAACCCAATGCGATTCTTGCAACTCATCCGGTTAAGAAAGTCAAAGAGAACAAATTTCATGTTTTCCTCTTAGAATCCAAATTTCGGCCATCTTGTTTCAAGTAGATTGCGCAATAAATCAGTTTGTAACTTCTATGTCCGAGTCTTGCTGAGTACTTTGCTTCTTGGAACTAGGTGAGTGCTGAAGGTATTGGTAAGTAAATTAATGGAACAACTATACTGTTTGAATTCAGAGAGGTTAGATGCTTTCCTGTCCGAGTCTTGCTGAGTACTTTGCTTCTTGGAACTAGGTGAGTGCTGAAGGTATAGGTAAGTAAATTAATGGAACAACTATACTGTTTGAATTCAGAGAGGTTAGATGCTTTCCTAGTCTTCTTTGTCCGCCAAGTGCTAGCTAAGTATTCGGAATAAGATAAGGTTTAGGTGCTTTAGACGTAGTAGCCTATACCCTATTGCAGATTGTGACTATTGCTTACAATAGATAGCCAATTCGAAGAAATTGCCTGTTGAAAGCTAAAGCATTGTAGCTGACAAGATATTAGACTAAGATTCTAGTTTTTAGTGAGCCGGTAAGTTTTATGCGATTATTGAGCGATTGGTTTTAGGCCTAAAGATCAAATAAGGCCAGTTAGTTTTTCACGTAAATATGAAATTGCAAACTTTAGTGTAAAGCATTTTAGTTGGCATTTTTCATACAGGTTTGTTACGGTTATCAGCAGGTACCTACAAAGCCACTTCCTCCACAGCTGCTAATGTAGTCAGTCATTTGAAACGATTTTGACCTACGTCCTTTCAGTTTGGTAATGTTCGGAAAGCGTTTCTCCTTAGTCTAAGGGGAAAAATAATTGCGAATATCTTACAATTTCTTCGCCGAAGAGAATCGAAATTGGTGCGAAAAAATCCCAAAAAATTGCCAAAGTTGTTTCACTATGGTTTCGCAGAAAAATTTGTTAAACAAAAAACGTCCTGAATGCCCTTTTAAGCAATCTTAAACGTGTCCAATTGTCCATTTTACGCAGTTTACAAGATAGCGCAAGTTTTAAAATTCAAAATGAGCGAAGCAGGAACAAGCAAGTGAGTAAAGCGCAAGGATTTATAGTTGCTTGATAAAGTTTTTGTCATTGATGAAGTTAGCAAAAACATCGCCAAGTGCAATCGCAAAAAATTTTTCAAATGTTTAACTGCCTGTTTTTGTTTACTTTTTGAGCGAGAATGAGACGGTTAACATAACCCTTGCTTTTGGGTTATAATTCGTAGACCTTACTTACGTTTCAGTTCGACTTCACTCTTTTGCTTAAAGGCATAATTTGTTTAATTGCATAAAAAGGCTTGGCAAATTAATTATGTAATTAACCGGATCCGACTGTATCTCGGAAACGGAAGGTTGGAGAAAGCTCAAATTTGCTGAAGTTGGTCTTCAGATGAGACAAAATTTTTTCACAGAAAACCGAGTAAAACTACCTCCGGTCTGAATGCTCTTCCAACAGCGAAGTTGGAGATGGAAACACCATTATAAAAACTGAGTCCAGTGTACCTTAGAGCCCCGTGAATAGGCTCAGCTTCTCAGCAATCACAACAACAAATTGAAAGTGCTGTGCAAAATTGCTACGGAGCAGTATCACCACGCTTGATTTTCTCAAAACAATGCATGCTACCTGCTGCCAAAAAGGATGTGGTACCTACTAATCCCAGAAGTATGGTTATTTATGAATATGTGTGCAGCTGTGATAGTCCGTATGTAGGTCGCACAAACCAAAGGATTCAGGAACGCATTAAGCAGCATGTTCCAAAAGCAATAAGGCAAAGAACCACTCCTACTCACGAGCAGGGAACCCACCGATCCAACCAACCAGAACATAGCCAAATAGAAAATACAAAGCAAAAAGTAAGACTCAATTCGAACCAGAGAGCTATTCAGCCATTGGCCAACATTAATTTGTTGGAATCTAATCAGTGCGCACGCAACTATTTTGATTCGCAGTTTAAAATCCTAACCACAGCTCTTTCTCAAGTGCACTTGAGCCTGTTGGAAGCGGTTTATATTTCCCGGAAAAAACAAATTTGTGCAGACAAAAGCAATTCGTATTTGTGCAGACAAAAGGTGGGCACAAATAACATTATATTAAAAGCGCAGCGCAACAAAGCGCAACGATCTTTTCAACCAGTGGAAGCGCAGCGCAAAATGCGCCATTGAATTTTTTTAATTTCTGAAGCGCTGCGCAACTTCCGCAATGAACTTTTTGATTCAGTTGAAGCGCAACGCATTTCCACAATTGCGGAACGGCATTTTCGTACCAAGTTAAAGCGCAACCTAACTTCGGCAATTGAAATTTCACAGCACAATGCAAATACAGCATTTTTTGCGATTTTGGGCAAAAAAGAGTGCATAATTTGCAAAAAAAGACCGACATTTATCAAAATTACGATCAAAATGGAACAAACTTAAGTTCAATGTATAGAATTGCGCTATTTACCGCAAAAAATTTTGAAAGCGCAGCGCAATTAAAGCGCTACAAATTTAAACAACTTTAGTCCGCAACGCAACTTTCGAAATGTTTCAAAATAAAAAATTAAAGCGCATCACAACTTCCGCAATTGCGGAGATTGCGGAAGTTGCGCTTTGCGCTTCTAATTGCGCTTTGCCCACCTCTGGTATTTATCCTTCAACTGTTTTGATAAGGTCAGAGCCTGCTGTCTCTATATAGTTTGCAATTGTGCAATCTCCTTACAATGCATTTCTTCCTACTTTAGATTGCATTTCTCCTTAGTGCTTTTGGTCGTTAAAAGATTCTGCTCATCACATTGTTACAGCACCAAATGACCTTTTTTTTGTTTCTCCTGCTCTAGTTTCGAACTCGGCCGCTTCTTCCGTTTAATTTGCTCACAGTTTGCCCACGTCACTTTATTTTCTGTAGCCATTGGCTGCAAACGTTTCAATAATAACGCTTTTTTTGTTAATTCTCGCACACCGTTTTTTTGGCCGAGTAACCTCTTTTGTGGAATTCATTTTACAGTGAAGCAATTGGCTAGCCGACATATTTTATTTTGAAGGCCGCTCATACAGTACTCATTTAGTTCATTATTTTCTGGTTAAATTTCAGTTATTTTTTGCCGTGCCGTACTGTCATTATTAGTTATGTATTTGTTTTCTGTCTGAAGAATAAAGTTTTAAGCTTGGAGAATTTTCAGTTGTTGTTTGGCTAGACGGACGGTGAAGGCTCCAGAGTTCGGCTGGAGTAACTGCATCAGCAGTGTTGCGTAGGGCTTCTGTAACACGCTTACACGCGTACCAAACCAGGCAGAGATCGCTACTAAAGAGTTCTATCGAAAAAGCTTTTTGCGAAAGCTAAAATGAAATCGACTTTTTTAAAAGTCATATTCAAATTCTGCACCACCTCAAAATTGTTCATTATAAGCACCTTTAAAATCAAAGCAGAAAAAAATATATAGGCCTATACATAATTTACATATATACTTGAAGTTATTTGCTCAATGGTAAGTAAAATGCTTCAAGTATAGACAAATACATTGCAACCGCTCGATATTTCCACTAAGCCAGGAAGCGCCGAAAAATCCTAAAGTTTTTGAGTCAAAGTGCTTCCTGATAACGCCGAGTCAAAAAAAAGAGGGATGAAAGCAAATTTTGGAAAAAGAAGAAAACAATAAAAAAAGAGAAAAAAGCAAAAAAAAAAATAAACAACCAAGAAAATAAAAAAAAGAAAAAAACAAAAACAAAAATAAAAAAATAAAATAAACAAAAAAGGAGAGAAAAAAGAAAAAAAAATTTGAAAAAGAAAAAATCACGCAAAGTATGAAGTTCATATGACGGAGTAGTTTAGCAGTAAACTTTTTTTAAGATGCTTTTTGGACAAATTCCAAATAAGGTTTTTAAATGAATTGTCGATTTTGTCCGGTAGATTGGACCCCAGTGAGAGAAAAGCTCTTTACCAATTTTTTTTTGATATGGGGTTTAAAATATACTAAGTTTTTTTTTGCTTAGTAGAGTAACCGTGAATATCGCTTAGTTGCATGAAGCGGCCATAGAAGAATTGGTGTACTGTTTTATGATAAACTTGATACATAAATTTGGCTAATTCAATTTTGTAGATGTCATTTAATTTTAATAAATTCAGAGTTTTGTAGAGAGGTGTCATGAGACAGTATTTTCTGCTGAACGTCACAGTGCAAATGATGTTATTTGATCGATTAATTGATGATTATTCTACCGAATTGATAACTCTTTGAGGTTAACTTTGGCGGCATTTTCTCAAATTGGAATGCCGTATTGTACTCTGGAGTATTAAAACAGTGATAGAGCATATGCATTGTATCATGTAGGAGTAAGTTTCTAATTCTGTGGAACATCCCACCATATTGTGCAAGCAGAAGGGATAGATGATGAATGTGAGTAGACCATTTTAGGTTCTCATCAATAGATGCCAAGATATTTGACTGTGTGTTGCCTGTGCATGGTAAATAAGTTTGAGGATAATCTGAGATCAGGGGGGACACGACAGAACGTGCTAGCGAGCTCGTAAAGGCCATTCTCGCTCGCTAAAAAGCGCTAACGAACAAAACATCTTCGTAGACAAACTGTAATTTCTGAGCCGTCTCGCCCAACACACGTTAAAACAGTTCGCTCGAATTTCTTGGCGAAATGTTCGTTACTTGTCTTAGTACGTAACAAATTTCTCATTGTGACGTCAGATGCATTTCTACTTCAAAATAATGCGTTCAAGCGTACTGTATGTACTACATTGTTATGGAAAAAGATACCATAACCTATGCGTTATTATTCTAAGCAAGCAAATTCCTCAACTGATGATAATTAGTAAATGAACGACAGAATTTAATTATATTTTTGGATCATTGTGAAATAAGAACAACTTTTTCCATACTACAATTTTTTTTAACGACATAAAGCGCCCTTGAGGTTGTTGGTGGGTAAACTCATATGTTAACAGTAACTCTAGGTCTTTAGGTTTCAAAATTTTTCAAAAGTGAGCAAGTCGAAGTGCACTCTTCTTTTTGAGAACCGGTAAATCTTGAGTCGAGACTGGCTGTTTTTAATTTTTTGCCGATATTCAGTCTCATTTGTTCTTGATTTCGTAAAACTTTTGAGAGCATCGATGTCAATTTTAGCGGGCATGTTTGAAACACTTCTAATTCTTATTGCTCAGTCTGCTTTAAGTGAAGGCTTTTTTCTTGTTTTTGTAGCATCGTAAACTTGCAAACGCGAAAAAGCAAGCTTGCAACGGCCCAAAAAATTCTCAATTGCTTGCGCTGAGCAACAGAGCTTTTTTTATTATCTTGAATAGTTGCAATTTTGCTTGCAAATACAAGAAAATTGCTGAAATTTTATCGCTTTAAATCAACACAAATTTTAGTTTCTTTGATTAGTTTGAACTTTTTTTTGTTGTTTTTGGTTTATTTTGCTGTCAAGGCTGGCATTGTTTTTAATTTGTTCTTAAATTTTGAGCAAAAATGAGCCTCGTGTTTAAGAAAATCATTCTTATAAAAGGAGTGTATTGCAGTTTTTGTCAACTGGCACTATACTTAACATTTCTTTATCAGTCGAAACAGCAAGTGGTTCTCCATGCAATTCGCTTTTTTTAGCAGTCTGATAGCAAACATGGTGACGATCTTAATTAATTTTCAGCAAAAATTCACTTTGGTTAGAAGTTTTCAACATTTCGCCATTAAATTTCTGAACCAAAAAGATTTCTCGCACGCTTAAAGAGTGCTTAAAGATCCTCTTTAAGTTGGCGAGGAAAATGTGAGGTTTTTTTACTCGAACTGCTTTCCGCAATCGCTCAAAGCAAGTTAGCGAGAAAGAATGACGCAACGGACTTCGCAAGGCTTTACATACACGTGCAAAAATGACCTCTTACGTTTAGCGAGTATCTCGTTCGGTAGCGCCTCTTAAAAAAACTCGTTAATTAAAGCGAACGAGGAAATTTCTGTCATGTGGGCCCAGATTCGCACGATTTGCTAGGATTTTGTTTTTTAACATATAACAGCTTCTTGAGGAATATAAGGATAATTTGTTTGTATCAGCCAAACGTCAGTTTGCAGAAGCTCATTGTTAACTTTGCTTTCCAATTTTGCTGAACTGTTTTCAGCCGTAGTTAAATATGTATCATCGGCAAACAACGTAGTTTAAAATTGGCTTGGTAGGGGAAGATCATTTAGGTACATAAGAAAAAGTAGGGCTTTAGAGATGAACTTTGTGGAACTCCATTTGTAATATTTGCCCGTTGTGATTTGTAGTATTGAAGTTTGGTGTCCTGCATTTTGGTTGTCAAATAACTTCTCATTAATTGCTGTGCTATCTACTCGAATACCAAAGTAATGATACATTTTATTCAATAAGATGGCGTGATCCACTAAATCAATGGCCTTGGTCGAGTTCAAAAAGATACAGCATGAGTAAAGACTAGTATCTGCATTTTTGATTAGTTGATTATAGATGCTACATAATGTGTGAACTGTTGATAAGTTTTGTTTGAATCCAAACTGATGCTTGAATAGAAAGAAGATCATATTTTTCAAGATAAGAATATAAGCGAGTATACATAAATTTTTCTAGTATTTTACTGAATTGCGAAAGAAGTGAGATAGGTCGATAATTTGTTGTTTGATTGGGGTCATTTTTTTAATGTAGGCACAATTTCCGCTATTTTTAGAGCATCTGGGTATTTTCCTTGCTCTATGCATGAATTAAATAGATCGCATGTTATTGGAGAAATTATTAGATTGCTGTATTTTAGGAATTTAGTATCTATATCATGATCTCGAATCCATTTTTTTGATTTTAAATTGTTGACGATAGAGCTAATTTCATCGGGTGTCACTGGTGCAAAGAAAAACGAGATTTTAGAGCTCGTGGGGTTAAACAATGTTAAAGGTTTGCGATTTTGAGGTGGCTCAATTTCATCGGCCAGGTTTTTCCCAACGTTGACAAAAAAGTATTTAGTTCTTCGCAGATAACTTGGAGATCACGACTAACACTATTTACGGTTTATAGCTCTGTTGGGATTTTTTTCTTTTGCTTCTAAAATTTGCAATTTCATTTATTATTTTCCTTAAATCGGATGAGTTACATTTTTGTTTTCTGCCACCCCTTCTCTGTGGTGTTTTTTTTTTTTGGCTGCTTTGATTGTTCTATTGAGAGTATTGCAATAATTTTTGAGTTTTTGAGCATATTCTGATGGTAATTTTTGTTTAGTGTATCGAAAAGAATGTTTTTGTGCTGTGTTGATCTTTACAGCTTCTGGGTTAGCCATGGTTTTGCATGAAGACGTTTTTCCTTGCCTGAGGTTTTTTTTAGGGGAGCATGTTTATCAACTACTTTTTGAAAATACTAAAAAAGTTTCAAATTGGTCCTTCACCTATGTGTGGTGCGTTAAAGTAAGTTGGGACAATTCCTTGTTTAGGTCGCGTAGAAAAGTATCCAGATCGAATTTTGCCATGTCCTGAATGCTTAAAAGTTTTGATAATTTTGCTTCAGCAACGAAACATATTGCATACCATTATAAAAGCTTGAGACTGCGTTGCATAACATCGTGCACATTGCTTAAATTTTGTAATATCAGAAACGGCGCAGAAACCGAACTATCAACCGTGTGAGATTGCAGCAGCGTTATGTTACAGTTACTTCGCCTTACTGCACTTTAAAAATTTTTCACTAGGTAGAGACACCAAGCTGGTACAATTTTGCGTTTGTTATGCGACGATGCCTTCGCGAAGTGCACCGATGCATAACAAGACATATAAAAGTCCTAACTCTCGCAGCGTGTTTTATTCAGTTTGTTCGTAGTGCCGTACAAAAGCGAAAAAAGAAGCCAATGAAACCGCCAGTTCAGACGCAATGCGTCTTAAAAAACAAAACAACAAAAAAACGCAGGAATTCGAAAGCAAGTTACTCCATTTGTAAGTTTGTTAGGTTAAAAGATAAAAGCAGGTAAGCAGAAGATTTAGGCGAAAAAAGGTCAAATCAGGTTCAAGCAAACATCACCGTCTTACGATAGTTGTTTACATTACAAAAGATTGCTTGGTGCTCACAGACTCAGAACTGCAAGTTAAAACTTCAGCTGAACATCAAGTCAAATGTCTGCTACAGCTTTTAGCAATACAATAGCACTAATTAATAACTGGTAATGTGCTAGGGCTGTTATCTAATCAATTAGATATGTTTATGTTTAACTCTATAGACCTATTTGGTGTGTAGTTCTAAATATATTTGCAGATTTTTGTTAGTCACTGAATTGCTAGGTATCAAAAGCTAGTTTTTTTTTAATTCTAAGCCATTGGTTACTTATAGTTTGGTCACACGCGTGAAACGTGGAATACAGTTAAATTTCAAGCCCCATTGCTCTGTTCTGGGGACAATGAAGCAAAAACAACATTGGAAAACTTTCAATTTTATGTTGTTATACATCATAACTTTCAGTTTGTACCTCGTATCAACTCAAGGTAAGTTGCCGTGGGTAGCTTTGTAAATTCAATGCGTTTTGTTTACTTTTGGTAGATTTTTGTGCAGGTTACCATCAAATCATAGAAATTGTTTCAAAAGTTAGCGCGCTTTTTTTACAAAATCTTCAGGCTGTGACTTTCAGTAAGTCTGCTTTTTTTTTCACTGATTTTAACCTGTTAACTGTACGTTACTACTCAAACGTTCAAACCATTTCGCAAGGAAAAAGACAAACTTTTTGCAGTGCATTTTGATTCGTTGACAAAGTCTCTAAGAATGAAAAGTAGAAAGAAATGTGAGGTCAAGAAGGTGTGTTTATCATGTGATATGATTGATATTCATTTTTTGAACAGTAAAGCGGTGAAGACATTGTTGAATTTAACAATCGAATATTTTGTGAGCCCTGTGCAACTATTTAGACTTGATATTCACAACTCCCGCGCAATCGACGAAATGGCTTTGTGATTTAGAAATATTACGAGCATAAATAAGTTCAATAGCATGACGAGAAGCTTGCACTAGCGCTTGAATTGTTCCTGTAGTTTTTCCGCAAGTTTTATCAAAACAATAGAGGTGGAATGAAAAACTTTTCAAAACTAATTTTGTGGGCGTTTTTTTTTCCAATCAGAGACAGCGAAGGATCATGCAAGTGATCTTTGCACTTGAAAAATCCGCTATGAATTAGACGTTTGGACAGCCTATTCAAACATGCATTAGTTTGAAAAAGACATTGTTACGGGGTGATGATTGTTTGGTCGTTCTACGTTTTGCACAAGAACATATTATGATTTGGTTTAATTGTTTTGACGTGGAAGCAAGTAATAAGGTCTCATTAAATGGCTCATTCAGCTGCTTCTTAGTTTCATTAATCTTTCAATCTTTCATTTAAAAGCCAAGCTATTAGCTACATTTCCAAAATGGATTTTATTTGGCATCATCTATTATCTTACGTCATTTCAATTTTCATGATGATAAATCATATTTTTAATATTTTTGATCAGTTTTCTAAATTCGCTACGATATCATCCTGTAAGTGCATTTGGCGGTTGATCAAGTGGTTTTTCGTTTTCATAAGATTTTTTCAATGGCGTTGCTATTTTGTGAGCTTTCTCGTTATTTTTACGTTTGAGAAATGACTGTTTTCCCGCAAATTTGCGTTGAGTCATTACTCTTATATTGACAGACTGATTGAAGTTAGGATCATTTAGGCTTACTGTTGACAGCTTAAAAAAGAACACTGGAGAGAGGTGGTTTGGATCATTTTCGATTTGTTATTTTGGAAAATGAATAATTTCGCAATCAGTGCGGCAAAAATATTTTTGAGCACTGTTAAACTACAATCTGTAATTTAGTTGACTGATCCTAATGGCTTTCAATTAGGCGATACTCTTTTCCCATTGTATAATTAGGATTTATAATTTTCGCAGTATAGCGAGGTTGTATTATGCTTTATCAGCAAGCCTTTTCGGTAGAATTTAAATAGTTAAAAAAATTTTAATTTGGACTGTATGGGTCGTATGCATAGGCGTGGATTTTTTGTTGATTAAGCAAATTCCGAGGGGGCGAGAGGTTTTTGCGAAGTTTGGTTAAAGTTAATAATTCTATTTCAGTCCTTAATTTTGCCCCCCAAATTCAGGTGAAGACCAAAAAAAAGTCTTCGCCGCATTTTAGTTCTATCTCTGTTCGGAATTTTGGATTTCTTGTTGCCAAGTGGATATTACTCGCCAGAAAAACGAGGGGGCGAGATATATTTCGCCCCTTCAGTGTTAGATCCGAGGCCCCCCCCAAAATCGACGCCTATGGTTGTATGCACCAACGAAAATTTTGAATCTGCGAGTCATCAGTTTACTATCTTCTACTTACACTCTCGCACTTAATTGAATAAAATAAACTGAATTTGCACGTTCAAAGAAGTAATCCTTGAATTATAACTTCGGTAAAGTGGAAAATTACTTTATACTTACAGCAATTTGTCCCGACTTTTTCTTTAAAGCTAATTGCTTGTGAATTCGCAGATTAAAGTTGATCCAGTTATTGCGTGCGACCGTAAATGTGATTATTCACATTTCGTTTCAAGAAATAAGTTTCACTTAATTTCTACACATTTTTTTATTGGTTTCATTCGCAAAGTACTGTTCACCAAGTCGTCAAATAATTATTCTTATGCCAAAGTCGACATTATTATTATGCACTTCCGTAAATAATGGCGTGGTTTCGTGAGAGAAAATGCTGTTTTGACTATGGAAAACGTAAACGATTGCATCGTAGGTCACGTTAAACCGTAGCACTTATCCATTTCAAACGTGCAATTTAGTCGATATTCAAAGGAATATTTTCTTCCAGTCGACCACTGCCTTTAGGCTTTGAATCTTAAAACGTGTTGCAGTAATTTTTTCTGAAAATTTACACAATGTTTGCATTGCTTTAATAATTTTTTAGCATTCAAAGAAAGATCATATCACGACAACGCTCAAATTTACATTTCCAAAAGAAAATAACGAATAGTGATAGCGATTGAAAAGAAAAACAATCAACTACCACAAAAAAGAAAATAAAAAACAATAAAAAAAGGAACAAAAGGAGCCCCCCAAATTACTTTTTGTGAAGTAAACAAACGGGTCGATGCGTAGGATGTCTAGTCTAGTCTAGTTTTTTTCTTTTTTTTGGTGTTCTTCGTAGGTCATTGACTCAAATTTTTGGTAAATGACCAAAAAAAATTAGTCGATTCGGGCAAAATAGACAAAAACAATGGGCAAGATTTTGCATTCGAGACCTAGAATTCTGCTTGCAATGTTGAAATAAATGACCGAAATAAATTCTGTAATGACCGAAAAATTAGGTCCAAATTCGGACATTTGACTGAAATTTCTGAGCAAAAGAACAAATCCAGCTTATCTTGATATGCCAACATACTGAATGACAGATAGAGTAAATTTATCTGGTATTGAAATGCATGGTACGGACAAGCTAATTGCTAAAGAAATAAGTTTTAGTGAGGCATTGAGCCATGTGATGATTACAGGCGTTTAGTAAGATAATATGCCATTTGATCTGACTGACATTAAGAGCTGTTGAAAAAGACGAATGCCGATGTTCGCAAAAATATCATTTCTTGAGATGAATTTCACAGCAATATCAGTAAATCACTCCGAACACGTAAATAATGCTACAGTAAGCACAAATTATAACAATATTCAATGCACTTGGACAGCTCAAACAAACACTAATGTCGGTTAATGTTGTTACCCATTACTGTACTTACGGATTTGTTTGTTTTTAATAATAATAATCATTTCCCACCGCAGCTGCTGATTTTGTGAGAGGTTTATGAACATCGCTTTAAAAATGCCATAATTACGTTTATTTCAAATTTTCATGTTTCGTACTGCTACTTTTTAATTAAAAAGAGCAAAAATATTTGATAAAAAAAAATTCCTTTTTGCTTTGGAAGAAGTTTTATCTAGCCAGCGTTCAATTTTTCGAAATCCCACCTGCTCTGTGAGCAGACAAAGACTTAATTTCTTTTTGGAAGGCTTTATTTCACCGAAAATATTATCTACTATTTTATCCATTCTGACTCAAGTCTGACCTAAACTCAAATGCTTACTCTAAAACTATCTCCAAATCCAACCCAAACCCTAACTTAAACCCGATTCTTAACCCCTAAAAAGGCAAATGAAAAAACGCGGATAAAAAATTCTCATTTTCGTTTTATTCTCTTTAACTTAAAAATTTTTGGTGAAATAGTCAGTACCTTTCTTTTTTGGACTAGAAGTAATTTTGATCTTGGTGGTTGTCCAGCGCGAACCCCCGCAGCGTCTCATTTGGCAATCCATCGAAAAAGTTGGGACACCCCAGGCTTTAGACTCGTCTACACTGAGGGTAAAGTTATGTGGGTAGTTCCTTAGTTTGTTTAAACCAACTGCTAGCTCTTGCGCTGATAATTTCTGTTTAAAATAAAACTGAAATTGCGCTCGTATGCCCACGAATTGACACTCACTGTAGACCATCGAAGCAGGACATCCTGACGCAACCGACCTGACGCGAGACTTTTAACCCGGGAATTCCGACGCCATGGACATCCTGACATTAGGGTTAGGGAGAGTGTTAGGGTTAGAGTTAGGGCGTCAGGATGTCTTTGGCCTCAAGAATACCGGAGTGCATTTTTTCGCGTCAGGTCGGTCGCGTCAGGATGTCGCGGACCCGTAGACCATAGGCCTTAATTGATATATTATTCAAAACCTGTATATGGCGCTTATCACATAATGTAGAGCCGCCTTTCTGAAAACATCATATGACCATAACACTTGATTAGACGGCAAGCACACTGATAAGGTTTCTAATTACATTTTACCTGCGTTTGTTATTGCATTTGTGTATCATCGTGTAGTTTTTTATTGGCTACCTTTGTATCGCAACATATTGATATAATTTTCTCAAAACTGGTAAACACCGAAAAATGTAACACTTCACCCTATCTATTGAAGTTCTTGCATGTGGGATTTGCTGCGGAATAATATCAGCCTCGAATCGGTGTTTTTTCTCCTCACTTCATCAATATCTTTAGTATGAGTCTAACAGGTTTTTAAATTGATCCTGATTGAAGAGGCTACAACTTCACTGTGATCAATCAGGACAGGCTGCGAGGTTTAACGTTTGACCAATACTGTATTTTGTCTTGTTTAACTTGCCTATCTTTCTTTCTTTAGCTAACAGACCATCAAAACATTGATCGGTATTGCAGTTGCTTCAAGATCCAGCCATTTTTCTTTTTGTAATATTTTGTTTGCAATCACAGACAACAGACAGTAATACTTGTATTTCAGGCCATATAATCAGTAAGTTTACCTCTTCTTGACGCGATTGCTTTGAAACACAGCTCTTTTTCGGCACACTGCACATTTTGATGCGAAATATCTGGATTAAACGATTACTTATGTTTTTGCATTGAGTTTTCTCATTAAGTTTCGGTTATTACAATTCTTTATAGGAGTCTAATTCTTTACTGTGCCAAGCCAACTGAATACTGATGAAAGAAAGTGAAAGACTAAAATGCAGTCATTCGAGAAATTTTAAACCGTTAACACTAATTTGCTCAAAATCATTACAGTACATTCGCTGTGTAGAAAAAAATCGAGATATTTTGAAACGATGGCCAGGCTATCTGCATCCGATGGACTTTATATGTTTGAGAATTAAGCTGTAACCGAAACCTTTTAAGTTGAAATACAAACATGTTACTAATTTCGCTTAATTGCCACAGGGGTAGTACGTTTTGTCGTTTGTTTAATGTGTTTTGTTCCAATTCATGTTTAAGTACTTGACGAAAGAGCAGCTAGAGTTTTTCTTTGGTTGCGAGTTGCTGGCATTACTCAATAACATTTTGTACTATCTATGTATACACCTGCAACCCATGCTTGCATTGGGATCGGCAAACCAGATAAAGTGCTCGATTACGAATCTGAGCGAAATATTAACTAGTTACAGACCACCACAATTTAACGTGTCCCAACAGACTGTTGGGGCATGTTAAATTATGGTGGTCTTGTAGCTAGTTAATATCTGCAACACATGATACTTTTCCCTTTTTCGAAATTTTATTATGCCTTCAAAAATTCCGCCATTTTTGAGAGCGTTAATTATACCGGATAATCACAATAAATTTTGCTGCTTAGCGATCAAATTATTTTGCTAACACTTTTTCATATGTTTGGAAATGGATGAGAGATGTAATCGACAAAGGCCTTATATCTCTCAGGGGAAACTCAAATTCTATTCTTTAACTCTCACCAGAAATTGTTATAAATTTTTGCCTCACTCGACAAAAATAAATTGCACCGCTTCAAGTTGAAACTATCGGACGATTTTAATTGGCATTTTGTTTTTTAGAAACTTGTCCAGAAAACACGTTTACTTGCGAAGCTGATTACACCTCGGATTACTACGGAGCGGTAAGGAGAAACGGATCTATTATTTGATCAGATAAATCGTAATGTGCAACGAAAGACGATCTTATTATGTGAAAAATATTGTTTATCGCTTTAATGTAAATATTGTTCAACGCCAGTTAATTCCTTACTGTAATTCTTAAATTTCCTGTGTTACAATTAGGCCGTGTTTTTAATCAACTTTTTTCTGATATCTTACCTAAAAGTTAGGTTTTAGTGACCAAACAGCATATTTAACCAGCAAACTTAGAGTTCTGATGTTAACATGCTCCCTACTTTGATGAACCATTCCCATTATTACTATTCAAGAATTTAATGAAAAAGCCAGGCAATGTATGGAGCTATAGTAAGCATCACCGTAGCACCAAAGCGATCGCCCACATCTGGGTTTACAGAAAAAAGTAGAAATGGCATCATTACCGGTACTTTTTTTTACAGGGTGCATTGAATGATGCGCCACATGGAAGCTACGGCTATCATGATACATATGAAGAAAGCAGTTATGGGACGGATGATAATTATGGCAGCACTGAAAGTACCAGTTTAACCTGCTTATCGAAGAGTTTAAGATGCAACGGCGAAAGCGATTGCAATTCCTGCTCGGATGAGGTAGGCCAAATCACTGTAATTTCTAATTAACCGGTATCAATTTGCTAATTAATTTGTCTGTGTTATTACCTTAGTCGCTTTACGAATTTAGTTGTCGTTTTATGGCTAGAAGACAGCGAAGAAATCTTTGTGGTCTTCAAATCAAGATTTAGGATTTTTCCTATTGTATTTACCACTCACGGTGAAGTTCCAAACAGTCGTTTTTTATATTATGCGTTAAAGCAGACAAGTTGTGAAATCTTTAGCTTTGTCAGATTAGGAATCATTGTCGAAGGTATCGTTTCAGTTGCGAACTTTCAATTTGTTGGGCAACTAATCGATTACAACGGCCAGGCGAAAAAATCACTGTAGGTTTCTGCGAAGATGAGTTTGCGAGTCCGGAAGTAAATCTCGAGGCCAAAAGCGGAAGATATAATTGTTTCCAAATATACGAAGCTATGGTCAAGTTCCAAGTTTAATGAAAAGAGGATAGAAACATTAAAATAATTAGCGGTTGTCTAGTCTGATAAAAAAGATTTTCTCTTGCTGTGATTTATTCGTGCTTAGCTTAAAATTTTACAGTCTCACAATATTTTTCTTATAAATGCTAAGTATATTACTAACATCAGATGCATGTGTAATGTGTATGACTACAATAGCTCAGTGGTAAAGCGTCAGGTTAGTGATCGAAAGGTTGCTGACTTCCGGTTTGATTCCCTAACTGGTAACTCGTCGTTGTGCCATTGGGAAAAATTTCACTTATTTCCTTTTAAACTCAAAGGGTCTCCTAACACAAGCAGTTGTGGTAACCCAACCTGACGAAAGGCTTACAACATAACACCTAGAAAAGGTGCTCTACAGTAAGTTAGTGTGGTAGTACAGGCGCAGAATGTTTGTTTTTATAATTAATAAATAAATGAGGTTCAAATGTTATGTCAAAGTTTGCTGTATTGTCATATCAAACCAATTCACATCTTTTAGGTTCGTTTTAAATGCTATAACATAATTCAACAGCAGCAAATTCATTGCATCTTCGCTATTTTCAGGCTACAGCATAAAATCGACGTAACTTACTGCGAAGTAAATAACGAAAGACTTAACACCCTTCGTAGACGCAAAGGAAAACATTTGAAATTCCATTTTGGATCAATGACAGTCGAATCGATATTTGAATCTTAAGTTATAACAAACAATATTTTCTAAAAATCGAAACTTGCAAACTTTGGTTTTGCTAGATTTTACTTCGCCAATAAAACTTGTCTCAATAAGCCGTTTATATTTATGTTTATTTTGATATTATACTAAATTATTTATAAAATATTGAGCTAATTTTCTGCAAAAAATTTTGTACTTCAGTATTGAGCGAAAAAATAATTTGCGAATTTTAACTGATATGCCTGTAAGGTAATGCTTGTTTCACTCTTGTGTCACTGTAGTTTCGGTAATGACAGTAATAATTATATTGAATAGGTAGCGTTTTTGGTTTTTGTTTATACACACCCATTTTTTCAGGCCCTTTTTTATGTTCTAGTGCTTGCTAATTGCTGAGTCGTCCAAAAAAAGCTCCAAACTGCGAAAAAAAACTTGCTAACTAAAGAGTGTGTCATCAAAAGAACATCTGATAAACTCCTCGATTATCACGACTTTTTTTGGCATGGCTGAGCAATTAACATTGAGAACCGAGCCCGGAAAGTACTGCACACAAGAGCTTCGGCAGAAAGGTTTTCAGGGGGGGGGGGACAATACGAATAGAGCCAGAATTAAATACTAAAAATGGAGGAATTTTTGAAATTTGGGAGGTTTCCTGCGAGTGTGTGACAATCCAGGGGAGGGCATGGTCCTCCACTGCCCCCTCTTGCCGACGCCCATGACTGCACATGTGAAAACACTATACATAAATCATAAGTCCACATAAATTTCACGCAGATGAGCCCGGAAGCGTAGCTGTTTTGGAAAACAAAAAAAAAACGACTAATTGTATCAAATGTAATGCACTACTTTTAATATTGGCCTCATTGCTTTACTACAAGTAGCGGTCGCAGCAATAGCGATTGGTTTGCCAGTAACAAGTGCTATGACCTTTATCGAGTTAAAAAAGTTGTGATAGAAGACAACGCTTTAACTCGTCTGTGACAGTGATTCCCAACCTTTTTATATCGGTGGACCGGTAAAAATTAAACAAATGTTCACAGACCTGCACCAAAAAATCACAATGGATAATATATAACAAATGCCAGAGTAGTTTTCATCGCATTGTTTACCAAAGCAAAATTAATGGCGAAGAATAACCCATTAATTCGGCAAATGTTGCGCATTTAAATACAAGTATTCAACAAAATGTCAATTTATGTACAAATGCAGTAGTACAAAATCAAAGTTATTGGGAAATTTGTTGCAGTTTCGATGTTAATAAGACAACAATTAAGCGAGGTAGCAAAGAAGTTATTGCAACACGTGCAGTATCTCTGCTTCAGCATTTAATCGATTTTTTGCTTTGTTTTAAGACAGAGCTAAAAAGAAATTTTTCGCAAAATGTAGCTGGTTGAAAATACTGTCAACAACTTAATTGTTTTGAGACGTAGAAACGGTGATGCGTTTTCAAGAGGTCTCCAGAACTGAGGCAAGGATTCTCTTTTATATCTTGACTGCAAAACAGAATCGCAACATTATTCAATCAGTTTTTTGTTTTTCTTGGTATTACGGTTACATGTGCTGACATCTTCGATAAATGGTGTCAAGAAGCGGAAAAACGCCATTTAAGTGACTAAAAGTCGGCCAAACATAAAATGAGTTTTATTATAAAAAAACAACAACATTGCAATGATGCGAGGAAAGAAGATAAATTATTCTACGGATCGACGAAAAGTTTACGCGGATTGGCGGTTGGGAATCACTGGTGTATGATATGTAATGATTTTAATGACTAATGCATTGAAGCTTGAAGATCGAAGCTTTAAATCTACTGTAAAAGGTTTAATTATTTTTGTGGTTTTTCATGCTTGCAATTGAGTCTTTTCTCACTAGAAAAAAATTGCACTTATATTATTTTGTAAGAATAATTTCATAAGAACACGCAAGGCTCTCATTTGCTCAAAGTTTAAGAACAAATGAAGAACAATACCAGCCTTAGCATGAATAAATACTTAAAAGCACGGGCTAGTACAATGAATTTGTACGTAATCATCTGAGTTTTCTTGGCCTTTTTTATATTGCCTTAGCTGATTTGATTTGTCTATCAGTTCAGTTGTCAGGATCTATTCTATAACAAAAGATAACTTTTAGCTGAGCAAGAATCAGTTTGTATCATTTTATTCTCCACTAAAATTTAGAACAAATGAGGCTGAAAATTGGTGAAAATTTTAGAACAAACAGCCTCAGCCCAATATTTGCTGATTCTCGCAGAAAGAAATGTGTATTTGCCTGCCGTTCCCAACTATAGCAAGGTTAGTTGTGTATAATGCAATAATAAAAGCTCCATCCGTATGTCACCCTACTTTGAAACTGAGCGATTGAGCATTGGTGTTTGTCAGCCCAAAACATTGGTCGCTTTAAAAATTTTCAACTGTAGGATATCCCAAATAATCCCGAAGTGTCTTGAGACATTTTGAATCGAAGTACATAAAAAACTTATTTTCTATACACATAAGCAATGAGCAATTTTTTTTCCAAGCTCAATCCTAACCCTACAAATTTGATCTAAATTTGAAAAAAAAGCTTACCCAATAAAACAGCTCTAAAAACAGTATATATACAAAGTCAGCATTTGCAACCTTCTTACAGATACATGTATGACGTCATTCTGTCTTGGAGGTGTAGCAGCTCGGTGTTGATCAAGCACCAATTTCGAAAAGTCAAGTTATTTTGAGTTTTTGCGTAACGTTGGCAGTTATTACAACACGTCTATTTCATTAAGGACTCACCGAAATTCCTACAGTACTTGCTAAGTTTACCTTTTGCCAATAGCGAAAGTGGGACTGGGGAAGGCGTTTCTCAGATTTGAAGAGCTCGGTTATGATTGTGTTACATAATTTTTCAATGTTTTTTTTGCTTTATTTGTATCTACTAATAAAAATTGCTCTCTTTCAATAATTAAAGAAGTTGACGCAACCTATCAGAATTTACTGGCACAAGAATTTATTGTGGGTTTGAATTGCTAATTTAAGTGTCTGGAGTTTTGATTTGTAATTTTGCTCTCAAAAATAAAAAAATCTTGGAAACTAAACGTTTCAAATTGCGATTGTTTTCATTTGGGGTTTGCAATTTTGCCTAAAGAGGTAACTTGGCTCTGTAACACAATTTATTAGGTTGACATTTTTATTATTGCTAACACCAAACTTTATTTAATAAGCTGATGGGGAAATCCAGTCGTTACGTGCTGCCATATTGAAAAAAAATGCTGATGTAACTTTTAGACTTACAGAATTAGCATGTTTTCCGACAAAATAGTTTCTCTCTTAATTTAGTCAGTAGCGAATTGAACCGCATTTGAATTAATTACACTGTCCAACAAATTTTGAGTCATAAAAAAATTCAAGAACAAGAATAGGTGCCCTTTGTAAATTTGGGGACGCTGATTCCAAATATGAACTCCGTTTTTACCGATCAGGTCAGCGTTTTGAAAAAAATGCAATTTAATTTTTTCGCATTTTTAGCAATATTTCGGTATAATTTCCCAGCATAATCAATATGTTGACTAAAGTGGTGCTGTGGTTTTTCTTTGCCGAAGCTCTACAATTTAATGTCGTTTACAACTGTGCAGTGCAGCCAATTTAACAGTTATTGATAAGGTTGCACAACCATTTTTATAGGAATCATGAAGTAAAAAGCACACAGAAGATGTGCCTCAAATTACTTAAATGGAATCTGGCCTAAACTTTAAAAATTTTGCTGCTTTCATACCCTCATTGAGTGTGTTGCTATCAAATACATCCTTCTATACTTATTTTTCAGTGGAGAGCTCATGCATTGAAACTATTCATGGCAGTCTAGCTTTTTTTGAAAAGGTGCAAATAAACCAAACAATCGTGTTCTGTACATGACTAAATTAACACTCAGTATACGTTTATTCATCTAATATCGTCTACGCCGTTTGTGCTGAGTTTCCAAATCATCCCGTTGTATCGACCAACAGTAGTCTGCAAGCATGCTTACAGACCATTTTCCTTTATACCGGTTTTCGATAACAGATATGTCCTGGTGAAAACGTTCTCCATGTTCATCAGAAACATCACTCATGTTTTTGTGAAAAAAATCCAAGTGGGAATCCAAAAAATGAACCTTAAGGGACATCTTGCATCCAAGGGTTTTGTAAGTGTTCAGCATTTCAGCAATAACGTCTCTAGAATTTTCGGAATGATGACAACCCAGAAAGTCTGTGCAAATTTTTTTGAAGCTAACCCAGGCATCCAACTCATTTCCATATAATATCTTATCAAATTCTTTGTTCAAAATGAGTTTTCGTATTTGCGGTCCAACAAATACGCCCTCCTTGATTTTAGCTTCAGACAGGTTTGGAAAAACTTTTTGCAAGAACTGAAACACTGGTGATTCTTTGTTAAATGCTTTCACGAACTGTTTAAACAGTCCTAGTTTAATGTGAAGAGGTGGAAGTATAATTTTTTCTTGTGGAACCAGGGAAATATTGGCAATGTTGTGCTGACCTGGGTGAGATATCAGTCTGGGAGGCCACTGCTTTCTGACATAATGTTCACTTCTTGCTCTAGAGTCCCACAAGCATAAAAAGCAGCAATATTGGGTGTAACCCAACTGAAGTACTGTAAGGATTGCTATAACTTTCAAGTCTGCACATATAAGCCAATTGTGTTCAGAGTAACGGATTTTTTCCAACATAAATTGAAGGTTTTGAAATGTTTCTTTCATCGATGTTGAGTAAGCAATAGGGACAGATGGCAGGATATTTCCAATATGCAATAGTACAGCTTTGATGCTTTTCTTGGAAGAGTCAATAAAGAGTCTCCAGTCATTAGGGTCATACTTTCCAACTAACGCATGTATCAACTCGAAAATATCGTTGCAGTAACAAAGCTCTCCATCTTCTGAAAATAAATTGGAGAAAAGTTCCGATCGTCGACGATACACTGTCACTTTTGTTCCAGGAGCTAACAGGTTCCACTGTTGCAACCGAGACCCAAGTAGCTCACTCTTGCTTTTTGGAAGATTTAAGTCACGGACAAGGTCATTTAACTCTTGCTGGGTTATCAGGTGCGGATTGTTAGTGTTTGGTTCGTCTTCAAATTCACTATTGCAAGAACTTTGTGAAGATTCTGCAGAAGTTTCGGAAAGCGTGGCCGGTGGTTTAGGCACTGGTAACTGATCAGAATGTTCTACTGGGCGAATTGCAGATGGCAAACTTGGGTATAGTATCTTCTTTCTGGTTTTGTGGCAAAATCCTTGAGTGTCCGTGAGGCAAAAATAGCAATCCGTTACATGATCTTTTTGTTCTCGCCACACCATTGGAATAGCAAATGACAATGTGGGCTTTCCACCTGCAAACCACTTATTGAGCCTGTTAGAACAGTCTAGACAGCAAACATGTGGAGCCCAATTTTTGTCCTGATCCCCTACTGCACATCCAAAGTATGCTAGGTATAGCTTCTTGATCCGATCAGTTATTTTTCGTCTATATTTGCTTGCTGTAATCTCTCCACAGATGTAACAAAATAAGTCAGGGTCATTTTTGCACTTTCGTCTAAAGGAAGTCATGACCAAGTATCAAAAGATAGCAAATTTCTACAGTATTTTGAAATCTAAAACTAAACAATTCTAAAAAAAAGCAAAACATTGCATAAGACTAGAGTCACCAGTCATTGTCGATCTAAAGTAGAATGAAAAGAGTTGCAAATTTTATGAGATATATAGACAACTATTTAGTGACAATTAGTAGTACAATTCTATTGTAATGCTCGTTTTAACTTTCCAAATGGTGCAATTCTAACTTGCGTTTACAGTATAACCCATAATTTGCATCAAATGCAATATTTTCGCAATAACAAAAAAATAATTTTTCAAAAATTTCAAGCTTGATACAAGAAAACTAACTTCAGATTCGTGTTCAGCGACCCCAAGTCACCCTAAAACGCATGAAATTGTTCTTGAATTTTTTTTTGTGTTGTACAGTGTTATTAATAGGTCAACCCAAACAAAGTGTAAGAAATTGAAGTGTTACCGTAGGCTGTCACCTTTTTTGTATACCGTTTTTCCATGACCACCGACCGATTCAGCACCATTTTCGATTCGTGGCATTCGATTCCTTTTTTATCTTTATTTTATTTTTTATTTTTTTTCAATCTTTTCTTTTTCGAGAAGAGGATTCGAAAACTAAAGTACGGCAAATGCTCCGAATACGTCTAGTGGCAACAACATGTGACCGAGTTGTTCGCCTCACCGTGCTGCTAACCGCATCCAATCTCTGTTCAAACTCATTTATGAAAAATCGTCTCGATTAAGTTGAAACATAGGCGTCGATTTTTTGTTGAAGAAAGCAAACTCGAGGAGGGAGAGAATTTATCGTCCGAGATGTTTTTTGAAAGCGTGTTTGAGGGGGTGACAAATGCGGCATTTGTGTCCTTCTGACGAACCAGATCGCTCACGTTTAGTCGCAATTTTAAGTTCCACTACCGTTGGCCTAGAGTATCTGTTCGTAGCATTGCGATATGTTCACGGTGACGACGTTCAGCGTAATCACATGTTTATTCTGGCTGTGCGCTGACTTAACGCTTAAAGCAGACGTCGCGAATTTGTCCAGAGTTTGTTCATAATTAGATTGATCTAGTCGACAATGCAACAAAGTAGTGTAGTTATGGTGCGACAATGCCATTTAATTTTCATTAACTTAGGTATTCCTTGTCATTTCAATATGTAAAACCCAGTATACAATTTAAACTGCTGTGCGTAAAATCGTGAGCGTATCCTCAGCGGAAAATTTTAAGCAACTGGCAACTTATACGCTGGTAAGGCTTTATGTCGAACCGAATTTGTGTTTAAAGTAAACTAAAACTACGCTTGTACGCTCACGATTTTACGCGCAGTGAAGACAAGGCCTAAACGCAGCAATCACAGCTTTTTCCTAGGAAACCAGTGTGGTAACTGTAAATCGCGTAACACTAAAAGTATTGTAAATACAAGTATATTTTCGCCAAATCGTTATGCGCACAAAAGCGTCTCGTATTTGAAAATTCTCAGCATTGTAATTAACCCAAGTGCTGAGATATTAACTATGCAAAATCGAACTGACGAAACATCTCGAACGCAGATTTGTAGAGTAGTGAATCGGTAGATCTAATCCATAAAATCGGACCCAAAAGAACAGTTTTGGTTTTTCTTTTAATACGTAGTTGCCTATGAAGAAGTGGGCCAGTTATTCTTTCAAACAGTGTAGAAATACCTTATTTGTTAAATTTTTGGTTTTTTTACAAAAATTGCGGATATCTGCATGTTAAAAGTTTTCCATTACGACCTTTTCCCACTATGTCTTTTCTCTCTTACCCTTTCACGTTGACAACCCCAAACGGATCAAATAATGTTCATTTGAAAAGATTTTATTGTTATAAATCATAGGTTTTGAATGAAACATTTTCTGCAATTTTATGAAATTTTGCCAAGTTTAATTTTGCCAGTGCTTAGTTGCTTATTATCTTTAAACTCTTGCGTTTCTCTTCTCGTTCGTTTTCATAGAAAAAAAAAAAATTAAAAATTCACGTGTTCTTCCTCATGGCAGCAATAGGCGAGGGTATATCTTTTCTTCATCACAAGAAAAAAGCAACAAATGGTGGTCGACAAGAGACCATAACAATGCATTAACGCCGCTATTGATATCGCCATTGCTATTGCTACTCGACGGCAACAATATAGTGCTGTCAATAGCATTCTTTTGTTTTGTTCGAAATTGAGTGATTTCGACATTTTGCAATAGTTTTCGATATTCTGGAAAGATTCTGGAATTTAAAAAAAAGGTCCGAAGGTATTCTAGAATACGCCGATATTCTAAAAAGAACATCCCTACGTATCTGTTGTATTGTCAATAGAGATCCATACATACTATTTGCGCTTTTTTAACACTTACTTTAGCATAATATAAATTAATTTGACGAATGCATGGGTCGAAATAAATTAATTTAAAATAGTGAGTGCGTAATTATGCCGGAATAGATTTGTTTTGAAAATTTTGAAAATGCTTTCAACATTTGTTTTGAAATGGCGAGAACGCCATGAAAAAGACTTCATTGAATCAATCATAAATTAATTGATTAATGTTTTTGGTGTAATTGTGAATTGTGAACACTGGACAATTTAGACAAGCTTTCTTGATTGTTAATCTAAGTTTGATTAATAGGAAAAGGTGGTTTAATTTCTTTTGACAAATAGCGTGGATTCGTTCTTCTATTGGTGTTAAAAAATAGTTTGGTTTTCTATTATCCTGTGGTCTTTCGGTACGGCAAACGCATTTCCAAGTTATGTCATTCTTTTTTTAATAGTGCATTGTAAATTGTTTGTACGATCCACTGATTGCAAATTGCTTTGCGGGGTTTTTTAGTGAGCTTTTAAAGTTGTAAATAATGAAAGAGTTTGAATTTTTACATTACAATTTGTCCCAACATTTGTTCAATTGATATTTTGAAACAAGAATAAACTTTTTAAGGCTACTGCGGTTTGAGTGTGTAATTTAAGGTTGGTGATGCAGATATGTTTTAGCAATACATTGAAAAACACATCACCAACTCGCCACGTTCGTCAGTTTCGCAAGACTCGTCTTAAAGTTGCACTTTACTAACCCGCTCGATTCCGTTCTGGCGAAAATATTTGATCCCGCAAACAAAGCAAACTTAAAATGTTTTTATCCTTTAGGAATAAATTATTTCTTACAGCACGCTTGCGCGGCTCGTAAACTATTCAACAAAACCGAGGGGTCTAGAGACATTTCGCTCCCTTGAATGTCAGGCCCGAGGGGGCACCGCCCTCCGGTCCCCTGAAATCGACGCCAGTGAGTTGAAATCAACAAAAATTTATTAATTTTAAAACAAATCATTTACAGTCTTTAACACCAAAAGCGTATTTGGTTTTTGTGGTTTCACTTAGTCTTTTGGATGCCAGTTATTGCCTACTGTGAGCCAGTAACTTTCAACTTTGCAATATTTCCGGTATTTATATACTGTATAGAATGATAAATTCATATATCAAGGTCTTGGTTAGTAGACAGTTGACTTGATAGCTTTCTAATGCCGAAATTACGTAATTCGTAAAAGCCTAATTTAGTAACGAGCAACCTTGCTAGTTGCTACCGCTCGTAGCCATGCTTGATTCAATGCTAATGAAAGTAAGTTCACGCTTGTGCGAGATAAACACATACTGTATTTTCGTGTGCAATATTAACGCGCATTTTTAAAAGTTTGTTCCCGCCAAGCGAATTTTGTCAGCAAATCAGCGATTTGCTAGATTAAGAGCATACTTTTGGCTATATAATAAGCATAGCTTTCGAAAAGCCGAAAAATTTTTGGAAATATGTATCTTAGTATATTTTAATACTGGATTGGTACAAAATCTAGGGCACATAAACGTGTTTTTACACCTTTGGGCATATTTGCTTTGAGAAAATGTGGGCACCTACTGGGTAGACAAAAAGGTAAAGAGAACATTGATTAGACTGATTTCTTGAGCTTCTGAGATGAAAAATTTTAAGCTCGTGGTAACCCGGCCTAAAACTCCAATAAAAAATCAGATTTTTTATACTACGACAGTATTCCAAATCTAATATGCTTGTTTAGGTTTTATGCCGCTAATTTGTTGCGCTATTTTTAAGCTTTTCCACAACTTAAGTTTTAGTTTTCATTATCGATTAAGTTCAAGCAATAGCTTTTTAGTTTTGGCACAATTTCTAACTCGATCCCTTATAATCCTGAAAAAGCATGCTGTGCGTTGCATGTTTCCCTTTTTCTGTTCAGTCACAATTTTTCTGTGAAAACATTATTTTCAAACTTTTTGACGACAAAATTTTGTCACTTAAGTCAACACTACTCAAAAATGCAATATAATACTGTAAAATCCTGCAAAAACGTGCTTTAGTGTGTTTTTTGATATTTTTGTTTGACTTAATAGATTCAATAATACACTTCTCAAATTTTTGTTCAGAGAAACTGCACGGAGCCCACAGTATTCTGGTGTGGAAACGATCCTACCTCTGGTAGCTGCATTCCTCTCGACCAGCGTTGCGACAATCACACAGACTGCTACGATGGGAGTGATGAATGCGACTGCCCTGGTTCTCTGCGCTGTTCCGATCAAAGCAGGTATGAAATTCAGTTCGTAACAAATTGAGTCGATTATAAGCGTTTTTACACCTCCACTTTTCAGGCCCGCATTTTTGGTCTTGCTGGCTGCTGAGTCGTGTCAAAAATGTTCCAAATTACCAAGAACCAGCCAATAATTAAATAGTTTATATGCTAGCGATATTTTTTGGTGCCTCCTAAACTCCAATTGGCATATTGTTTTTTGGAATTTGGCTCTTTTTTGGCATGACTCAACGATAACCAGGCCCTTGAATCAAGACCCGAGCCCAAAAAGTAGACTTGTAGAAACGCTTCATGGAGCCAGATTTTGATAACCCCCATACTTGAGGGTTAAGACCACGTCCAATTTCATTCAAAAATTAAAGTGTGAAAAAATTCTAACGATATTTTCAAGTTTTAAAAACTGTATTTAAGGAATTCAAGTCTAATTTAAAGAGCTTGAGGTCTGGCCTGTAGCTTTTTAATGCACATTTAATCTTTGGTGCCAGGGCCCCAAGAAGTCTTAAATGATACAGCCCCATGCAGTTTGTGTGCAATCGATTCAGCCACTTCGTGGACTGGCAGACTAAAGTTTTTTTTCAGGACTAAGGAGAAGGACATTGAAATGCCAATTCTGTAAAGTGATTTTGTTTTTAAGCCAAACTTAAAACAACTGTTCGAACCATTTCCGCCAGAATCTTTTCATTTCAGATGATAAATTGGGATTTAATGTACTGTTGGTGCATTTTGATGGTTTTGCAAGAATCCCTTTGAACCTTTGATCGTTTAAGCGTGCACTTTGTATATTTATTTACATAAATTTCCTTACGATCATTTTATGTGCTTATTCTGCATTGATTAACAATGTGGTTTATTACGTGTTTAAGTACCTGGTTTATTATCGTTTTACTGTGGGTTTAGTGGCCATGATTTTCACACGCCGCACGAACGAGTTTACGTGACAACCTGAAGAAGCCAAATTAATTTTCATCAAAAAAAAAAACAACAATTGGCTCAAATGCTTGTACTAGGTTTAATAATGGCTGCAGGCGTTGACTTGCGTAAACTGATATAACGGCTAACAGTAACTTTTACAATGTAGCTATGATAAATTGCGAGTGTAATCCAAACTATTGCTGACGTGAGCTGCTTACATGCGCAAACGTTAATTCTTTTTGTGAAAGTGCGCAAACTACCATTTTGGTATTTTGTTTCAAATATCGTTGTTTTGCTTAATCACTATAATATTTTAATGGCATCAGCGCTTGGATTTCCACTAAATAAACCTTTTCCAGTTTATCATTATGCTGTATTTAAATACCATTTCATCCATTCATCAATACTGGGTTTATTGGTTTTAGTGTGTTGAAAAAAAAACAGTGTTCGAAAGAGTTCTATTCAAAAAGACGGTTACCAAAACCTTCTGGCTTCTCGACTAATCAATCAATCGTTCATCTATTCCTATGTTTATCTATACCATAACTATGCTTATTATCTTTAATTATCGTATTCAAATAGACTTATTTAAATGAATAGAATATTATAACACCGTACAGGTCAAAAATAAAAATTTGAAAACCCTGCAGTCTGTTTCACCTGCAATCGGGATCATCAGAAGTGTCAAATTCAAATAGAATCTGGCCCACGCTCTCGAGCACTTTTTTAAATTGATTGAATTCAAACCCCACTCATCATAAACAAAATATTATTATAAAACAATAGTAAAGTTTGCGTAAAAAATAGTAAAATAATGTAATAAGAAACAATAATGTAGTAATAAAAAGGAAATTTAGAAAAATATTTCTAAAAGTCAATTTTTGTTATTATTATCCCTTTTTTGTTGATTTTAGCTCAACCACGCTTTTCCATTGTCGGTAGCATTTACTATGGTACCGGAAAATGAGGTTGCTTGAGCGTAGTGGTGGTGGTACTACCCGACCCCTTCCGAGGGATGGGGGCGCGGAGGAACTCCGCGGAGACCCAACAGTCTGGCCACACCCCAATGTCTGGACCATAGGTCAAGAATAGAGAGAGAGGAGCCAAGGATAAATTTACGAAGAGGTTCAGAGGCAGGGCAGTCGAGGAGCAGATGATTGAGGTCCTGTAGAGGGTGTCCACAGGCACTACAAGCAGAATTCTTCTACCGACTGGTTCTGAGAAAATATGAAGTTTAAAGAAGACTGTGACCATGACAGTGGAGGCGGGAAAGCTCACAGCGAATAGGGCGAGAAAGGAGCAGTTCCTCTGAAGAAACTTTGGGGACTTGGTGGTTAAGATAGGAGTTGGAGATGAGACGTCTGCAATTGTGGTACTGGAGATAACGGATTTTGGCAATGACTGGGGGGAGAGGGCATGGGATCGCATCAGTGGGCAGGGAGGCACCAGCTTTGGCAAGTAAATCCGCATTTTCATTACCGGAGAGACCAGCGTTTCATTACTTGAGCGTCGCGAGCAACTTGGAGCCTTTCCGGGAAAAGAAGTTCTACATCCAATTTCACTTTTTTCAAACACTTTTTAATACACATCTTTTGATTATTTTAGTGCACTATGAAGACTAACTTTGGCAATGCAACATTGCGATGTCACATAGCTAGAAAAAGCTACTGGCATGGCAGTACAACCTTGTGAAAAAAATGCATGTTTTTATGCATTTCAAAATGGGTATGCCCCTATTGGCCACAAAAACGTCACAAGTTTCACACGTGATAAAATTAAAGTCTTGTCTATCATCTTCTCTTTCAATCGCAACTTTAAGATTCTTAATTTAGCATTGCTTTCCTAGTTGTTTTCCACCATTTCCATAGCTTTTCATATTTTTTTTTTGTAAAATGTGGTTATTGCCCCCTGAGATAACTTGAACCGATTGCATAACATAAATTCACTAATATGTACGAATTGACATCAATTTTACAGTAATAAGCCAACTGTAGGAGTTTTTGCATTTATGCCGCTAAAGGCAAGCATTTTACAAGTTCAGCTCTTTATTACTCAAAACTTTTGATTCTATTGCTGATTACTTCAAATTTTCTTTTAAACAGTGTGTAATCTTAAGGCCCATCTACCGAAAACGTTTTGACGCATACAAATTGTCGCTGCCGTGCACGACAAACGAGAAAACTCAAATTTGGGGCAAGTGGTCTGAAAAATGGGTTGGCGAGAACGTTATTGTAAAATTTTCAGAAATTGCTTTGAAATCTTTCAGACATAACGAAAAATTCATCTCATGCCATAGCTGGCAATTTGAAATCTAAAAAAAAATTTTAGTTCTTGCCCTAGTGTACATGCCAACTTTCATAATAACTTGTCATTATTCTTTTGTTACCTATTAACATTTTGATTAACCATTGTACTGCAGTTACCATATTTAGCGTACACCTGCATTTTGTGCGTAATAAGTGAAAAACGCGACTGCTGAACCAACTTTTTCATACAAAAGCCTTTAATTGCTCTGGTAGATGTGCTTAAACATTTTTTTTTAAAAGCCTCAGGTGGCCAGAGTAACTGCACTAGGGTGTATCTTAAATTATCTTGAAGTTTTAAACCAAAATTTAACCAAAATGTGTTATTGGTCCAAGATTCCCCATGCCGTGGTTACTTTGGCCATCAAGGTTTTTTTTTTTTAAACAAACAAGGATTCAAATGAAAAAAAATTTTAATTTGTTTTCGAGTTTACACTGTGACTTCACTTTCTGTTAATCTAAGGGGGATCGAAAGGTATGAGCTAGTGAACATGAAACTATGGTTCCTGTTTCCCCATTTTACGGTACCTACGTCTAAACACTTAACTACACATCGCTATTCACCGTAGGTTTTAGTTGATGAATTCCGTATTCAAACACAATTGCTTTGGCCAAGATTCGAACCTGGGATCATGATCAGCAAGATTTAAAGCCAATTCACTTAACCACCGCACCAACACCACTGTTCGACAGGGATTGAATTTTTTCATTCCAAAGAAATTTTCGTTTCAGTTCAACCAAATGCGTTAGCGCGGCCAGCATTTGTGACGGAAAAGCAGATTGTCCGGATGGAGAAGACGAGCTGACGTGTGCCATGTATGTCTGTCCCAACAACAAAGAAATTGTCGAAACAAAACTGTGCGACGGGATCAACGATTGCGCTGACAATATCGCCAGCGATGAGTGCAACTGCTCTTCCACTTTTGTTTGCGACACTGGGCTGTAAGTGATTATTACGATGTTGGATACACTGGTTTTGAAGAAAGGGCATTGCTAATACTATCTAAATGCCCGCTTTTGTCTTTTTCTTTTTTTTTGAAAAAAGCTGATTCGACAACAGTGTAAATCGAAAAAAGAAACTAAATGCTTTGCTAAAAAATAGGCTTGTTAATTTTCTTCACAAGAGATAATTTGGATAACGTTACCAAAATAGAACGTGATTTATCCAATGTTTCCTTAGATTTCTTGTACCGGTAACTTTAGTTTATTTCTTCATAAATATCTGACAAATTTTTATGTTGATGCTTTGTACCGTCCGGTAGCATACCGGTACCATATTTTCTTGAATAAAACCCGTGGCTACTATTTCTAGTCAAGAGCGGCTTTTATTTAAGGACGGTTTCTGTTTTTTATATGCACGTATCGTCTTAAACTTGGTGTCCAATGCGCATTCAAGTTAATTAATTTTACTAAGTTAAAATTGTAGCTGAATTGTGTATTAAGAAGCGGTTTTGTCCTTTGCGGCTTTTATTCAAGGGCGGCTTGTACTGCTTTTTTTTAATCGATTCGAGGGCGGCTTCTATTCTAATGCATACGGTATTTTATTTTTAAAATGGCAAAAGTAGCTGTTTAAACGTAAATAAAGTAACCCGGATCTATTCACTTGTTATCTGAATCTTCAGAACCCATTTTGGATTGTTGCTTGTCCCATAATCAAATAACTGTTCACATAATTTGCACTTGCAATTACTGGTATTAATAATATAATTAACTAGTAATATTAAGTTATTGCTGCCACTGCAAGCCTAAGCAACTATTCATTAAATTGGTATGCGTTTTCTTCGAAATTTTTCTTTGACCAAAACTTGTTGTTATTGAAAACTGCTTTAAATTTAATTTTGAAGGATTTGAAAATCTTTTTTAGCTATAATTAGTTGAAAATTTGTTATCGTTGGTCAGTTTCAAATAAAAACTCTGGTAGCCTAGCAAAGAAGCTTAAAGATTAGCTTTCGTGATGGCTCTTGATTGCAAAACTGGATTTAATTTAAATCTTGGCCGTAGTCTTGTTGTGTCCTTTAATAGAGGTATTCACGGTATCTATTTGATGGCATGGCACAAGTAACCAATTTCAGAAAACGTCAAATAGTCAGGCGGAAAATTTGAGACCTCAAAAAATGTTCCGTTGATCCGACCGGATTCATCTAAAATGAAAAGCGCCGACATCGCTTTCTCGCCACAAAATTGCAACAATCATTAAATAGACAAGATTATCTACTTTTCTGAAAAATTTGTCTCTATTTCACAGTTGCATTAGTAACAGCAAGGTTTGTGATGGCGAAAAAGACTGCCCTGATGGGACAGATGAATGCGACTGCGTGGGCGAAGATGGAACCTCTTCTTTTTATCGTTGCGAGGGTAGTCGCATTTGTATTGAACGAAATCGCGTTTGTGATGGGAAGTTGGATTGCGGAAATTACGTCACGCCTGAAAATGCAACAGCCAATCAAAGGTGAATAAACTTGTAAATAAACCACTTTAATTTACGTAATTTTTGTCGTGCATCCATTCATGATTGACCTAGCTTTTTCCCATCAATTACACGAACCTACGTACTACGTATGTGCTACCGGCGTTTTGAAAGTATTTAATTGATGTAATTCAATGGATCTTTTTAAGTACTGCTTTTCTCCTATTTCACAAACGCCAATTTTTGGGAATTATCACGTTACAAAGAAGTTCATGAAATGAATAAGATAGCAAATTTTTTCAAACTAAGACACTAGCTATTTTGGTTGGGTTTTGGCTGTGGTTCAAGGTGTAATTATGAACTAATTTGTGTATCTGTAGTGCCACGTTAAAATGATTGAAGAACTAATTAACATTTGTTGTGTTACCCCAGCTATGCACTGTCTTGCTTAAGCTTTGGTATAAAGCTGCTTAATGTAATGGAAATTGGAGAAAGATACCTCTGGATAGTTGAAAAATGTTTTGATAGCATTATTGTAATAGTACAGTAATTACATTTTGATTCACCAAAGTTGTTTTGGCTAGAATACTGTAGGGCATCGTTCAATCTTCTAGTCAATCTGCCCACTTGTCTACCACACACGGTGGAAGCTTCTTAATCACCCTGCCCCTTTTTATTGGTGAACGTCAAGCTGGAAAGTTTTGAATACCAATTTATATCGTCTTACGTTTGACACGACCGAGAATCAAACCACAGTCTACAATTAAAGAATTCAGTTTAATTGCTTTTACAGTTAATAAATATGCTGAGTTGTTACTGTTTTCGCAAGTTGTCTATTTCAACAACGCAATGGTGATGTAATTTTGACGTCATAGGAGCCATTACGTCATGGACTGCAGTGATGAATCAGCTGAAAATTGCGCTAGCCATTTCATGTGCGCTGATGCAAAAGAGATGCTTTTAACCGGAATCATTAACCGAGATTTGAAAAGTTGTGTCACTTCTATCGAACGCTGCGACGGACGATCTCAGTGTGATGATGCTAGTGATGAATGTGATTGCCACGACTCGGTAGCATGTCCTTTGCCAGGTGAAAAACCTTGTTTTTTAGTTCGATGCGTCTAGCAACTGTTGAATAATTTTTTAGAGCGTATAGATCACAGACGAAACAGGCTGTTGGGGGTTTAGGTTATTGTTTTTTAGAATTTTAAATTTTATGGTCTGTTGGATGATTGAATTCTGTGTTTTTTTTGTTTGTTTTTTAAGTGTTTGCTCATAAAAATTTTTTTAAAGATTGAATTCTGTTTTGTTTTTTTTTATATTTTTTTTATGAAGTGTTTGCTTGCTTGGTCACAAAAAAAGTAGAACCGATCGTTTGGAGTAGTTTATTTTTATAAACCAATTTTATATATGAGTTTCAAATACATTTCTATGCCAGTTCACTATAAATATACCACGGCTTATTATCTTTCCGTAAACAATTTTGGTTACATAAAGGTGGTTAATGAACCCAGATTAAGCAATTTTTTTACCGCTCAGAATTAGCGCTATGTTGAAAGAACCAATCAATTTAATGGAAGCAATTTAGCTATTGAAAAATCTTATCCGAAGTTATCCAGCCAAAATATTTTCATTTCCGGGATCACACGGTCAAGTTTTTTGCACAATTTTTTGCATCGGTTTAAGTATTAATTTTTTCACATTTTTTGCATAATTTAAAGACATATTTAAAGCGACGGTTTGACTATTTTTTAAATCATTGTGAAACAAATAAAATCCAAGAATCATTAGTTGAATGAAGTAAGCTCAATTTGTTTGAGATAACACTTCAAATATATATTACGGTATTTTGGTCGTACTGTATCATTTTTGCCATATTTGCTTCTAAATTTAGGAAAAATGGCTGTCTTTGGTCTGCTGCTTTAAAATGACTTGCGGTTATACAACTTAATGCAGGTCCTGTAATTTTGGCAATGAATTCTTATTATGGGAAAATTGATATTTTTAACAATGCTGCGTCTGAGACAAAACTTAATTAGTATTTGAACTACCTGCTGCATTCATGCGCTTCTTGGATCCAAAACGTGTCGCCGATAATATTTTTAAACGGTCTAATGAACTTTCTGATCCAAAATCTTCGGAGAACTTCTTCAGATTATTTTGTTATGAAACCACAGTGCAAAATTTTATTTGAAAATGACACGTAAGACAGTTTTTTTATTTTTTTTTATTAAAACTTTAGGCTAAATGACAACTTTGTTAGTGAGTTTATATTTTTGCAGCGGTAATTTACGGTATTCGGTGTTTTAATTAACTTGAAAAGCGAAGTTTTTCCATCAAATTTTCCATTTCCTTTGCCGTCATACGATGCTTACATTACACCCGTATGTAGTTTCCTATTCATGTGCCAGATACATCGATACAGCGTGCATTAAGCGCGTCTCTGCGCAAACTTGACTGTTTGATGACCTTCTGAAATAGTGTTGGCCTTAAAAGGAAAGCAAAGAGTGCAATGTGCAAAACTGCAATGGTTCAGACATTTTAAATTGGCAACAATTTTTAGGTTGGCTCTACACTACATTTTGTTAGAAATTGCAATTGACAATATAACTTAAATTTGACCAAAATTTTTTGTCATTTGAGGGAAAAAAACTTCATCAATAAATTACAAAACATTTCCTACTGAGGTAGCGTTAATCAGAGGCAAGTTCTAGAAAATTTTCAGCGACTTTTACCGAATTTCGGATCTTTTTTGCTCCCCTATTTCGCTCTAAGCTTTTTGTGCCTTTTCTGCTTTTTTGCATTTGCTTTGTGAAAGATAGCGCTAAAAATCCTCCTTTCGATAAAACTGCTAAGACAAGAAAATAAGATAAAAAGACGAAAATCTTCAAGATGAATAGTTAATCACAAAGTTAATTTCTGACCCATTTTGCTATTGCAACGTTTTCGTGCGGCAAAGTGATTCACCAAAAAAACACGACTTATTTTTCACGCTTCAATTTCTTCGAGTTGATTAACTTCGAAACTATTTGCATGCTCCCTTCCATCACTACTGGTTAGAAAACTGGTTCCATTTGTATTTTCAGACAATTTTAATGAACCTGCAAAACGCTGCATGCTTCGTCGCAATTTCTGCGACGCGACCGAGGACTGTAGTGGCGGCCTGGACGAAAAAACAATTGGATTCGGTTTCAAATGCAGGCCAGGACTGTCTCACACTCAAACCACTGCTTGCATTCTTCCTCAGTATATGGTCGAAGATGGAATAGCCGATTGTGGTAACGAAGCTGATATTTGTTACCGGAACGGAAAATGGAGGTATGCATGTCCGAGGAAGATTTTAACTACTTCAAATCAATCAAATCTTTCATTATACTCGTCATATTACGCCGAAGCTTGTAACCAGTTGGCTGGGTCCATCTCCGCGTCATTGCGCCCGGGCAACACTACTCCTTTCAAAAAAATGTCGCAGCTGTGGCAAATCGTTGGCAACACTGTGTCTAATTTGACCGGCCCGAGATTGGAACCTCAGACCTCCCGCTCTATAGACAAACGCCTTACCTCTCGACCGACTAGCCGGTATTTTTAATTTTGTTAAAGAATTGATGAATTAAAATTGAATAGAAGGTGGAACAATAAAGCCTTTTCACAAATCAGTCAAATATTTAAAATCAATACAATTTACATTAATAACTAATGCTAAAAAATTGGTTTCGAAGGACCGTTATCAGTATTTAATGTCAATAGATTTCGAATAGGAAACTGACGATGCCCTGTAAGACCGAAATCGATTTTACCATTAGTTTTGTAATATATCTATTTTTGAATATTTGACTGATTTTGTGAAAGCGGTGATTCCTCCATCTACGAATCGTATGTACAAAATCGTCATTTGGTGCCCCTTCTGTTTGGTTTCGATTCTTGTGTTCCCCCATCGATAATCACATTAAAACGGAATATATTCTAATGCAGTTTAAATAATTTTTTGTATTTTGAAGCTGCTTGTCAGTTGTCAGTTAGTCATCTCCGGTGATGTAGTTCAGCTTCATCCATTTTCCGCCCTAGGGTATTTTTAAAACCTTGTCTAATCCTAGGATTAAGCGAATTAAAACCGGTATATTTCATTATAATATTAATTAAGTTAATAGCTATTTTAGTACGAATGGAACTATACGTACCTTGGTTTAAGAAACAGTTACTATATGGAATATCAAATAGAAATTAATGATAAGCTATAGACAGTATCCAGAGTCTATGAGGCACAATCAAACTTATGATTAACAGCCTAAGACATACTGTTTCGGAATCGACTTTCGTCTTCTGTTCCTCGTCAGCATAGCTTGGACTACAGGTACGAACATGAGCGTAAAAAGGCAAAGAATCGCAAATTAACCAGATCATAGCAGATTTTTTTTCACGCAATCACAACATTACATATTTTTTTCAAGTGATCACAATAAGAGATATTCCAGTTCATTTCAAAATAATTTGAATTATCATGCCTTAGACAGCTGTTTCGCCCAGTTTCAGGGCTCTTCAGTACGGCTGGCAAGGCCAGAATGACCCATGTCACCGGTGATAAAAATCTTCAAAACATACGTCTTTACCAGTTTATCAATTAATGAATAAACCTTTACCGATTATGGTTATGTTATATAAATAAGAAATAAATAAAAAAATCTGTGAAATCTGGTTATTTTGCGATTCTTTGCCTTTCTACGCTCGTGTTTGTACCTGTAGTCCTAGTTATACTGACGAGGAATAAAAGACAAAAGTCAATTTACAAACAATATGTCTTAGGCTAATAGTCGTAGGTTTGATGGTGCCTCTAAGACTCTGGATACTGTCAAAAGCTTATCATTAATTTCTCAGTACATTGTTCTTAACAAGTAAAAATTCTTTTCTAATTAAGAACAGAAAATCGGCCAATATGAAAATAAAAAAAATTTTTGATTTCGGTTCTACTGTAGTAGCAGCCATCATATACTTTTTTATTCAAACAGTTTGAAAGAGAATGTGATGTTTCCGGTACCAAAAAATATTGCAAAATTAAGTTTACTGAGACAAAAACAGTATTTACTGTATCTGTATTTACAGCATGTCAAAGTATTAAATGAAAATCTGTTGATGATAATAGGGTTCCGAGCTGAAATCTACTATTCTAAGTCGCAAAAAAAGCTTTCATAATCTTCAGAAATTGTTTTTACTTGCACAAATTTGGTTTTGGATTTGGTAGCACTTTATTTTATTTACAAACCATTCAAATTTTGTCAAATTTGATTTTATTTTGCGCTAAAATGGTTATGTTATTGCTATTCACTTCATGTTTTGATATGTGCAATCCAAACAGTGTTAATTATAGGACATTTGACTTTTCAAAACAACTTTATTGTTCTAGATGTTTCCGCTGCGTGGACAATTCAATGATAATAGCGGACGAACAAGTTTGTGATGGCATTGTTGACTGCCCAGATCTCTCCGACGAATGCATGTGCTCCCGCGAAAGACCTCAAGTTTGTGATTTTGTTTGTGGAATGGATGGCACGAATACATGCTCTAAAGGTATAAGGAAGTAATACAATAAAATAGTGGAAATTAATATTCAAAAGTGCGAAAGACACGTTCATAATTCTAGAACTGTCGACCTTTTGATTATTAAAAATCAGAGCCAAACTCAAAAGCTGAGTTTATTTTTTTGGCTCAGAATTTTTGGTCAAATGGCCCGAATTTGTAAATATTTTTTCTGGCTGGAGAAAAATAACTTGAAGCCATTTTGACGACTGCAAGCGCAATAATTTTAGGGTTTGTGCGCTAAATAATGTAGAATTTTTTTCGAATTTTTTGTCATTTTGACCAAAACGGCTTTTTTTCGATTATTCAATTAGCATTTACGTCAATAGCCGAAAAAACTCGCTCAGAGATAGATCCAAAATTACAATTATACGAATGCTCGAAATGCTTTTTACTTGAAACGGGGCTAAGTCTTCCGTCTTTGAACGTCGACCTTCTACACAGTTCTAAAAACATCAAATTTATTTTTTTCCCAAAACGATTGTTTTTGTTTCGCGTATTAGCCATTACGTTATTTTTGGCAATACTTTCCACCATTTGCATCCATTATGTTCTTGATGTTGCTTAATATGAAACTCAAAGATTTTGGCAAGCAGTTAAACTATTTTAAATTGTTTTTAGCATGTGATAGGGACTTTTTCATCAAAAAGTAAACTTGACAAGACAATATTTTTGGATATTGTTAATTTGCTTTGTTGTTAATATTGTTGATTCACAAATTTACTTTCTTGAACTGTCTTAATGCATTACAGGAACTATAAAATGCGAAAATTCACCGGATAACAACAATTCCAGTTTCTCAGAAAAAGGCTACATTTCGTTTTCTAGCATTTGCAATAGTGTTAACGATTGCCCATTAGGCTCTAGTGATGAATTTTTTGATGAAAACTCCTGTTTGAGAGAAATGGAAAGTGTACCGGATATGACTTGTCCTGTAGGAGGAATTACCAACCCTCTAAGGCCCCTCTATGCTTCCCGATGTGATGGCAGGTATGGTGTTTATGTTTGTTTTAAGGTGATTCTTTTAAGATTTCACTTTTTAAGCGCATTATTATTATTTTTTTTTTTGAGGAGAAAAAGTGGTCAACTTTGATGGTAACTAATTTTAAAGCGATCTCCTTGCAAGAACAATATGAAGAAACAAAACAACTTTACGTTTTTTTGAACAGCAAATGTCTATGAAAAAGAAAGTATAGGAATTCTTCGCGCTCTTTTCAATTCAAAAAAAATGTACCATTGGCTATTCTTACGGACGCGTTCCTCCCCTTGTTTTTAAAGCGCAAATCTTAAACTACGCATTTAGGTTTCTACTAGCACGGAAATTTTTACTGCCAATTAAGTCTAGGTGATTAATTGAAATTCCTGGGAAGAATTTTTTTAATAGAACCTAATTCAGATACTGGAAACAAAATTTTGTCAACGTTCCACATTAATAGTCTTGTATTTCAGACCGGAATGTTCGGACTTCGCGGACGAATGTGACCCCAAAAATCCTTGTCCTGTGGTGCCCAAATTTTGCGAACGTGTTTCTGACGCGGATCTTACGTTGTTAAGAGGAGGAAGAAGATTTCTTTGTTCAAAAGGTTAATGAATAAAGTTCGAATCAAAATTTTGTTGGTTGTTTCTTTACTTAAAGGGGTTTAAGCGTCCAGATTATGTCTGAAAGATTAAAAAAGAAAACCTTCGCAACATGTCTTCACCAATTTTCAGTATTCTGCAATCTATTGTTTTTAAGATATTTCATTTTAAAAGTAGAGATCTCTTTTGGCGTCGTTGCCATTAAATTTTAATGCTTTGGAATCTTACTTTCTCGAAGTTTCTTTATTTTGCAAAGCTGCACACTGCTGAAGCCTTTCGATCATATTCTTTCAAAATGCTTGTGAAAATTTACTTCATACATGATTTGAGAAAGTTTAGATTTTATGTGGCAACACTGCAGGGATATATTATTTTTCAATGTCTTGAAAGCTGCAATTTGGTGATGATACGTTGAGGAAGCTTCTTTATTTTTTGCACGTAATCCTATAGCTGGATGCTAAACTCCCCAACTGTGGTTGTTTTTTTCTCTAGTATGTTATCTTTTGCGCAGCGTTCTGGGGTTATCCCAATGGTGAATAACGTAAATAAAAGGGTAGTTACTGTGCTAATATTTTCTAAATTTAGATTTTTTTGACTTATTGCTCAATTTCGATTTGGCTGTGCCAATAACGATATTTTGCAATACATGGGTGCCTTTGTTGGTGAGTGGGTTGAATGCAGTTTTGAAAGTTTGTTTTGAAAACAGTATAAAGAGAGTCCTTACGCCTTATTTGCAGACAAACGCTGTAACCAGCTCTCCAAAACAGTGGCGTATCCAAGAAGGGAAGGGCTAATGGGGAGAAGGGGAGGACTGAAGCCCGTCACTAAAAAAGTTAGCCTCGTCACTAAGGAAACTTAACCCAAATGCGTATGTTTTTGAACATGTTTTGAACTTGACCAGAAAGCAAGTAAATGGGATGAAGAGGTTAAGTAATTTAATTCCGTCAAAAAGCCTCCACTGTAGTTGTTTCAAATGGCTCCCAGACCCCCGTAGCCTCTAACGGCTGGGGCTTCGCTCTCAGTGTCTCGTCTGTGAAATGCCGATCAAATTTTATGTTTGGGTTCAAGCCCCCTCCCCTTATAAAATCCTGGTTTTGCACCACTCTGAAAGGCTCTAAGCTTTCAATACAGTTGACATTACGACTCTATGTTCATATGCTTGCATGCCCCAGTATTTAAACATTTTTTCTTGAAATTTTGTTTGATTTAGGATTTGTGAACACGAGCAAAACTGACAGTTTTTTTGGTCTACCCGGGGGGCTGGTATGTAACGGTGTTATCGACTGCGCTGTACACGGCGAAGATGAACTTTTCTGTCCTCAACGGTACACTTGTGAAACAGGTGAGTTAATCAACTTTTCCATGTGTTGTCCGAATTTTTGCTAAACTTCGGTATGTAGCCGAGTGAAGTGTACAATTGAATGCTGAAATTTTCAGAATACTAATTTTTAAAACTTTTAGGTTAACCTGAATTTGAATTCTTTCCGCTACTAAATTATTGGTCCAGCTCCTTCCTTATGCAAATATTTGTTGAAATAACTTTGTTGTCTTAAAAACTAATTGTAACTGACCATTTCACTGCCGCTTCCGAGTAAAATAATAATACCATTAAGTGAAAAAGGTGATGAGCTTAAATTTCAACTAATTAAGAATTGAATCAGAGCTTTTCGATTTTTCGTTTGGAGAATTCTGCAATAGGTTAGTGTTAACGTGCCAAAAACCGTTTGAAATTTTGTTTTCAGGAGATAATATGAGCAGTATAGACGTGCGACAAAAGTGTGACGGACGTGCAGATTGTCGTGATGGATCAGATGAGATGAATTGTACGGAGGTGAGTCGTTTTTACTTTTCGAAAGAATTCGGTTTTAAAATATTTTGATTTCTGACATGAACGATAATACAATGCAACTTGATAATGGTGATACAAACATCAAAATTGACCACACTCACAGAACCATAAGTCAACTCGAAATATGAATCTCTTTGCTTAATTTATGGGGCTCACTAGTAGAAACTCGAAAGACTAACGTACTTGTGAAGAAGATGGTTTGAAAGTTCGATTACTGGGCTGGTCTAATGAGAAGCATTGTTGTCATCGGCTTTCCATCACCTCAACATTTTTACCTCACGTAATTGAAAAGAAAGGGACCACAAAGTTGTAGCATTAGGAAGTCCATCCAAGCTGAATGGGTGCAGTAATCACGTATTACAACAAAATTGAAAAGGAACACCATTTAAAAGGTACAATACGAAAACAATCGAGCAAACATCAAAATTCACAGAAAACATTATCAAAGCTGAATTATGTTGCCTAACGCAACGATTTGGAAATAGGCTCTATATTCAACAATCTTTACACATTTGTGTAATTCAGTAAATGGGAAAGATTTAATGACTTGAGGTGTACTACAAAGGACTACTTTTGTGTTTCAGTATTTTTATTGCGAAAATGGGGATCCATTATTTGTTCCGAAATCCGTTCGTTTTGACGGGAGAGATGACTGCTCGGATAAAAGTGATGAGTGCCCAAAAGAGCAGTTGGAAGGGGCCTTTGCATCGAAAGCTGAAATGATTGCTAATCCGTTCCTTAGCGCCCTCGTATGGATTATGGCTACAATATCAACAGTCGGTAAGAGGTGCAAGTACTCTAATCCAGTGAAATTTGTAACTTAGCCACAAGCATAAAACTTGAACGAAATCGGGGTTATACGAGTAGTAGCAAGGCCTTGCTCGTGGGTCAAATATTTAATACTGTGAGATTTTTCTGCAGTTTTAATTCACTTAGTGCTATTGGAGTATGCAACATCTTTAACGTGCAACATCAGAATTGTTTTGAAGTTCTAAAATTTTTTTTTTTTGTGCTTGCGCTTTGGGGTTGAATGGTTAGAAACTCAATACTGTTAGCAGCACCAAAGCTCTGTATTTCAGCCTGAGACACCCTAGTTGCATTAAGACAAAAAAGAGAGAACTGCTATACAATCAATATGTTTTTGCAGGGAACATTGCCGTGATAATCCATCAAATCATGATATTCGTCAAACACAAGAAACATGGCGGCCAAAACGTGGCTCTTTGCAATAGAGTAATGATTCTCAATCTGGCCTGTGCCGACCTTTTGACCGGAGTATACTTGTTTATACTTGCCGGAAAAATCTTGCATTTTTCTGGTGCTTATTGCCATCAGGACAAGTTCTGGCGGACCAGCACCGCCTGTGCTGACTTGGGCTTGCTGAATTCAATAGCGACCGAATCAGCCGTGGTTATCCTCGTCATAATGACAACCTACAGGTTACTCAGTTTTGTAATTTGGATGTATTGGTGGTTAAATAGTTAATGTGAGCAGTGACTAGTGGTTAAATATTTTAATTGTAAAAATTACAGTCAAAGTGAATGAGATTAGTGTTTTTCAAACGTTTCGGTCCTCTCCTGGTGTAATTATCAACGTACAGTTAGTTAAAACTACTCAAAAAGTACACGCTAGTTAGGACGGAAATTGCAGGTTAGGCAAAATGATTTAGCTTAGCTGGGATCCCGAGCATGTATTGTAGAATGTGCATTGCACAGAAGCAGTACTTCAGTAATCAGTAAGCTCAAATCGATAACTTAAACCTGATTTTTGCAGATTGTTAGCAGTGTACAAGCCCTTCTACACTACTTCGGTTAGACCGGAGAAAGTAGCGCTGCTTTGTGTTTCGAGTTGGATATTCGTCATTTCGCTCATGATGATTCCTCGACTGCACGGGTGAGGGTTGCCATTTATCTTTTTTTTACTTCTTGCTTGTTCCACTGCTCCTAGCATTTTGTTGCTTTCACTTTCATTCATACCTGTTGTAGTGTAGTTCTCGCAGTATCTGAAGAAACAAACAAACTTAGGGTTGGTTGGGCCGAGTGCTCAGAAGTGTGCATGAAGCGGTGCTCCAGCGGTGAATCAGTCCACCGGTAGTTAGGGAGATTTTTGGGGAGAACGGTTGCTTGTGGACGGCTTGCACACACGTCGGTGGAATTAAGAGATTTGGTTGCTGCTGATTATTGAGAAAGCTAATTGGCTTTAAATATCGTGTGGCTAAGAAAAAAATCTATATGAATAAAAGTTTTGTTTTGTTTTACAGGTTATCGGGTTATTTTAGTGACACAGCTTGGTATCCGTTGCCATTCTTTGACGGCGATGTGGTTAATAGATCGACAATAGTCAAATTTATTCAAAGATACAACGTTATAACTGGAAACATTAACTCAACAACAGGTCATTTTTGCTTATCAAATAGAAAAGTAAAAGTCAAGGATTTGCATGTCATGTGATAGATCTTCGTTCATAACCAAAAAGTTGCTAAATTGCTGAATCACGCTAAATCTTTATTACGATGAAGTTTCACTTTTTGGCATTGACTTGCGAAAACTTTAAAGAACTGTGAACGGAAAACCTAAAGTGACCCAAAAGAGAAAAAAAATCTTTTAAAGTACGTAAATCAAACAATTTTTGTGAGTAATATCACATCGATATGAGTTCTTTTTTGAGTGAAATACGACTTTTGCTTTTACAGAAAACAATTGGTTATCGGTGGAGAAATTTGTTCAAGAGAAGCATTTCAACGAGTCTCGCTTTGCTCTGTTTGGGTACTACAGCAAACACAGCGTTTGTATCCCTAACATGTTAGCCGGATATGGAGATGCAGGAGTCGGATTTTCTGCTTTCATCACTGGTTTCAACCTATGTGCTTTCTGCTACGTCGTGACAGCCTATATTTTCATCTACAAGGGTGCTGTTGAGAAAACCGGAGGGATGAATAAACAATATTCTATCAGTGAGTTCAATTGTGTGAACCAGGCACTCAGCTTCTACCGAACCACACCAACGCACAGCATTTTGTGGGGTTCTGTTTGCAAGTCTTTTGTCATGCTGGAACATCACAACGGGTAACAAGCTTGGCCCCAATGGAAATAAGCTTAAAGTGTCTTTTCCACGGACACAACGGCGTATTGCCAGTTCAAGAATCGAACCAGGGGTCAGCAACCTTTTGATCACTAGCTCGATGCTCTGTAATAAGCTATCGCCGCCGCTGTGAGTTAATAGTGTGGCTGACAAAATGTGAAGTGCTTCAAAAAGTCTTCAAAAATAACCCATGGTGCAATTGGAAGAATTTAAAACATTTTACGGTGTTTTCAAAAAAATTAGGTAAAGATTGTGGATCATAATTTGTCCAAAGGTTTCAAAGTATCTTACGGGATAACCGCAATTTTAGTATTTTATGGATTATTAAATGAAACAATTGGAAGATTTTAAAACATTTCAAGGTGTTTAAAACATTAACAAAAAAAAAACACTTGAAAAAACAACTACCAAGCATTGGTCATTATGCAAAGAAACAATATTTTAATAATTTTTTTTTGTCGGTATTGTGCAGTACTTTTGAACAGAAAATCAGAAGAAAAAAATTCGCTAGATATTTAGTTCTGTTCTTTAGTTTTTACATCACTTTTCCTAAAGCTGTCTTTGTGAATTGAAGATCAAAAAATTGCTTTTTGTGATTATTTTGCGAATGTTTTTGTTTGACTCTTTTTTTGTATTTGTTATTTTTCAGACAACTCCTACGTGATGAGATCATACTCTACGAAGCCACTGACTGGCGATAGAGAGTCGAGCAAAAGCAACATCATTCGAGCTTCAAGCTCTAAATCCACGGCTATGCAGCGGCGAATATACAGACTGGTCGCCAGCAACCTTGCCTGCTGGTTACCACTGACAATTATGGCTGTTGCCAACCTTTTCGGTGCTAAACTATCAAACGACGCGTATGCAGTGGCAGCTATAGTTTTGTTACCCATAACAAGCGCGCTAAATCCGCTAGTATATTCCAATTTTGTGTCTGTCGCTTGGGTCAAGATGAAGCAATTTTGCTTGTGTATGAAGCGAAAAGATGATGCTCAAGCTCAAGATCCTATGCCTGTTACAGATCGAAGTCAACTCTCAACAAGCGTTAAAAGTGCTAAAGTTTAGCTTTTGTTATTGTGATAAAGCGAGTGTTACGCTAATTTCATGAAAGTTTTCAATTCTAAAACTTGCAGAGATCAGTAAAGCTTTGAGCTTTGCTCTTTTGAGAACTTGATGCAACTGAGAGAGATTCAATTTGTTTTTGTTTTTTCTCAAAAATGCGTTTGTAAATGGATGAATAATGACACAACCATCTTACTTACACCAACAAATTTTTGCAGCAGTGCTACGCGGCATTAGCAGCCAACTGCACTGCAATCAAAATTGATCGGGTTTTGAAACTTTCACGCCTCACTGCATAGCATACCTTGCCACTTCTTCATTCCAGTGTCTTGTATTTTAATTTTTACTAGTGTTAGTTTTTTTTTTGCGATAGTTGCTGAACACGAGTCTGCGCAACGACGCAAAGTCAGTTGAAATGGTCCAATCAATCGCAATTTTGTTATAAGAACGATCGTGATGTAAAAAAATTCACATTCGTTTTTTGCTGCATGAATCGAAAGAGATCATGTCAATAATGTTGTGTTGAGTTAGGCATAATCAAGTGTGACAGTTACATTTTACAAAACCTCAAATTTGAAATGCTCCTGGAAAATAGCTTGCATTTTGACGTTTGTGTTACTTTGGTTATTTATTTCGTGTTTGTTTTGAGAAGTGCACAAGGTTTTGCTTTATAACTACTGTAAAACTGGACAAATTTTACGTTATGTGAAGTCTTTTAACAGTACGAAGAGATCTAGAGCGAAAGTCTATATAGCTGCAATTAGCAACAATCACATTCATATTGTTACTAACTTACTATCGCAAAAAAGTTGGCAATTGTAATAACGACAGGTCCCCTCATATCAGCATTTGAAAGTATAAGACAACAAACCTAACCTTTCGTATTTTTAATGAGTTATTAAGTCGCGATTGTTGTAAAATAACTGTAGTTTCAAAAAATTACTGTAAAAAAGAATCCACTTTTTTAACATTTTTTGATATGAATTTGTCAGTTTTGTAATGTTTTCTATTATGTGCCATCTTTGCTTGCTAACAATGCACTGTTTTGTAAAAAAAAACGACTACTTTCTTGCCAGCTGAGCCGTGAGAAGATATCGGATGCGATTTCGTTTTGGGCAAACTTTCAACCGCTTTGGAGGATTAGATTCTTGATTTTTTTTAGATGATCCCACCATGTCATCTTTTGCTCTTAAGTTTTCACCTTATTTTATGCGGCTGCTAAGTCTATTTTACACGTGCACCAAAAATATACACTCGTAAGTGGGAGGTCATGAAATCACCAAATTAGGTATGCGATTTGCTGTTCATCAAATGAAAAAAGTTTTTGAGTTTATGACGTCATCGTAGTAAAGTCTGGGTCAGTTTTTGGTAAAAGTGGCGTAATAGGTGGTTCAAATACTGCATATGTTTGTCCGTTTCATTTTGAAACTTAAGATGCTTAAATCACATTGATTAACGTCTTATAACATCGTTTTAATATGGGCCAAAAATATAAATCAAAAATTGTGAAATGGTTATGGCAAACCTCAGATCGGGAAACATCTATTCACCCAGCTAGTTTAAGTTTTCAGGGTTTGAATAAATTTGACTCAACGTCAACCTAGTTCAAACAAGAAAGTTTTGTTTTTTTTATGAAGGGGTTTATCACAACGAAGAGGAGATGGGAAGCATTTTGCTTCCTCCTCCCCCCACCATCACATGTTAAGTCACGCGTGTAGCTAAAAATTTGCAATGGAGGAGGGAGGGAGGGAGCTGTTCCGGGACTTGTTGCCAAAAAACAACACATGAAAATGGAATACATCTGGACTTGAAACGACTTTTCTATCGAAATTCAAGTGAAGTCAAAAAAAAAAGGTCTCCACTTAGACTTGGAGCGCTTTTTCTGTTCGACTTCAGCGATGACCAAAAAAAAAACGTCTTCACCTAAAATCGTTTCGTTTTGAATGTCCCAATACACTGAGAGGCCAAGTACAAAGCAAAAAATGTTCGTAATCTAAACTTAGAAAAAAAATGGGGGGTCTATTTTCCATTCCAGTCCTAAAATCAGGCAAAAATGTGGTTTTTCCATATTCTGCAAGCCAATTGGAGAGCAATAGCCCTCCCTCTCCCGCCCCCCTGGCTACGCTATTGTGTGAAGTATAAGGTAAATTATGCTACTAGCTCTTTTTCTATGCTTCGCCGCGGAAAAAAACAAGAAATAAATGTTGGTAACAATTTCAAAAGTCCGCAAGATAGTTAACTATACAGTAGTAACATTTAAAAATACAGTGCTCAGCAAAACTGCTGCCACTAAATATTTTTCAATGCAGAGCTTGTTTTTACTTCTGAGAGATGGAGCCTTCTGCCGGTTGAATGTTGCTTTGAGTAATTTCATATTAGCTCGCTAGGGCGCTCTTGGGCTGTAAATGCTAATTGTAGGTCCCAGTCGAATTTATAATGAATTCAAAAAACAACTTCATTCATTAATTGATAAATTGCTGGTAAAGATGTATGTTTTGGAGATTTTTATCACTGGTGATATTTGTCATTCTGGCCTTGCTAGCCGTACTGAAGAGCCCTGAAATTGGGCAAAACAGCTTTCTAAGACATGCTAATGGAAATTACTTTGAATTGAACTAATATAGCTCTTGTAATATTGTGATTGCTTTAATGTTTTCAAAAAGAAAGAAAAGAATGTTGTAATCTGGTTAATTTGCGATTCCTTGCCTTTCAATGCTCATGTTCATACCTGTAGTCCTAGCTATAATGACGAGGAATAAAAGATGAAAGTTGATTCCAAAACAGTATGTCTTAGGCTGTTAATCAAAGGTTTGATTGTGCCTTTAAGACTTTGAAAACTGTCTATAGCTTATCATTAATTTCTCACTACGTTGCTCTTAACATGCAAGGAATTTGGGGAGCATGTGGGCTGTATTGGAAATAATTTATGCAATGGAGGAAGTTTTTAATCTTATTTTACGCGAAAGGGTGGCTCTCTCGCTTTTTTCGTGAGAAATCCGCTTAGAAACAAGGTTTTTATTTCGAATCAACTTGACTTGAGTCAATTTTTTCACTAACAAATCCTGAAAAATTGAGGTTGCTAAGGTAAGGATAGTTTCACACATTTGAGATTTGCTGAAGTCACTTTCCGAAACGAGTATTTTTTGACCCATGTTTTACTTAAACGACGCCACAAGACGTTTTTGTGACGTAACCACCTTGATTTGGGGATTTTATGATTCAGTATTAAAAAACAAACATATTCACAAAGCTTGAACCGCCTGTGACGTCATCCAAAAAAGAATCATTTTTCAAATTTATAGCTGTAACGTCATTGATAACATCATCAACTCAAAACTAAATTTTCTGAAACATTTTATTGGACACCAATCCACATTCCAAATTTGGTGTTAGATAGATGTAGGGAGTTAGCTTTGTATAGGAGTTGAATTGTCGAGGCATTTTTGCCTCCACGCTCCCGAGTAAAATACGTTGATCAATAGTGTTTTGTTAAGTTATACTTTTAACTATTCTTACCTTTCTGCTTATTTTTTAGATTTAATCTATGGTCGTCGGCCCTTCGACTCGAAAACTTCTTGTGGGTCCCTTCACAGTCCCCAGTCGGATATTTTTATTTAAAGTACTTAGTTATAATATTTGTTTTTGTAGTTCAGTTTACGACAAAAATGAATTGTAATTGAAAAAATTGGATAAGTAGGGTTAAATGTTTTTGAATTGTAACGCAGTGGAATGAGTTCAGAAGAAAAAATTCATTTTTCGATGCTTGGTGAAATTGATATAGAAAAAATTTTGGTATCAACAACAAAATAGGAAACGGAACAAAACTTGCACACTTTGCTATAACATCATGAAATGAGCATTATCTACTTTGCTGCCGCAAATATTTTTACTTTCTTGGTTTATACAGTCTGCTTGATCGAGCTATGATCAAAAGAAAGAGCATAATACAATGAATTTGCTCCGCCATAGGTTCCAGAAAATTATGTTTTTGTCTAAAACTTCTTATCTATGTTCATTCATTTTTACATCGTCGTTCTCCGCTAATCAAACATGGTTGTCTAGAAGATTTGATCTACAAATAAAGTAACATGATTCGTTATACATCAAAACCAGCTTATAAACAATTTCCCATAATAAGAATAATCAATATTTTCGCACATTTCATAAAGATCAATGTGCATAAGATCAAATATCACAAATTCTGAGAAAAGTTGCCAAGCACTTAAGTGCTATGCTAATTTTGAACTCAACATCTTTATAGAACTTCTAGAATAATGAATTAATGCTGAACAATTCCAGTAATTAAGCGATATTACGAACTGACTTAAACCTCGGCCGTGCTTTGTCGGAACATCAGCCAAAAATCAAACCTGAAGTATGGTTTAAGACAAGCCTTTTTTCTAGAGCAGCTCCTTTGCGCCATATCGCTAGCCAAACTACAGAGGTGGAGTCGAGAACACAAGGCTCGAGGCCAAGAACACAAAAAAATCCGAGGCCAAGGACAGCTCTTTCGAGGACAGACCCTCTCGCGAGGCCAAGGACAGGAATACTCGAGGCCAAGGACCAAGAACACAGGAGCAAGTGTTCTCCAAAAAAAAGGTCTTCAAAAATTTTCAGGCGATCTCCGATTGAGGAAAGCAAAAAAAGGTCTTCGCAAATTTTCCGCGAGGTTTCTGGCGTTTTCCAACAAAATTTCAACGGTTCAAAAAATAGTGCTGTCCTCAAGCCGAGGGCAGGGCAATTTTCGAGGACTTTAGGCTTCGAGGCTAAGGCCAAGGACTTCAAAATGTGTCCACGAGGACTCCACCTCTGCCAAGCTATGCTGGGTTTAAACGAAATGAGTTTAGATCAGGCTCATAAACTAAAGGATTTTGCTACTGGGTACTTGGACTGTCTCATAAGTAGTGTCTCATAGGTAGCGTTTTTTGTCTCATAGGCAGTGTCTCACTGGTAGCGTTTTGTCGGCGAAGCCCTTAACCGCTGGGCGATTTTTGTGATTTTTCGAAAAAAAAAGTTTAAAGTCAGTTGAGCTATTTGAAAGATCTACTGTGATTATAAAATTTGGAAAGTTTTGGACAGAATTAAATTACTCAGTCCCTTCAGCTACCCCCTTACATCCTGGTCAAGTTTAAAACACTTTTAAAAGCATGCGTATTTGGGTCAACTTTTTTCAGCGACCTGGCTGAAGAGGGGCGAGGGCTTCAACATTTTTAGCCTCTCATGGTTACGCCATTGATTTGGACATGCTTTAATTAGACAGTATTTACCACTTATTGAACTTGTACAATATTACGAAAAAGCACTTCTATTGCAAGCCTGTAGTCAGTGACGTGAAAATACGTCAGCGCTTTATTCATCGTCTTTAAAACATTCAAAGTTAGTGTCATTTCGCTGGTTTTCAATATTGAAAAGTCAACATAGAAACGCGGCAGTGGACATATCGTCGCGACCTACTCCATGGGGTGCTTATGGCCAGGAAGCAACCACCCATCTAGCAAGGCATATAATGCGACTATTAAAGCTCATCAATAATGGAGTGCAGAGAAGATTAAATACTGGAAAACGCAATGCCTTATTTTTATCAATCATTAAGTTTTCGCTTTGAATTTAACGCTGTCCGAAGATTTGCTGACAGTATTTAAAAAAACAAACGTTTATCAGAATAAAACCTGCGGCGATGGCGACTAGTTAAATGGGAAATAATCATGACTAACTTGAGAAAATTTTAAAACTTTTAGCTGCAAGAGCTACAATATTATTACTTTTTTTGCTCGTGAAAAATGAAGATGCTGGGTATTTTTGAGATAGATTATTTAGCATAGAATTAAAGGAGGATAATGCTCTTTGTAATTCCGGCAAAATCGTACTTTTCATCACTAGCGGAAGCGTAACGTTAAAGACATCTAAACGAACTAACAAGATCAAGGGTTGAATCTTTTCATCGATTAATTTATACGTATGATCCAGGTACTCTGCGCCTGCCTACCACACCAACGCAGAGCATGCTTTTTGGAGGATTCTATTTGCAAGTTTTTCGTCAGGCTGGGCCACAGCAACGGTTAGATTGCTTGTGCTTAACCCAAATGGGAAATAAGCATTACGTGATTTTTCGAAGGACCCAACGACATTATATCATTTCGGGAATCTAACGGGGAGTCAGCAACTTTTTGGTCCCTAACCAGAGTTTCAATCAGACTAAGCTATCGCCGCCTAAACTATTGCTGAATTCAATAAGAAACGACCAGCTGTTTTGCTTTTGGTAGCAGTTAACAGCAGGACCGGCATCGGGATTGCGTGACTTGGAGAACATAAACAAATTTTGGAGACGCACAAAAACTTTAATACCTCGATTTCGAGAGTGTGGATCAAAAAGCAAAGGTCTTGATCGCGAAATTCCACAAATTCTGGGATAAAGACCAAAAAAAAAGATCTTCAATTTGAAATATGCGCGGACTTTCACGAATTCTGAGTTGAAGACCAAAAACAAACTTCAAATAGTGCGTGAAACCAAAACAAAACAAAAAAAAGGTCTTCCAGCCGAACTATGCACGGAGATTTTGGCTTGAAGAACAAAAGGAATAAATCAAATAACTAAACGAAAGAACAACAAAATAACTAATTTGAAGAAGAAAATAACTGAACGGTTTTTCAATTGAAATATGCGCGGATTTTCACGATCTCTGGGATGAAGACAAAAATCAAAAAAAGGCCTTCATCTCAAAAATTGCGCGAATATCCGCGAATTTAGGGGGCAAAACTACAAAAAAAGGATCTTTATTGCAAAATCTCGACAAAAAAAAGTTCCTGCCCACGAATTCTGGGGTGGAAATCAGTATTTTGGGAGTCTCAGGCCTCGAACTGCACTCCAGTGGCACAGAGCCTGTTATTTTTTAGGGGGCAAAAGCAGTAATTTGACGGGGCACAGCCCAGGAATACGTCCCCGAGTCGCCGGGCCTGGTTACCAGCACTGTCGTTTAGTGAGCAGCGCTCATTTAAAAGGCGTCGTTTTAAACGGTCTGTTGCGTCTCCTTTTTGAATCAAATTAGAGATTTTTTGCTTATATGTTTGCTCACCTTTTTGTTTTGTAATTACACTTAGCGATTAGGTTTCAAAGAAATTCTCATAACTTTGACCCGCTGCATATTTCACCGGTAATATTATTAGACCTATTACGTTATTTGATCAAGCGAATATGCAGCTTTAGCATTCTTGACTGCATTTTGATTTCTGAGGTTTTTAGGCTGCAAATTGCATCCGACAGTCCACAAATATTTGAAAATTAAAAAATATTATCAGAAACATTGTTACAAGAGTGGTAAAAGATGCAATTATCATATCCCTTTACACAATTTTTGCGTAAAGTTTGTGCGATAACAATACATGGTTACACGCCCGCTAATCATTGTAGTGAAATAATAAGTTGGGGGGCTTAGCTTGCGCCTCACATTTACCACAATTTTCTCCAAAACACCAACTGTACGAAGTTGACCCGCGCATTTGAAGCAATTTTTTATTTTTTTGGAAAAAGACAGAGATTTCGAGACATTTAAGCTATTGTGAAAATTATTGTAAGGCAAGTTACTAAGAATTTCGGGACTTATAGCCCCCGAAATAAACATGATCTTCTAAGCGATGGAGCAGACATTGCGGTAAGTATTATGCTTAATGATGTAATTAATTAATTAGTCTGTGGTTGATATCATGGTTTCAAAAAGTGCTCGATAACGAAGAGTTAGAGCAAACATCACAGTAGATCACCACAGTACTAAAACATTTGCTGTGAATACTGTAATTAAAGATGATTGTAATTGTAATTACAGTTTATACGCCAAGTTACCTTGGCTATCGGGGAAGCAATCTTTCGGTCTTCTAGTCAAACTGCCATTTGCCTACATGTCTACCTCACGCGGCGGAGGCTTCACACTGTCCTTTTTATTGCTGAACGCCAAGCAAGGAAGCTGTCAATACCGATTTGTATAGTCTTAGGTTTGGCAACCGGAAATCGAACCCGAGCCTACCGTTTCAGTAACCAACGCTTTATTCACTTGATTGTTAATAAGGGTAATATAATAAATCTCATACGAATATTATAAATCCTATAATATAAATGTCAATACAAACTATTTTGGGACACGAGCTGTCGCTTTTGAGCCATACCTGTTGAAGTTGAAATCTTGCTGATGACGCGTTGCTCATACAAATAGCGCAACGGTCAAGTTCTGAATCTGACTTTCATAAGGTTGTGACTTGTAAGTTCGATTCGCTTTATCGTCGCTATTTCTGCAAGCTTTTCACGCACTTACGTAGTAATTAATAGCTTGTTTTACTCGAAACATTGCATTAATATTTACAAATTATAATGCATTTATGTGCAATTTGTGCATGTTTGTTTTATAGGCTATAATACTAAACTTTTAAACATATCACGGAAAATGAATTGTTGCAGGGTTTTTGCTTTGATTCTGACGTTGTCAATTGTTTTTATTGTTATGTGGAGTTGTTAATTTTGTTTTTGCAGGAAAATATAGAATTTTATTTTTTCAGAAACATGGATGTCTATAATTCTTACGACCATTTTCGTTAAAAAAGTTTGCTGAAAATGCTTTTGCGTAAAGCGTCTAAACAATACAATCAATGATTCTGGATATACTGTTTTTTTTTTTAAAGCTATTTTATCAGCTATTGATATTTTTGTTGTGCAATTACCAGTCCTGGACAGAGATGATCAATAGCATTACTAGAAATCGCGTAGCATGACAAGTTCCTAGCGTGCATGTTTAGAAATAATTTTTCTGTAACTTGCCAGCCCTCCAATAGTTTTTGACCCATAAGAATACTAGGGAGATAGACACAATTGCTTTTTTGTGCTTGAAACAACTTCAAGTTATAAAACCTTTTAAAACTTCAATACGTAATTTCAAATATTTTGCAGGCATGATGCTTTGAGTAAACGTACAGGCTACTAACTTATAGTTTACGAAAATTTTGACCGAGATATTTTAGACAGCTAAACATTCCTTGTTAGGAGAGTTTGCTGATAAAGTCCAGCTAAAGAATGTCTACCAGACAAAAATTAAACACAAAGCAAAAGGTCAGACAACGTAGGATGATTGCAAATTAGCTTCATTACAACAAACACAAAACAAACCAGTGTAGACAAAAACGACGTATTAGGTGAAAACGGGACCTGTCTTCTACACACGAGCGAAATGTCAGATGTTGTCTTGGAAACAATATCACTGATAAGCACGTACATTAGGCGAGAAGATTAACTGGATAATTTTGCGTAAAGCCAGAAATTTTTGGTTTGCTGCTGGTACTTGTTCATCTTCGAAAAATGAAAAAAACTTGTCTGTTGGAGCTCTAACCGGAAAGTGGAAACTCACACTGATAGATTTTGCAAAAAGCAATCATAGCATAGGCTAAATTTTCGGAACTAACATGCAACGTTTTTTAATGGAAGGCTGTATTTCACCGGAAATTTCAATTTACTTTTATGTTAATTTTGACCTAAATTTAATTCAGATTTAAATCCTTACTTTAACACTAATCCCGAATCTAATCGTAACCCAAGCCTTAATTCATACTCTTATCTTAACCGTTTAACCCTTAAAAAAGCAAATGAAAAATGCGTGAATAACAATTCCTCATTATCGTTTTACCGTTTTACTTAAAATACTCGATGAAAAAATCCCTTCCTTTTTTATTAACATAACTACCTACGTAATCTTGCTGAATCGGTAACAACTGAGAGAATTGAAGTCTTCACCTCAAGGGTAAGAATCAGATCCGTTTTGTGTTTGTCCCTATACTTTTCGTTTACCCCTTGGCAAACAATAAAAGAATGATTTACCCCCATCTTTTTGGTAGGCCAAGAAAATTTACCCCCATCTTCTGGTTATACACAGCTTCGGCGACACTTGCGGTGATCTCCAAATAAAAAAGGACTTCAGTCCGCGAAGTGGCAGATTTTCCTAGATTTTAAGGTGATCTCAAAAAAAAAAAAAAAAAAAAAAAAAAAGAAATAGAAAGGTCTGCGGTTCGGGAGACGCCGAATGTGTCGTGTCTTGGACTGATATCCATATTTACTGCAAGGCATATTTGGGTTTTGACGTTTTGCACAATTGAAAAATTAAAGTTTTCCAGACAGTAAATTTACCCCCTGGGTAGTTGAAATTTACCCCCAGGGGTAAGTTTATCCCCGGTTAAGAATCCCTGCGATACGTCAACCTAAGTCGTTTTTGCATTGTTCGAACTTTGTAGAAGCCACTAGCGTACGCAGGATTTTCGAAAGAGGAGGCCAGGAAATCTGAGAATAATGAAGACCAAAAGGAAAAGGACTTCACTCAGATTTAGCCCGTTTTTCTGCCTAGATTGAGGTAAGACCAAAAAAAAGTCTTCACCCAAATTCAGCCCGTTTTTCTCCAAATTCCGAGGGGGGCATGACTCAATTTTGCGCACTATTCTTCGATATTTATGCATTACTGGCACCCCAAAGGAGGGGTGCCATGGCACAATGCTCCCCCCCCCTAAATACGCCACTGGTAGTAGTGATTCAACAAACAGCTGTCCAGCGATTGTAGCGGACCAGTCGGACAAAAGACCTGCTAACAAAACTCAACAAATGGTTCTCCGCCTTGGTGTGGTTACACAGGCGCTGAATGTCTGGTTCATTTGCACCAACTAAGAACTTCTTACATCAGGAAAGACAGTAATGGTATCTACAGTAAAACAAAAAAGCAGTAAATATCAATAAACCAAAGAAAGAAAGCCTTTGTAGGTGTATTTGTTTGGCTGATGCAGGTTTTGAAACAAATTTATTGTGTGAAAAATTTTTATTGCAATCGGAAACGTTCAAATTTACCAACAAAGACCACCACGGCTACAATTATTGTCTGTGACCTTCAGTACCTAATTGGGCTTGAAACGTGACAGAGCAATGTTAACAAAATATTTGCTTTATTCCCCACCAGCGGGTTTCCTGTTTTTTCTACAGCAAAAGGTGTTTAGACCTGATTTTGAGTAGGTTTAGAATGATAGGTTTGGGGCGTAGTGTATCTTCCTAGCAATTTCGACAAAACGTCATAACTATTTTGATAGATCAGCAGATGAAATCGAACTTTAATTCTACAGTTGAGAGTTCAATTTTCTCTGCTCTTAATGATTTTGCCATATGTTTGTAATGTTTAAAATTAAGAATTGTCTTGTTTGGATTACAATATTCTAAAACTCGCAAGTTCAAAATTTGCAGAAGTCTCTCTGTCACTATTTTGTCGTTTGTGATTAGTTGCTGTAGGAATGGTAACAGTTACAAGCGTACTTCTTTCCTTCATTCTTTATTTCAATAAAAAATTGGTCATCCAGAGTCAACTTCATAACAACCTTTATTCTCATTTTTCTTGTAAAACATGATCGAAACTAACATGGTTACCAAAACCCGCATAACAAGCGGCGAGCGAGTTCTTATTAAATAAATTTGCAGAACATACCAGGGGATAACTCAATATAAAGAAGCCCTATTTCCGTTTTGTGCTAATTCTTTATCCAATTGGCAAGAAGTTAAATGAAGCCTTCTTTTACGTCGTAATTTTTTTTTGGTAATTCTTTTGCATAGGCTATTGGTTTGTATAGACGTAGGCAGGATTTTTGATTGGGGGGCACAAACCACAAATCACTTGCAATGAGGTCATCAGAAATTTTCGAAAAAAGGAACTTTTTACGGGACAAAGATATCTTAGAATGGAAGATCCGTAACCAGGATTTTGTGAAAGGGAAAGGACTTAAACCAAAAGTTAAAAAGTGAAAATGTTTAAGTTAGGACACAGGGCGAGCAAACTAATGTACCTCAACCGTATCATAGACGGTAGTCTGGGGCAAAGCTTCCAGCCGCTGGACGATTTTTAGTAATTTTTTGGAAAAATAGCTACTTTAATGCCATTGGATCACATTGCGCTCGTTTTTGGGGCCATTTGAAAGAAATAAATTTTTAACATTTGAAAGCCAATTGAAAAAATTAAATTACTCAATCCTTTTTATGTACAATTTAAGTCAATAACACGTTTAAAACCTTGCAGTTTGAGGTTGAATTTTGTAAGTGATTTGGCACATGTCGGGAAAGCAAAGCACATGGATGCCTCCTGCAATATTTTAGCAGTAAATGATAATCCGCTCAAAGATTTGCCATAGAGATTTTTGCTTTGTAATGAAAATAACCAGTGGTAGAAGTACATGTAAGACCAAGGGGCCCAGGCCGTCTAATTTCAAATTCAATAATTTGTTCAATGAACTTTATTTTCCCCAAACTAATTTTTTTCCCAAAGTATTTTGTCGCGTAAAAACTGGCGAGGTGGAAGTGATTTGTTATTGAAAAATGGTGCAATAGATGGTAAGGCCTAATAATCATATTATTGCCCGGGCTGGATTTACATTGCTTGAGGCCCCTGAAACTTTCGGAATCTTCGCTACATCTTTCTCTCAATGTACGTGAAGACCAAAAAAAGTCTTATCATCTGAGTGCGGGACCCCAGGCACTGTACGATGTGTAAATCCTTCCTGCTTATTACATTACGTTCAAAGAAAGGTTAGATGAGGCCCTGAAGTTGCAACTTTTAGGACATAAGCCCTTTATTTTTCTCGGATTATACATTTTAATTGGTTGGTAAAATTTAAATTGAGGGGGCCCGGAGCCCCGGGTCGTCAATTTATTGTCGTACGCGTGTACTGTTGTAAGCGAAAATACAAGAAGAAACTGAAACTGAAGAAACAATAGGCTTTGTTGTCACATTTTTATCATTGATAGCATTTCAATTAGGAGGAGGGGCGGGCCCCCCGCTTCCCCTGGCTCCGCCTGTGTTGGTTGGGCAGTTTTTTGATTCTTGCTTTTATGCGTTTGAATTGATATCCAAATGAAGACGAGGCACTATTTGCATTTTCGCAAAAGATGATTAGCAATTTGGTGTAAAATATTTATATAGCAATCAAAGCACCAAACAGGTGCAGGTTTCTTCAAACAAAGATTCAGTTGTTGCGTGCTGTTCTGATGAATCAAACCCTCTTATCTTTTGCCATAGTTAATTTATAATAATGCACCTGGCTTAATTGCTTCAATTATCCAATAACTCTGTGTACATGAGCATTTTAGCGTAAGTTTACAAGGTCGACTTGTTTTATTGACGTAAAATCGTGAGCTTACGTACAAAATAGAATTTCGGTGCTGGTATAAGACGGCTAACCGGTACCACATTTCTATTCAAAATATACTAAAAATGCGAATGTAAGCTTAATGATTGTATACCGTTTTGTGTACTCTAGCTTTTCGTCGTGAACTTTGTTGAACTAAGCACATGATAACCTGGTTGCTTGCGTTTGTACGCCCGGTATAATTCAGGAAATTGGTCCACTAGTCACTGACGAAAGCGGTATTTGATTATTTTACAGAGGAAACTAAAAGTTTGCAACAAACAGATTTTTTAACAATTCAGGGACTAAATTCAGAATCTGGAAGTTGTCCAATGTACTTCAACTCAGGCGCGTAGCCAGGATTTGGAAAAGGGGGGGGGCTATTTTGAAAGAGTGAGAAGTGTGCAAACGACCTTGACTCGAATTTTCATTGACCTTGAATCAGTTTCAGACGGTTTGTCCGAAATTTGAGACGAAATGTCTCGGAAAGATCGGAAATTCAAAGGTTTTTTCCGCCAAAAATTAGGTGATCTCCAAAAAAAAAAGGTCTTCGCCAAAATTCAGAGTGATTTTTCGGCCGAAATCCAAAATTCAAAGGTTTTTCCCGCCAAAAATTAGGTGATCTCCAAAAAAAAAAAGGTCTTCGCCAAAATTTTTTGGCCGAAATCCAAAATTCAAACGTTTTTTCCGCCAAAAATTAGGTGATCTCCAAAAAAAAAAAGGGTCTTCGCCAAAATTCAGGGCGATTTTTCTTCCAAAATTTCGCAAGTTCAAACGTTTGAGAGGGGGCTCTTTTCGTATAGGGGGGGCTATTTTCCATTTTTTACAGAAAATCGGCCTCAAAAGCACAAAAAACATGCGATTTTGCATACTTCACAAGCCAATGGGGAGAGCTCGACCCCCCCCCCCCCCGCCCACCCCCTGGCTACGCTACGGCTTCAACTCGCTTTAGCTACGAAAATACTAAAGAATATGTTAACCTAAAAAAGTTTATTTTGAACATTAAAAAAATGTTGCAGTATTTCTTATTTTGAGTAAGTATAAGACTTTCTAAAACAAGCAAATATTTTTCCTTAGCTAAAACTGTCACGTGAAATCAAATCTACCAATTTTTGCAGTTTTTTTCGCATCACAATTTGTCTAATAGCCAAAATTCATTGCGTAGTTTTTAAAACGATATCGCTGAAAAGTAAGGCACATGCCATTGCAGCTCTATCAAGAACTTGATAAACCGTAAGCATGCGCAAAGTACGAAAACCGCGTGTCTTTTCTTCTACAATTTTCCTCTCTCTGAAAAGATTTAGATATACTGGCATCACTTGTTTATTTGCTCTTACCCATACCTTGGAATATCATTCAAAACCAGTGAGATTTTTGCATTGAAAGTTCACATCTTAATCTTGCTTCGGAAGTTACACCTGATAAAAAGTGACAATTTACTGCAAGAGAACTACGACGCAGTGGCACAACCAAAAGGAACTAAGGAAGCTTCAGCCCCCCCCCTTAGTTAAGTCACTTCAAACATTTAATCCTAAAATACAAGCGTTTAGACTTGCTTTGGACTTGACCTCGAAAAGGGGGGGGGGGGGTAGGGACTAAAGGGGATGGGCAATTTTATTATTTCAAATAACTTTCGAATTTTAGAACTTTAGTTCTTTTAAATGGCTCTTGAAAAGTATCAAATATGACCCAAATGACCCTAAAATGACCACTTTTGGCCAAAAAAATCACAAAATGGCTATCTCTTTCTGTGATACACTTGAGTTCCACCAGTTTGCACTTTAACTTTTTTCAAGTCCTCCCCTCCCCCTCGCAAAATCCTGGTTGCACACCTGTATCTACGATTTCACATGTGTAATAATAATATCTTTGTTTCAGAGTCAGAATAACTTGTCAAAATAGCATATATTGACACTTTGAGGAGTTTTCACTAGCATTTACCAAATCTTTAGAAGGCAAAGAAAATAATGATGCTTAGTAAACAGCCCAATCAACTCTATAGTCCCACGTCATCTTTCTCTGAATGGAGGTTTCGTTTCAAAAGATTCAAAAAATTGCTCATAAGCAAAAGTGAGAGGAAACATCAAAACAGTCCAGGTTTGCGAAAAAAAAAAATTGCTTTATGATCTGGTTGATTAGCGATTCCTTGCCTTTCTACACTCATGTTCATACCTGTAGTCCTAGCTGTACTGACGAGGAATTAAAGACGAATGTCGATTCCGAAACAGTATGCCTTAGGCTGTTAAGCAAAGGTTTGATTGTGCCTATAAGACGCTGGATACTGTCTATAGCTTATTATTAATTTTCTTAGTACATTGTTCTTAATAAAAAAATTTTAATTTAGCAACTTTTTCAGAATGAAAAAAAAACTGAATCCAGTTTTTCGGTAAATAAACCTTGTCAAATAAGCTAATACGTTATATTATAGTGCAGCAGTTAAAACTTACACCTTACTCCTAAGCCTCGCTTATTTTCTTCTTCTTTCTTAAATTTTCCTTTAAATTTATCTGCAGTGTAAACATTTTGGAGTAAAACTATAGCAAAAACATTTAGTTTGATGTCAGACTTTTGTGGATACGATGCGTGAAAATATGCCTGAAATGTCAACAACTAGATCTCACGCCAATATGACTACACTGAAGAGTTAAATTTTTTCTGATGTTTAGTTTTGCTGAGAAAGATTGCTTTGAAGAAACTATCCAGAGTTCAAGATAATACAGCGCATCTGTGGTCAAGTTTCTTAGCTGCGCGGGTGGTTATTTATTTAAGAATGAGAGTTTGAAATATATTCCAAATTTCGGTGCTAACTTGCTTGTTCAAGTGTAACTTTGTTGTGTATTTTGGCAAAATATGTGTACATTTGAAGTTTCAGTAGGAGTTTTTGAGAGTCTTGAGATTGTTTCATTATAAACAGTAAACACTTAACTGAGCTGTTATGGCCATCTTGTTCATTCATACTACACTCGAGCAACGTCAATCTTCATAAATTATCTGACAAATTTGAAAAGTAACAAATATTCACATCAGCAAAATTTCGAATTAGATAGTCAAAGCTTCATCAAGCTAGTTTTATGTGTAATTTTAAACCATAAGATTAATTTTTAACTATATCTTTGATTTTAAACCATCTTTTAAATTTCAAACGATTGATGATTAACTTGAAACACTCCAAATTTTAAATCCAAATTTTTGCAGCTGTTAAAAAAATTCAAATTATTCCTAATTTGCAAAATTCAAATTCTTTTTCAGTCAAGACGAACCTAAATTTAAGCATTTACTCGAAAACATTTTAAAAAGAATAACTAGCATAAACGGCAACGGAAAAGGGAATCGAATTTTAAACTTTTAGAATTTGAATCAGACTTCATACCACTGGATCTACGCACAGTCAGTCAGTTAGTCTCATGGCGGTTGTGCGTTTAAGTGGTTATGCTCAATTACTCTTACTGTACTTTAATTCTAACCCTACTTAACTCCAACTCATTCTTACGCCGTCGCCTGAATGTGGTATATAGCTTTTTCTTTGGGACACAGCATAATTATCTAAATCTACGCGGTGTTCTTGAAACAGATGATCGCAATGAGGCCGATGGCAAGTGGTAACACAAAGAGCCAGTTGAAATCGTCCTGACAGTGTAAAAATATTGACTCTCGGCCCAAGAAAAGGCAAGAACCTCTTAACAGCAGAGAAAGTTTTTTCCTCGAATACTAAAATTAGTTTATTTTTATGTAATTTTTTTTTCTACATTGCCCTGCTCGTTGCAGTACTTGAAACTACAGTATACAGTAGCTGAACAGTGAGCAGAGCTAAAGAGAAAATTGCAAAGGAATACATTGACTTTGCATTTACACTACGCTCAACTCCGACAAAACTTGTACCCACTTTATTAGAATCTTGGTATGGCTTTGTCATCTACCTTCAAGTCTGTAATTTTAACTACGTAAAATGAAACATATTTCTATAGCCAATATTTGGTTAATCTCGTAAAGCTAAAATTTTTGCAGGTTTCGCAATAAGGACAAAATGAATGGTAATAAAATTCGCGACCGCTACAGTACGGTATAATTTTTCTTACTGCTTTTGGGTCATTGAAAGTAGAAGCTTTGAAAAACAATTTTACGAGTACAGTAAAGCGATTGTTTTTTATTGAAATACTTTTTACTGTTGTTCTAGTACAAGTAGTAAGTCTGGTTTTTGTGGTCAGGTTGTTGAAACAATATCCTTTACGTCGTGTGCGGCGCAGGGTCAAAGCCAGCCCAAAATCTTTAGTATAAGTTCAAAGGAAAAAACATATAACCGGAATGTCGTACAACATGCCGCAACACGAAAAAACAACGTCATTAGAAAATAATTATGGGTAGAATTGTTATGAACTCGTGTCAGTCATGAGCTTTAGGGATGGCCAAGCTTCAAAAAGTAGGAGTTGGTGTCTCGAAATTGTTTTTTTTTTCTTTTTCGTTGTACAACACCATGTTCAATATATTTTCATACAAATATTGTAGTGCGTTTGCTTCTGTCCCTAAAATGTCTTTACTATGTTTCCGAAGTACTGCATTATGATCGTCCTGTGTTTTTTTGTTTGTATTAAAAAAAAAATCTTGCACCAAACAGGAGACAAACAACAATGAGTAGAAACTCAAAAACAAATCTAAACACAATAGCATAAGGGGCAACAATTAATCGTTTTCTGACAAGTAGTGCAAATTATAAGCGCAAAGAACATAGATTTTTAAGCTTGGAACAACGTTTTGCTAATTTTTGCACCAAACTAGCGAGTTTTGTTTATGTTAACATCATTGACCATCTTATGTTAACATCATTATGTTAACATCATCTTTTGTTTATGTTAACATCAAAGCAGTGACCTTCAAGGAGCTTCCAGCGACATTTACCTTTGTAAGCAAACTACTTGTACTCGAATACATACAGTAGCTCCTTGTTTGTTTTACGAAATTTTCTTTAGGCTTGTTTTTGGGTAAACGAATTAATTTTTCGTTGTACTCCCGTTGCTCGAAATTCAGTTGGTTTGTTGTAGATTTTGTTACTTTATCTGTGAGTTGTGTATAGTATGTTTTAGTGGTAAAAATGTTCTACGTATTATTTCAAACACATTTTTTGTCCTTTTTTTTGCTTTTAAAAGCACACCTTTTTTCGCCAAAGCCACGGCAGAAGCCCGGTAAAAATACATTTTAACCCTGGGACCTACCAGTAACTAAGTCGATTTGAAACTACGTATGCAAATTTGATGCTGTCATGTTGCCACAGCCGAATTTTTTTCCCGTAAAGTCAAAATCTTTCCCATTAAAACTATCTAACGTCTAAAAATGAAAAAATTGGACAAAAACGATTGCAATAAATTATTTTTTACATATTTCGTGTAAAACGTCACATTTTGGTTGCGTTGCGTCCTGGTAAACGTACATTTATTGGAACATTACTGAAAAAAGGATACCTTATCTTGGGTTATAAAACGTATGCGGGCAAGATGAAAAACATGTAACAAAATCTCGAAGAATGTTTAAAAAACTGAACCTTCCTCAACTTCAAGAATCCGATAAAAACAATGATAAAAATGCAGCGGTAGTTCATCTGTCGAGTTATCAAGGTGATCAATGATCCAAAATTTGATCAACGTGATTATTGAGGCTGATTCCTTAGCTTTATTGGAATTTTTCACAAGTGTGAAGTAGGACTTCAATCACACATCTGCTTTCCCATTAGGCTTGTGTTTTATCAGGATCTGAATACATTGCCCATCTTAGTGATGCAAACGCAATGCGGTTGAACTAAGTTCAGTGCCAAGGTGATACTGGTAGAGAATCCTCTTTCTGGAGACCTTTTTGTTAGACTTTGATCAGAGTAATTTGCGAAGAAGGTACGATGGCAGGTACCAAAATTGCCCTCGTGTGTGGTTTGAAGGTTCGGGTGGGCTGCCAGGACAGACTATGTGTGAATTCAGATGCTGCTAAAACACTAGCCTAATGGGAGAGCATATATTGTGTGAGTGAAATGCTACCTCACAGTTATTTATGTTAAAAATCTGCTATGCAACTTGTGCATTTTTTGGAATTGATTAACTATGTCACAAAATCATTCGCATTCTTGCTCTTAATTCTCATGTGGTTAATGTGACGCTATCTGTTGTATAACATTATTGTTATTTAATTGAGCATTTAATTGTCATGGCACTTCACTAACATAGTTTAAATTCTTTGGCGTATGATTTAGTGGATTTCGTACGTTTAGTAAAGGAAACCGATTTCTTCTAAACTTGAGGCGCGTTAATCCGAAATATATACTCGAATTTAACCAAAAAAAGGTTACAAACATTCATTGGTGCAGCCTGGGATGTTTTTGGAGGGACATTTCCGCCAAGAAGTGTAGGAAAGCGAAATTTTTATCGGTTGTTTATTTCTTCAAACTATTGCACTACAGCAGATATAAGTTTAGCTGGATCAAAAGCTAAGTGATATAGTTTAAATTTTATTTGGTTTTCTTGACAAAAAATATTAACTTTTTAGATGTTTTGAATTATTTCATCCAAAAACTGTCAGACCAAAAAACAACCTCACAATGTAGCTGGTAATGTCGTTCGAACTGCTGAATTATGTGTTAAGTATGGCGGAGCGACAGGCACAGCAACTTTACGTAATTTCAAGCTGTTCAAACATTGAGATATTTGCAAATTATTGCTGTTACAAGTACGTTACTATTAAGCTTTAAATAATACGAAATTCCATCTTTTATGTCGTATAAGTGAATACTGACTGACACCATAATCCTTTAAAAGTCGATATGTTCATTTAATACACAAAAATAGATCAAAATATAGCTTGACAGCCAAATTCTTACGATAGACATGTGATTTAGTTGAAAATGGGTGTTTTGTAGTGCGATAGGTATCGTTTTTTAATATTTTTAATAGCACATTGAAATTCCAGGCCACCCAGATGGTCATTTTTGATTTGATAAAAAATACAGGAGCTAAGACGTGATAAAGCAATTGACATATTTTGGAATCGAAGAAAGATACAATAAACTTTTGTATAGGGTAATTTTACAAATAATACAAATTAAATTAGATAGCATTTCAACATACGAACCAAATGTTTGTAAAGCGTCAAGTACACAATTTTTCAAATTGATAAAACTTTTTTTTATTATATTATAGAGTCGTAAAGTTTAGTTTCCAGGCAAGAATTCAAGCGGTTCAAAAATGAGGTCTTTTTCAATTCTCCTTTATAGATAGATTAAGAATTATTTTGTAAATGTGAAAGGTGAGAACCGCTATGCTTTACAAGTAACACTTACTTTTTATAGTCTCCCGTAATCAGGAATATGAAAGAGGAAGATTTTTTTCTCTTCCATTTTTACCTAAGATTTTCCAAAATGCTTTCTACGTTTTTCGCTCTTCTGCTTCCACAATCCGCAGAAGAAAAAACAGGTACAGTGGAATTCGGTTAATAAATCCACCTCGGGACAGCAGGTTTTGGATTTAATACGCGGCGGCTTTAATAAACGGCGTTTTCTAAAATGCACAAGACGATTCCGTTCCAAGCAAATTGGATGTAATACGCGGCTGGATTTATTAACCGTTGATTTATTAACCGAATTCCACTGTATTATATTATTCCGTCTACGCCCTTATTATTTATCTGTAAAAATTGTCATGTTACAAATGCAATTGTACGAGATTAAAATGTGTAAATCGTATGCGGTTCTCACGCAGCGTATGAATGCGACACTGTTAAATTACATCATGTTGCTTGCTTTATGTCATCCAACACCTGAGTCAATATACAAGTATTGTTAGTTGGATTAAAAACTTATCTTATATATACTGAAATGTATAAATGTAACAAAGCTTCAACTTTGATCCTTGTAATTCTATTCATCTCTAAAAGCAATATTGACATCATCAAAAGACTTTTGTTATGAAAGGTTCGTTCGTTCTTATGAACCAGGCACTCTGCGTCTGTGTAGCCACACCGACGCAGAGTACTTTTTTGGGTTGTATTTGCACGTTTTTCGTCCGGCGGGACCCCACAACGGGTAGACTGCTTGGTCCCAATAGGAAATAAACGTAAACTGTCCTTCCCAAGGACAAAATAACGACGCATTGCCAGTTCGGGGATGGCATTAGGGGCCAGCAACCTTTTGATCACTAGCCCGACGCTCGACCACTGAGCTATCGCCGCCGCACTGGAAGATACAACATTATGGAAGGTACAACACGCACAATTGTTACAAAATGTAAAAAAAGAACAACTTATACATTTTTGAATAATTTTGGCACCACCTATTTCTGGAAATATTGTGCGTTTTCAATTTCTGTCCGTCTCTTTTTTATGTGAGCGGTTAAAAAATTCTATCTTTATTTATTCCATTTGCATAGTTATTTAACCTTCTTGATGACAAAATGTCGCAAAGTGACCGAAAAAGGTCAAAATTTGGTAGGTGTAATGAGGAAATACAGTTTTACTAATGTATTTCCATCTCATTAGCTTTTCAAGTGTACTACACCTGTATTTTTTTCCTTGGCATTGCAAGTTTTGCAATGAGATTTGAAAATGATCTTGCAGACCAAGAAATCGCAACCACAATCCAGACAAAATTCATTTATGACGTGTAAGGCCAGGGTTAAATTTTTCTTAGCAAGTTACTTCAAGTTGCGGATGTGACACTATTAGCCTTGGCTTTTTGACCTAGCCTATAATGTGTTGTACCTTTTTCTTCAGTTCATTGTTTGCGATCGGAAACTTGACCCATGCACACTTGCGCAGCCTAAAAGCATGAAAACACGGTAGGCCATGCTGTAAGCCAGTGGTGAAAAACCTTTTTTGCTATCCCGCGCAGCATTAGGAACATTGTTGCGAATACCGTTACTCTAAAGTTGTAAAAAGTTTAGCACGTTTGTACATCTGCTATTGTCATATTTTTGAGAAAAAGCAGTTGCGATACCGATAGCCCATTTGGTAGAATGATCGAAAGGTTACTGACTCCCGGTTCGATTCTCGAACTGGCAATGCGTCGTTATATCATCGGGAAAGAAACTTTTCACTAATTATGTTCCTTAGGGATCAAGTATCTACCCGACGGCTGCTGATAGAGCAAGCATTAGTTCACCATACGCTATGAAAATTATGATATTGATAGATCTTGTCACGCTGACGCTGATGACATAATGATGTATCGCCCACTTCTACTTAACTGTGTTTATCCCAATTCCAAAACTTTTCCTTATTCTTTTTGAGTAGATTCTTTAAAACTCCGCCACAGGTGCAAAAATTGTGCATTTTTCCGATAATAAAAACTTGTTTGTACCGTTGAGATATGGGATATACAGTGTCAATTTACGAGCTGGAACAGTTATGGCTCTGTACTTTTGACCCAGTGCAGAGTTTTACTTAGGTTTTTTGGGAGGATGCCGCCACCTTATACAGGGATAAATCCTCTTTAATTTCGAAACCACGTTTTTGGAAATCTCGGAGTAATACTGCAATTATTTTAGGTAAGTAGATTATTCATTATTGGATATGGTGAGATTTGTAGACGTGATTATTTATGACATAGCCGGCCAATATTTAGCATATTTTACGGTTCACGCCCGTAAAACTTTCAATTCAGTTATCAAGAGATTAAGACAACAGAAAAAATAACCGTTATTACGTCATTGCGATGTTCTATACACAAAAACATCTGGAATTATGCTCAAAGACAACATTCGCTTGGGGTATGTGAATGCGTTTTTAACGCCATTGAACTTGTATATGCCATTCTCAACATTCGTTGCTGCGACAAATTCTATTTTTTAAATCATTTTATCCAAGTTTTTTAAAACACTTGGGCGTTACGATCTGCTTTAATGTAGAACGGAAAAGGCCTAAAACGTGTGCGTATAATGTACGATACTGTACGTGGATTGTGCAGTAGTGGTAACATGGATTTCTAAAAAGGGGGTGGGGTGGAAAGGGTCAAGAACATGTCACAGACAGAGGGCCTTATCTAAAGCAACAGCGATTTATGCAATTTTAAGTTCACAAAATAAGCAAAAAAAGCTCCGCAGCAACCGTCATCCACGGAGGGCACAAACCCTTCTTTACTTCTAAAACAGCACAAAGCATTAAAATGGGCCGGAAAATTTCATAAATTTGTTCTTTCACTGCCTACTCGCTTTTCGGTATGATACTCTTCATTTCACGTTGTCAAGAGGTTTTGCAACCACCGCTTCGTTCCGTTTTATTTGTGATTACGTTTAAGGCTTCTACAATATGTTTTGGCCCAAAATGAAGGTCTTGCTGGCATACTACCCCTAAATACGCTATTTGTGCCTGGATGTGTTGGCATGTTTTTGTGCTTCTACTTTGCAGTGGTAGTGTGTATTATATTCGTATGCTTGTTGTCAAAATTCTATCTTCATTTGAATAAAAACCATCTGATCACAGGAGTGATTGGAAATAATGAGAAATAAACCTTTTTATTAAGAAAATAGAAAACGTAAATTCACAATCCGGATCAGCCTCTGGTTCTGATGCTCACAAACGCTGTGCGAGTGGCAAGCTCGTGAGATGCGTTTTACATTTTTAATGCTGCTCTTACATGTAGAAAAGCAATGAAAAGACGGGTTATCGCATCAAGAATAAAATGCTATTGTACGTTGTAATCTTCGAAGACTGCTTTACTTGTTCCGTGAAGTTTTGACGTATAATGCTGTAAATTGCACCTACTGTAACATTTCATGCAATTACCGGTAATAAAGCAGTCTCTTTAGAATCTTCGGATAAATTACAATATACATCTGTATTTGGCATATGATAAGTGTTAAGCTGAGATTTATATTTGACATATTGTGTCGTGCAAAACCCTGTAATTTTGATCTACCAGTACAAAACGAAGCATTGTGAAAATCTTAGAAGATTACTCTTTCAATCGTCTATAAATTTTGGTAAGTCATAATAACGGTAGTTTGTTTGTAAAACCGGTAACCGTTGTAAAGCCTAATAAAAAGCATTAAATTTAACATCCTGTGTCATAATGTATCAAAAACATAGTCACTAGAGTCTGCTACTGCTGGCGAATGTTCTTAACTGGAGGCATATGCTACATAACATTAAACAGTATGGCACAACAAACCTGCATTTTTTGGCAATAATTTTCGTAGCAAGAAATATTGTAATTGCTTATTCAAATGCGTTACTGAGTTAACTGGAACCAATCAGCTTGTTATGTAGTAAACCAGAGATGTAAACGGGCCGACTAGTTCAAGCCCGAACCCGGCCCGAACCTGAAAATATAAGCCCGAACCCGGCCCGAACCCAAAAACTAATTTAAAACCCAAATCATGCCCGAAAAAAAACGAAAGTTACAGTTAGTTGGATCCGAAAAATTTAGCAAAGTTGCCAAGTTATTTTGATTATATTTTTGTGCACCTTAGACAAAAAGCACGTCTCAGGCCCAAATAAAGCCCGAAATTTTTGTCAACTTTAGGCCCGAACCCGGCCCAAACCCGAACCCGACCCGAAAAGCCCGGCCCGACTTACATCTCTGTAGTAAACGAATGGACAATATTATAAAAATTACTGCTATTAAATACAGAATAAAGAATGTAGCATTGAGTATCATCACAACACTTGCCATGCATTTGAAGCGCAATTGAATCCCTGATCGTCTCCGAATTATCGCAAAGGTTGGCACATGATCCGAATAAAAAAGAGCTTGAACATTAGAACCATTAGGGCTATTTTAAGGGAAATTGTACATGTCCAAAATTTGCGAGTGTGTTGACTTAGTAGTTATTGGTCATTATCATTATACGGCTCTTACAGTTTTTATTTTTTATTTTTCGATGTACTATACTGCGCAGTATTGTACAGTGAAAAATACGTCAATACAGTACATTGATTTGGCAGCTTTAGCTCATTAGGAGGAGTTAAACAATTGTTTTTGATGGGGTGACAATGCTTCGCTGCAGAATTGCATTCTTTGGGCTATTATTTCGTACTATATCTTTCAACAAATGAGCTGTTATAACACCTTCCTTGGACGACTTTGCGGTAACTGCTTGATCTAGACGCCACTCCAATATAAGGGAGTCTCTGGGGTATGCTATTTATGTCTCACCACTATAAAAAGTCATGACATCAGCTTGATTGCAATATGCGACATCACAAGGCATTACAGGATATGATAAAATTAGCACACGATTATACCATTTGTAATTAAGCTACCAAGCGGGTTAATTACAGTAGTTCAATTAACTTGCAACAACTTGCAGGCTTAAATTACTGTTAAATATCCAACTTTGTGGAGAACTGAAATTAATTGCCTTGCTTCAAGTTCCACTAAAAGGTTATGAAAGATGCGATATTTTATGCTTCAGCGATACCAACTCGCAATTTTTACTCTTGCATCTAAATGTTTTTGTTCGTTTGTTAAAGAAACAATAAATGTCCTTTTTCCTCCGCAAACTTTTAATCAGAGAATTTGTCAACAAATTATTGAATCTGGGTAAGCCAATTTAGATGAATTATGAGAAGAAAAAATAATCATATACTAGCGATGAAGATTGATAGCATTTGAGAAAAAAAAGGGCAAGAATTTTTCAAGTTAGGGATAAAATTTGATACACAAGCTTTTAAGTTAATGACCTTATTTCTGAAAAAAAAAAAGATTATTCAGATGCTCGTGCAAAAAATACGAGAGTTTATGATTGTTATTGGTGACTCAATTCGTCAACATTTCCACATTCTAAGTATCTCTTTTGCACCGCTTTCAACTGTAAATTTGTTACCTATTGTTGCCACTGTAGTTGTGTGATTTTAGTACCTTTCGACAACTCTGTCGAACCCAACTTGTACGTTTAGGCTAAAAAAATAAAAGCAATGATAAAAGCCGACGACATCTGCCACTTCACACCACAGCCTTTATGTCGCTTATTAGCGAAGTCACCCAAGGTAACCTAAACCTCGCGCTTTTCAATTTAGCCGGTTATCTTACTTTGATCAATGTCAGTTTTTTCTGTAGTATTAATTGTTGCTTCTAAGGCTCGGTCTATAGTCGATCTGCTGTGCTTAAAAGTAGTGAGCGCATGAGCAAATCCATAGTTTATTACAACCAACTAACAGCTTTGTACGCTGATTAGCTTGTACGCCGGCATAAAAATTTCTGTTTAAAATAAATTAAAAATGCTCTAGTAAGCGCACAGTTTGACTACGCCCGGTGTAGACCGGGCATAAAGCGTGAAGCTTAAGCGCTCATTTTTCAACCGCAACCAGGATTTCGCTCAGGAAAGTGGCGGGAGGGGCTTGAACTCAAAGTTTAAATCTTTTTGTTGGAAGAATGTCTCATTATAATTGACGTGTTGAGCAAATTGGTTCAACTCAACGAGCGTATCTCAGGCGGTGGCTGAGGACGAGCGCCCAGCCATTGGGCAAGTTTTGTGATTTTTCAAAGAAAAAAAAATAGCCATTTTAACGCAATATGGATCCATTTCGCACGTTTTTAAAGCCATTTGAAAGTTATTTGCAACAATTAAATTGCTAAGCCCCTTCAGCCATCCCTACTTACAGGTGAAGTCAACGTTAAAATGCTTGTATTTTGGGTAAACTATTTTAAATGACTTGGCTAAGGGAGGCTAAAGCCCCTTTAGCCCCCGAGGTTCCGCCCCTGGTCGGCAGTAGGAATGGTAATAAATTTTTATCAATAGAACAAATAAGAAATAAAATTTTTTTGTGCCTTGAAGGAAACAATCTAAGAAATTCAGTATTACGCTATACACAGTATTCACAGTCTTACAGGCACAATCAAACCTTTGAATAACAGCCTAAGACACACTGTTTCGGAATCTACATTCGTCTTTTATTTCTTGTCAGTATAGCTAGGACTACAGGTATGAACATGAGTGTAGAAAGTCAAAGAAGGTTTGATTGTGCTTATAAGACACTGGATACTGTCTATGGCTTATTAATAATTTTCTCAGTACATTGTTCTTAATAAATTGTTAGTTGATATTGATGCGACTATTTTAAGGCTCTTTTCTGCAAATGCTAGGTCTTTTTGGCAGACGCGTAGGCAGAAATTCGCAATGGGGGGCTGTTTTGGGTTCTGGGGGCGGAACCCCCAGCTGCCGGAGGCTGAGGGTCTGGTGGCAAAGCCCCCAGCGCTCGAAAATTTTTCTTTTTTTTTTTGCAAAAATCACTTAATCTTAAAGCTATTTTAATAAAAAATTTGCTTTTAAAACGTGGCATAGAAATTGGCAGCGCAACATGGTTCAATTGGTTGCATTAATGGGCTATACGGGAAGTGGCTAATGATAACATTGCAGTTCTCTTGTTTATATGCTGATGAATCATAAAATCCTATTATTCAATGAAACTCACATGGAGTAATCTACTTCTTCTATTTTTTATAAAAAAAATAATTGGGGGATGGGGGCTAATCGAAAGATATTTGAGAGAAGTGATTGGTAATTAACTAACGCTGAATAGCCCCCTCCCCTTATTCCTGAGCTTATAATATATTTGTTGATAAAACCTATGTTTGGCGTTTTTGCACTAGCGATAAAATTTAATTGTTTAGTTTTGGGAATTTTTTAAAGTTAGTATTGATTTGTGACTTTAATTTTTGACAATTAGCCCCCACCCTGAATGCACGTTTCGAAAAATGCTTTAAATCACTTTTTAGTCAATTCCAGCGGAAAAAACAGTCTCAAAAGAGCTGAAAACGTAGTATTTTTCTTATTCTGCAATTTGGTTGACAGGCCAATGGGGAAAGAGCTGCAGCCCCCCCACCAACCTCCCTGGCTACGCTACTACAGTACTTTTTGGGGTGACATGTTTTAACAATTTCATTATGCAGAATTAAAGAAAGGTTTTATTTACTCCGCTGTTTTTTTTCCTAAAAGTTGTCTTTTAACAAGGGCGTTTGCTTTTTTCTTAAGGTTAGAAAACTGCTTTAGCGTTCAATCTCATACGCACATTTGTTCGCAACCGCAGCCATAGAACAGTTAGGGATATGTGGTCTTGAAAAGATCTTACTGGAAGAATTGGTTGGAGATGTGAACCAATACTTTTGGAGATTGTCAAAGATTAAAAATTTGCTTAGAAGACACTGCTGGTGGTGGAATACTACGAAAATAATGCATTGTGCTATTAGCAGAATTTTAATTGTTTTCGGTTTAAGCTGTGGAGTCAGCACTCTTGGCTATGACCTCGACGATTTTTCTTGGCAACGGCCGAGTTTACCAAACCTAAAGCCGGCAGCCGAGGTAGTCAAAGGCCGGGCTGAATACCATGGTCATGTGCACAACAGATTGCGCGTTGCATGTGACCTGGACTGCCAAATTGAAAAAGGAAAGCAAGAGTTAACTATAGCCGATGTTGAGAACGACTTGAGCTACGAAACATTAGATGTATATAAACAAGTTCGCACTTCCACACTTGTTAATGTTACCGATATACCATCCGAAATACTACGCTTGAACGATACTGTTGATAGTGAAAGGGATTTACAGAGAAGAAAAAGATCAGTTTTTGGATATGACACCAGATACCCTCTTTCAATGGAAAAGTTTTCCACTATGTTTCCGTTTTCCACCGCCGTGAAGGTCTCAACTGGATGTGCCGGAGTGCTTGTGTCTCCGAAACATGTCCTCACGTCCGCTCATTGTATCCACAACGGCAAAAAGTACTTGAAGGTACAGCAAGTGATGTGATTTTTACGAATTTATAGAATTATTTTCTTTGAAATACTCTCATTATGCTTCGAAAGGTCTAAACTTTAAACAAAATTTACATAAAATTTGATCTATTTAATAGGAAGCAAATTAATTGTTTTTTGGCGATATTGCGAGCGTATCGCCTAGATAGATTTTACGGTTGTTTTTCATAAGAATTATAACTCAGTAAATAATGAAGAAATGCTTTCAGTCCGTTTAGCTAATGAAATTACCACAAAGATTTGGGGGGTGATTACACTAAAAAGATTATTGTTTCATATCAAATCAATCAGCGGAATTGATGCCAAAACTACACGTAGAACGTGGTGAAATGGACTCAACAAAACCAATCAAAAATGGCTCGTACAAAATGTTCCGTTAAATACTGTATGTCTTCAATTATTTTAGCTGCACAGTTTTCATGAGTTAGTTATAGTTCTTACTGCCGGAAAAAAATCTACAAGTTTATCAGAATAGCAGTCCAGAGCTTTGCAATCATGAGTAAATTCATCATCGTGTTTAGTCAATAGCGCAGTTCAAGTTTGGCCAGATGTTTTTAGGTTGAAAACCGCTAAATTGATACGTCTAGGATTATGCCATTTTGACTTTTCGGATAGCTATAAACTTTCAAAGTGATATAAAATGCCTTGTAGTTTTGTTGAAAAAATCCAAATACGGCAAAAGGATCGAAAAAAAGAATTAAACTTGATGCATGCAATACCACAACTCTCTGCATAAACTGATTAATTTTTGTTAATAGTAATTTCAACTGTTGAGTTTGACTTTTTTGTATAAGTTTTCAATCATAATTTGACAAATTTGGAAAGCTTTTGTGTTTTAATTAGAGTTGTCATCACAGTTGATCTACTTTTCAAACACTAATTTGTTTTTATTTATTTAATTTTGGCACGTTTTGGTTGTAATTTTACTATGACTCAAGCTTATTCTATTTATCGCCTACATGGAGTGCCTCAAGGGTGCTTTTGCGGTATGTTGTGATATTTTATCATTGTTTTTATTTCACTCGAACGAGCTGTATTGGGCGATTATGATATTGCTTTTAGGGCAAAATTCGAAATATTGTGAAAAGCACATTGACCTATAGATAGGAAATTCCGGTTTTTTGATCTGCAATAATATACTCTCTGAAAATACCATAACAGCATTGACAGTAGACTAGAGTAGAGTAGAGTAGACTCCAGTTTAACGATAGATTGTTGGAGACATATGAATAATACTATGCGATTTAAAGAAAAACAGCAATATGCCTAGCAATACACCTCCTGTAAAACGTTTTTAAGTATTAAAAAAATGGCATCAAAACTACATCATCAAAAGTGCAATTTGCATAGGAGGATCAGTGGACCACCCATGATATTAAGGTGAATGTTACTCATAGGATTTTGGGACAATGTTTGAGTAAACGTATATGACACAAAGGTTCAGGTAATGTAAACCTTTTCATCAAAGAACAAAGCCTGGGATATGTTTTTTCTGGTCAACACTGTACGAACAATGTGTTGTATATTCTCAAGAAAAACAACATTTTATTGTCTTTTCATTTTGACAGCTTTTACTGTTGCTGTTACGGTTTCCTTCCTTTGAGGAAAGGCCATGTTGTTGATTGGAATCAAAATACTTGAACTAAGAGTTAAAATTGCACTGGGAAAGTTCTTGCTTAGAATAAAACAAAGCTAACCTTGGTAATCGACCTCAAGAAGTGTAATCACACAAGACATTTTGTTGATATTTACCCAAACCGACTCACACCCGAATATGGCCTTTGCCCTTTTGCCCTCCTGTTGTAGTTTATTCTTTTCCTCTTCTATTGCGTAAAAAGTCGTAAACGATCAGCTAAAAACCTCTTGGATTATATAGATTCGATGTTCAAATGACGCTTTTGCTTTGTTTGTCGCTGTAGAGGTCGTAAACTTTGTGAGAAATTCTTCTTATCATGGATTGACAAATCATTTCGTACAATCACGTAACTTTTCCGTTAGCAAGTTAAAATTCTATGAATGCATTGAAAAAAGATGACAGAGAAATCGAAGTCGCAGATTATCACTTATCAGCTTTGTGCAAATAGGCTAAAGACGGTTTTACAGAGCTGAACTGCCGGTCAGCCTGTCAAGAAAATTATAACTAGTTTGCTAACGGAAGATCGCATTCATCCATCTTAACTTTAATCCGCTTGTTTAAATTACTTCAACCGCTTCTTGCAGATTCATGCGTTTGAAATATTTTAAAGTTTTGGATTTAACTGTGTCTATAAAGTTTGTCCTCATGCATTTTGCGTAAGTTTCAATTATAATTTCAGAGTCATTTACAGATAAATGAGTCTAGACAAGCTTGAAACTGCTTGTTTGTTCGTTACCTACGCAATTTGCAATTCTAACCACCGGTTGTTTAGTTGGTCAACAATAACGCCTTCAAAATTCATCAATTTGATATTGCTTCATCTTGTTCTTCCTTAGCGCAATAGGCCGTCTCGCGTAATTTTCAATGGACTGGAGATCATTGAAGCTTTGCATTAAAGGATGCCAATTGCCGTGTTAGCGAAGCCGACTAAAAAAGCTTAGAGCATTTGCGGAGATTTTTGGCGTCTCTTGGTTGGCAAAAAAAAAAATCACTTATAACACTCCTAAAATAACGAATTTTGTTGGTAAGCCTCAATGTTTTTAGAAGTGAACGTCTTTGTTTATCACTTGGTCCAGTTAATTCATAATACGAAAAAATTCGTGTTTCAGCTTTATCAAAATCCTAGCAAATGGTTTAATTTCTTCAAAAAAAGTTTATCATTTTCGATAGGTAAGGCTCTGAACGTGAGAAAAAAGATTTACATTCTGCGTTGACAGCTTGGAATTGTTTAGAGTAAATTAGCTTCAATTTTATTTTTCTCCTGAAATATAGTTTTGTCATGCAAGTGTTTCCAAGCAAAACGTTTCAATTGTTGATAGGTGCCGTTAAACGGAGTTTGAGGTTATTAATGTGTTTAAATTTGATACTTACCAACTATGCCGCTTGTTTGCATTTTACACAGACCTTTCGTTATTAAAATATTCTTATTTAAACGAAAAAATTTAATAGGATTTGCGAATTGGTGTGGTTTCAAATATCATTTTTTGGCATATTGGTTTCATATTATCTAAATTTTGCAAAAATAATCATTGAAGTGTAGCAGATTCTATGCCAGTTTACCACATGGGGACATTTTAGCGATATTGACGTGGGTATCATTGGTTATAGCATTACCGCCGGAAATCTATTGAAGTGTATCTTCAGCCGTCAAAGCGATTGGGCCAGCACTGAGTGCGTTTTTTTTCGCTTTAAAAATATTTGAAATTTAATGCATTTCTGCAAACATTTTTCTGCATGGTTGACACTCGCTCAAAATTCCAATTAGTGCAAACCAAATAGCTACACTAAAATTGCTTGGAGTTCAATCCCAAAATACCTACAACACCGCTTCTGTTTTCAGTGTTTTTGTTTTTTTTTTCCATCCTGCGTTTAATTTTGGCAGTTGCTTCTGCTATTCACTTTAATTACTGATATATATCTGTTTCAACTTGTCACCGAACGACTGCAATTTTAAACGAAAAAAAAATAAACATTGCAAACATCTCTCATTTTCAGTCATTTTGAAAGAAAATGGAGCAACGGTTTTAGTAATAACAGTAAACTTCAAGAAATTATGTTCATTATTATGATAAATTGCCGTGATGAGTTGTGGCAAGAAAATTGTTATTATTGCATTCATGGTTAAGTAATCCTTGACTTATCTCATCAACCAGAAACCACGCAAGAAGCAATCCATTCAAAATCTAAAAAAATCTGAAAGTTTATGTTATCATGAAAATCTAAAATTATTTTATCCAAAGAAACAATTTAAAATTTTTGAAAATAGTTCTAAGTAATGTAATATTGTAATGTCTGTTATAAAATACCATGGTATTAGAAAGTTTAAAAAATTTTGATGAATATGCTGAGTTGTACTGTGATAGTGCTGTTAATGATAAAGCTTTATTGCAAGGCATACAACAGCATTTTTGCAGGACATAAAGCAACGACTTTTGAATTTGTGTTAAGTGATATTTATTCCTTAAACTTTGTTCAATTGAGCTTCCGTCTCTTCTCAGCATGGGACGGCTGCATATTGTAATTGCAATTCAAGAAGAATTTTGAAATTAAAACTTGGAAAATTGACGAGATTTTGGCATGATCTGCATTTTAAATGTCAATTTGTTTGCGTTCCGAATTTCAAGTTAATTGTCAGGAATAATGCCATTCTATGTTTTACCACACTGTTGATCTTTTAATTTTCCGCTATACCGAAGGACTAAAAATGTGAATCATGTTCTACTGAAAAGCAAAATGTTTGAAATCAGCTTGAAACGAAGGCGATGAAGATCAAAAAAATTGGTTTTATTCCAGAACTTCTAAAAGTATTCAGAAATTTTATAACTATAGTTTAAGTGGCCGAAACAATAATTTGAATTATTTAATTTCTTTTTTTGCCAAACTTTAACAAAACGGCATGCAACACATTATTCAGCAAGAAACGTTCATAGAAAACAATCTAGCTTTGTCAAACGTTATACTGCAGCACTTTAGATAATACAACATATTTTTACTTCTGAGCAACAGGACTCTTAAGTTCATGCTTTGGAGGCATTTTTAAAGAAATGCGATGATTGTTAAAAATCACGTTCTGTATAATTCTTCAAAAAATGCTAGAAGTGACAGTGGGCAACTACGCATGGTTTGGTTATTTTTCCATATGAGTTTGTTAGCTAATCAGTAAAACATTTTACCAAACACTCTCATGCACGTGCTAAATGCTGTAGCCGTATGCAACTGCGCTGTAATTGCAATTTGCAAACAAATGATCATAGTTCATGTTATTTCATTATCAATAAGCGATATTGTTTTTACCATAAGACTGTCTGGAAACTTGAAATGAAAGCAAATTTACTATTTATTCATTAATTCATACCGTGCATTTTTGTCCCTGCACGTAACGTGCTAAATTACTTTTTTTTTGGAAGCTCTTGTATAATGTTTTTCGTCATTTTGAAGCAGCGTTGTCCACCTGTTCTTGTGGACATCGTAAAATTTAACGATAGCATGAAGCGAGAGCGAAAGAGATTAAGTTTCATTTCGACTGTCATATTCATCTCTTTCTATTGTAAATAAAAGGACAATAATTTTTATAGGCTATATTTAATGTTGCCGTCCTTATCATAATCTTAATGGACTAATGTTACAGCTTAGGTAAACTTTGCCGGACGACGCTAGCTTTTGTTTGTTCCCTTATTTGCGTAAATAACCATACACTGCTTAAACGTAGAGACGTAATGGCGACATTATAGTTACTCGGCTAGAATTTGGCCGGAAACCACACGGTCAAGAGGCTTCAAGATCGTAACAGTGGTCACTCAATTGCTTGAAACTTTACCTCCAACGTTCACAAGTTTTAGTATTGTCCATGAACAATGCCATGAACAAAGTCTTTTCTCTGTTGAGTTTTGATGACTGACATTTCACGCGGGCTATTTAAAAATTCTTCAGACTACGGTAGGTGGTAACGTATACGAAATAAAAAAGACAGAATTTTTGTTTGGACAATTTTTTTTTTCAGTTTTCTAAGATTTAGACAGGGCGCTTGATACACTTAATAAATTCATAAAAATTTTCATTTTTTGTTTTAACTAATTTCGCGCAATGTTAATGTGGTCCTATAATCATTGCTTTGCCCATAAATCTTAAAAATATTGTCCTATTCGTGATATTATCGACAACTGTCGATGAATCGTTTTGGTACTAGAGTCATTGTGGCTAGAGCCATTGCGACACCATTGTGACTAGAGTAAGACAGCCTAAAATATACCGAAATAAGCACCATTTAAATGATATTGTCATTATTTTGATAAAAAAAAAATTTGGTTGACAGAAATCTTCAAAATTAAGCTAGATTTAAGTTTCTGTAGTTCTTAACAAGTATGCACTGCTTGATTTTTCAATTCATTAACCACTTAGAATCATTGAAAATATAATCAACCTATGTTTATGTGACATTAAAATTTATATTTAAACTTTACGTTTTAGATTTTAAACTCTGTGTTACTTTTGGCAGATACCCCTGATGATCCCGATTACTGGTAAAACAGATTGCAGGGTTTTAAATTTTAATTTTTGACGTGTTCTGTGTTGTTATGTTTATTTAACATGTTGATTGAATGCTACCTTTATGCATTAGGTCCAGTAGCGTAGCCGGGGGGGGGCGGCTCGAGCCCCCCCCCCCCCATTGGCTTGTGAAGTATGCAAAATTGCACGTTTTTTGGCTTTTGAGGGCGATTTTTGGTGAAAAATTGAAAACAGCCCCCCGCAAAGAAAATTGGGAGCCGAAGTTGTGAAGAACATGTCGTGATTCGGTCAGAAAAAGCGTTAGAATTTCGAATGTTGGCCGGAAAATCAGTCTCAATTTCGTTAAAGATTTTTTTGGAGACCACCTGTTTTTGGTCTGAAAAAACGTTTGAATCTCCGAATTTGGCCGGAAAATCAGTCTCAATTTCGGTGAAGACCTTTTTGGAGACCACCTGTTTTTGGTCTGAAAAAACGTTTGAATCTCCGAATTTGGCCGGAAAATCAGTCTCAATTTCGGTGAAGACCTTTTTGGAGACCACCTGTTTTTGGTCTGAAAAAACGTTTGAATTGCCGAGCTTTCCGAGAACTTTCGGGCAAACCGTGTGATTCTGATTCAAGGGCAATGAAATTCGGGTCAAGGTCGTTTGCACTTTTCTTACTCTTTCAAAAAAGCCTCCCCCTTTTCCAAATTCTGGCTACGCGCCTGATTAGGTCCGCTGGCATTATTTTGTATCAAAATATCATTTGGGGTATTTCGAAAGTTTTGCTGCTTTAGCTTTTAGTCCTCTAGCAATTTTTTTTGGCGACGGGTGTTTTAGCATAGAACTTTGTTGATTGATTGGTATTCAAAACTTCATTCAACGTCGGTCGGAATTGATACATGTAAATGTTAAATCTTAATTCATGGTATAATCTATCAAATTTAATCTTCATCGGGTTTTGACATTCTGTCAAACTTTTGCGGGCTTAGTATCTCTTTACACACGATTATATTATTGATTCATCAGACCGAATTCGAAACAAATGCCAAATTTGGCATGGTTTTACTCCGACCAATAATGTATTAAACACGAAAGAAAAAATTTAACAAATCTTATGAAAAAAAAAAATGCAACATCGGAGCAAGTATTTAGGAGCATAGCAGTGGGGATTTTTGTTTAGTTTGAGAACAAAAACAAATGCCAGACTAGATGGGAGTTAACCAGCAAACCCAGTGAACGACCGACGCAAAGCTAATGTTGTGACTCTCAAAAGTACTTTTTGTCTACCGTAAAATCAGCAATTATTCAAAAATATCTGATTATGGAACCTCCAGAAAAGTAGAGTCAAAATATTTGTCAGTTAAATATCTCCTGATATCATAACAGACTGGCACCCTAAGTTGAGTCGTTCAAAAAATTGATTTTTGGGGGTCCAATTTGGGGGTCCCCGGGGGGATGGTATCCCCAAACTATGTCAAAATATTTGTCTCTTAAATATCTGCTGATATCAAAACAGGCTGGCACCCTAAGTTGAGCCATTCAAAAAATTGATTTTCGGGGGGTCCATTTGGGCGGTCCCCGGGATGGGGGGGGGGCACCCTCAAACTATGTCAAAATACTTGTCAGTTAAATATCTCCTGATATCAAAATAAACTGGCACCCTAAGTTGAGCCGTTCAAAAAATTGATTTTTGGGGGAGTCCATTTGGGGGGTCCCTGGGGGGATGGCATTCCCAAAGTATGTCAAAATATTCGTCAGTTAAATATCTGTTGATATCATAAAACACAGGCACCTTAGCTTGAGCCATTCCAAAATTATTTTTTGGGGGGGTCTATTTGGGTGGGTCCCCGGGGGGGTGGCACCCCAAACTATGTCAAAATATTTGTCTGTTAAATATCTGCTGATATCATAAAACACTGGCACTCTAAGTTGAGCCGTTCAAAACATTGACTTATGGGGGTCCCCGGGGGGTGGCACCCCCAAACTATGTCAAAATATTTGTCTGTTAAATATCTGCTGATAGCAAAAAAAAAGTAGCACTCTAGCTTAAGCCGTTCAAAAAATGGATTTTTTGGGGCCCCATTTTGGGGGGTTCTTGGTGGAGTTGCCCCAAAAAATTTTGAGAGAAAAAATTGCGTTTGCAGATCAACAACTTTACACAAAAATTAGATTTCGATGTTTTGTGGTTTAGAAGAAGAGCGTACAAAAATTAGGAAGAAAAAAGAGGAAAAAAAAGAAATAAACCTCATCGCGGCCAAAAGTGGGTTGGTTGGGATGAAAGGGTATCTTAAGACATACAACCATATGAAATATTTTTTGCCGTACTTAAGCCGTTTTTGATTGAGACCGCTTTTTACGCCAAACTTGCGGGGCGGTTTTTGGGTTCTAAAACCAAAGTCACGTGACCTATTTCCTCAAAATTTGGTACAAACATATAACTCATTAATCTCAAACTACTGTCAAAATTTCATGTAGCTAGACCCAACTGTTCTCGAGTTATAAGCAAAAGTCTGAAATTTCGCATTCGTTAGTTGGAAAATGGCCGAGTAAAAGCAAAGGAACACGCGACGCGAGCGTCGGTCGTTCCAATCATATTATTGAACATAGTGCGTCTAATAAATTGCTATGCGTACTTCTATTCTGGCAATCTTTGTTTTCCGACAAAGTATTTATTCTTCACCAAGTTGTTGGTCGGGCTATTATACTCGTGTAATGTTATTTTGTATAAATGAATAGAAATTTTAAAGAATACTACTAAAACCAGGAAGAATATCACAAGGTTTTGGCTTAAGTCTTGCAATGCAAGCATTAGGCATTGAGCCGCCCGTACGTCGACTTAAACTCGAAGTTTCGATTGATGGGAGCAACTTTCATAATAACATCTCCATTCTCCAATTTTTACAGTGTCATTATTTACGACATCCTTTATCCAATGCTGGTGTGAAAACATGATTTGAACTTTTGTGCTTGTTCTTATAGTTATGGGGAAACTTTTTGGTCAAGAAAGCATTTGAAAGGACTTAACCTCCATCAACGTCCTTGATAGGCACTAATTTGCACTTTATTGTTAAAATCTGCCCAAATTATTAACTCAAGTTCGAAATAACTTCTACACTAATGTCTGTTAGTGCTTTTGACAACTAGTTATTGAGCTTTTTTAATTTCAGGCAAATTTTTATAATGCACTACAAACACCATTCTGGGGTTTTTAACAGTATTAAACAGGGCGAATAATATTCTTTAACAACTTTTGAATATACGTGCATTAAAACTTTGATAAAACTGGCTTTGAATAGTCTTTTTATTACAAAAATTTGACTGGTTGAAAAAAGCTGGTAACGTTTTTTTTGGCGTTTTTTTGCGCGTTTCTTTGTGGTTGACATAAAATGAATAAACAAATAAATAATAGCATCATATTCAAATGATCGTTAGGGTGGTCGATATTTTATCAATCTTTGAAAGTTTTAAGTCTGACACCTTCATGTTGTGTTATTTCATGAAATAGTAACTTGCGTAAAATTTTTTTGGAAAATTTTTATGTTTAGGAGTGCCCTTGACCCCCATAAATTGGAAAAATTGTCAAATTTTGGTATTTTTGGCATTTGAACTTAATGTATTTTTTTGATTGAAAACTGTGATAATGAATATTCAGAATGATGTGTCACCTCATATTTTTTAAAATTTGACACTTATATGTGCTGTAAATGCAAATTTGTGGTAAATTTTGATTTCTACCCCTATGTGGCTCTGTAGTTCAAATCATGAATATCGGTAATATTTTGTAGTTTATTGATCCAGAACAATGGTATTGATTTCTGGAACCACGTGTTCAGCAATGGGTGTTCCAAAACTTGTTCCAAAACTTTTATTTAATGTCATTTTATATGGTGTCAAAATATAAGCTGGTAGCGATACTTTCTTCAGATATTTCAAAACTTTGAACTTGAAAATTTACAGAAACATTTTTTAGTTTAAAAATTTAACCCCAGTGCTTTTTTTATTGAACCACATTGAGTTATAACGTGCGTAAACTAAAGTAGATCTAAATAGAGTTACACACTACAGTGATTAACCTCGTAATTGAAAGATCAAAATTCATAAAATATAATTAAAAGTTTAAAACTTTTCTTGAAGAAAAGGTTTTCCATTTAGTGCAAAATCTTGTAAGAACTTGTGCTACACTTGCTTTATAGGAATATCGCAGCTCTTAATATTTTGTGAATAACAGAAGAGCATAGTAATTTGAAAAATAAACAATCTTTGGTTTTTTTACTGTCTATGATCAAAACAGACTCAATGAACAATCAACAAAACTAGCAAAAAATTCAAGAAAAATATACCGAACCAAAAATTAGGTGTATATTATGATCAATATTAGCTTTTTTTGTTAAAGCCATTTTTGATTCAACCTTGATTGAACCAAACACAAAAAAAACTTCATGGTGCAGTCTCAATTGCAATAATTTGCGGTAAGTTATGACAAGGTTCAACAAAACTAAACTCTGGCTGTAAAAACAACCAACCCGATAGTCCCAGCTATAATTTTATATTTCAAAAGCATTATTGAAACGAAAAAATCAAAAACACCAACAAATTTTTGCAAGTTGGGCAACAGCACTAAAATTGAAAGTCGATGTTGAATATCTTTGCTTTCAGCTTTTATTTGAAACTTGAAGACTGTAGAAGATGCATCATACATTTACCTTGTAGATGTGTAGTGTTTGTTGCTCCTGCTATTATTATTTTTTACTGGAACTCTAAAAACTGCAATAAAATTTTGCTTTGGCGAAAACCGGATACCTTCCGAAGGAGAAAGCAGGATACACAACAAAAAAGATCAGCCTTTCTGTAAAGACGGTGTTGAGCTCACCCATAAACTTTTGACAATGCAGTAGGTTCTTTTCTGTCAACAGTTTTAATATGCATCTGTGATTAGCTAAATTCAAGTCATTTACCATAAAAGCTGAAAACTGAAAATCGAATTCAATGCTAAGCTCGAAGCTGAGTCAAACTAAACTGAAAAAAGCTCAAAAGATGTTTACAGCTTTTTTGTTTGACATTCACGCATCAGAAGCCTGATAAGCAGTTTGAATTGTAAACTATTCCTGAAGTTTTTTTTCACGGCTGTGAGGTAGCACTTACCTCACATATCTGCTATCCTATTAGGCTGATGTTTCATCAGCATCTGAATTCACACGTAGCCTATCCTGGCATCCCACCCGAACCTTCAAACCACTCACGAGGGCAATTTCTACTCTTGCCATCGTGCCCTCTTCTCAGATTAGTCTGATCTAAGTCTGACAAAAAGGTCACCAGAAAGAGGATTCTCGACCAGTATCACACTGGCACTTCACTTAGCTCTACCGCATTGCGCTAGCATCACTAAGCATGGACACCATATATGACATCACATTAGCAATTTACCACAATAGTACGCTATATGCATATTTCAAACTTGTTTGTTATCATCAAGGATGACATCACATTAGCAATTTACCACAATAGTACGCTATATGCATATTTTAAACTTGTTTGTTATCATCAGAAGTCTGCTATGTAACTTCTGAATATTCCTGACGTGAAATAGACAGAACTAATTTAAAAGGACATTCAGGACGTTTTTGTTTAAAATTTTTTACTATGAAGCAATAGTGTAACAAATTTGGCAATTTTTTAGAATTTTTTCGCACCAAATCTGATTCTTTTCGGCCAAGAAATCGTAAGATATTCGCAATTATTTTTCCCCGTAGACTAAGGAGAAACGCTTTCCAAACATTACCGAACTGAACGGACGTGGGTCAAAAATCGTTACAAATGATTGACTAGATTAGGCAGCTGTCAAGAAAGCGGCATCGTAGGTACCTGCTGATAACCGTAGCAAACCTATACGAAAAATGCTAACTAAAATGCTTTGCATTGAAACTTGAATTGCATATTTACGTGAAAAACTAACTGGCCCTCTGACCTTTAGGCCTAAACCAATTGCGCAATAGTCACATGAAAGTTACTGGCTCCCTAAAAACTAGAATCTTAGTCTAAGATCTAGTCAGTTACGGTGCTTTAGCCTTCAACGTGCAATTACTTCTTCGGATAGGCTATTTATAGTAAGCAATAGGCTATAGGCTACTGCGCCTAAAGCATTAAAACCTTACCTAGATTCGGAATACTTTGCTAGCACTTGGCGGACAAAGCTTATTAGGAAGGCAACTAATCTCTCTGAATTCAAACAGCAGTTTTTCACTAATTCATTTACTTACACCTTCAACACTCACCTAGTTCCTCGAACCCGGTACTTAGCAAGACTCGAAATAGAAGTTACAAACTGATTTATTGCGCAACCTACTTGAAACAAGATGCCCGAAATTTGGATTCTAAGAGGAAAACATGAAATTTTTTCTCTTAGAATTTCTTAACCTAATGAGTTGCAAGAATCGCAATGGGGTTATGTTGGCAAACATATTTTTTATGATTTTTTTTCAGTTTTTCAAAATTCGGGTTGAATGCCCTTTTAATAGTTCACAGACCATCACGTCTTACAATCCTACTTCATTTCACAACACCTTGATGCTGTCTCCACGTCTAAATGGGTAATCATTTCAACCCCTAGTGACGCATGTGAGGCGGAGCCCCCGTCGCGAGAGCATTTCAGTGTTTCGAAGACAATTGACTACATCATCAGCGTGAAGAGGAGTCGACACAATGCAAGGAATTTTGATCCCTGAATTAGGCTAACTCAACGGGTAAATACACAACCATAAAATGACAACCGAATTAAAGATGTCAACTTGGTTCGATGGATAGAATATCTCGCCATATTATCAAAAACTGTTTAAAAAAAAGTATATAGTAACCAATCTAAATTAATGTAGAAATAGTTGTTCTGTGAAAAATTGCCATTTTTACCGAATAGAACAGTGAATTAGTGAATTAGATGCAAAAGATTTGAAATCTCTGTGAAAAACGATGAAAAAAGTATACAGCTATTGTACAACATAAAAATAACATAAAGAAGTTTTGGAACACCCATTGCTGAATATGTTGTTCCAGAAATCAATACCATTGTTCTGGATCAATAAACTACAAAATATTACCGATATTCATGATTTGAACTATAGCGCCACATAAGGGTAGAAATCAAAATTTACCACAAATTTGCATTTACAACACATATGAGTGTCAAATTTTAAAAAATATGAGGTGACACATCATTTTAAATGTCCATTATCACAGTTTTCGATCAAAAAATACATTAAGGTCAAATGCCAAAAATATCAAAATTTGACAAACTTTCCGATTTTAGGGTATCTGGGCACTCCTAAACATAAAAATTTTTCAAAAAAATTTTACGTAAGCTACTATTTCATGAAATAACACAAGTTGAAGGTGTCAAACTTGAAACTTTCAAAAACTGATAAAATATGGACCACCCTGATGATTATTTGGTACTAACAAACAAGAACAATAAATTAGCAAAAATCTGGAAACACTTAAATCCCTATCTACGTTAGCAAGCTGAATTGACTTGGCGAGGCCTTTGCAGCGCGTTTCTTGTAATGCTTTTTGCGACTTTTCAGCTTTTGCAACTTGGTTGACTGGCATTCATTTCTAACTCAATTCTTAATCATTAGCTTAGAGCCTTTCAACTTAGACTTAAGGTGAGTTTTGAAGGATTTTCAACTTTCGACTGATTGTTGTCATTTTTTGAATTTCTCTGTTTTTGACTTTGACTGCTGTAACGCTTCATTACAACTTATCCAATGCCCGTAACAGACTGACAAGCAGTTGACTTTTTAATTATGATTTTTTTTTTTTAGCATACATTCTATTCTAAAATATGCGTATATTAAATTATTCTAACGACTTTTAACTGTTTTTGTCTATATTTGAAGGTTCGTTGCACGCAGTTTGGGCTTTATCCGTTCCAGAGTTGTATGTCGGGCCAGACTTTTCGGGTCGGGTTCGGGCTTAAAATTGGCTAAATGTCGGGCTTAATTTACGAACTTGGCTTGTGTTTTTGCCTTTTTGATCAGGGTGTCCAACTTTTTTCATTTACGGGCCAGATTTGCTGTTCCAAAATTTTCACAGGCCAAAATTTATTTTGTGATATCCTTCTTCTTCGAAAAAAAAGGTTTTGCGATGGACTTTGTGGTGTTCTCCAAAGAGCAAATAAAAAAAAAAAAATTGAGGACCCGTATTTGTAACCCACAATATCGTGTCATCGCGTACAGATCAATAAACCAACCAATGTAGAAAATTTAACGGGCAAGTTTGAAACCAATGGCGGGCCACAAGTGGCCCACGGGCCGCGTGTTGGACGCCACAGTTTTAGATGCTTTGAAAGCGTAATCACAATTATTATTCTTACGTCATAATTTATCAGCAACGAGTAGTTTCATTACGAGCAATAAGGGTTTTCGGGCTTTTACGAGCACATTTTAGGTCTAAACTAGTTTTCGGGCTTGGTTTTGGCTTCAAATCTTTTTTCGGTTTCGGGCTCAAATTTGACGGCCCTTTTACCACTGCGATCAGCTCAGCATATCAAAAAGTGCTGACTATTATAATGGAAAAAAAAAATTTATACAACCAACAGCGAGCTGTGACACATACCTTTTCTATGGTGCTGACTGTAACCCAATCACACGCAGTAGCGTAGCAAGGAGGGGGCTGAAGCCCCCTCTTTGGCATGCATAGTGTGCAAACTACCACGTTTTTAGCACTTTTGAAATCGATTTTTGCACCATAAGCGAAAAAATTGAGCAATGAGAATGTGTCTACTTTAACTCTGGGCTTGAAGTTAATTCGGTCACAAAATTGATTCCAGCCTGGGTGAAGACCTTTTTTTTTAGTCTTCACTTAATTTCGGGCACAAAACCGTCCTATTCCAAGTGAAAACCGTTTTAGCTTGGTTTCACACCTCCGAAACAGCCCCCCCCCCCATTGCAAATTCCAGGCTACGCGCCTGATCACACACAGCACCATGATTCAATCAAGCCAACTGACAGCATCACACACACCAAGAAAAACACTATTACAATGAAATTGGTAAAATTTTCAATGTTTAAAGTTAACAAAATAAATGAAAAGCTATAAGTGATTATTTTGAAAAATAGAATGCACGGTAAATATATTATTGATAAGTACCGGTGGTGTATTTTTTGCGTTATCGATCTTACTAACTGTAAAAAATGAACAAATGAATAAAAATTAACTGCGTATAACTGTTAAAAAGCATGTTTGCTTCAAATTCTTTTATTTATTATTACGTTTAAAGATACTCTTTATTATCAGATTGCAAGTTTTTTCGCATTTTCGTAGCAAGAGTAACGTACCGTGTCCAACACCGGCATGGGTATTGAATAGACCAATTGGGAAAGATTGCAATAGGAGACCGATTATTTACAGATGACAAATTTGTATTTCTAATAGTGTGAGAATGCTGTTGTTGAATAACTTGAGTCAGACAGACCGTATCAAATCAACCTGCAGCTTGGAGTAGTTTTCAAATTCTCATCGAAAAGGTTTTTTAAAGGTTCAAGTTTTGTGCTAAAAATACTGTTTTGTTTTTTTAGAAATTCTTCATTGGCCGCATATTACGACATCTTGAATGTTTTAATTTTTTTCATAGCTTTTCATTCAAAATTCAAAAAAAAACATATTTGGTGCTTTGCAGGGTGCAGTGAAATATATTGAGTTGTTTTCCCGCCAGCCCAGAATGATTGCTTGCATTTTTGCTGAGGAGTGACACATTGCAGCTAGCTGCAGTATAATCGAGTGAAAAGCGATGCTTGATCCCATTGTTCTGTCTCTCGTCCTTTTTACATCGTTATTTCCAATCCAAACTGCATTTTGCATTTCAAAGTATTTGTTGTTCTGGGAACTCCAGTTCATAGACTGCTTATTTTGTTTCACCGCGGAAAAAAGCGGTTTTAAAAAAATATAACTCAAGCGACAAAGAAGGCGAAAGTGGACCAAATAAAAGCTAAACAAATGCGCTATTAGTCGAATTTTATGAAACAGAAACGCTACTAACCACATCTTCACCAAGATCGGGATGGCTCACGCTTGAATCAGTTCTACCTTGGCGGTAGTAATTGGGTAGTCACAAAGCAATTATTGAAATAAAAAAAAACGTAAAAAATAAAAGATTATTTCTCGCTATTACAGTTTTTCACTACGAGTTAGCACAGAATGTTGCAAAACTAAATTTTCCAAAAAAAAAACTTACAGAATCTGACAAAACTAAATTTAAGATGCAATCGTTTTTCCAAATCTACCATACACGTTCATGCCAGTGGCGGATTTAGGGGGAGGGGATGGGGGGGTGTATCCCCCCCACCAGCCTAAACATAACGTGCATATGCATAATATTAAACATTTTAAAAAAGCAATCAGTGAATACTCGATAGGCCAGGTGACTGCGATATAATTTCTGACGCCATTGGGGGGTAGGGCGAGGGGAGGAAAAAGTAATTTTTACAGCGAACTTTTTACAAAGCAGAAATTAGTTTTTTACAGGTCCGATTGATTTAAAACCGCCAAACTAGCAAAATTTACAACTCGCACTTTTTAACGATAAAGGCATAACACAACAGGAGTTCAATTATGGCGCATTTTCGCTCAAACCTCACGCAATACCAGTAGCGTAGCCATGGGCGGGGGCTTGAGCCCCCCTATTGATATGTCGACCAAAATGCAGAATGGGAAAAACACTACGTTTTTAGCACTTTGGAGACTGTTTTATGCACTGGAGTGGACTAAATAGTGATTTAAAACATCTTTTGAAACATGTGTTCAGGGGGAAGGGGGCTAATTTGTCAAAAATAAAACCAACAAATAAATGAAAACTTTGAAAAATGGTCAAAAATAAGCAATCAAATTTGATCGCAAGTGTAAAAATGCTTAACATAGGTGTCATCAACAAATATACTATAAACTAAGGAATGGGGGGGGTAGGCTATTCAGTATTAGTTCATTACCAATCATTTCTCTCAAATCTCTTTTCATTAGCCCCCCAAAAATTATTTTTCTCTATAAACTGTATACGAAATAGATTACTCTGTGTGAGTTTTATTCAACTATTCGATTTTATAATTTACCAGCATCTAAACAAGAGAACTAACATTTTACCAATAACCACCTTCCAAATAGCCCATTTATGCCACCAGTTTAATCTTGTTTGCACTGCCAATTTCTAAGCCACGTTTTAAAAGCATTATTTTTTAATCAAAATAGCCCTAAAATGAAGTTAATTTTTGCAAAAAAATGCAAAATTTTTGAGCGCTGGGGCTCCGCTCCCAGACCCCCGTGCCTCCGGCGGCTGGATGCTCCACCACCCCCAACACAGCCCCACAATTGCGAATTTCTGGCTACGCATCTGCGCAATACAGTAGTACGGTTTCGCACAAAAAGTGTGTCGATTTGGTAGAACATCAAGCAAAATGTCTTCTGGAATGTAGTTTTATTACATTGTTAGTTACAGTATGCTGAATGAACGCTTAAACAAAATAGACTTTTGACAATAGAAATATCAAAGTCCGATGCAGGTAGTTTTTACTCATTCTGTGTGAGTAACGCAGCCAAGGGAGGGCGGGGGGGGGCTTTTGCTCCTCCCCACCCATTAGCCTGTCGACCAAAGTGCAGAATAAGAAAAATACCACGTTTTTAGCACTTCTGAGACTGGTTTTTGGACTAGAATGGACTAAAACGTGATTTAAAGCATCGTTTGAACCATATATTCAGGAATGCTAATTTGTCAAAAATAAAACTCACAAATCAATAATAACTTTGAAAAATGGTCAAAAATAAGAAATCAAATTTAATATAGCTCATTGCAAATGCTTAACATAGTGTTTATCAACAAAAATATTATAAATTCACGAACAGGGGGAGATCTATTCAATATTGGTTAATTACTAATTACCTCTCTCAAATATCTTTCCATGAGCCCCCCTCCAATTATTTTTCTCTGTAAAATATAGTCGAAATAGATTAACTCCGTGTGAGTTTTATTAAACTATAGGATTTTATGATCTACCAGCATGTAAACTAGAAAAAATTTTACCACTAGCCACTTCTCACATAGCCCATTTATGCAACCGGTTTAATCATGTTTGCACTGCCAATTGCTGTGCCACGTTTTAAAAGCATTATTTTTTATCAAAATAGCCCTAAAATTTAGTTATTTTTGCTAAAAGATGCAAAATTTTCGATCGCGAAGAAGCTCCTTCATTGCGAATTTCTGGCAACGCGCCTGTTCTATGTAGATGCAGACGGTTATGCTGGCGAAAGTTAAAAAAATACGATTTTTGACGCAGGAAAGACGAAAAGAGCGTTTTATGTTTTTAATTTGAATTGAATTGGTTAAATCAATGACATGAAACTAGTTTTATGTCATTAGTTAAATTAAAAAAATTATTTTGTATACTGGTAACGTTTTTGGGATTGGACGGATCAAAAATATCCCCAACAAGTTTGCGCGAGATCAAGAACATTAATCACAAACATCCAAAATTTTGAGATTATACACAATTTGTGCTCATAAATTTTGTCATCCCCCCCACCAAAATTTTCTAGATCCGCCACTGGTTCATGCAGTATATATAATACTCTCTTCAACGAGTCGAGTATATTGTTACATTGGTACTGTAAAATACCAAACAAGACAAGGCAATATATTAATTTGATTTTGTCGTCTTAAGTTTATTTAATTAGCAAGTGTCTTATGGTCTTTGGGCTACTCCGTTTTAGACTAATGTTGTTTGCTTTTGACTAGACTACGTCTCTGCGACTTCTTACCATTATGGCATGAAAAAAAAACAGGCACAAAAGATAATGAACTTCATAAATAATGCAAAACATTACCGGTCTTATTTAATTTATTGGCTATGTTAGACGCAGATGGGCATAAGAGCAGCTCATAAAGAATTAATGTGCCGCCGTAATTCTACATTGTATGTTTTTTCTGCAAAGACCATATCAAGCTTTTAAAGGATTAAATAGGTGTGAAATGAAATATTAATGCTTTTAAAATTTCTTTGCTCCAACTTTACTGGCAATGTTTAAATAATAACTATTTACGAAATCAGCGTATTGTTTTGTTCATGCCTAAAATAGATTATGCTTAATTTATTTGTATTTATGAAAAATTTGCACTATTAGGATAGTTTATGTCCTTTTAATTTTTTTTTCTGTTTGCAGTAGTTGTTATATTATTCGTGGTATTTAATTAAAGTAAGGAGCAAGCATAGAACCCAAGAAGTCGAATTTGTTAGATCATTGATTGGTTTTGATAAACTTTGTTTTTTTGTTATTAAAAAAAAATCACTTCTAATTACACATTTTGTTCAATTTCAACTCTTTAGAATAATTTGTGTTCGTTGTACATTCAATTTCTTAACCGTATGACTATGTTTTTGTTTAAAGCCTTCAAGCAATCTAGAACTTGTTAAATTTTACAAAATCCCTTAAAAATCAGATCAAATTAGGCTTAAGTAGATTGAATAATTTTATAAACTGCAGTGCAATCCTACTGTTTGATCCCACAACAAGTCTTAAACAACCTCCCCTAAAATGTCTTTAGCTGCAATGGCCTACACCCTGCTAACGAGGAAAAAAAATTAATTAAAGCAGTTGTGTATTTTTAGTTTATCATGATAAAATGAGTTAATTCATTTCGTGCAGCTTTATAATTTGTAGGCTACTCGTTAAGTTACCTTTGATAGCTTTGTACTTGCAGCCAATTAATTCTGTTGTCATTGAACGTAACTGAAACTTTTACGACCCCTTTATCTGGAACCGGCGCCTATTTGCGCGACCGTTTGACGCGAAAAGTTTTGACAGGGCGTCCCTTGACGCGAAACTATTTTTTAACTCTAGCTCTAGCCCTATAGTGCAGTCGTGTTGAAATCTCTCGCGTCGAAACATCTTGATTCGCTCTTGCTTTTTCTGTTTCTCTTTGTACCTTGTCTCTTTCGACTTTGTGAAACGTATGGCTTTTTACTGCAGAAGGGATATGACAAGCTATTGATTAGCGTAGAGCTTCCCCTAACCCTGATTTTATGGGCGATTTTGGACGCTCATTTTTTACATTTTGTGCGAGCTGTTTTAATCAATAGGGTGAATATAACTTGGAACTGCAGGCAAAACGTGAGGCTTGAAATGGCTTTCCAGCTGACAAACGCTAAAAGCTTTTGTTTTCAAGTTCGCTTACTGAATTATCCCGCTTCAAAGAATAACAAAATATGGATATAAACCCATCAAAAGATTTTACTTTACGGATTTGGACCAATTTGAAACACAAATACCACGGCTATTTATTAGTTGTGACCTGTGCGACAAACAGCGGCGGGTTTAAGCTATGAAAAAACCTAGATGTTTTGTGAAACGTACAAGCTTTAGCGTATTAGGTTCAATACTTAGTTTTATGATAGCTGGCAACTTATGTCATCTTGAATTAGACTTTAAAATGGTAGAATTGTCTAAAAGCTGGATAAATCCAACTGGGTATTTACTGAAATACAAAAAAGCTTTTTATTGTAGAAGGAACTATTCTATTCCGAGGTGAACTCAACCCAATGTCATCATTATTTCAAAAAATACTCAAATTTCTTGAAATTCCATAAATTCCTAATCCAAAATTACAAATTTTTAAATTCAATATCATTTTTCCGTAGTTATAGTGGTTTTGTGAAAAAAAGATTTGGAATATTCAAAACAAGGAAATAAAAAAACAATAACTGTGAATACGTGTCCCCGATTTTCCATTGACAGCTTGCAACAAACAATCCTACAAATGTCCAAGGTCTAAATTACAATCCTTTCATATTACAAATGCTCAAAAATTAACTAAAATTTTGCTACTTACAGTACCTTCCATTCATAATCTGGTAAGTCTGGTCTTCCTAGAAGATTAAAATGTCTTTTTCCTGCCCAAATTACGTGACTCAAGTTGTATCTTATCTTTAATTCTAATCCTAATTTAAATTTTTAGCCTTGCCCTTACTGTACACTTTAAAAACGTAAACAAAAACCAAACCAATGAATACATTTATTTTTTTTTTACTGCTGCTATAAAAAGAAATAATTTTTTAGTCAGGTAATTGTAGACACTTAAACAACAAGATGGGTATTGGACATAAACGCCTAATTTGGAATAACTCTGTTTAACAAGATGTGTTATATCTGTAAGTGGCCATGTTTTTATCTTGGTCAAAATTATTTTGGTAGTTGATAACATCATTTTGAAGGATCCTTCTTATCTTTATAGCACATAATTCGGTTTGACAGATGTAGGCGTCTCTTCTAGTAAAAGACAACACAAAATATTTATTCGAGAAAACCCTAGTCAAATGCTTGCAATAAAGTTGGTCCAAAGCAGATTATTTTGATGTATGGTTTGGTTTATGCGCTTGAAGTTCTATAAGGTTCTATTGGTGGAACACTTTTAGCATTTTTACATGTCCAGTAGTCCATTATTCAGACTCTGTTCTGATTTGTTTCAGTGCTTATGCATATCGCTGAGCCATGCCAAAGAAAGTGCTGAGTGATGCACGAACCATCCAATCAAAAAAGTTAAAACACATTCACCAAAAGAATGGTTCTTTTCTATAATTCAGCATCTTGTTGGTATCCAGGCACCGGAACCAAAAACCGGGCCTGAAAAACGTTATTGGAAAGTCGTACTCACCATAATATCCTGTATTTGCGGGCCAATTAGGGCACCGTGAATTTATTACTCTCGAAAGAACGGGCAATAGAAAAAAATTAAATAAAAAATCCTTCTAATGATAGGTTTGTATATCTTTAGGGAGTGAAGAAGTTGCGAGTTGGAAGATTCTTTGAAAGACCAATCAAGAAAAAACCGAAGAAAGTCAAAAAATTGAAAAAGAAAAAACGTGTCAAGGTTACTCCAGCAGAAACTGATCGTACAACAATAGTGTCTCGCAGCAAAAGAAGCATCACGAAGAAAAAGAAGCCCAAATTCAAGTGGACTCGCGCTCTCAAAACACATATTCCCCATTCGTGGCTTCAGAGGCGGAGTCATGACTCCGAGGACTTGATGGTGGAATACGACTACGCTATAATTGAACTAAAGAAGCCGATAGGATCACAGTTTATGAAGCTGGGAATCAGTCCCATTAAGGAGCATTTACCCCGAAATCAACGAATCCACTTTACTGCTTTTGAGTCTAGAAAAGGGGGTAAACTCCTCTACCGTTACTGCCCTGTGGAAGAGCAATCATCCGAGATGATGTATCACTACTGTGATGCCGAAAGAGGAACCTCCGGAGCTGGCATATATATCCGCCTTTTTGATCAGGAGGAGAGAAAATGGGATAGAAGGGTTATTGGGATATTTTCAGGCCATCAATGGGTTGATATGGGTGAAAATCAGCCCCCAAAAGAATACAACACAGGGGTGCGCATAACTCCTTTAAAATATGCTCAAATATGTTTTTGGACAACGGGTGATTACAGTCAATGCAGAGGGGTGTAAAACTCTCAGTATGCGCAATTTACAGTACAGTATCATTATACAAATAGTTCACTCCGCAAATGAATCTTAGACTCAAGTCCTTTAGTGTTATTATTCATCTAGATTCGAACCTTTTGAGCCAATCAAAATGTTGCAGCCTTTCTAAACCAATATTTTGATTGGAAAAAAGCTGTGCGATGTTCCAAACAGAGATAAATAAAACTACTGGTGTCCAAACTATGTTCTGCTACGATGTGAATCCAATGTCTTGCTTTTGTACGTATAAAATCGCTCCAGATTATAGAAAGTATTTTACATCATAAGAAATCAGGCAAAAGTAATCTCAATTATTCTTTAATATTTTACAAAACACATTTAAGGACAGCTTGTTTTACAGTTATACTCAGTGCTTAAATTGTAAAATTTTGCATGGGGGGACGCTTTTGCAGCCTTGACCCAACGCATATGGCATGCAAAAGTACTTTAGTGGAAATTATGTAATTCCGTCACCGAAAGCGAATGAAGACCAAAAAAAAAGGTCTTCGCCAAAAATTGAAGTGTTTTTCCCCGAAATTAGGTGAAGAACAAAAAAAAAAAAGTCATCGCCACGATTTGGGACTATAATTGACCGGAATTTGACGGATTCATTTGTACTGGCTGGCTATTTTTCGTCTGATTATCCAGCGCTCAAATCTCAATTGGGGGACGCTAAATCTCGATGGGGGGACGCTAAATCTCGATGGGTGGACGCTAAATCTCGATGGGGGTACGCTAACTCTCGATGAGAGCACGCGTTCCCCCTACAATTTAAGTATTGGTTATACTGGTACAAAAGTATTTCTATGCCTTTGTCCGGATTTAGTGTTTGTATGAGTAAAAATTTTGTAGTAATTTTTGATTTCGTAAAAATGTTTAATTTTGTATATATTTGAAGGGGTGTACAATTGTACAGTAATATGTTTTCTATTTTTGTTAGCATCATTTTTCCACTGCACGACTATCTCAATTAAATCAGCATATTGTACAGAAAAAACATTTAGACAATTTTTTAGCATCCAGCATAAAATTCTTTTCTTGTGCTCGTTTGTATTTCGTAGTACGTTACTACTCCTATCATATTTTGTACAGTATTGGCAAGCAACTTATTGTATTAACAGATACTGATAGTTGATCGTGATGGCGTGGTCCCATTTGCAACAATTTAACCTGCGACAAGGCTCAACAGAATTAAAGCTTTTTCTGTACGGTAGGCAAAAACTCGACAATGGAGCACCATCATGATTTAATCTGGCAAAAAAAGTTCTTCCAACTACAGTAAACCTTTTTACATTAGGTTTTGCAACGGTGTTGATGAAAAATTTCAACACCATTTCGTTATAAATATTAGCTATTGCATCACAAAAACTTGTATCACCAAGGTTATTACCGCATAAAAGTCTTCATAACAACCATGATAGCTTTTAAGACAAAATCGTGATGATTTTTTTCATGAACACCATTGTAAAGCCTCATGTAGAAATGTTGAGTATTGTAGCTTTGTATAGGTGGTTAAGTTTTTCCTACCCAAAAAGAAATAGTTTTGCGGAATTTTGTCGCAGGTTAGATTATCCACAAAGTAACTTGACTGTTTTGAACTCTTTGTGATATAGGATAAATTTTAGTTTTCTCAGAGGCTAAATTTCAGTTTTTTCAACTAGAAAACGGCTTTGTTTCTAGCAACAAAAAACGATCTTTCTTCGACATTTAATATCATGGATTTTGTCACGCTAACATTGTCAAAAGTTAATAACTGAATACTTGAATTTTAACTAGAGTACTTGCAAAAACTTAGTGCTTTGTGGAATAAAAGTCCATGCCTCTTTTTTGTGGTTACAAAAAGAGATTCAAGTTTAAGTGCAATTTAAATTTAGCTAATATTTTGCAAATTTAATTTTCAAATTTAACACTCTCTATACAATGATAGTCCAAAATTTTTGAAGCAAGATTTCGGACTAACATTTTGAAATACGTATTGGATTGTTTATTGCATGAAAAAAACTTTTGTGCATTTTGTTGTTTGACTTTCTTCAGCATATTGTGTGTTTACTCATTAATTCACATTTGCTTATTTTATATTGTTGTTTTTACTTATCTGTGATTCCGTTAGTGTAGCATATTATGAAAAGCCTTTTTTGTTGTTAGTGGATCTAATTATTAGGAAACTGAAATTAAAACTAAAAAAATGTTATTTTTCATGATATCAAATCTAAGCGGTTGTTGCGTTAAAAAATGCGCAAATAACAACAAACAAAATAACTTTTGTTTACGTGTAAATTAACTTACAGTAATTTATACATGTAGAGCCAAATCAAATTGGTTATGCACTATTTCCAAGCTTATTATACTTGATCCATGGAAAACGATAGGCTATAAAAAAGCATTTTTATAGAGATAAAAGTTTAAGGTGGTTGACCCATGGTCTGCTAAATGTCGGAGACATAGGGAATAAAGACTATGACACCTATGAAAAGCCCTAGACTTATTGACATATTGGTATTAATAAGAACTTAAACATCAATGACCACATAGTTATCAATAATAAAGTTTTGTGGATTCAAAGCGATCGTCTATTATATAAGTTGCAAAATCAACTGCATTTGCTCTTTGAAGTATCCTTTGATCTTTCCGTTGGCATTAAGATTAAGTTTTCATGTAATAGAACGAAGGCAAACAAAGATGAACTAGTCTAAGATAGTGACATGCTTGTAAACGAGGCTTGCAACGACCTAGTTTTTTTCTTGCTTTCAACGGATATTAACTGCATGTAATATCATATTCACAATACCACTAGTCATAAAAATGGTAATCAGTTATTAGTGCGGCGAAATTAGTAAATAATAATTATGAACTAAGTTTACAAGGAAACACTTTAAATGCTTTAAGTTAATAATTATCAAATAAATAGCATCGCACTACATGAAATTCTGACTTAATATTTTTGCTTTGAGATTTTGACTAGTAATATTTTTTCCGTAATTTCTGTCAGGTCAAAATTGAATTAAAATAACTTACTCAAAATTGAATGAAAATGAATGATTATGTCCTTTTGATTTGAAGAATGCCGCTTTAACACTAATTTGATTTGAAGAATGCCGCGTTAACGCTTTAATCTAAAACTTAACGTTTTTGGGAGCAATTTTGTGCACTGATGAAAACCTTAGACAGGATGTATAGTTACAAATTTCACTTAAAGATCATTTTAAAGAGAAATTAAATTAATGAGGCAAAACTTAAAAAGGTTTTTTCTTTTTTTTTTGTCTAACGTTTAGGTCCATCATTAATGTTCATAATTTGTGTTTGTGCGCAATTTTAGAGATGTAATTGACATATTTTGTTGTGCGTATATTCTGCATGCTTAAATGCGGTAAATAAACACAAAATGCATTCAAAATGTTCGACTGATGCACAATATTCAAGCCCTAGCTTTTTGAATGTAGGCTGACGTTAGAAACATCAACATCATCAGAAGTTTCGGAACAAACTGAATTTATTAGTGTTCAATTCTCTTGTTCGAGATATCGTATTCCTGAGTCAAGAAAGTTTCCACTTTGAGACAGTCAGTGGCATAATTAGAGGTTTGATTCGTTGGAGAGGGGGGCTAACTTCACCCGAAATTCCCTGCAAGTTTTTGTCAATTTTAGGTGAAGAAAAAAAGGTCATCACTATAAATTTACTTAAAAAAGATCTCTGCCAAACAGTTTGTTGATGGCCTTTTTTTAGGTTGGCCCCCTGCTCTTGTCAGTTACGCCAGAGAAGACAATTTCTTGGCTGGCTGTTAGACTATGGTGTTATATATGCTGGCAAAAAGCTAGAGTATCTTGAACATCTACGTATAATTGTAATGCAGGATAGCGAAGATTTGTAGAATATGGTGTCTGTGCTGAAAAATGATATGGTAAGTGACTGTAAAATGTAAATCTAACTTTTTTAGAATCAACTGAACAAACATCTATTACGCAATAAGACAATATTCGTCGCAAACATATACACGCATTTCGGAGTTATCAACAATATGAGAATCCAACTGAACGCCTTCATAGGTAGAATCCTATAAAGAATTGCTGCGATACTTCGGATAAGTTTGTATCTTTCGTTCGAGTTATTATCAAAATCAAAAAATTACGAACTTAGACAATTTCGTTGCTAACTAGACAATCGTTCGGAGCTGTAATTTAAAACTTCAGCAAAGTACACCTATATGTTGAAGAATAGAACTTTTTTGCAGAACGGCATTTTTTTTTTTTTTTAATCGTTTTGCGTGCTTCTGGCCTAAAGGCTCCCAGCTCGGAAGCCTAGGGAAGAGCCACCAGAACGGCGACTACTTAAAAGAAGCAATGCGAGAAATTGTCTTCCCACAGGAATCGAACCTGCAGCCTTTAGGCCAGAAGCACGCAAAACGATTAAAATATTAAAACTCTGGCCTGCAAACGTCAAAAAACATCTTAATTGACTTATTATTACAATCATACAACAAGCAAGTTGCTGGGTTTAAATAGCCAAAATTAAGCATGCGAGGAGGCGTCTTCTCTAGCTCAAGTGGTAGAGCAGTGGACCGGTAATCCAAAGACTGCAGGTTCGATTCCTGTGGGAAGACAATTTCTCGCATTGCTTCTTTTAAGTAGTCGCCGTTCTGGTGGCTCTTCCCTAGGCTTCCGAGCTGGTAGCCTTTAGGCCAGAAGCACGCAAAACGATTAAAATATTAAAACTCTGGCCTGCAAACGTCAAAAAACATCTTAATTGACTTATTATTACAATCATACAACAGGCAATTTTTTTATTGTACTGCACAGCCAGTGGCGTCGCTAAGAATGGTGACACCCGGGGCGGAGTTTTGTGGTGTCATCCTTCATAATGTATTAGTAGGCGGCAAAAGGTTGAAAGATAGCGGTACCGGTCTACTTCATTGCTCTATAGATAGAGGTTGTTATTTGGCTAGCTCAATAACTTCTCATATTATGATTCTAAAACTTGGAAGTATAAGCAGCACACGTCTAGTGTCAGGCGCGTAACCAGAAATCTGCATTGGTGGGGGGGCTGTGCTGGAAGGTCTGGGGGCAAAGCCCCCAGCACTCGAAACATTTTATTTTCAAAAATAACTTAATTGTATAGGCTTATTTTGATAAAAAATTAATGCTTTTCAAACATGGTATCAGAAAGAACTCTGGTGGCATAAAAATTAGCAGTGCAAAAAACATGATTAGAGTCAGCTGTGTAGCCAGCAATCTGCAATGGGGAGGCTATTTCGGGGGTCTGGGATGAAGCCCCCGGCAGCGCTCGAAAATTTTTAATATTTTTTTGCAAAAATAACAGTACTTAATTTTAGGCCTATTTTGATAAAAATTAATGCTTTTGAAATGTGGCATAAATATTAGCAGTGCAAAAACATGATTAAACTGGTTGCAAAAATGGGCAATGGCTATGCGGGATGTGACCATAGACGTAGCAGTGCCGCAACTAAAACGTTGTTCTTAGGAGGGCAAAATTTGTTTCTGGGGGGGCCAAAGTTTTTGGGTTGGTCTACTTTTCTCTATTTATCTCAAAATTGGTCTACTTTTCTCCGAGTGCTATGTTGATCTCCAAAAAAAAAAAGGTCATCGGGCCATATTGTTTACTTATTTCCTACTTCTCTGTTGGTTTCCAAAAAAGCCAGCATCTTGAAACTGCCGCAAGGAAAAGCGGAGTTTGGGTGGGCATGCTGGGCATTTTAGAGGAACGGAATTTTTGTTTAGGGGGCGCCGCCCCCTTTTGTTTCTAGCCATAGTTGCGGCTCTGAGGCGTAGCCAGGATTTTTGATTGGGGGGCCAAAACCACAAATTACACGCAATGACGTTATCAGAAATTTTCGAAAAAGGAAGTTTTTGTCGGGCGAGGATATCGTAGAATGGAAGACCAGAAGCCGTGGTTTGGTTTAGCCAAACTATAAAGTGAAAATGTCTAAATCGGTAGACGTGTGCGAGTGAACTAGTGTAACTCAAACGTATCACAGACGGGAGTCTGGGGGCGGGTCCCCCAGCCGCCGGAGGCCGTGGGGGTATGGGGTCGAAACCCGCAGCCGCTGGGCAATTTTTTGAAAAAAAAAGCTATTTTAAATGCCATTGGATCACATTCTGCACGTTTTCAAAGCCATTTGAAATAAATAAATTTTTAACGTTCGAAAATCAATTGAAAAAATTAAATTGTTCAATCCTCCTTTTACTTAAAATTTAAGTCCAAAACACTTTAAAATCTTGCACTTTGAGGTTAAACTTTGTACGTGATTTGGCCCAGGTAAGGGAAGTAGGTTACGTTGCCTCCTGCAATATTTTAGCAGTAAATAATAAAACAATCTATTCGAAGATATTCCTTAGAGATTTTTGAATTTGTTCAAAGAGCATTTCCTCTGGCTAATTTTTTTCTAAAGTATATTGTCGCGTAAATACTGGCAAGGTGGAGGTGAATATTGTAATTGAAAAATGGTACAACATATAGTTACGCTTACCAACCATGCTATTGACCGGGCCGGATTTACATTGCGTGGGGCCCCTTGTACAATAAAAATTTTTGCAAAATCTTCTTGCCAAATATAAGTGAAGACCAAAAAAAGTCTTACTATCTGAGAGCGGGGCCCCTGGCACTGTGTCATATGGTAAATCTGCCTCTGGTTGTGGCATTACGTTTATAAAAAGGTTAGACGAGGGCCTGAGATAGCAACTTTTAGAACAAAAACCCTTAATTTCACTCGGGTTACGCATTCTAATTGGTTGGCAAAAATTGTATTGAAGAAGCCCGGGCCCCCTGGTCGTCAATATTATTTTTCGTTGCTGTTCTACGCGTGTATGTTATACGCGAAAAATGCCAAAAGAAACCGAAACTGAAGAAACAACAGGCTTTTTGACACATTTTTATCATTGGTTGCATTTCAATTGGGAGGGGGGCCCTGCCCCCCCCCCCCCCCTGGCTACACCTATGGATGTGACTAATGGTAAAATTTCAGTTCTTTTATTTACAAGCTGGTACCGAAATCATAAAATCTTGTAGTTCAATCAAACTCACAAGGAGTAAACCATTTTGTCTATACTTAATAGAGAAAACAATTGGTGGAGGGAAAGGCGAATGGAGCGATACTTGAGCCGAGGTGGTTGCTAAGTAACTAATACTTAACAGCCACTCTCCCCTCCTGTTCCTGATTTTTTTTTAATGAAACCTATGTTCAGCATGTTTCAACAAGCGATCAAGTTTGATTGCTTGGTGTTAGCGATTTTTTAAAGTTTCACTGAATTGTGATTTTTTTTTCAGATTAGCGCCCCCCTTCTAAATAAATGATTCAAAAGATGTTTTTCATTGTTTTTAGTCCATTCCTGTGTGCTAAGCGTTTCTAATGATGTTAAACATATTGTTGTTTCTTTTTTGTTCAATTGTTATCATAAAATGGTGTCACCCCAAAATGGTGACACCCGGGGCGGGCCGCCCCCGCCCCCCGTTAGCGACGCCACTGTGCACAGCAATATGTTGAAAAACAAGCAAGCAAATCGTTTATTTTTGAAAATAATAACAGTTGCAATTTTTTTCATCTTGCTGTATTATGGCTCTCCAGCATCACTTAGTGTTTTGCATTGCTAAAAAGATTAGCCCCCCAAAAAGTTAGAGAGCTAGTTTATCCGTTTCTTAAGTTTACACGTAGTGCTGACTATAGCTAAAAAAGCATTCAAGGCAAGTTTTTTTCTGTTAACCAAAATGTTTGGAAAAATAAGCCTAAAATGCATTCTCACCAAATTTATTTTACGTCTTGCCATTTTCAAGACATTGTACTTCAAAATTAGCAATTTTCCTCTTATTTCAGTGAGGCCATTTTGTCAGTATTTTAACAGAAGATTAATTTTTGTAAAGCTGGCTTACATTTATTGAAAAACAGCTAATTTTACAGTTCTAAACTTTTATTTTGTTTTACAATAACTCCACAACAAATCTTTTTTTGATAATCAGGAATATGCAGTAAGTTTTTGAAATTTTGTTCCTAATTGGCAACCCTGGCAAAATTTCTTTGGGGAGAAAAAGCCTTTCTGAGAGGAAGTGTAATCTGTAATGTCTCAAGAACGGAAGACCGAAGAAAGCTCAAACTCGGTGAAGATAGTGTTCAGATATTTAAAAACGTTTTGAGGTAAAACTAAGTAAAATATTTTCCGACGCGAATGCCCTTTTAAGTATCTACCCAATACAACAACTATCAAATCAAGGTCGTAAATGTACTGCAAATTTTTGGTTCGTCAAAGTCCTTTAAACAATTAAAATAGACCTACGTCCAATTCAAACTGAAGTGCCCACTTCACTTGTTGCTTTTGGTAAATTGATTAATTCTGTAAATATGAAATATAATTTGGCTAATTCTGTATGTGCCATCACTGATTGCGCTACATAATTTTAGTTTGAATGAGTTTGTCGAAGATGAGCAAAGCTTGTTGTTTCAGCTTAGGGTTCGTTTTCAATTGCTTTAATTTGATCTTAATGGTATTGGCAATATCAAGTAATTACTGGTATGTAGTTGAGGAAGGGTTGGCTGAAGGTAATGTACTTACAAATGTAAGTATTCAGCCCCTTTTCTATCCATATTCTCTTGGTTTATGGATGACTTGCTACGACAAAAATGTGCCCGATACAGGTGAATATGTTTGAAATGATTTAATGTTATATGCGGTACATAAAAAAGGTCATTGATTAAAAATCTACAACTATCCACTTATCCTGTGTAAAAATTGTATACCAGAGATGATTTGAGCCCCTCACCATGATATTAAAAAAATGAGTCGGCAGCGAGGCCGAATGGGTAAAGGCTTTGTTTTTACGACGACCCAGATTGCATGATCTAAGTTCAACCAGCTCCCTGGTCACGCTGTTGCGTCCTTGGATAAGACGCTTTACGATGATTATCTCTGCTTGGTGGCTTCAAACAAGCAGCAAGTTTAATGGACGAAAGTTAGAAGAAATCCACTGGAACATTGGATCATTGGAAACTTCTAACTAGTGGAGCGGATTCCTCAAGCACAGGGTAGTCACTGCACTGAAAAGTGCTTGAATTGTTCAATAGTTATAGCCAGTACTTAAATTGTAAAATTTTGCATGGGGGGACGCTTTTTCAGCGTTGACTGAACCTTAGTGAAGAACAGGCACGTAGCCAGGATGTTTTGGGAGTTTGTTCTAAAAAGTCTTCGCCAAAATCCAAAGGCTTTTTCTGGCCGAAATCGAGAATTTAAGCGGCTTTTCCGGCCAAAAACGGTAACTTTTTCTTCCCATAAACCAGCGCTGAAATCTCGATGGGGGACGCCTAAATCTTGATGGGGGGACGCTTAATCTCGATGGGGGGACGCTCAATCTCGATGGGAGACGTGTCCCCTTCCGTCCCCCCTACAATTTAAGTTTTGGTTATAGCGTCTGCTGACACTATCTGATGATAGGAGGATAAAATATGCAACATACAAGTTACAGTTTTTTAAAAACTAGTAAGTTTTGGGTTGAGGGTGCCTGTTCTTAAACTTTCACAAATTTTCAGCTTGATTTGTTATTAATGCGTCCTTAAATTCTATGAAAGTATAAAGTGACACAAATTCATTTTTGCGTGGTTAAAAGTTGTTCTTTGGCTAGATCATGATTCTTGAATGTAAGCATAGTCTTGAGATAAACTAACAATAGCAACCTGGGAAAACCAAAAAAGCTATGCTGCTTTCTCACAAATGTATTGTACTGGCCAGTGTTCTTAAAATATTTTTGTGCTGAGGCTGACATTGTTCTTCAATTGTTCTAAAATTTTGAGCAAAGATGAGCGTTTTCTTATGAAAAGATAAGTTCTAAGATATGTATTAAATATTTTCGATGTTAAAAAAAGTTGGAAAAATTACCTGAAAATAATTCAAAATATCCTCGTCAGATAGTGATGTTTAGATGCTGCCAATAATCCGTTTGTTTCTATGACAATACTGTTTAACAATATTTTACACAGGAAAAGGGAAATTTTTGCCCGACTCTCGTTTTTTGTGTGAGATAAATCCTTTCAAAAACAAGCTTTTTACTTCATATCTATTTGATTTTGAGCCAAATTTATTCAAAATTATCCTCTAAAATTTGAAGTTGCTAAGGTAAGGAAAGTTTCCCAATTTTGAGGTTTACGGAAGTTACTTCCCCAAATCTGAGCATTTTTTGGCTCATATTTAGCTTAAATGACATTATAAGACGTTTTTGTGACGCAACTACTTTAATTTAAGCTTTTTATGATTCAGTTTTAAAACGCAAACCTATGTGCAACATTTGAGCCGCCTATAACCAAAAAAATATGGCCGTGACGTTACCAACTCAAAACCAGTTTTTACAAAAATAATCTTGTTGAACACCGATTCGCATGCCAAAGTTGGTGTTCCGATGACATCCAGTTTAGGAGTTAGGTAGGTCATCCCCGATGTAAATGCGTTGGTCAAATAAACCGCGTAAAATAGGGGTTAAGCGTGGAGAGATTGTCAAAAATACAGTACAAGGTGGGCCTCAAGAAGAAAAAGTGTTCGTCTTCAATGAAACGTTTACTGCACATCGGATAAACAGATAACTTTCAAAAATGGTCGCCAAATTGTTCAGGGGAGGCAAACATTCGTAATTGGAGGACGCCTTTCCATCACAGTTTTCTTCGATAGTAATTATATTTTATGCTGGCTGTTGCTAAAAGGCAATCTAAACTTCTAAATCATTTTGAAGTTTATGATTTTTGTTGAACTGAAAAATTACGCGTTTTTACTCAAACAAGCGATTGTGTTATTTTTCAGTTTTGAAAAAAGATTTGGTTTATCCAAACTGCTTTTGGAATTATGATTTTCCGTCAAAACAATTAGAAGGTAAAGACAAAGACTTTTTTGTTCCACATAGAGCGTTTCTAAATACAAATCACACCCATTGTTGGCAGTTAGATCTATATCTTACAGTATTTTACCAGTATTAGACTTAACTGTTCTCTTTTTATTTAATGCGTTAAATGAAGTTTAGCATTTTCAAGCACTCCTCTTCTGAGGGTTTAAATGTTTTAAAAACCTCTTCTCTTGAGTACCATAGGCGTTGCCTAGGGGACCCGGGCCGCCCGCACATTTGAAATGCAACCAATGATAAAATGGCCTCAAAAAGACTACTGTTTCTTCAGTTTCAGTTTCTTTTAGCATCTTCGCTTACAACAGTACACGCTTACAACAGTAATTAACAATAGTATTGATCCAAGTGCCCCCTCAACTTAGTTTTTGCTGACCAATTTAAATAGGCTCCCTACAATAATATTTAAATGGCTCCCAATTTAAATGGGCCCCCCAAAATAATGTTGATCCTGGGGACCCGGGCCCCTTCAATTCAATTTTAGCCAACCAATTTAAATGGGCTTCCTACAATAATACGTATTTAAATGGCCCCCAATTTAAATGGGCCCCCAACAACAACACTGATCCATGGGGCCTGGGCCCCTTCAATTTAATTTTGTCAAGCAATTTAAATGGGCCCCTTACAATAATATTTAAATGGCCTCCAACTTAAATGGGTCCCCAACAATAATATTGATCCAGCAGGGGCCCGGGCTCTCTCAATTTAATGTTTGCCAACCAATTTAAACGTATAGCCCGAGCGAAATTAAGGGTTTTTATCCTAAAAGTTGCTAACGAGGCCCTCATGTAACCTTTTTATGAACGTAATGTAATACCAGGGACGGATTTAACATATGGCACAGAGCCAGCAGAGGGCCCGCGCTCATATAAGACTTATTTTGTTTTCACCTGTATTTGGCAGGAAAATGTTGCAAAAATCCCAAAGTGCCAGGGGCCCAACTCAATGTATATCCGGTCCGGGCAATAACATGGTTAGTAGGCGTAACCGTCTATTGTACATTTTTTAATAGCAATTCACCTCCACCTCGCCAGTTTTAACGCAACAAAATACTTTTGAAAAAAATTAGCTACAGTAAGGGGAATGCTCATAGAACAAATTTTTGAATTGAGGCGGCGTGGGGCCCCTGGCCGGATATGTACTCCTATAACTGGTTGTTTTCATGACAAAACAATAATGTCTAAGGAAAATTTTCAAGTGGATTGTAATTTACGGCTAGAATATCGCAGGAGGCAATGTACTTTACTTCCACCTACATGGGCCAAGTCACTTACAAAATTTAACCCCAAAATGCAAGATTTTGAACGTGTTATGGACTTAAATTGCAAGCAAAAGAAAGACTGAACAACTTTATTTTTTCAATTGGCTTTCAAATGTCAAAAATATAGTACTTTCAAATGGCTCTGATTACGTGCAAATTGTGATCCAATGGTGTTAAGAGACAGCTTTTTTTTCCAAAAAATTACGAAAAATCGCCCAGCGGCTGGAGGCTTCGACCCCAGACCACCATAGCCTCCGGCGGATGGGGGCTCCGTCCCAGATCCGGTCAATGATAGGTTTGAATTACAGTTCACTTAGTTACTCAACACGTCTCCCAATTGAGACATTTTTATATTTTAAATTTTAACTATTGGTTGAAGCCCTTCCCTTGAACGAGTTCCCAGTTACGTGCCAACACCAGGACATGGCTTCTGATCTTTCATTCTACAATATCTTTGCCCCCCACAAAAATTCCTCTTTCAAAGTTTTGGATGAAGTCATTGCATGTGATTTGTGGTTTGGAGCCCCCTCCCAAGCAAAAATCCTGGCTACGCCTATGTTGAGTACCCCTGCATATATAAACTTTAGTTGATGGAGTCAGTTCATAGCAAAAAACAAAAAAACAAAAAAAAAAAAAAACTGAAATCTGGAAAGCATTAATTTAAGGCGAATTTACACACTATCCGTTTTTCTCCGTTTTTGCTACTCCATAAAAAGTATGCTCTTTTTCATCCGTATTTTTATACCTCCACACCCGCATAAGTAAACTGTTACATATTGATAAAAATTTTCTTCAAAAATTTTGTGTATGAACGATCAGAGCGATATTTCAAATCACTATGGGGCTGTATTTTCTTTACAAAAATTTTTTTGGAAAGCTTTTGTCCAGTATGTGACAGTCTGGTTTGTGCGGATATGAACATATAAAAATGTGAACGAAAAAGAACACGTTGTATGTTTTCATGGAGAAGAAAAAGCGTAATAAAACGGACAAAAGCGGACGTAAAACGAAAACTGCGCAAATCCACCTTTAGTCAAAATGACGCAATCAAATAATTTAGATTTTGCTCGCTCAAGCGAAGTATCCTTGGTGCTCGCGGCCGGCATCATTGCGGTGTCTGGCTTTTTGGTCACTACAGGAAGAATTTGCGAGAGAAGCACTCCGATTCGCATTGGTGGAATACTACTAATTATATCCGGTGAGCTAAAGTGCTACTTAAAATCTGACACAGCCCTTCCTTAGCTACAAATATAATCACTATACTCGTGTGCAGCTTTATGCACTGTCCTGTATTTTCATCATCTTTCAAGCAAGCTGTAATAAAGCTTAGAACCTGCAATTATAGTTGACGTCCATAAAATCGTGAACGTGCAAGCCTATCCTTAGTTTATTTTAAACAGATATTCGGTACGCTTGACTTGTCCTCTTACCAGCCTACAAAGTAACCGTTGTTCAAAACAAACTGAAATTACGTTGTAAGTTTGTACGCTCACATTCTATAGACGGTTGAGACTGGCTCTTACTTTCTATATATTACACCTGTAGCGTATAGGCAAAATTTTTCTAGAAAGGAGGGGGAGGGCAAATGGCAAAAGAGTTTTCAGCTCAAAAGAGCTGCAGTGTTTAGCGCCAAAAAGTATGTTGAAGATAGGTCGTTCTCCAAAAAAATAAAAATAAATAATCAACGACCCTAATCGGTTTTGATTTAAAATAATTTCTAAAGGGTTGGAAACAATCTAAAAGGGCGGATGTGTAGTTGGTACCTGACTTGCATTGTGATTATTAATACATAAAATTTGGACAGACACATCCAAAGGACACAATGCTCCCCCTAAATATACGCTACATGCTCTAACTGTTTTTACAACTGCAGTTTTTCCCAAAAAGAGCTATTTACCCCTATCCCCGTGCAATAGGGTTAAAAATTTGTTCAACGTCGTTAATACATTTCTTAAAACGTGTAATTAAAGCCTAAAAGTTCTAATTAGTGTTACGTGAGAAATTTCAAGAACACAAAGATTTATAAGGTTTAATGCACTCGCGTTAATTTTTCTAAGAGGCAAATAATAAACTTGGACGTTTTTGAATAAATAAGTTTGGATCTATGAAGTAATAGCTTTTCATTTTGACAAAAAAAAATTCTTGTACTGATGCAGCAAGGATTGCTGTAAGAGTTCAAAACTTACATGATAATATTTATAGGCCTGATGTCGTTTGTTGGAATTTGTTGCTTTATCGGAAGAGTGTTTTTGAAAGAAGCTGGAAGATCTTTGAACAACAACAGCACAGAATATTTTAGCTGGTCGTTCTATGTTGCTTGGGCGTCTTTATTTTTTCAAGAAGTGGCTGGAGGAATCTTCATTTACATTGGAGCAATGCTTAAGAGCTCCTCCAAATTAAACAATTTTGTCTAAGCAATTGGGTGATGATAATACTAATCTCACAGAATGAGAAATACTTCAACTATAAAAGATTGAAAGACATTGCTACTCGATGTTGCTCTACTTCCAATTATAAACCTAAAATACCAAATAGAAATGTTACCTAAAATTCGAGCAAAATTTTTCCCCAGCAGGTTTCTCGGATGCTTGTTTACGTATACATTTTAGTGATTTTTACAATACAGATGCTATTGGTGGATAAGTAATTTACTCACACGGAATAATGATAATTTACTGCGAAACGGTTTTTTTTTTAATTCGAATCGCGCTAAGTTGATTAACCACCACTCTAACACACAGTCTAGAGTGCGAATGATTCTATGCTGCACATACTTTCATGATCAGGTTGAAAATGTCCAAAGTGTCTTCAACTGCTTTAGACCGATAGCTAATCAGCCACATTTTGGCTAAAAGTTCGTTTGTTAAACCTTGCGCTCCCTTTTACCTGTTTACTTTCAAGCAATTTTTTTCAGCTTCGGTCGTTCATTCAAACTCAAAGAGGGACTCCAAGATTAAAACAAAACCGATGTGCTTTCGTCAATCTATATTCTAATAACTTGCTGTTGAAGCATGCTTTGGGCCTCTAAAAATTTGTCAAAAATGTTTGTTATTTCATGACTTGTTATTTTAGTGCTATCTACCACCACTTTTAAAAGGGTCTTCGGATCGAAATTTTTTATTTGGTTTTCTCTTTAAAGAAATTGACCGCTCTGAAGACTAACTTCACCAAATTTGAGCTTTCTGCGATCTTCCATTCCTAAGATACTGTATAACAATTTAGATTTCCCCCTGGAAAGGCTTTTTCCCTTAAGAAATTTTGCTAGGGTTGCCAACTACAAACAATTTCAAAACGTTACTGCATGTTTGTAACTCTCAGTAAGTATTTTTGGCAGTGTTGTTGTAAAAGAAAATAATGCGTCAGAATTGTAAATTAGCTGCTTTTCAAGTAAATTCAAGCCAACTTCAAAAGCTAATCTTTCGTTACTATACTGGCAAAATGCCTGCAATGAAGTAAGAGGAAAATTGTTAACGTTGAACAGCAATATCTTGAAAATGGCAAGACGTAGAAAGTTCAAATTTGGTGAGAATGCAATGTAGATTTTTTCAACATCTTGGTTGACAGTGAAAAAACGTAAAACTTAAATGCCTCTTTAATTAGATGTCAACCTATAATTCTTCAAAAACAATGCGCAAGGCCTTCAGTGAGAATCAAACTTGAACGAGATCCAGCCAATTAAATCATCAAATGTACTATGAATTAAATCAGGTGAAAAACCTCTCCCACAATTTACATTATCTATGCAGTAATCTACGCAGTGCAGCAGCTGTTCGGTTTGTTTGTGGTACATGAACGTGGTTTAAGCTTAGAGCGGAAGTCGATCGGAGAATGTAAGAACACATTGGACGAATTTTTGTTGATATTTCGTGCCATATCTAACCGCTCGCTTAGGGTTTTGGTAAAACCACAACTGATTTAAACGAACGCATAGTACGAAAAATCAATAGAACGAAATAATACAGTATACCAGTTCTTGACAACTACGTCTCTTGCGACAAAGCAATCTTGTGCGAACTAATTTATTGTATCAGCATTACTAAAGCCTATATTTTAAGTATTTAATAATCTGATCGTTGTGAAAACTTGTACAAATCGAACATTTTATTTCCATAAAAACTTGGTTAATTTCCAAACAGGCACGTAATTAAAGAAACAAAGCATTGCAAATAAAAAAATAAATAAATTAAACCACAAAATTTTCAAAAAATAATAATAATAAGCATTAAGCAACCACAGAATAATAAAATCTTGTATCCTCATCTATCATAATCGGCGTCTATCATTATTACTTCCATGTCTGGCTCAGTAGTTTCTGCAAAATAAACAAACCACTATAAATATTGTAAAAACATAAGGATATTGCTTCAATATTATATCAGCTTTTAATTACAAGTTGCTTTCTTCAAAATTCTTTTAAATCACCGAGACAAACTGTATCTCTAATGCACCTTGCACCCTTATTAGAGCCGGTTGTAACTGATGGGCGTAAAATTGTGAGCGCACTAGGGTATAGAATACTGTTTATTTATTTATTTTAAACAACAGGCCATTTATGTTTTGATATAAGATGGTACGAACGGCGCTGTGATTCCTATTTTCTGCTTAAATAAGAATACGCTCATACACTCAAAATTTTACGCCCCACTTAGACCTAGTGCACTTTTTTGCTGTAAAAGGAAGTATCAGCATGATAATTAGTGAACTATACATGAAGTAAATTGCTGATTTACATCCAAAACGTAGCGGAACGTATAATTTAGCCAAGACAGTTCGACAAACCTAGACAAGCGTAGGTGAGCTACAATAAACTAACATAAAAGTTCAATCAGATATGATTTGATCGTTATCTAGAATAAACCACTCTTAAAAATTGCGGGAAGCATTGCAGCGCTATTGCCGTCGCGGTTCATTTTTGGGCTGATATATTACTATCCAAAAACCTGATTTTAGCTAGAAAATGTCCACTGCGTAGTAGTTTATGATCTGCCGTACCTTCTTCGATAACTTGAGCTTGGTTTAGTGCCTGGTCTCTTCTGGATATCCAGCCGTCTCCTCCTGCTCTTTCACTGAAAACAAATAAAATAACTGTCTTTTAATTCTTGCAACCAAAATTGAATACACTATTAGGTGCAGCAAAGTTGCAGCATTAGAAAACCTGTCCAAACTAATTGATAATGTGCCTTTTAATTGATGATGTTTTTTTTCGATTTAAGTTTAAAATTGAATACGGAAGCATCGAATTTTATTGATAATGATCGGGTCTCTACACAAAGTCCTTCCAAAGTTCCACCGTTCCCTTTGCTACTTTGTATTCGCACAGATCTTGGATGGTGCAAACTTGTGAGAACAGGGGACAAGTCAGAAAGTGTTCAGCTGTATCTTTTGAACTTTCGCTTTTGGATAAAGCGGTGCCGCTTATGGAAACCCCTCTTCGCCTAAGGGCTCTTTGTTCTCAAGACTGTAGTGCGAAGTCTGCTGAGGCATCACCAGTTTTTCCAGGGGACTTGGTGTCTTGGTTCCAGCTATTCCGCTGGTTGAATAGAGAGTCTTCCCGGGGGTGAACATTGTGGCTGTTTCTTCCAAAGTTGCAGACGTGCTTCCTCCATGGGAATGTCAAGGGGTGGGTTGAACTAAGAAAACAATTCCTTGACTTAATACGCTGTTTTGCTGGCTTTCTGTATGGGTTAGAGCCCCATTGTGAGCAAGTAAATTTGCGTAAGATCTTATTGCAAGTGCTTACGTTAACCTTACAGTTACGGACATGATTTCGGAAGGTCAAGGAGCGATCAAGAATTACACTGAGATACTTCGGGTGTGGACAGTTTTCTAATTTTTTTCCTTACCAGAAGATGTTGAGTGGCCGGTCTACTTCCCTGTTTTTAAGTATAAGGAGCATGCTAAGGTTTTATCCTGGTTGGCATTTAAGTAGTTTCCGGGAAAGTGTTGCTGCAGCCCGTTTAAAGCACCTATTAGATTTGCCTCAACATCACGAAAATATGAATGCTATGACGAAAATCTGAATACCACGAAAATCTGAATGCCACTGCTACTACCTATCAAATCACGGAAGCAGGCAATGTAATGGAAATTAATTGGAATGCCAAAAATATTGCAACACTTTGAAATTGGACAACCGAATCGAAAACTTGGCCAAAAATAGGCATTCCTAACTTTAAAAGATCACAAACTAAATTTCTACAATAACCCAAAAATATCGTCTAATCAATCACACCAAATCCGCGTTTGGACTCATTTGCAAGAAGTTACTCGGCAGGATCAATTCTTTTATTCGATCTTCAATCGGCCTCATGTAGTGGCAAAATTCTTCAGTAGTCATTTAATGGTTCCATAAAATCCCTCGCAAAGACAAATGCAAATTCCTAAAGTTTGGCATCGTGAACTTCTATCCATCTATCACAGAAGATCTACTTACAAAATCTTTCGAATTTGCACATAACTTTGTTGAAGTTCATGCACACATTGCGAACATTGTCATGCACCGCCGTCAATATATTCATCTTGTTTTCAAACTGTAGTGTCTGCTGGTCTAAAAAGAGCAGTCCACACTTTGATGTGCTATTGGCTCCTTTGATGGCGCTGAAGTGTGTGAATTACAGGACCTCTACATGCTGCATCGTCTATCGTCTATCATAGGAGACAAAAGAAATATTGGTCTCTACGAGGATGTTGGCTTGGAGACCCTTGAAGCAACTTCAGGTCCCGAAACGGATTGAATTAGAAAGAAAATTGTGAAATAATTTAAGGATCACAATCTGCAGATTACAACAGAATTAGGCCTCATTCAAACCGACTTCCTGGATGTCACATTTAACTTGAAATCTGGGAAGTACTAGCCTTATCGTAAACCGAATGATCAGCCTCTCTACGTCAATACGGGGTCCGATCATCAACCAATGATTAAAAAACAACTACCCAGCATGTTGTCCAAGCGGTTATCTGAGCTATCTTGCAATGGTGAGGAATTTGCAAAGGCCGCAAACCGCACAAAATCGCCATGAAGACAAGTGATTGTCGTGAAGAACTCGCTAACGACAACCATGCTACAGATACTCGCGCAGGAAAAAGAAATCACAAGCGCAATATAGTTTGTTAAATCCACTCTTTAGCGAAAGCGTTAAGAACAACATCGGCAAAGAATTCTTAATAAAGCTCATCGATAAGTACTTCCCTCTCACCACCACCTACGGAAAGTATGCAACCGCATTTCCCTGAAAGTCAACTACAGTTGCATGCCCAATATGGCTACAATTAAATCGAGCCTCAACAAAAACCTTTTCAGCAAAAAACAGGAGCCAAACACCACCACCGAATTGCCCTTTCAGTGGAGAATGCCGCGAAAAAGATTTCATATACAAAACCTCGATTACATCTGGTGGCACCTCAAACATTATATTGAGTGCACTGAAACGGAATTTAAGACCCGTTATTACAATCACACCCACTCCTTCAGATATCGAGAGAAAGGAAATGCGGCGGATCTCTCAAAAGCATTTTGGGATGCAAAAGACTGTGAAAAAAGAGGGGTATTTCAAACCAGCAATCAAATGGTCGATTTCTGATCGAGCCAATGCTTACCAACCCGGGTCTAGATTCTGCAATTTATGCCTAACTAAGAAACTCGCAATTCTTTCAGCTGAAAAGCATACGGCGCTCAACAAAAGATCAGAGTTTGCGAGGAAATGCTGGCATAAAGACAAATACAAGCTGAAAAACGTTCAACAATAGTTTCAATGTTTTTAACCGCTTGCTGTCTTTCTTAGTGACCAACTCAACAACTTTTAGACTGGAGTAATATTTAGCTGAGCAGGTTGTTCGATATTATGCAGAATTTTAACGTCTTAGTTATTGTTTTTACAATTTTTATAATTCGTTTACAGATTACACTAGCACCTGATGAGTCCTTAGAACGAAACAAACTGTTGTGCTTTTAACCTTTTACTGTGATTTTTATAGTTTTAAAACATTTTATATATCATGGAGCTCCGCAATTGTAGTATTGTAATTGATCTAAAGCAAGGATAAAGAATTACCAAATCTAATGTGTTTGATACGTTTTCACCAAAATATTAAAAAACAATTTAGTTTTGAATTATGACGTTATGAAATTGTTTGAAAATGTAACGTTGTAAAATTATTCTGCGAATGTTTGTCCAAAATGATGCTTTTTAATTGATATTTTGGGCAGGTTTCGATTTTTTTCAAAAATGACCTCATTTTTAATGACATCATAGATGGTTAAAATTTGCATACACGTTTAGTTTTTCAATATGCGTTATACAATGACTAAGTCAAAGTGATAAGGACATAAAAACGTTTTATGACATCACCGAAAGTAACACCTGGCAGAAAATGCCTAAATTTTGCTGTAGTCATACATGCCCCCGACACATCTCCAAAATTAGAGAACTTCCTCCATACAAAACGACTTTAAATTTTTTAGAGTCATTTGCAAATAAATTTGACGCAATGTCAAGGTAGTTTGAAGTAAAAACTTTTTTTTCCTATGATTTGACTTACTTTTGCCAGTTTTGGCAAACTCCAAAAAATCTTCTTCTCCAAGTTGCTGATATCAAGAAGAAAAGAATAAGGATAGGCAATAAATTTCTCATGCTTAAAGCTATTGTTTTTAATTAAAAAGCATAAATATAAATACAGTAGCACAGCAGTTTGTCTAGTAAAAAGTAAAGTCATTGCTGACAAAAAGTATTGTTATGCAGCAAATAAACAGTGAAACAGAATTGTTATTTGGGACGAGATTCGGGCCAGGTTTGGGCGATTGACAAAATGTAGGGATTAATTCGCACTTAATATTCTTAATTGCCTTAAGCTTTAGCTTTTAGGTGCTACAAAAGCGCAACTAAAAAGATTTTGCAACACAAAAGACGATTTCGTTTAAGAATCAAAATACGATTATTACAATGTAATTATTAATATTGCGTCACAATTGATAAGTAGTAATAAGTTATTTTAACGGCATGCAATCAATAATTGTATCCTGAACATTTATCAGACTTAACTTAACTTTCCGGCTTTTTTGGGCCTGATTTTGGTTTCAAATCACTTTTTAGGCCGTATTCGGGCTTATATTTTTGGCCTGTAATTGTCAGCCCATTTATAACTTTGCGGGGAAGTATTGTATTCCATTATTTGAAAAAATTGCATGGTATGTCAAAAAACTTTACTTTATTCAAAATTTGCTGCCATGCTTTAATTAAATTTTAAGAAGTTCAGAATCACCAATAAACTCTTTTGAGATTTTAACACTGTTTTTTTTTGAGAAAACTGAAGGCTCATAAATATTATCATGATCCAATGAAAGCTTTTACAACCGTTTATTGTAACGATTCTTCCAAAGAATAGTTCCACCTTCGATTCCTCGTGGCAAAATGTTTAAACTATATCAATCAATTACTCGTGAACTTTTTATTAATGCTTGAAATGTCATTCAAGTTGGATTTGAAATTACGTAGGTACAGTATTGTATTACGCCCAAGCTTAAGTGCTTTTACCGAGAGCTATTGGTAATTCGGGACTCGAACCAGCGCCAGTAATATCTTTAGGTCGCCAGCCTGACCCTTAACCTACTGACCTATACCGTGTTGTTTTGCTAATCTTTCATTATAACTTTTCTTAGAGATTCTCTACTACATAACAAACAACAACAATATGATTTTTAATGGAACACCCGCCTTATACAGGAAGTTTTTATATTGAGATGAGAGAAAAGAAACGTGCTCTGCGTAGATTCGAATCGGATGTAACGGTTAAATATGTATGCAGTACAGATGCTTTTTATACCCTACTATTCTTTTAAGGCGCTGTACAATGATAATATACTACAAAATAATAATCGATATTCAAAAATGTCTATTCGGTTGTTGTTTTTTCATTCTAAAAAAACAGCGTTTCAATGGAATCAATTGGCTTGCAATAGATACTAAAACTTCAAATTCAATTTTAATAGCACCAGTGTCATATTTTTTTTACTAATGCTTTTTGCGTTCGGTTTGCATTAAACGAGGACTGAAGGTCAATTCAGTTGGGATATCTAAAGTTAGACTACTCGTATTAAATCATGTTAGGTTGACTCCATCTTTCTCGACAAAATCGTTCCAGAGATATTCTACTTCAAACACGACGTAGTGGCTTTCCGAATTATGATTTTTATTGACAACCCTGCTGACGTTTCAATGCAGTAGCCTAGCCCAAAGAGGCCTATACGATCTATAGTTAGGTGAAAAAGCCTTTGTAGCCTAGTGTAGTTCCGGCTTGTCTTAGAATATGACAAAGATGGCTTTGATGATGCTTTCAACGTCAGGGCTGCCAATACAAATTATGCTTAGAGAGGGCCCCTATAAGTCGTGTTTGAAGAAGATTATCTCTGGAAAAGTTGGGTCCAGAAGGATGAAGTTAACGTCAATATTAGGAATTTGCCTTTAATCCTCGTTTAAGTTTTCCGATTTTTTTTTTTAACAAATACCATATAATAGGTAGCACCTAAATACCACAGTGATTTGATTTTTTATTCTCGTATTTACATGTGAAAACTCGAACTAATAATAGACACTAAACAGGCTTGAAAAAAGAAAACGCAATAAGTATAATACTAGCAATAAATAAAAACAAAAATAAAGAGGAAATGTAAAACTAAGATTTGACTAATGGAGTCAGTACTGTAGTTTTGAGTAATTTTAAGTAAAAAAGAGAGTAAGCTTTCTAATTAGAGATTAGGAAACATTTTTGGCTAGCACTGTCTTTTCAAATAACAATAACAATACAATTAATAGATTAATACATGTATCATTACAAGAAAAAGCATTTTCAAATTCTAAATAGTTAAGACTGAATGACAAAGTAAAAAAATTAACTGTAAGAAACGTAAAATTAAAAAAGACGGTTATTATACAGTTCGAAAACAAAAAATAAATATTATCATAATCTGGATTGCAATTCCTTAATTTTTTTTATAAACTACTGCTTAATTACTTTCTCTATACAACAGTGCAAATTTTTTTTAAACTAATTTATCGCTAAACAATACCAAATTTAAGTCAGCATAACCAAGCTGAGTATTGGCCAGAAAAAAAAAACAAAAAAAAATAGAACAAGTTAATGAAACATTCTATTTACGAGACGTTTCGACTAGAAGTTTAGTTATTTCAGTTTTGTCCGTCTCTGTTTTCTTTTTTTTTGTCGTAACTTTTTACATCGTTCCGTTTTTCTGCTCCGAAGTTGAATTATTGTTTTGCTCAATTTCGACTTGTATTGTTGTTTTGTTTTGTTATTGTTTTGCTTTGTTAATTATTGTTATTGTTATTGTTTTGTTGAATTTCTTGGCTGGTATTTTATTCTAAAATTTTGCATTAAAATTATGAAACTGTTTTTAAGTACCTATTTATGTTATTTGTACTTGTAGATATGCCCATAATGTTTTGCTGGTGTTGCAATTATTGTCTGCTTTTCAACATCATTTTGCTTATCTTCGCTGCGGCCTCGAACATCTGATTGCATTTTAATTCCTTGTTCTCCTCTTTATATATGATTCCGATTTGGAACAGTTAAAGAAAATCATTTTTTCTGCTTCTGCGCAGCATACGTTTCATTTGAAGTCCGCAATTGCAATTTCTTTTAACAACGGTTTTTGCAGCATAATGCTAAATGCTCGATATATTTCAAGGACCTGACAAAAAGCTCAAGATTTTTCAACTCAAGACCCCTTCGCTATGACGTCAGAAACAAGTGCCAAATCATTTTCCTGATTGTTCTCAATACAACAGTGTCTCATAGATTTCAATAAGCGTTATTGTTTTTTAATTGATGTTAACTCCGATGTTTCTTTGAATCATTTCCGGTCCTAAAGTTTGCAGTATTTTTAAAAATTATGATGTAATATCTATTTCTTTGCAAATCAGAAAGAGTGCTAAATGACACAGTATAAAAACGCAAAAAAAATGTTTTTTTTACAAAAGATTTAATCAAGAAAAGATGAATCAATTTAACCTTATGTAAGACACGTAGGTTAAAATGAACTTCTTGCTGGTTATCGTTACAAAAGAAAAAACAAAAAAAAAACGAACAATAACAGTAGTCAAGAAAAGTTTACAATTTATTTAATAATTATCACTATACTTTGAGTCTTGGAGTAATAGAATTTACTAAATTTCCTGCAAACCAGAGTTATAAGTCGGGCCGGGATTTTCGAGTCCGGTACGGGTTCGCGCCTAAAGTTGACAAAAATTTCGGGCTTAATTTGGACCTGAAACGTGCTTTTTATCGTAGATGGACAAAAATATGATCAAAATAACTCGGCAACATTGCTAAATTTTTCAGACCTAACTTAACTTTCGGGTTTTTTCGGGCATGATTTGGGCTTCAAATTAGTTTTCGGGTTCAGGCCGGGTTCGGGCCTGAACTAGTCGGCCCGTTTACAACTCTGCTACGAACGATAGGTAGTAGGAATCAAAAGGAGTGACCTTCAATTAATGTATTACTTTAGAGTAAAAACTGAAGTAGTGAAAAAATGCTAGAATACAAGATGTGGTAAATTGACCTTTCACAAAATGGAAACCGGATATTTATTTCAAAGGCTATCGCATAAACTCAGAGTGCAGAAAACAGTTTCATTTTTCACGATTTGGAATTAAGATGGGCAAAATTTTAGAATCTTTTTGACATCAAGCAGTTTATCCAGCTTTCGGGAGGACAAATTTTTAGATGTCTTTCTTAATTACTTTCAACAACTAGGACCGGAGGCAAATCATGTGAAGATCAAGCAAGGCCTTCAATGCTTTTAAACCGTAATTTAAAGCTGTTAATATCATGATTGAAATGGTCAAAAAGTGGGCAACATCAGACTTTTTAGGGTTGTATTAACCCGTTAGAGACTATATTATAAAGGCCTTGGATAAAAGGTATCATTTGCATTATCTTGGGGTCCAAAACAAGGTGTGGAAAGCTTTTGCGATATCGCGTGCCGAGAATAATTTTTGAAAACGATGATTATGTTCTCGTGTGGAAGTTAATCTACAGTATATTCAATTATGAAGATTGTGATTTACATAGAGTTGTAGAATTACTACGTGCTTCTTGTCAACATTCTAACATTTAATTAATTATGTTAATGATCTCATCAGTGAGGAACAAAACAATGTTGTCACGTTGTTTTCTTGGACTTTTGCGACGAGAAAAATGGTATAAACAAAACAGTTTTATGATTTCAGTCAAGTTATTCCCCTATGTAGCCTTAGTTGACCTGTCGTCATTATTTTCTTGGTAAAGTAATGTGTTTTTTATGTGGTGATGCAAAGAAATTGTTTGTCCAGCACTTTCGAAAATGAAGCTTTCAAAGCAATGCCGTGCATGAACTTGTATTAATGGTAATTTCGCAATACCCATGAGTTGAATCCAACCCAACTTTTTGCTTTACTTCTGCTTTCTCGACGTGGTCATTAATTTGATTAAAATGCAAAGCAGATGATTGATAGATCAACTTGGCTCCGAGAAAATGGACAATTCGGTAATGAGAGTGCTTGATGTTCCTCTTCAAAATAATATTAAACTTTTCCGGGAGAGAAGCTAGTTCATGTAATGTTAATCCTCATAACAACTTGTCATTCAATAAACAATCAAAGCGTCTAGTTCTAAAAGTACTTATACGTCACAAACAATCAGTTTTGAAATAGTGGCACGTAAAGTTTTCCATTGAATCGTGAAATAAAGTTGTGCGTGCAGCGATTAAAAGTTTACCAGTCTGCATTTGCACTGTCAAATGGGGCTTTTTAAGACTATTTACCACTTTATGTGGTTTTACATGAAGAAGTTAAAGAGATTTGTATTTTTGGACTTAGGCACTTTTACTGCAGTATGATAAACTTCGGCACTTTTTTTTCGCGAATATGATGGACTTACGTACCTTTTCCATAAATGAGTGGACTTCGTTGTTTTTTCCAACATAGTCTACAAGTATAAAAATTTTACGAAAGGAATTGTTTCCGCTTCAGCACGCAGTATCTTGTGAACCTGTCTACACAGAGTTGTAAGTCGGGCCGGGCATTTCGGGTCGGGTTCGGGCCGGGTTCGGGCCTAAAGTTGACAAAAATTTCGGATTAAATTCAGGCCTAAGACGTACTTTTTGTCATAAGCCGCATTTACACGGGCGACTTGTTTGCGTGCGATTTTTTGATAAAAATAGATGAGGCAAAGTTGCAGATATTCAATAATGGTTCTCATTGTAATAAAAGTTACCTTAGTGCGTAAAATAACTGTCTCAAGTTGTTTCCATTCCGGTAGTGATATTCTAAACCTTTTCAAAGCAAAATCGGAGCTGATCTCACTGCGATTTTATATCGCAGCACCAATTCTTTTCTAAAGTTTTCAATTATAACAATATTGGTATGAAACCAACTTAAGACAATTATTTCCATCAGTAAGATCCCAATTATCATGATCAAAACCGCCGTTGAGTAAATGTAACTTTGCCAGATCCATTTTTTATCAAAAAATCGCATGCAAAAAGTCGCCCGTGTAAATGCGGCTTTAGGTGTACAAAAAAGTAATCAAAATAACTTAGCAATATCGCTAAATTTTTTAAACCTAACTCAACTTTCGGGTTTTTTCGGGCATGATTTGAGTTTCAAATAAATTTTCGAGTTCGGGGTTATAGTTTCGGGTTCGGGCCGGGTTCGGGCCTGAATTTGTCGGCCGGTTTACAACTCTGTGTCTACAGTCATTACCGAAAGTTTAAGACCACCCATGAAAATAATGAAATTTCTTGGCATTGCATCATATCATCATTCGATTTTTAAGATTGCATCGTACTTACTGTTTTAGCTTCAGTATCTCATTCATGCTTTTTTTCCCAACACAGTTAAGTCGAGTTGACATTTAAAGCTGTTTTAAGCTGAATTTTTCAAATTTTTAAAGTTGCGAAAATGTGTCGTAAAAATGTCATTAAGTGAAGTGCAAAGAGGCCAAATTATTACTTTGCATATGAAAGGGTTATCGGAACGCAAAATTTCTGCAAAATTAAAGGTCAGTAAAACGGCTGTGCATCAATCAATCAAGAAATTCGAGCAGCATGGCTCCTACAAGGATTTGCCCAGAAGTGGAAGACCAAGAAAAAACACGGTGAGAGAAGATCACGTGATGAAAGGATAGTTACGAAGTCGCAAATGAGTTCAATTAGCAAAATTCGAAGTGCTTTGGTGGAAAGAGGAGTGAGTATGAGCCGTATGACTGTTTCCAGACGTCTTTCACAGGAATTTGTCCAAAAATCCTGCAAGCCTGCAAGAAAACCGAGGCTAACACCAGCAATAAAGGCCAAGCGGTTAGCCTTTGCCAAGAAACACCAGAACTGGATGACAAAAGAGTGGGGCAAATTCATGTTCTCCGATGAATCTACACTGCAACAATTCTTGGTGAGGAAAAGACACGTTCGCCGGCCACGTGGAACGAGATTTAAGCAGAAATACACAATTTCTATGACGAAACATCCAACAAGTCAGATGATTTGGGGTGCAAGTTCTGAAAATGGTGTAGCTGGGCTCTTCTTTTTGCCGCATGGAACGACTATGAACGGCCCCCGCTATGTTGAATTGCTGGAGGAAAAGCTGAAAATTCATATGGCAGGGCATAACTGCACTGTCTTCATGCCAGACGGTGCTCCTTGCCACAGATCAAAAGTTGCCACAATTTTCCTGGCTAAAAACAAAGTCAAGGTTCTGGATTGGCCGGGCAATAGCCCAGACCTTAACCCTATCGAAAATCTGTTGACTAACTTGAAAGATAAAGTTGGTGAGAGACAATTATCTAGTGCTAAGGACCTTGTAGAAGTAATTAAAGAAGTGTGGGTGAAAGAAATCTCCCAAGAATACTGTAGGAATCTTATGCACAGTATGCCACGGTGCCTGCAGGATGTGATAAAAAACGGCGAAGGAAGCACAAAATACTGATTTTAGCTAAAAATATGGTCAATTTTGATGCATACATATTATGAAATACAATTACTATATGAATTTTGTGTGAAAACAAATTTTGATTGATAATAAATTAGTGTTTATCAGGTTTTGAATTAAGTTAAGTCAACTTTTTGTCAAAAATACACATGGTCTTAAACTTTTTGTGATGACTGTATTATTTAGCAGTACTTTGTCCGTAAGCTAGAGATTAGAACTTAAACTTAATGAATGGACTTAGGTACATTTACTGACAAAATTTGCAAAATTGGGAATTACTAACTTCCTCAAAAAAGGACTTGAGGACTTTTTCTTCGAATTTTTTTTATTCAACATATAGAATGCATGATAAACAACCAAAATTCACTCTTAACTCATTTTTTCTAAAATGTACTTCAGTACTTGTAGAACTGGGCTCTTGAATTGCTGTTGTTCAATTCTGGGTTAAAGGAGGACAAGCCAGCACTCCAACGAAGAAAAAAAAACAACAAAACAACCTGCTACTGTAATTATTAATTAATTAACCAAAGTTTATTAAACCTATAAATAAAATCAACGTTATTCACATGGAAACGAGAAAGTTTTTTAGTTTACATTTCGATTTAATTTTTCAATTCTCTTTTTTATGATATTAGCTCGTTGCTATAAAAACACTTTGCCAACCAAAGTACACACATCATCAAAATGTTTGATATCGTAATCTAATTTTGTTTTCAACCAACTTCGTTTTCAACCAGCTTTGTAAGTAAATTAGGCACATAATTTGGTCTGTTGCAAATGTGTTTTACAACATTTTCCCACATTTACAATTTACAAAATTACTTAATGCAAGCAAGGTAGCCACCTTCCCCGCCTCCCGATAAATGATATTTTAAAAGAATTTTGAGGTTTACTACGAAGGGTTTCTATTCATGTTACTATTTATTCATTGTCAAAACACTATTACGTTGCTGCACTGAACATTCATTTTTTTGTAATTTTATTTGTTTTTTTTTTTTTCACTACTGTGAAGTAACACTTCACTCACAAATCAGCTTTTCCATTAGCTAGTGTTTCATCAGCATCTGAATTCATACATAGTCTATCCTGGCAGACTACCCGAAACTTCGAACCACACACGAGGGCAATTTCTGCACCAGCCATCTCTTTTATCAGATTACTCTGATTAAAGTCTGACAACAACAGATCACCAGAAAAAGAATTCTTGACCAGTATCACAATGGCACTGCACTTGCTTCAACCGCATCAAAATTTGTAATAGGCGTTTACACAATTATACACGCCTGACGATAACAAAATAGTTTGAAATATGCGTAAAGCGTACTGTTGCGGTAAATTGCTTATGTGATCTCGTATACGAAGTTCATGCTTAGTGATGCTAGCGCAATGCGGTTGAAGTAAATGCAGTGCCAGTGTGATACTGGTCGAGAATCCTCTTTCTGGTGACCTTGTTGTCAGACTTTGATCAGAGTAATCTGAAGAAAGAGAAGGCAAGTGCAGAAATTGCCCTCGTGTGTGGTTTGAAGGTTCCGATAGACTGCCAGGATAGGGTATGTGTTAATTCAGATGCTGATGAAACACTAGACTATAACGGGAAAGCAGACATGTGAGCAAAGTGCTACCTCACAGTTGCAAAAAATTTAAGCTGAAAATCTGCTATGTAACTTTTGAATTAATGTTTTTAATCGCAATTTTTTAAAACTATACAACCAAAGGCACGCTTTTATACAAAATGAACTAACAAGTCATATCATAATATACAGCAAATTTATAATCTTTGAATGTTTTCCTAAAATCTAAAACTCTCAAGATCTATCGCAGGCATCTCCACATATTTTTCTTGCAATGAAAGAAACTTGTAGAAAGAGACTCCTCAGATCACTCACAAGAACCTAAACATAAACTACATTTTTGGAAATCGTGGATAAAAAGTCCGACTTTGAAAAAATGCATTGGTAAAAACTTTTTTTTTCTATTTTTGTCTATAATAATAATAATAATAATGACACAGACGCCGATTCAGCTCAGTTGTGCCTCGTATATACAGTGATTTGAAATCGATTACATTGCAAAAAAAATGTAACTCCAAATATTTCGGAAGGAATTGCAAAGTACAGTTTTATTTTGTAAAATTTTGAATCTAAATGACAAGAATATTATGTAAAATATTGTTGTCGGTATAATTTTAGTCTCATGTAAATTTTTGACGATGTTGAATGAGGGCATTCTTTTTAGACATAATTGAGAATAACTCACTTGTTTTTTTTTGTTGTTTTTTTTAGAAATTCATATGCGTATTATGGTACGTCATTAGCTTTGCAGCATACATTCTATCTCAAGGTCGGAGATTTTAAACTTTAATAATATTGTAGTATTAATTTTTGTAGATTTCCTCTTTTAGCAAAAGACAAGACAGTAGAAACGATTTGGACCATTTAATAAATTAATTAACTAGGATTTAATTAAACATCAATCACATTGTCAGGATATTTTTTGACGTTTTTCCTGAACGAAAGTGGCAATGCTGCAAAGCAAAGTAATATCAACTATTTCTACTGCAATGGAAGTGAATGGGAGCAAGGACAACAATGGATGTCTTTTGATACATAAAACTTTGTGATTTCCAGGTAAAAAGAATTATTTGTAATGATAAGTGGTAACGTCGCATTCAACGTGGCAATTCGGCTAAATGCTTACGTGTTGCAAGCTTTGACTTTTTCAGACGCATATAACTTTAATTTAAATTTAAATTTTCCTCGGAAATGTTGCCGGACTATTTGACTTTAATTGGTTGATTATGCTGTTTGAACAGACAGAAATCTTACTGGCTCTTACAATATTGTATTATTTTGTTTGAATCATTGTTTCAAATAAAAAGTGACCACTTGAGCTATGCAGTAGTTGGAGAGAAAATTTGCATAAAATATAGGTCAACTATAGCACCGAAAATTTTGTTTTACTGATCTATTTTAATAACTACTTGTAACAGTACTCACAAAAATTCATTTATTGCGCACTATAATTATTTGAGTTCCAAAAATAGGATTCGAACGTGCAGTTTTGTGACACGATAACATTCATAATGTGTCTCAAAATCACAAAATGGTGAAAATTGCTCAGAATGCTCACAGTTAGAAAATTACGTGGTTTTATACTGTCTTTTGCTGCTAGGCAGAGGTGGGCAGCGCAAGTCAAAAAAGTTGCGCCGCAAGTGCATATGCAACTACTCTGAAAATCTTGCGCCGCAAGCGTTTCCACAAGCCCGAAAAAACAATCGCGCCGCAAGCGCAACCGCAAACGCACACGTAAGTGTGTAGTTTTAAAAAATATACTCCTAATTAACTTACTGCTCAAATTGCGCTAGGCTACGGTACAAAACCAATATTCAAAGCATGTTATGTACGCTACCAAACTAGAAAGTGGCATCGTAAGGGATATCTGGGACTTCGTGGCATTGTCCAACTTTTACTGAACTTTATTAAGCTTTAAAATAATGATCCGATTGCTTTGAATCAATTCGTAAAAAAGTAGTTGTCGTTGATATTCCGATCAATAATTTAAAGGTGCCCTTTTCAAATTTTGTTTGACTAACTTTAATCGCTTTGTGGTTATTCGAGTTCAAAATTTAAATCTCTCGAAGTTATCAAAAATAATCTAGTAACGTCATTAAAAAAGCTTGCATAACAGTTTACAATACAATGTCAAATCTCAACACTTTTTACGAGTTCTTGACAGTTTTTCACTCCATTTCAAATAACATAAAGCGGTCTTTAAAATTCCAACGTCTCACAAGCAAATTTCATTACATCAACCAAACTTACAGCCAATTATGATTCTGAAAACGCTCCTTCGCATCGCAATTCAACATAAGTATTAGTATACCGGTTGTTTAGAAATTAAAGCCCCCTCATTAACAGCATAAACTAAAATAAAAAAAAATGCTAAAATTATGCAAATTTAAAACAGGCATTTACCTAAGTTTTTTATTAAATCGTTTATGTTTTTGCCTCGTAGACTTCATTCTCTAAAGATATAATTTGACAAATTGCAAAAAAGGAAGGAGAATTAAAATTTATTTTCCCTTGTTAATACTTCACTCACAAGTTGTCACAGGTCAATAAGAATAACTTTGTAAACCATCGCAGTTTTCTGTACACCCTTAAATTAACACGATCTTTCAGGCTAATTATTATTGTCCAACATGGCATTTCCAAGTTTAGCATTTTTTATCTTTTTCCAATATTAGCCCACCGATACTCTTAAAATTTGATATGTCTAGCTGAAGTACTTCGTATTTAAGATTTAAAAGTTTTAAAAGACCCATTTGGCATGGTCTCCTTGATGCGGCCAACCAAATTTTGTTATCTATCTTTGATTTATATTAACCTATTCAATAGATTTAATTCATTTAGATTTTGTAGTTAATGGGGGGAGGTGTCAACATAATTGGAGGACCTTTAAAACTAAGACCTTGAACGACCCGTAAATTTTGAAATAAAATAAAATTTTGAACGACCCGTTGGGGGAGGACCCTCTAATTGCGGCTCTTAATCATAATTTATTTACCTATTCTGATATTAACTTTCTTTTATATTTACCTATTTTGAAAGTTTCATGTGTTTAGCTTAAATGGTTGAAAAGTTTGAATTTTGAAGGATCCAATTGAGGGACCCCCAATTTTGGTGCCTCAAATTAATTTTGTCTTTTCTTGATATTAACCTATTTTGAAAATTTGATGTGTGTAGCTTAAACAATTAAAAGTTTGCATTGTGGCATCCTGGTTTGAGGGGGACCGCTATTGTGGTACCCCTAAATTTTATCTTTTTTTCTTATTTCACTACCTTAGCGCAGAAAGGTTGTAACTGACATTTTTTTTGAATTTGAGTTACGGGTGTTTTTGCATCTTCCAGGGTTCAAAGAATTCACTGGCAAAAGAATGGAACTGTTGCTTGCTTTGTCGTCTTGTATTGTGCAATGCAAAAATGGTATAAGAGCAAAAGTTGCAAAACTGTTAGCAGAGAAAGGTTGTAAGTGCTGTTGCTTCAGTGGTGAAAGGTTGTAACTGAAATTTTATTTCTGAAATAATAGCAATTTTATATTGTGCGAAGGCAGTTAGTTTGCTTTTTTTGCTTTTCACGCAAAACTTTTTCACTTTTAAACGGAAAAGATTTTTTTGTGTTATTTGCATCATTTTTAACCAGAAACTAGACGAAAGAAATTCAGATTTGAAATTTTATTTTTGAAATATAGCAATTTTATATTGTGCGCAGGCAGTTAGGATGCTTTCTTTACTTTTCACGCAAAACTTTTTTACTTTTAAACGAAAAAGATTTTTGTTTGGATTATTTGCACCATTTTTAACCAGAAACTAGACGAGAGAAATTCAGGTTCACCAACTGCGTAGTAAAAGTGAATGCTTCAACTCTGACCTGCTGAATGAAGAAGGAATAAATTAATAGGGCTACTGCTGCGGCATTTTTTTTATCTTTGTAAAATATTTCCGTAGCCATTATAATTATTGTATCGAGATTTTTATTTTGGCTAACATGGTCGTAAATCAGTGGTCTGCTATTCTGTGATTTTGGATTTGAGGAGTACAGACAATGAAGATGTTATTGCAAGTATTTTTGTTTTGTAACTGCTTTGGGTGAGTTTAGTCGATTGTGTTCCTTCTGCAGTGGTGATTGCGACGTGATATGAACTTGCAGAAACAAAACGTGCCAATATGATTTGACGTCAGACAATAAAACCATCAAAGTCTGCTAACAAGTTTTCTTAAATAAGCTTGATATCAAGCAGTGGACACTGTATTATACCCATAAAAGCAAACTTGACGGAAGTGCTTCTGCAACAACTAAAGGTTCTGTTTCACCGGATCGTCGAGGGAAGAACTCATCTCCAAATACAATCAGCGATCATGCCAGAGCTTTTGTGAAATTGCATATCAAATCATTTCCTACATTAACGTCTCACTACTGCAGAAAGAAGACATCCCGCAAATACGTGGACAGCAACCTCAACGTAAGTCAATGTTTGATCTGTGCAGAGGTCGCTGTGAAGAAGAAGGATGAAACCCAGCAAAAATTTCTTTCTACAGGTCCATATTCTATTTGGATTATTTACCATATTCAACTTAAGTACCATGCAATATGTACAAGGAAAGCGAAGCAAGGCAAGCATCGCAGATGCGAAGAACAAAGATTTTCTTAAGTAGCGCAGAAAAGGTCACATTCCATCAAATCATCGTGATTTTTACGAAAATCTCCATCACCAATTGCTCATTAAAGACTGTTTAACTGAATCAGATATTGAAGACCATGAAAATCACAATGGTGGCAAATAAAAGATTCAAATATCGCTTTACAAAGCTGAGAATAAAACTGTTTGTTGCAAAAAATCTTCAGTTACAAGGTTGTGATTATTATGATTCTTGACTTTTCTTTAGAGGTAAAAGGTTGTATCTGCCTTTGCCCCGAAACCGGACTTCTATTTCCAATAACTCTATTATGCATTCATCATAGTGAATCATAAACTTTTATTGAAAAACCAAGTTTGAAAATTAATTGCTAGTATTTCTTTTTTGTGCTCAAACATTAAAACCTGTTTTTCTCAGTTTTATGTTTTTTCACTTACAACCTTTCTGCACTACGGTTGCGATTTACTTGTTCTAAAACTTTCATCAGTCTCGTGTAAAGGGTTAAAGTTAAATTTCAGCGTTCTTGTTTGTGAAGGATTTCTTCATTTTGATACTCCAAAATTTTATCAAATTTTATCTTTTTTTCGTACTTGCCTATCTTGAAAATTTCGTGCGTCTAGTGTGAGTGGTTAAAAAGTTTGAATTTTCATGGCCCCTGTTGAGAGGGACACCCTCATTGTGGTATCCCCAAATTTTGTCATATTTCATCTTTAACTTATAATATTTATCTATTCTGAAAATTTCATCTGTCTAACGTGAGTGGTTAAAGAGTTTCAATTTTGGCGGCCCCGTTTTAGGGTGATCCACTTATTTTGGTACCCCATATTTTATCAAAAATTATCTTATCTTCGTAATTGTCAACCCTAAAAATTTCATTTGTCTAACATGTATAGATAAAAACTTTCGAATTTTGGCGGTCTATAGTTTGGGCGGCCTCCAATTTGGAACCCCAAAATTTGGTCAAATTTTATCGTTTTTTTAGATTTAGTTACCTTAAACTTTCATGTGTCTAGCTTAAAAGGTAAAAAAGTTTGAATTTTGGAGGGCCTCGTTTGGAGGAAACCCCTATTTCGGAACCCCAAATTTTGCTCGGTTTAGTTTATTTGTCATATCTACCTACACCGAAAATTTGATCCGTCTAGCTCTAACGGTTTAAAAGTTTAAAATTTTGGTAGCCTTGTTTGAGAGGCATCCCCCATTTTGGTATTCCAAAAATTTGCCAAATACTATCTTTTCTTTATGTTTAGTTACCTTAAAAATTTCATGTGTCCAGCTTAAAAGGTTAATAAGTTTGAATTTTTGAGGGCATCATTTGGAAAAAATCCTCCAGTGTGAAACCTCCAATTATTGTTAGATTTAGTTCATTTTTAATATTTACCCATTCAGAAAATTTGATGCATCTAGCTCCAACAGTTTAAAAGTTCAAAATTTTGGCGGCCTTGTTTCAAGGGGATCCCCAATTTTGGTACTCCCAAATTTTGTCAAGTTTTATTTTTTCTTCATATTTGCCTACCCTGAAAAGGTCACGTGTCTAACGTGAGTGGTTAAAAAGTTACAATTTTGGTGGCCTCATTTGGGATTGGACCCCATTTTGGTACCTCTAAATTTTGCAAAATTTTATCTTTCCTATATGTTCACTTACCTTAAAAATTTCGTGGGCCTAGTTTAAAAGGTTAAAAAGTTTGAATTTTGGAGGGCTCATTTGGGAGGAAAACCCCCATTGTGGAAACCCCAATTTTTGTTAGGTTTATTTTTTTTTAATATCTACGTATTCTGACATTTTGATCCATTTAGCTCTATCGGTTTAAAAGTTCAAAATTTTGGAGAACCCGGTTGAGGGGGATCCCCCCAACATGGCAACACCAATATTATTTCCGCACTAGTCCTTCCTAACATCTTCAACCGCTCAAAGTTTGAATACAGTGCGTTTAGCGGTTTAAAAGTAGATATCCGGAGAAGAAAAAGGAAAAAGACAAAAAAGTAGAAAAAAGTATTCAAGTTGGTGTGAACGAACATAACCAAAAGAAAGACGGTTGATAGTGTGCTGAAAAACCACGAACAATTTTCCATCAAAATCGGTATTTACCGAGATATATCGATTCTAAATCGTCCACTTTCTGCCTACTTTCGGCCTGTAACATTTTGGTCACGTGACCTGGTGCCCTCAAACTCGGTTTGCAGGAACCATTTATAATTACCCACATTGTGTACAATTTTCAGCTGTGCACGTATAATGGTGTTTGAATTATACCAGTGTAGGCGAATTAATAAATTTTTAAGCCAAAAATCGCCATTTTTTTTTGTTTTTTTCTTTGTGTTTGAATTCACGATCACATGACCTAGGACCCCCGAAATTGGCACACATGACGCATTCATTAGTTCCCATGTTGAGTTCAAATTTCAACTTTGTAGGTACTATCGTTCCGCCAAAATTCGCCAACAAAAACAAAGGTCCTACGTGCTCACGCGAAGTCCCAGTTAGTAAACAAAAAATTGATGATTTCCTTTGAAAAATACAAGCATCTAAAAATGCGCATCGCTTAACCTTTTTGGGCGAAGAAGTCTACATATCTAGTGAAAAAAGATTCTCAATACCCGCACTTAAAGAAATCGGGGTGTTAAAAAATTCCACTAACAAAGTCTTCATGTGGTGGTAAGCGAACAACTTTGGAGTCACTGTTTTTTTTTAATGGCTAGTCTACGAAATCCTTTACAAGCTTCGACACATATCTTGTGCTTATGGAGCAATTAGCATCACTCTCTGACGAATGGAGCACGCTAAAACAATCATCATGTTTTTTTGTTTAAAGAAATTGAACCATTTAAATATTAACTATAAGAGCTACCAATACTGTCACTCCTGTTTGCAACATCTTTCAAGTTTTCCCGGACTAGCAAAAAGGTGTAAGTTAATAGTTTTTGTTGTTTCTTGTTATGAGTTGTGGTAAAATAAAGTCAGACTGTTGCGAGTAACGCACTTAATGCCCATAACAAGTTTAAGGTTTTTCAAAAATGAGTGGCGTATTTCTAGAAAAACAATTACAAAAATATTTTTTCTGTTTAAACTTTGAGTTTACAACCATTTTTTAAATACTCAATTGGAAATTTTCTTTTTCAATCGGCAAAAATATTTAATGGAGAAACGTTTCAGTAAAAAAAGACCCCTGCTGTAATTCCAATAGAAGTATTGCAAGCAGTAGACAAATAGAATTTCCCATGACGAGGCTTTATTAATCTACCTCGTCATAGACGTAGCCAGAAAGGGCCAAAAGGCCCGCCCTCCAATTGAAATGTCACCAATGATAAAAATGAAAACAACCAAGCTTAATGTTTCTTCAGTTTCAGTTTCTTTTAGCATTTTTGCGTACAACAGTGTATTCGTGTATAACAGACTAATATTAATCTTGACCACCATGTGGCCCGGATCCCCTCAAATCAAATTTTACCAACCAATTTTAATGTATAACTCGGGAGATATTCGGGATTTTTGTCCTAAAAGTTGTCCTAAGGTCCTCATATAATCATTTTGTGTACTTAATGCAATAACATGATTATATAGCAACCATCTATTGCACCAATTTGAAATAAAATCCACCTGCACCTTGCCAGTTTTTAGACAACAAAAAACGGGTAACAAAAAACTTTTGATAAAAACATTAGCTAGAGAAAATGCTTATCGAATGAATTAATGAATCTGAATGGAGGGGACCTGGATTCTCTGGTCGCACCTGTATTCCTAAAACTGGTTATTTTTATGACAAAACAAAAATCTCCAAGTCAAATATTTGAGTGATTATTTACTGCTAAAAATATTGCAAGAGGCAATGTATTTTGCTTCTCCCACCTGGGTCAAGTCACTTACTAAATCAAACCCCTAAATTCAAGATTTTAAATGCGTTTTGGACTTGATCTGTTACCAAAGAGAAGATTAAACAATTAAAAGTTTTCAATTGGCTTTCAAACCTTAAAAATTCAGCTATTTCAAATGGCTCTAAAAGCGTGCAAAATGTGATTTAAGAAGCATTAAAATAGCAATTTTTTTCCAAAAAAAAAAAAAATACAAAATATCACCCAGCAGCTGGGCCCCCAGCCCCCCTCTGTAATACATTTGGTTAAACTAGTTTGCTCACAACGTCTCTCAATTTAGAAAATTTTGGAAAGATTTTTAACTTTTGGTTCAAGTCTTTTCTTTGGCAAAATCTAGGTTACTTGACAACTCAGGCTCCGGCTTCTCATCCTTCATTCTACGATATTTTTGTCCCATAAAAGGTCCCTGCTTTTCAAAAATTTTTGACGACGTCATTGCATGTGATTTGCGGTTTGGCCCTCCCCAAACCAAAACTCTTGGCTACGCCTATGTACCTCGTTAATGCTTTTTTTCTATAGTTCAATCACAGTTGATTGAAAAACAATCATTCATAATTGTATTAGAATTGCCCTTGCGTGATTGCGCTCAAAATTGCCAAAACTTGCGGCGTAGAAGTAAGCGCAACCGTTTAAAACTAATTGCAGCGCAAGCACTCTGGCAAGTAAAATATTGCGCCGCAAGCTTGCGCCGCAATAATGGTGCTGCAAGAGCCCACTTCTGCTGCTAGGTTTTTACTACAAATTTTGCAGGTGGTATTTATCAAAAATAAGGCATGCTCATAGTGCTCGATTTCTCATACTGATTTTTCCATCAAGTTAACTATAGCTTGTCAAAATAATCTTTTTAATTTGAAGTCATCGTTCTCCAGCTATCACAATACTATGTAGCAGGCAGGACAGACTTGTCTTATTTGTGATTTCGCGCAAAGCTGTTATAATTGTCGTTTCGGTCCTGCTATTCCACCTAATGAGCTTTGAAATTAGGCGAATCGGCTGTCTTCGGAATGCTACTAAAAATTCTCAGTAGCGTAGCTAGGAGGGCGGGTGTATAGGCCTTCACCCCTCTATTGGCCTGCTGACCAAAATGCAGAATACGAAACATACCAAGTTTAGCATTTCTGAGACTTTCTTTTGCATTGGAATAGACTCAAAAATTTATTTAAAGCATATTTTGAAACTTTTATTTAAGGTGGGGTAATTTGTCAAAAATAAAACTCATAAATCAGAAAACGCTTTAAAAAATGGCCAAAAATTGGTAATTAAATTTGATCGCTCATTGAAAATGCTTATCATAGGTTTCATCAAAAAAATAATAAGCTCAGGAATGCAGGGTGGGCTATTCAGTTTTAATTAATTACCAATCGTTTCTCTCAAACATCCTTCCACTAGCTTGCATAATTGTATCTTTTTATAGGATTTTACGATTTACAAGCTTGTAAATAAGAGAACTGAAATTCTAATAATAGCTACCTCCTACATAATAGCCGATTTATTCAACTACTATAATCATATTTTTGCTCTACTAATTTCAAAGCAACGTTTTAATAGCATAAATTTTTACCAAAATAGACCTAGAATTAAGTTAGTTTTGCCAAAAAATCACAAAATTTTCGAGCAATGGGGACTCAATGCCCAGAATTTCATGCCTTTGGCGGCTGGGAGCTCCGCTCCCAGTCCCCGCAACAGTCCCCCATTGCAGAATTCTGGCTACGCGTATAAAAATTCTTGTTCAGTTTTAGATTTACTAAATGATCAACCTTAATTTTTCAAGTAATTTTTTATGCTTGTAAATAATTGAGTAATAATTATGCACATAAACGTAGCAAGGGGGGGGGGGGGGGGGAGGGCCCCCTCCACTTGAAATGCTACCAATGATAAAAACGTCGCAAAAAACTGTTTCTTCGGTTTCAGTTTCTTTTAGCATCTTCTCGTACAACAGTACACGCGTACAGCAGTAATTTACAATAATATTGATCCAGGGGACCCGGGCTCCCTCAATTTTATTTTTGCCAAACATTTTTACTGGGCCCTTTACAATAATATTTAAATGGCCCCCAATTTAAATGGGTCCAACAAGAATATTGATCCAGGGGGCCATGGCCCCTTTCAACTTAATGTATACCAACCAATTTAAATGTATAACCCAAGTGAAAATAAGGAGTTTTAACCTAAAAGTTGCTAACAAGGCCCTCATATGACCTTTTTATGAACGTAATGCAATAACTAGGGACGGATTTAACATATGGCACAGTGCCAGGGGCCCAGAGCTCATATAAGACTTTTTTGGTCATCACCTTTTTTAGCAGAAAAATATTGCAAAAATCCCAAAGTGCCAGGGCCCCAACTCAATGTAAATCCGGCCCGGGCAATAACATGGTTTGTAGGCGTAACCATCCATTGTACATTTTTCAATAACAATTCACCTCCACCTCGCCAGTTTTCATGCAACAAAATACTTTTGAAAAAAATAAGCTACAGTAAGGGGAATGCTCATTGAACAAAAATTTGAATTGAGAGGGCCTGGGCCCCCTGGCCGTATATGTACTCCTATAACTGATTGTTTTTACTACAAAACAATAATCTCTACGGAAAATATTTGACTGGATTGTTATTTACTGCCAAAATATCGCACGAAGCAACGTACTTTACTTTTCCCAACCTGGCCCAAATCACTTACAAAATTTAACCCCATAAGACTTTATTTTAAACGTGATTTTAAATTTTAGACATGTTTTGGATTTTAAACTTTTTTTTAAACGTGTTTTGGATTTTAATTTTTAAGATTTTAAATTTTAGATTTTAAACGTGTTTTGGACTTAAATTGCAAGCAAAAGGAGGACTGAAAACTTAATTTTTTCAATTGGCTTTCAAATGTTAAAAATCTTGTACTTTCAAATAGCTCTGAATACGTGCGAAATGTAACCAATTGTATAAAATAGGTTTTTTTCCAAAAACTTACGAAAAATCGCCCAGCTGCTGGGGGCTTCGCCTCCACACCACCATAGCTTCCGGCGGCTGAAGGCTCCGTCTCCAGACCCCCGTCTGAGATACGTTTCAATTACAGTACACTTTTTTCTCAACACAGTCTCCCAATTTAAATATTTTTGCATTCTAGCTATTGGTTTAAGCCCTCTCCTAGAACGAGTTACTAGTTACGTGCCAACACCAGGCCACGGCTTCTAATCTTCCATTCTACGATATCTTTGCCCCCACAAAAATTTCTCGTTTGAAGTTTCTGTTGACGTCATTGCAAATGATTTGTGGTTTGGGCCCCCCCAATCAAAAATCGTGGCTACGCCTGTGATTATGCATCTAAATAAAATTTTCTCATTAAACATTTATAATCTTTTTTGATTAACTTAAAATGTAATCTTAATCAGTATTTTCAGTAGTTAGTTTTTTAATGTTTTTTTTTGATTTTTTGCGGTTATCAAAGGATGATCCATCAAAATGTTATTATGTTTGAGTATTACGTGTGCGAGCAAATTTTTTACTGTCTTTGCAAATTATGAAAGTAGTGTACGTTTTACATCAAAACTCACAAGAAACGGAGAGGATAACCAAAAATGATGTGGTACTTTTTTATAACTTTAACAACAAAATAATAACACATGTCAAAATAATAATTCAAATTTTTGGTCGATTTAAAAAAGTGAAGACGACATGAAATAAAAGTCACTAAGAATAGGTAGCTTTGTTCAATGCTTTTTTGCCACTTTGCGCCTCTAAGATGCTGATATTATTGTATGTACTTAGCATTTTCAAACCAGATTCAATCCATCAGATTTTCCGTTGAAGTAATTTAGTCGAATTTCACGTTAAGTCGCCTTTTACCGATGACGCGTTTTTGCGCGCAGAAGTACGGATGTCATTTCAATGCATTCGTTTTGCCTTTTTTTTATATTTACATTGAAAAAGATACGTAACATGCGTATTTCCGCTCGTAAACAAGTGTAATCGATAAAAGCCGCTTAACAACAAAAGAAGCAAAAGGATACTTCATCGATGTGGACGATTCGTAGCGTAAACGTTAATTACTCAGAGTGCAACTACAATGCTCACCAGTCGGGGCTCGCTTGCTATTTGTTCCAATTGTTCTTGAATGCGACTGTCATTTTCTGTTCCAGGCATTTGCAAACCTACAGCTAGAATCTGAAATTTATACAAATGCGTTGGTTTCATTCAACGATGAATTAGTTGCTTCTGTATTTTATTGCCAATGTTAACATTGTTGCGTTTTGGCGAACTTCTTGAGCTGAATATGTTCTCAACCGTTTTTAGCCCAAATAGAGACCGTCCAAAGAGCGATCGACTTCTAAATATTAGGGATGTAGGGTTATAAGGTTTGCGTTGGAGTTAGGGCTAGAACAATTAAATTACAGTGAGAGTTGGCTATTCTATTAGACGTTGCATTTAAGAAGTCGCTGTTTTGACAGTAGTAATTCAGAAAGCAAATACGTAGAATCACCTGAACTCCTGCATCTTTCATCCATCTTGAGTAGATCGTAGCTTCTTCGACGTCACGGCCCTCTCCGACAGTAACCAGTAAGAAAACATCACGTGTATTTGGTCGGTTACCTTGCGACAAACTGAAAGCGTCAGTTGCAGCGAATCTTGTTGCTACAGACAGGACTCCATCGGAAGTATCTGTCATCAAACACGAGTTAAAAGATCCTTGTATAAATTTACGAGTAATAGGTAGTCTTTGAGAAATACATTTTGTAGAATAATGCCAGTGGGCGTTTGGACCTTACTTTTAATAGTTAACTCGAAAAATGAAGAAACCTCTATATAAACAAGCGTGTTTGAATAATTGAGTTTAGGATAGCGTCAGGTGTAACAAGCGTTTTAATTCATTCAAAAACGGAGTAATTTAATTTGTATTTTTCTCATTTTTTATTTTCTTTTGGAATTGAAGACATTTTCTTTTGGCAACCAAGACAATGTTCTCGTAATTGCAAACTTGTCGTTTCAACTTGCTTATCCAATTAATCAAATACAACGTTTCCGGAAAGCGCAGACCATCACCGCGAAGCGAAATAAAAAAAATAATAATTTAACTCGGATGCCCCTATTAGTCAAAAGAAAAATTGGTTGCCTATACTTCCGAGTCAATATTGCAATAAGGTTTGACGTAGGTTGTTCGGATATGTTTGATCATGCTGAGCAATTTAGTATTTCTATGGCAATTATTGTTGACGTGACGAATGGATTGAGTTTGGCCGTATGCCGAAAGAAAATCATTTGCTGTTTATTGTGAATTAGGTGGCAACAAGTCACCTAGTTGAGAGAAATGATCGCAGTTGATCCTTTTAACGATTTGTAAAAATAACCTCATTATCTTTGTTTTTTGCTTTTGAAATAAATTTTCTACCAAACAAAATTTATTTTGTTGTTGTGATAATAATTGGGACGACCGACGCTCACGTCGCGTTTTTTTGATAGCAGTGAAAGCGGAAAGTTTTTTTGATATCAGTAGATATTTAAGAGACAAATATTTTGACATAATTTGGGGGCGCCACCCCCTGAAACCCCACCAAAACTCACTTTTTTGAATAGTTGAAGCTAGAGTGGTGATTCGTTTTACTCTCTGTTGATATTTAAAACAGACAAAATACTTTAACTTAATTTGTGGCCGTCATTCCTACCCCCTCAAGGAAAACTTTCCAAATGGTTCCGCCATAGTCAATTTTTTTGAACAGCTCAAGTTAGGAAGCTGTTTTTTGCTCTCACTTGGTATTTAGAACGAACGAAAATATGAAGGAACCCAAACTAAAATTGTTTTTAATATTAATAAATATTAGAGAAAAAATATTTTGACATAGCTTAGGGGTGTCATTCCCTCGGGAAACCATCAACTTGGACCACTCCAGAACCAATTTTTTAAACGACTTGTTAGAGGCTAATTGTTTTTAAAACAGTTTTTTTTGTAGATATATCTAAGACAAAGAATTTAAAATACAAATAGCCGTCTGTTAGAGATAGAAGTTTGAAATGTTGATATTAAGATTCAAAAATAGATCAGGAACCAAAACAGTGCAGAGTGTTTTATGGAAATAAATAGAATGTAATAAACATTATGCAGTACCTGTAGCTTTGTATTTGTTTCGAATTTACGCTTAAGCTAAGATATACCCATTTATAGTACTGACGGTGGAAGCTTTAACTGACAAATTGTTATTAATCACTAAAGATGTTGATTTAGCACTGTATTTTGATATGGTTAAGACATTTACCAAGCTATTGAGATTTTTCTATTTGTTTAACCCCTACAATATTGCTGACAGAAACATGCGTAACTATGTGTATTTGATGTATCAGTGGATATTGAACATTGGATAGGCCTATATCATACCCGATCATAAACTTTTGAGCAGAACAGAGCATGACACTAAAATGAAACAGATGGCCATTTAGTGAAACAAATCGCCCATTTGTAAAAAAAAATACTAATCAAATACACTTTTATAAGAAAAGCTAATAAATCCGCTGTTTGAAGTTGAAAGCCGCAACAAAATACATTCAAATGCCGAGATTTTTTTTTTGCAAACATTTTCAAAAATTTCAAAATTTTCTTTGCAGTCGAAGAAATCACAAACCGTTAAGACTCACCCTACACTGGGCGTAATATCGTAAGCGTATGCCGTATACTTTATTTAAGTCGCAACTTCATACGTACCGAACTTTTGGTTGCGGTAAACAAAGGATACGCTCGACTTACAGATGTTATATCTAGTAAAGACCAGGAGTTCTACGGAATAGCGCAGAGTTATCTAGCAAGTGGAAACTTTTGTAGTAAGTCAAAACACTCTTTGACTGGCAGTAAATTAGTTTTAATAAGCTTGTTTAGCAACTGCAAACGGCTATTAAACTGCAGTTTTAAGTAGGGCAAGTTTTAGCAACTTTTGAAACTTTTTTTACATCTTCCGACAGCTTCCTAAGAACTAAGAACTTTTGTAGTGCAATGTTCTAAGCTGTTTTTAGGAATTTTACATTGCAACTTTTTTCTTTTTTACATGCTACTTTTTACAGCAAGTTTCATTAAGAATGGCGCAAAATGTTAGTGTGACTTAAAAAATATGCTATAAAACTATTTCAGAACAGTTCTATTGTCTTTAATTTGCATAGCAAATAGCTACGTGACGGATTATTGCGTCTCAATGTTATCTATGACGCAACAGTTTGCTTACAACTTCGTGCACTCTAAAGCGAAGTTTAATAGCATGCTACGCAAGCTGTTGGCAAAAGATCGCCATTTTTCTTTAAGTAATATTTGCAAATATTTGGCATTATATGTAAACTAATCGTTTGAGTAAATCACTGTCGTTTTTAATGTTTGAGCACAACTGCAAAATTTTGCAACTTTCGTTCAAAATAAATGCAATTTTTTCAATTTTTAAATGCACCAAAAACTTGCCTTAGTTGTTGAATCTTGCATTTTCACATCTCTCGCAACTCTAGTTTCTTTACAGCCACCTAAACATTTTGCTTTTAATTGAGTATTTATGAAAACATAGAATATGCTCTAATCAGGACGCGACCAGGGAAGACTAAAATGGCTGAAGCTCCCTCGTTTGCTAATCCACTTAAAAAATTTGAGCCAAATTTGCGATTTTTCACTTTCAGCTTTCAAACGTATTTTGGACTTAGTCAGCGTTGGGCAAGTTACTTTGTAAAAGTAACTAAGTTACAGTTACTGTTACTTGGCAAAAAGGTAACTAAGTTACAGTTACCATTTTGAAAAAGTAACTAGTTACAGTTACTTTTAATAAATTTAATTGGGACTTCGCGCGCGCGCGTAGGACCTTTGTTTTTATTCTGCCATTTTGACAAATGAGCAGCGAAATTTATTGATTTGCTTATAACTAAAAAACGGTTCAACATAGAAAGTTTAATTTTGGATATAATATGACAATGATCAAAAGCATCACGTATGCCAATTTTGAGGAACCTAGGTCTCGTGATTGTGATTTAGGAATTCTATATTTGAGAAAAAACTGCCATTTTTGTCTCGAAAATTTATTAATTCGCTTATAGCTACAAATTTGCTAAACATGAAACGCTGAAATTTGAACACAACTTGGGTGCAGATAGAGACCTCATGCGCACCAAGTTTGGAGGCGCCCAGTCTCGTGATCGCGATTTCAGAGGCCAAACATCATCAAAAAGTGGATAATTTCAAACCGGTATATCTCGGTAACTACAGACATTAACGAAAAAAAGTTTGTGTTTTTTGAACATATTACTTACGACCTTTATCATGATTATAATCATTTACTTCGCCTTGGATAAAATTTTTCCTTATTTTTTTTTCTTTTTTTTTTCTTCTATCACTATCTCCTTTTAAACCACAAACCGCACATGGATCATACTCATACTATGAGCTATTATAGATATCCAAAAGTACTGGTATCCGCCTGAAATCGGGGGTGCCACGATGAGGGGGTCCCCCCAAACGGGTTCTGCAATATTTAAACTTTTTTGTGTTTAAAGCTAGACCAATAAAATTTTTAAAAGGGAAATATGAAATTCGACAAATTTAAGGGTACCAGAATGAGGGGGTCTCTTTCAAACAAGGCCGCCAAGATTTAATTTTTTTATACTTTTAAGCTAGACACATGAAATTTCCAGGGTAGGCAAACATAAACAAAAGATAAAATTTGACAAAATTTCGGAATACAAAAATGAGGGGTCCTCTTCAAACGGGGCGGCCAAAATTCACACTTTTAAACCACTCAAATTAGTTTGATAAAATTTTCAGAATAGGTAAATATATGTAAAAGATGTATATCATATGCCAAAATTTGGAGGTATCACAATGGGGTCCTCCTCAAACGAGGATGCCATAATTAAAACTTTTTAATTGCTTAAGCTAGACACATGAAATTTTCAAGATAAACAAATGTGTAAAAAAGATAAAATTTGACAAAATTTTGGGGTACCACATTGGAGAGGTCCTCCTCAAACAGCACTGCCAAAATTAATAGTTTTTATCCACTTAAGCTAGACGCATGTAACTTCAGGATAGGTAAATATAACAGAAAGTTATCATTTAACAAAATTTGGGGTAACAAAATGGGGGTCCCTCAAATAGGTCCTCAAAAGTTTAAACTTTTCAACCATTTAAGCTAAGCTTAAGAAAGATTAAGAAGAGAAAGGAAAGATAAAGTTATGACTAATTTCAATTGCCACAAATTGGGTAGTCCTTCTCAAATATGTCTTTCAAAATTTTTAACCACTCAAGCTTAAAGAAAAATGAAATTTTTAACATAGGTAATAAGATAACATGAAAATTTTTTGGGATGCCATACTATAGAGGACCTCCGATTATGTTGACACCTGCCCCATTAACTACAAAAGCTAAACAAATTGAATTTATTGAATAAATTAATATGAATCCAAGATTAAAGGTAACAAAATTTGGTGGACCACATTGAAAAGACCATGCCTAATGGGCGCTGTAAGCTAATCGCATTCCAATTTTTCAGTGTTAGTATAACATATGTAAGCATTATGGTCTCGTAATTGTCATTCTTGCCTGAGAATTTACTAAATCGATCGTTTTATGTCGGAAGCTTTTTCTCCATGCCGTTATTTTGATGCCCTCATCTGTCAACACGATTGTAAAAAGACAACAATATGTAGCTTTTATCTGAACAAAGACACATAACCAATCGAAGTTCGAGCAGAAAAAACGTATTAGTTGACGGAAAGAATAGCTTGTTAGAGGTCGACAATATTTTTGTGTTAATTTACAGGTATTCTATAGTTTTTAATACTTTACTAATTAGTCGTGTTTTTAATTATAGAAAGTAATTATGAGAATTTAACGCAAAAGTTTAAAAGCCGTTGACCACAAACCTGATCAAGTTAATGGAGCATTATGCAATTCGAAAGCAGAGTATTTCAGATCTGACTATCAACAACCATAAACACGCTTAACCCAGTTGTAAAGTTCTTTAGTTCAACAAAGTTAGATACTTTTGCGAAGTCCTCGGATATCGCTTGCAATGTCACATTCTAGTTACCGGTATGAATTAAGTATCGAAAATGTTGATTTTGTACTTTGGAACCGGTATTAACAGATTTCTTTCTCTATTCATTTTTTAATTTTCATGTGGTGCCTCTGCACACGCTGTTTATGGCTATTGTTGCAGTTGTAACAAAAATACACAACGTAACACATTGATGCATTTTATTTAATTGTCTTTCAAAATAGCAAGCATCTCAAAATGTTCATCGCTGAGACCAGAACGTTATGATTTCAAAATGTCTTTGCCCAAGCTGTTTTTGTGTTTCAAGATGTCTTTTCAAATCGAAAAGCAACAAAAGGGGTAAAGCGGCTATATTAAAGGCGGTGAATCATCCAGCCAATTCCATTGGTTTACAATAGCTAAAATTGAACTATAATTTTTGATATTTTTTGTTTTGATTTTGGGACTGCGGTTGCAAAGATATTCAACAAATACAAAAAGATGTCCCCCGAAAAAAAGTTTTTGGCAACTCTGAGTTTTGTTCTTCGCGCCAAAACCACAGTAGGCCTAATGGTTTAGAGAACTGTGGTAGGCCTAATAGTTTAGAGATAATTTATTAGTTTAGGCCTAATAGTTGAATAAGTTTACAGTAGGCCTAATAGTTTAGAGAACTGTGGTTTTGGCGGGAAGATCAAAACTCAGAGTTGCCGAAAACTTTTTTTGGGGACATCTTTTTGTATTTGTTGAATATCTTTGCAAACGCAGCCCCAAAATCAAAGCAAAAAATATCAAAAATTATAGTTCAATTTTAGCTATTGTAAACCAATGGAATTGGCTGGATGATTCACGGCCTTTAACAACAACGTTATCTGCTGAACGAACACTACACGCTATTGGTAAAAATTACGCAATCAAAACAATTTCTGCAGGGAAGATATTAGAACGTAACTTATTAGATCGTTAAAAAGAGGTCTTAAATTTAAAAACGTTCTAATATCTTCTCACAGCATGGTTAGGGTTGCCGCGTTTGTGCACAATAAAAAAATCCTTAATCCGTAGCACCAACAGGGATTACATACAAGTGTTTTATTTAACCAAAATCTAACGATTAAGGAATCTTTTTTAACAGGACCAAACTAAAAGTAACTGTAACAAGTAACTTTTTAATGTCTCGAAATATTAACTATTTCCCACTTTCGTCACTTTTTTGAAAAAGTAACTAAGTTACAGTTACAGTTATTAAAAAAGTTACTAGTTGCAGTAACTAGTTACTATATTAAGTAGTTACTGCCCACTTCTGGACTTAGTCAATAACTGTGCTGAGGCTGATTGGATTTAGCACAATAAATTGATTCAAACTCTTCCAAATCTTAGTAATATACCTTTTTCTAATTGCTCTAAAAACGTGCAAAATGTCATCCAACAGGAGTTAAATGGCTATCTTTTTTTGCGAAAACTTGCAAGAATTGCCCAGCGGTATTGGTAAATTGTTTTCTCGCACGCAATTTTCACTCCAAATAGCTTTCAAAATAGCTATTGCTGCAGGGTTTCTGATTAAACAATCATGTAACGAAATGGAACTATTTCCGCGAAACCCTGCTTGACTACTGTAGAATAGTGTTCGTTTTCATTAATGGTTAAAATAAATTAACTGCAACTGGGTACTGGTTGCTTTTTGAAAAATTAAACCCTCCTTTTAATATTTCTAGATGCGTCCCTGGCCAATGGGGGGCCACACTTTGGAAATTCTCCAAATCTTCATCCCAGCAGTTGGTTATTAAACGGCTTAAGCTGGTATACGATGTTTTTGAGCCATTATGTGGCTGATAAAATACATATTTTGACATTGTTTGAAATTCCAAACCTTCTGGGTGGCTCAGATGAAAATATTTTTAATTGCTCTCTTAGCGGGTAAGCGAAAAGTTTTTTTGAAAATCTCATTATTTAACATGTGTCAGTTGTTCAATGGGCTTGTTTTTCAACAAGCTCTCATCTAGTTGCTGAGCGATTCTGCTTTTATCTTGTTAGTTTTGTAATATTTCTAAATATTTCTGCATTGTTAATGTTAAAACGCTAGCACTCTCTATTACGTAAAAACTCAAAACCTAATAAAATCACATTTCCACTAATTTTTATAGCGTAAAGAACAAAAAATATTCTCATTTCCAAACTATTGCTATAGCTTTGTTTATCGTCAAAAAATCTGAGACTCGTAACATCACTTCAGTCTTAATAGCCTGTTGTGGCATGAAAAGTACCAAATGAAGGTTTTTTACTAATGAGCAGCAATAAAAAAAACGGTTTTATAAGAAAATAAGTGATTTTTGAGTTTGTTGAATTGATAATCGGCACACTTGAGGCTTGAGTTAATAACATGAAAATTTGCATTTTCAGTTCTTTAAATTATAAAAATGCGCCAACAATTCAATTGTACTATGTTATGGCGTAATAGAATGTGCCGGCGTTTTAGCATTACCTACAGACAATAGAGCTATAATTGAAATATTTTAAAGCATTGGTTATTTAAGTTGACAATTTTAATAAATAAAGGCCATTCTCCACGTTTGCTTTGAAATAATTACACTAGTCAACAGCAAATTTTAATCAGAGAAGAGACCCAACTCTTCTAGATGGATTTTTCGTGCTGATTTCAAAAATGTCTTTACTTTTTTCCTAGCACATCAGGTTTACGAGATATTGTCACTTTTTATTTTTCAAGATTTCACTATAAAGCGCGCATATTAGACGTTACTATTTATAGAAATTTATAGCTATGACGTAACAGAAAACATTTCATCAGTTTTGAACGGTTATTGATGAGGAGTATAGCAGATAAAAGAGTGTATGCTTTGCTGAATAGGAATTATAGCTACTTGCTGAAAATGAAAGTTGTCGGTTTAGGATCAGTTTTAGTAGCATCTGTAATTGTTTAGTAAGTGTGTGCTAAAATCACTGAATTGCGTTATATTGCAATTTTGTGTTTAACTCTAAGTTTAACTTTATCCTTTGCTTTATTATCACCATGCCAAGAAAGTGTAAAAATAATCCAGACTTGTTTTGCTATGTATGTGGCAGCTTTACAATTAAAGCTCAAAGACGATCAATCACAACAGATCTGAAAAAAATATACAAACTGCATTTTGGATGTCCTTTAAGAGATCAAGATAAAAAGTGGGCCTCGCATCAAATATGCACCTCTTGCTCCAGTGGCTTGCGAAAATGGCTGAACAAGAGGACTTCAGCCATGCCTTTTGCTACTCCAATGATATGGAGGGAACCTAAGGACCATTTTCAAGATTGTTATTTTTGCCTTGCTAATGCTAAAGGGTTTAGCTCAAAACACAGAAAAAAGATTACTTACTCTAATATAAACTCAGCATTAAGACCTGTTCCACACGACCCCTCAATGCCTGCACCACTTCCTCCTGAAGATGGACTAGCCAGCCTTGCTGATGAAGTGGTATTTGTCGAAGATAGCAACCTTTCTCCTAGCGATTCAACAGGTTTTGAGTATGAACCAGAAGAAAAATTGAAACCCATTCTATTTTCCCAGGAACAGTTAAATGATCTTGTAAGAGACCTAGCACTTTCTAAACAAAAAGCAGAACTTCTTGCATCGTGGTTGCGAGAAAACAACCTACTTCAAAAGGATGTGTTGGTTAGTCATTACAGAAAGCGCAATACTGATTTGCCGACAGTATTCAGAGTAGATGGACCATTGTGCTACTGTTATGACATCACCAGCTTATTTGAAAAACTAGGAGAGGACCACATAGCAAGTGAGTGGCGCCTCTTTCTAGATTCTTCTAAGAGAAGCCTTAAAGCAGTTCTTCTCCACAATGGCAATATAAAGCCATCTGTCCCCATAGCCCATTCCGTGCATTTAAAGGAATCTTATGAAAGTATTGAAATCCTCCTCGATGCCATTCAGTATAATGAATACAAGTGGTATCTATGCGGAGACATGAAGATCATCGGCATATTAATGGGAATGCAAGGAGAATTCACAAAACATTGCGGCTTTCTCTGTCTATGGGATAGTCGTGCTACTGCAGAACACTATGTTAGAAAAGACTGGCCACCAAGAGTAACATACATTCCAGGAAACGCAAATATCAAAGAAGTCCCTTTAGTTGACCCCAAAAATGTATTAATGCCCCCTCTTCATATAAAATTAGGTTTAATGAAGAATTTTGTCAAACAGCTGGGAAAGAGTAAGTCTAAGGGATTTGCGTTCCTTTGCAACAAATTTCCCAATATAAGTGAAGCAAAACTGAAAGAAGGCATCTTTGTTGGTCCACAAATTCGAGAAGTTTTGAAAGATCCAAAATTTGAAAAAGAGCTAACTTCAATTGAACTCCGTGCTTGGAAAGCATTTAGATGGTTTTGTGCAAACTTCTTGGGAAATAAAAGATCATCCTCACTTAGAATGAAAGTTGAAAATTTGCTTGAAGCGTACAAGGAAATGGGCTGCCGGATGTCGCTAAAAATTCATTTTTTTACATTCTCACCTGGACTTTTTTCCAGCAAATCTTGGCGCGATCAGCGACGAGCAAGGTCAAAGATTTCACCAAGACATTCAAGCAATGGAGGCATGCTATCAAGGCTTTTGGAATGAAGGAATACTGGCAGACTATTGCTGGATGCTATATCGTGACGTTCCAGCCCATTCTCACAAACGAAAATCATATTCAAAGCATTTTTAGATGTCCATGTGTATATCTTATTTCGTTTATATAAACAAACCATGCATGTGATTTAGTGTAAATTTGGAGAAGTTGAGGGCTCACCGTATTTATTTAAGTTTGAATAACCAGTGTATACTTATATTTCTATAAGCATGTTTAAGAAGAACCATTAGATTACTTATAAGATAAGAACATTGCACGCAAATAAATATTGCTAAATTGTATTCTTTTCGTCTTCGTTGATTCAAATAGTAATTTATTTGTTTTAAATCTATACATGACGTATAACATAAAGTTATAATATGAGAACAACAGTGCGATTCAAACGCTATAGCCATTGAGCTTGGGATAATTTATAAATATTATTTAAATAATTAAAATATTAAAATGTAAATATCTTGAAAACATGATGTGCTAGAGAAAAACTGAGCACAGATTTGGAATCAGCGCGAAAAATCCATCTAGAAAAGTTGACTTATATCTCTGATTAAAAAATTAAGTAAAAATTTGTTAACCAGTGTTATTTATTTTTTCTCGCTCCTTATACCCGAGGAGGTTTGATGCCACATTACGCAATATATTACACTTACGAAACCCCATTGACGTCATGCTAATGATGTCATTGACGAGATTGTCTGCATTGTTGTGGCGAATCAAGGGAATGTAGGTAGATCTTTCCACTTTGTAACTGAACCGAAAGACTGCAATTTTCGAGTCGGATAGTTGTTTAGAAAATTGCCTGAAACAAAAAAGTTTAAAAATAGCCTGAAATAACAAATTATGATTATTGCATAAATAGTTCAGGCTAGAGATATTTTACAATTTTTATTTTTTTATGCTTTAAAGTTTAAGTTGTCATTTTTTTGTGCAACCTCTTTGCCATTTTATTGTACTGTATTATCTAACAAAAATCTTCAAATTAAAACTATTTTGCGTCTCAACTAGTCAGAGTTTTTCTGGGTGTTGGTAATAGGGTTGGATTGAATTTGAATTTGAATCCGCTTACCAGTTATTGATGAATTTGAATTTCAATTCGACTTTTGCAAAATCAATGAATTTGAATTTAATTTTTTCAAAGTCAATAAATTTGAATTTAAAAATTAAAAACAAAATGAACGGATCCAACCACGGATATGGAAGCGGCAATTTTTGAATCACTTCCGCTTCCAACCTTAGCGCTTTTTATCCACTGCTTCCGCATCCATCACTTGATGACGTAATTTTTGCTAAAAATTTTTTGATCTTAAAATGTTTTGGCAAAATTTTTTTTCGGCAAAGTCGCAATAAAACTGCTTGGTTATCATCATTTTAAAAACATCATATAGAACCAAATTATATAATTGTTTTCAGTGGTTTGTCATCGCACAGATATGCTCATGGTTGTAGCCAGGAATTTGGATTTGGAGCGCCTCTGAAGCGAAAAGTCCAATTAATCACATGGTCGTTGTTTTTCAGCTGATGCGAATTTCTTTGAACGTTCACCCAGAAGTTTAAAATAGTGAGCGGTTTATTTGGGTCTGGAGACGGATTTCCAAGCGCTCGAGACAACAATTATTTCAACTGCATCTGCGCTGATAAGTGCAGATCTTTACTTGGTTACAATAAGGTAGCCCTGGGGCGATGCTTCCACATTTACAGAATTTTGTTTTTTTTTTGAATAACTTGTTTGTGCGTGTGGTTGGCTCCAAAATTTTGCTAGCAACGCGTGTATTTTTAGGAAAGCAAAAAAAAAACATTGCAAGAATTACGCGGTTATATACAGTACCACATTAGAATAATGCTTGTCGCAAAACCTACGTAGTAATAATATTATTGAAACAAGCATCATAACATCATGTTTAAAAGTCATGCAATGTAAAACTTATAGTTTAAGAGACGTTGTGATGCTCTCCTCATGTTTGATGTTCAAGAATATAATATTATCGCAGCAAAAGAAATTAAAATGTTTGGAACAGGAAACTTTGTTTGTGTTGGTGAATGCTGTTTTATACGAGTATGGCCGCAAAAAATGGGCAAAGCTCAATATAAAAGTATTTTTGAGAGAATCTTTAAATTTCTGAACTAAAATAAAGAAGTTTTGAACACTTATAATTTAAAAAATGAGTTGGTTAGCTACATGGTTCATCTTTGAGCTGACACGGGTTGGGCAGTTCCCGATCTAAGTAAACCACAAGCTTTTAAAAATGTTTCTTTGCAAATGATGATCATCAAACATTCACTTTTTGTAGGATATTTTTTGAAAAATTGCACCACATTCAAGTTTTGACGTTCGATATGAATAAATAAAGTGAAAGCGGCACCTTTTTACCGCTTCCAGCTTTTGCTTTCACAAAAATTTGCCGCTTCCGCTTCCAGCTTTCGTTTTCACATCCCTTGATCCAACTCTACGTTTAAGGATCGATACCATTATTATTGCACTATAATTATTGTTATTGCATCACAATTTGTTATCAATAATCATCATGATCAATTATAGGTTTTTAGTCTTCATGTTGCAAGTGTTGGATTGAATTTGAATCCGCTCACGAGAAGTGATGAATTTGAATTTTGAATTCAACTTTTGAAAAGTTGATGAATTTGAATTTAAATTTAGTTTTTTTCAAAGTCAATGAATTTGAATATGAATTTAGTTTTATTTAAGTCGATGAATTTGAATTTAAAAATTAAAAACAAAATGAATGAATCCAACCCTAGATGGTAAACTCTTTCTCTTTTTTGATTCTCTCTTTTGCATTATTTATTTTCTTTTTGCTTTTGTTTATTCTATGTACATTAGTGCTCACGCGTGACGGAGCAGTTGCGTGATGAAATTGACCAACAAAAGTACTAGAAATCCTTGCTTTAATCATAACAATTTGACGTAGTGCATTATGCGTGACCAAAGGAGTTTGCCAATCCTTTGAAGAGAATCCAAAAGTCAGTTATCATTCAAAATACTGCGGGAAAAGCTAAAACCGGTATCAATTATTTAATCTGCTGACTGTACACAAAAAATACATAAATGGACATAAAACACGATATCATCTTATATCAAATTCAGTTAAGGGGATTTAGGACAAGAGCACTTGGGACATTCTCTCACAAAATGAATAATGATTTAATGACAATAAATGAATTTGAGCCGTCGCGATGCGTTTCGTCCTTGCTCAAGGGACTCTTTAGGCGACGAAGATCAAAATTGTTTTATTAGCTAAAAAAACTGAATTGGAATCGGCCCCCTTTACCGTTTCTACGCAGTATGTCTTCTAGTGCAATATGGCTTCTCCAAAACGTTTCGCCTACAACTTTCCGACCACTATTACCCTGTAGCCTACTAACCAATACACGATTGAAATACGATATTATTCTACATCATATACATTTGCAAAATCATAGACTGGAATTTGACCGCTTTGTCTGTTTGTTTTCTTCGCGGTACATTTTTCTAGAATATGCCGATTCGTCGAATCAGCGTGACCATCAGCGTGACTTTTTTCTTCTCTGTTCACTCGCGCTAAAAATATGCCCAATCAAATCAGTCGAATACGCGTGACTGCAAAAAAACTTCGCAACAAGAGCAAACTTTTTTTCTTCAATCCTCTTCTCGTTTTCTCCGCGCGTCTGTTTTTAGTCTACTAAATAAAGAGTCTACGGTTAGATTACGTATTCAAATCAAAAATTCATTGCTAAACAAGTTTGACGTCCTTCGTGGTCGACTCCTGAGGACTGCTGATGAGAGCTAAACGCTCAAAACAGCGCTGTCCAGCTCTGTGCGAAAATTCATTGTTAAACCCTATTTTGCACAGGGTATTTGATCAACGCATTTTAAATGGAGGGGTAAAATTTGCCTTTCCTATGTAACTTCTTTACCAAAAGCCATGGAAACACTAAAATTGGTATGCCGATATAAGCACTAGCGTACGCAAGATTTTCGAAAGGGGGGGGGGGGAGGAAATTTGAGAATGTTGAAGACCAAAAGAAAAGTTTCTCTACTCAGATTTAGTCCGGTTTTTGGCCCAAAATCAGGAGAAGACCAAAAAAAAGGTGGTCTTCATTCAGATTTAGTCCGGTTTTTGGCCCAAAATTTGGTGAAAACCAAAACCAAAAAAAAATCTTCGGTCAGGTTCTGTCCGTTTGTGTGCTCAAACTTTGTGCTAAACTTACAAAGAGGGGGCATGCCGCACTTTTGCATACATTTTATGCTAATTACACTATCCTGGCGACAAAAAAGGGGGACCATGGCACCATGGCCCCCCCCTAAATACGCCCCTGCCGGTTAGTGTTTACCAAATTTTTTCAAAATAAATAATGTTGAGTTGATGATGTCATTATTATTATATCACAGCCATACGAACAATAACGTCATTTTTGCGATGACGTCACAGACGGTTCAAATTTTGTACACCATTTTTTTACTACTGAATCATAAAATGCTTATGTCAAAGTGCTTAGGTCATAAAACCTTTTGTGACGTCATTTTAGTTAAACTTGGCCAAAAGCGATCATTAGCAAATTCAAATTTTCAGGATTTATTTGCAATGGAACTTGACTCAAAGTCAAGTTGATTCGAAATAGAATCCTTTTGTTGAAGAAATTTATCACGAAAAATCCGAGAGGGGGCAAAAATGCCCCCTACAGTGTAAAATAAGGTTAATAGATGTTTTGATTTAATTGTTTCTCTTTTGCTATTGCATAGATATAAAGTTTATCGGTTGCATCTGCAACCGCAATTTATCCTTTTGGCACTTACCGAATCACTTGTATTATGAATATCTTCAACAAATTCCAAATAAAATCGTTCTCACTGCTTACTCCCATCACTCCTATCACAAGGTCCATATTTCCGTAAGGAGGACATCTTCCTGAAAGTTGATGTACGTGTCAATTGTAACTGCAAACTTGCCTTAATTGGAAACATTTACGTATTCTTATTGTTTTGATTTTATGCTACCGACTTTTAATTTCGTTCGCTAATTAACTGAAAGTCAAATTTAGTAATGATCGTAATTATAGCTTTTTAGTGTCGAAACTCTGGGATTAAAATGCAACAGATCAATTTACGGTACTCGAAGGGAAAAAAAGTTTTATACGTGGAGAAATCATGTGCATCCGAAAAGAATAATAAAAATTCCAATTAAATTTAAAATTCCTTAAAATTTAAATGTTGAATTGTGAATTTTTATTTAAAATTAGTTTGGTTGGAGGTCTTCAAAATTATGAACAGTTAGAAGGTACCAGCTTCTCGTTGTAAGTCTTTGCATCAGTCTTAGCTATCGCATCTTAGATTACGAGTGACATAAAAGTGGCAATAAAGTTGAGGGATGTCTATGTGTCACTCGTAATCTATGACGTGACATCTAAGATTAATGCAAAGAATCACTACGAGAAACTGATATGTTCCTGTTGTTGATTATAATGACTTTTTATTTGCTACCTGAAAGGTTTACGCTAAGTTTTCTGTAATTTTTTCAACTTTTGATTGTGTGAAACATTTTTTGATTCAAGTTTAGATAAAAATAGGCCAAATTGTTATACTGTAATGGAAAAACGTGATAAAAAATAATTACGCACTTAAACTTACTGAAAAGAAGCCATAATTTGTAGCAATTTACGCATGCAAATTTCTAATAGGTTGCACAAAACACTTTTGGCTTTTTTACCAAAAGATTTTCGATTACATTCTGCCACGTAAATTATCGTGTTTTGTAGCAATCTTGGCAACAACAAGAATACTGTACTTGAGCAGCAAGCCATTGGGACCTTCCACAATGCGGCGCTCGCGTTGCTTTTTTGACAGTGATTGTACAATCTTCCGTGTAGCAAATAAGGCTTGCGACAGTACTGGTGGCAGGCTGACCCAGCTTTGTTTGAAGCGCTGCAAATCCTAAGAAAAAAGTTTTTTGATCGTAAGATCGACTTCAAAATATACTGAAGCACAATTTCAAAAAGAAAAAAATTTGCCTTTGAGATAAGTATTTATTATTGGATAAGAGCTATGGTACACACAAATTCAAATTTTCAAAAATGGGTCTAACCTGTAAGTAAAGGGGGACATGAAGGGACTGGGCAATTTAATTCTTTGACATGATTTCCGAATTTTAGTAATTTAGTTCTTTGAAATGGCTCTGAAAACGTGCGAATTACGATGTGAGCAGCATTAATATGGCGATGTTTTTTGAAAAATGATAAAAATCGCCCAGCGACTGGGGTCTCTACCCCCAGACACTATTGAGTAGCACAGGTACGCTCAGCAATCCGTCTAAATGAGACAGTTTTTGAACAAAACGATTTTGACTTATGGTTCAACACGCTCTTACAAAATCCTGGTTGCGTGCCTTAACAGCATAAAAATTCAACTAAAACTCTATAGTATTTTAAAAATGTAATCATTGATATCATATATTTGCTAAGTTTCTACTAACAAAAATAATAAGAAATAAATTTCATGCCGGAAAAAATTTCGAAGGGATAAAACAAAAATCAGCTTTACGAATTTATAGTTGGAGAAATAATTTTTGTTATCATTTTGCTATTCCTACAGTAAATGGAGACAAAGAGTTACAAGCATTGTTATGCCAAAATACGAACAAGATGCTCAAGAAAATGTTTTATTAAGTATAAGTTTCTACAGTTGGCTGGTTACTTTTGATTTATTAGTTGTTAAGTTATAGAGCGTCTGTTACTGAAACGATAGGATCTGGTTCAGTTCCCGGCCGAGTCAAACCAAAAACAACAACAAAATTTGTATTCACAGCTTCCTATTTAACATTCAGCAATAAAAGAGACATTATGAGGCTTCCACGGTGCGTGTTAAACAAACGGGCATTGGCAAAAACGGCAGAGATACCATCGCTGTTGCCTGGTAAAGTCAACTTTTTGGTGCTTGGTGAATAAAGATATGTAATACAATCGCAAGACAATTAATTAGATTTTAGATACACTGAATTGTGGCACTTTCAAAGGTAAACTTTTTACGTCGAGCAAGCCACGTTGTTTTAGATTTTAGCTTTCAAGCTCAAAAATTTCTCTTTAAAGTAAGTTACTATTAAATTTCAATTGCTTTGGAAGCCGATTCAACAAATACATTTGAAAGTAAATCAATACTCTAAATGTAACTGCCATTTGAAAAAGAACTTAAATGAACTTTAAAAAACCTGCATTAAATTCAGCTCTCTGTAACAATAAAATTTCTAATAAAAATCAATATTCTGTTTGCGCAACAAGAAACTTAAAAAATAGCATATCATTCCCAATCTGTAAACGTTTTAATTTTTTATTGCGAAATTATTTTAGTCCTTAAAAAGTACTTTTAACATTTTCTTTGATTACCTGAAAGAATAGGCGTGATTGGGAATAGCTTCACATTTTGGTTCAACATACGGTTGGGGGGTCCTCACATTGCTCACATTGCCATTTAGGTCTATAAAAGTAAACACAAAGTACTGAAGAACATCAAAGCATTAAGTAAAAAATACATTTAAGTGAAAAGTATTGCAATTGCAGTTTTTTGCATAAAGTTTTAAAATGCGTATCTTTTATTTCCTTGCCACCCCATCAAGAGATGCACTTTTTCTTCATGTACTATAGAGTAGGTTGATTTAGTTAAAATGCCAGGTGTTTCCAAACATTTTTTGATGGCAAATGAAACTTTGTGAAGGTGACCCAAGGTTAGTACATCAAACGAAGACCACTGGCCGATGTGTGGATAAATGAGTTCATTTAAAACGTTTAAACCAAAAAAGTCATTATCCGTTTTGGGAGGTATTTTGGGTCTTAAAAAAGGCCTTTGGGCTTAATCTTTCGCGTATCAGCAACGTAATTTTGATCGGAAAATAGGAAAATACTGGGTGCGGGCCGCAAAAAAATTCATCGCTGGCCTTTAATGGGTTTGGAGCCGGACTTTATAGACCCATGTGTTATGCAGTTTACTGCTTTGAATATGTCGTTAGACTCGTTAAGAAACCAAATTAAACGATCATTTAAGTGAAGTTGTTGCCTGATTACGTCATTTATGGCGATCATCAGAATGTTTTTGAGGCACTCCAGACTATTATGGTCATTCAACTGTAAAAGTGGTTATTGTTGTGCAACATTTTCTTAAAGTTTTGTTTAATGCTTACTGTAAATTTATCATGAAAAACAATAAGATATAACATTTTTATTACGTTTGAATTGATATTCTAATGAAAATCTTTTGCAACACGAGTTATTTATATATGCGTTTAAGTTGCTATTGGCTTGTTGATTATATGAAAACTTACAAAATGTTCATATGTTACGAAAAAATTCGATTAACTTGTTAAATTTTACATATTTGGTGCACTTTTTACGAGTATTTGATTGTATGCAGTAGAAATGGCAGAGCTACAATATAAATTTTGAAACATATTTAAGCTGTGCTTATACAAGCCAAAGTTTGTAGAAGGTTTGTTGTAATCCTTAGTATTGAAATTCAATAGGAAAACGGGATAACTTCTGTATTTTGTTCAAAACCCTTCATCTTATGTGGTATCGTTAGTCATAGTCAGGTGTAGTCACCACTCTGGTCATGCAACAGTTTTTATTTTGCTGTATAAATATTTGACAAATCTAATAATTGGAAACCAAACCTAAATATTTGTGTGTCGCACCATAAAATGAAATACTCTATTTGCCTTTCGGCAATGTATAGTTTATCTTATCCCTTGATTGTTTGTAATCCAAACGAATCTATATTTTAAATATGGTATAAACTAAGCCTTTTTTGACAAAAATATTGAAAACGTAAATTGCAAAATGCATGAAATGTTTTTATCGCAGTCATTGCTTCCTTACTGTGCAGAAGAATAAAAAATAAATACTGCACAGAGAACAAACCTTGAAATTTTAGTTGGAAAATGATGAAAGCGTTTGCAAATTTTATGTTACTTAGGAAATAAGCATAACATTATACAGTAAATCATTAAAAATCCTTTTCCACGTATTTCAACCACATAATTTGAAGATTCTTTTTAAAAACTCTTGCTATGTCCTACCTTGTTCACATGCTCCTGCGAGATCTCGATTGCACAGGTTGCTATAGCAACAGCAGTTGCACACTTCGCCAGTTTTTCCAGGGACGCATCTTTTCATCCTTGTGTGCGGATTATCCACATGATTGTAGCTGCTAAGACATGCCGTAGCTCCCTTGCAGCTTTTGTCGATTTGTATCAGACCATAAGGGAGATATCGAACACTCGTTTTGCATGATAACTGAAATAGCGGAATGACCGGCACTTTATACCTCATATGAAACTTCGAAATGCGATATTTTTTTTACCTTAATTTATTTGTGTTGTTATCTACGCAAATGACAACGCTTTCCAATTCGCGAAAGTCTTTACAAGCACCTTTTACCAAGTATAAAGTGTATAGGAATTCTATATAAAACTTATCTTGCTGAGGTTATTTTTTGTTTGTTGTAAGTGGCAGCAATGACGCTAAAGTGTGATAATTTATAATCACAATTTTACGACAACTGTGACCGCATGATCTGAGTTCAGCCCCAACCCTGATCACGTTGTTGCGTCCTTGGGCAAGACGCTTTGCCTTGATTATCTCTGCTTGGTGGCTTCGAACAAGCAGCAAATTCAGTGGACAAGAATTCGAAGCTATCTACTGGAACATTGCATCACTGGAAACTCTCAAGCAGGTGCGGATTTCTCCAACCACGGAGTAGTCATTGCAATGAAAAGTGTGCGGATCGTCCAATAGTTAGCGTCTGACGCAGTCCGGTGACAGGAGGATAAATATGCGCAACAACAACAACTTCGGGCGAGCAACCATTAAGATTTTTTTAGAAAGGAAGTCTTGAACCTAAAGCTAAAATTTGCCAGTATCAAAATATGTATTCAGCAGGAGTCGTGTTAAGCGAACTGTTGCATCTCAAGTGTATCACAAAAAGGATGTGGAGTCGGAGATCTCAAGCCTTTGAAGGTCACAGGGTCTAAAAATCAAGTCCTCGTCTGCCGCTGGACAATTTTAACCCTATTTGAATGACATTTCACACGTGTTTAAAGTCATTTGATAAAGCTTAATTGCTAAGATTTTGAAACTATTAAACAAAATTAAGGTTAAATTTTCTAAGTAACTTGGCCTAAGAGAGGTTTGGGGCTTCAGTCCCCTTACCCTTTCCCAAGGTTTCGCTACTGCACAACTTTTTCAGATAGTTTATAAGTGCATGCATTGGAATCAAGGTAGGCACTTTTGCTGTTCTGTCGAGCCACACCAACAGCACCTTTTTTGGGTTTTTGCTGATCTCCCAAATTTTTTCAGTTTGGGTTCGTCCGGACTTGGCTTCAGAAAACTAGAGTACCATGCCAAATTCGTTTTAAGATCTCACATCAAGACATAATTTGCTAGTTCCAATCCACTAAGCGGTCCCAGCCCATTGATAATGTTGGACTGTGGTTGCAATTATTTTTGTAGTTTTTGATAACATCGACAATAATTAAAAATTGTCTATTATAGTCACCTGATTATCTTGGCACCTGACAAATTTTCCCGAACTAAGGCAATGAGCGTTGCTGTAAGCTCTTCTACATTCATAACAAAAAAGACCTGGTTTAACAATCAAAAGTTTTAGCAATATACGTTACTTCTCGAAAATTCATAAAATTTGTGGTGTTTCAGTCGCGTGGTCAGGAATTTGCATTGGGGAGGGGGAGCTGTTTTGGATACTGGAAAAAACATCAAAAGATCTTGAATAAAATTTTAATTGATCTTCGATCAGATTGAGTCGGTATTCTCCTCTAAAATGAAGTGATCTCCAAAAAAAAAAGGTATTCACCCAAATATAGTCAGTTTGTTAGGTTTTCTGACCAACTTTAGGTAAGGTCCCAAAAAAACTCCAGTTGTCTCGTCCGAATCACAGCAAGTCCTTCACAACCTCTGATTGCCAATCCCATTGGGAGGGGCTATCTTCACTTTTGGAACAAAAATCGGCCTCAAAAGCACTAAAAATGTGGTATTTTGCTTACTTTTCAGGCCAATGGGAGGGCTCGAGCCCCCCCTGGCTATGCTACTGTGGTGTACAATGACGCCATCAGTCGGGCAGTTTATCATTTCGAAAAAAAATTGAGCCTTTGAGGTATGTATGATCTTCTACAAAGCGTTTTTAAAAATTGTTATCAAAAACGATTAGTTTTTTTGCCTAAATTAGAAATATCAATGATGACGTCACCAAAAAATATCGAAAATCTGTAAACTTTTATTGCAGCCACAACTTTATTTTTGACGTAAGAAAGAAACCCCTGATTGCAATATTTTGTGAAAAAAGCAGAAAGTTCTAAAATAGAGGTACTAGCAGGCTCTTACGGATGAATCAAGCACTCCGCTTCTGCGCAACCAGTTAATTACACCAACGTTAAGCACTATTGTTTGGTTTCTGTTTGCAAGTCTTTGGTCAGGCTAGGCGTCACAATAGATGAACTACAAGACCTCACTGGAAGATTTGCATAAAATGTCTTTCTCAAGGACACAACTACGCATTTTCCGTTCGGGAATCGAACCAGGAGCAAGCAAAGTTCGATCACTAACCTGACGCTATATGGCCTGAGTCAATGTAGCCTACAAGTAGGTTGAAATTGCAGATTGATCGAAGGGAAGTGACTACAGTGCTTCATACCGCGTTTATTGCGTTTTAGAAACTTGCGGTGTTGGTTCATCATCGTTGATATAACTTAGTAATTTAACCTTATTGTAGCTTCTTGTACGTCAAATTTACTCTCACTCGATTACTGTGCGCTTGTTTGGATATTACCTTGCACACAAACACATTTCAAGCTCGACAGGTTCAGCAATCAGCATTTTAATCTTGTCTGATTTAGCTTTGTATCCTTACTCGATTTTTCTTTCATAGAACGCTGAATTCTAACTAATTTTTCAAATTGATACTTTACAATTTTCCTGATAACAACGAAAATTATGTTATCTGTCATCAACAAAGGTATACTGACATTGCGGAAAAGTATTGTAATTTGTAATTAGGCCAAAATAATCTGTAAGTTATTACCTGATACAGAATTGAAAAAAATTATGGGAATAATAACACAAATCTTCCACATTTTATTTCATGACATGCCAATGTCTTCTTTCGAACTTTAAAACACAGACATTTTCAAAAATCTCTTTTTGCTGTAAAATTTTACGCTCAATAACATCCCAGACGTTTTTCAGCAAATTCTGCACCGTGGTATCGAAAAGCAAGAATTTATAATATCGATTTTTTTCTTTAAAGTCATTTCTCCATGTGATATAGTTTCTACTGCCAGCCTGAAAGCCATTTTCGATTTTTGTTTCTTAGTCAAAGGTTACAAAAACAATTTTCGATATCATGAGATTTATCATATTTATTTTAAACCATTTCTTTATTGGTTTAGGTAACGATGTGGCACGTTGATACTACCGCAATAAATCTTAAAATGATGTAATGTAACTATAACTTTAGGCTACAAACCATAAATCGAATTTGAAGATAACCTAAAATATTTTTAGTGTTTAGAAGTCAAAACCGATTTTTTCAAGCGTTCTTATAAACGTATATAAAAATTCTACCTCAATCGACAAATATTCTTGCCCGTACCATTGTACTTGCACTTGCTTTGTTGATAAAAAATAGCTTACACGATTCACGAAGCAAAAACTAACAACAATAAATAACACAAAATTATAGAAATTATGTTGCACTAGTAATAATTGTATCAATGACAGTAACTCAAAAATACATCAATCGAAAATTTTATTGCACATGATGTAACTCAACATAAAAAAAAAAAGAACTTTTCTTCATAAGTTTCGACTTTCATATCTGTAAAATACAAAACAAAAAAAATATTCAAATTATACTTTAAAGTTTAATATGCAATTAGAGTGGTTCAATCTGAGCATATTGTATAGCAATAATTTTTATAAAAGCAAAGTACATTTACTAGCACACATTTGTGCTGAACACAAAATAGTTAGTAGAGTTGTCCAAATCAGCATTTTTGGGATCATTGTAACCTAAAAGCAAAACAATCGTTCTTGTTAGCTTAAAAGTTAAAAGTAATTATTAGGAAAAACAGCCAAATTGTCATTGAGTCAAAGCAATGATAAAAAAAATGTACTACAATGTAAATAATAATTCAATATTAGCTTTATACAACTTTTATTTTTACTGCTTGTTATTGCAACTCGTTGATATCAGGAAGAATATGGTTTTCTATTTCACCTTTAGTAAGATTAGTGAAAATAATTTTAAAAAATATATAATGACTATACATATAGTCGTAGTCCACACTGTATCCAGAATTTATATTTACACTATGGAACAGTATGAAATTTATATGTACAATAGCTAGTAAAAAAACAACTTTTTTTTTCATTCGGAACTCGTAGCCAAATATTTTTACTTAAGTCACTTCACAAATTCATTACCTTAAATAATTACATTTTTTCAACTGTTATGTGCGTTAATATAGTTTACTGAAAAATTTTAGATTTTGTTGTTATTATGTGTGTGTTACTGCTACAGAACATTGCTAGTTTCGCCAGTGCTGCCTGTCGTATCTTTTTTTTCCACATTTCTTTATTGCATGTCTTTTTTGAAGCTAAAATAAACCTTCTCTTTCATTTAAGGGGTGACTGCTGTTTGACTCGAAGAACCTAAACCGGTCACTTCGCAGCGCCCTTGTTGCTGTCAAGTTCAAATTACTATACAATGTACATAAATCAGTCAATAATTTCTTATTGCAATATTTTCACTCTGTATTGTTTTTTGTTCCTCATTGGCGACAAAATAAATCTATTCATTCATTCATATAGCACAAAAATTTTAAAATAATACGGAGAACAGTACAAGTTTTAATAGACCTTAAGGCAATGGCGTAACCAAAGGGCTAAAGTGGTGAAGCCCACTTCTTAGCCAAGTTGCTTAGAAAACTTAACTCATTTTCGACTTCACCAGCATGTAGGGGGGGGGGGCTGAAGGGCAGAGTAATTTAATTCTGCCAAAGAGTTTTCCAATTTTAGTAATTAGTTTTTTCAAATAGCGTGAAAAATATGCGAAATGTAAATGGCGTTAAAACAGCTATAGAACTGTTGGTTTTTAAAAAATAAGATAGCTTCAAACCAAAATCAATTTTAATGATTAATGCAAAACTTGCTCGATTGATTGAATTTTACTGTACTGTTATTTGGGTGCATTTTGTGACTAACATAAAAAAGTTAGCTTATATATAACAAAACCTTAGAATTTGCCAGTAAGTTACTCCTCTAGGTATTGATTGTCATTAAATCAAATAACCATTTTCGTTCGTTACTTTTTAATCTATACTCGCCTTATGCTTTCCTAGGTTTTAAAATCCGTTGATGACGTCACAAGAAGCAGGATAAACAATGACGTCATCAATAGCCATATCACCCTTCCAACCGTTGCCACGGCGACCTTGAAACGCCAGCTGTAAAGTAAATGATTTATTGTTAGACTCATTAAAATTTGTACAATGCCATCGGGTATACAGTTATTATTGTATTTTACGTATTAGATTTCATCCGGTACTCGTAAAACATGTGAACTCTCAACACTTAAAAAGTTTACTTCTACTAAAGTAAAGTAAAATATGTTTTACTAACTTTTAGTATTAAGACCGAATATTTTCGTATGGAAATTCGAAAGGGCAAAGAATTGCATGCATGTTAAAATTCGAAAGTGCATGTTAAAACTTGAAAATCTTACTCTATATGGGTGTTGCCCAAAGATGCTGACTTGAGAAGACAACCAGTCATCGTTGCCATGGTTTCCAAATATTGAAAAGATGGTGATACTTTCCGTTGAGGAGCTAACCTAACACATCAAACTAAAAAATGAGTTACAAAATACAGCACCAAAAATTTTTCCTAACATGATTTTTAGGAGCTTTTTTTTTAATTTTTGTTTTTGTCGCGATATTGATACTTGGCTAGAGTATAGCCTTGCCTTTAATCTCTAGGAATAGTCGACATCGACTTAAACCAGAGAACGATTAAGATGTAAATTGACGAATCGAAAATGGCAGTTAGTAGTTCATTTAGCTTCTTAAATCACAGAAAGCTGCAAACCAATCTTAAATTAAGAACTTCTATTTAAGATTGAAAACAATACAAATTCTGTCTGAGCAAAATCGCTTCACTAAAACTTTTCGCGATCCACCAATTCAGATCGCACACCACCGCTACACAAGCCAAACCCAGATATACAACTTCGGCTAAACTGCCTACGAAACTAATATCTAGAACAGTAACATTTAGAATCCCAGAATTATTAGAATGATGGAATAGAAAAAGCCCGCCTATTTATACTAACGGCAAAAGCTATCGAATATCCCAGAAAAATCGTTGCTACGTCACAATGGAAAAAGTGTACGAGCTTACGATGACAAATTGCAACATAATTATAACGTCACAAACTTCAAGTCCATTTATAGCAATTATACAGTCGTAAACAACCAAGTAACCAGGGCCTACATGACAGAAATTTCCTCGCTCGCATTAATAAAGTGAATTTTTTAAGAGGCGCTACCGAACGAAATACTCGCTAAAGGCAAGAGGTTATTTTTGCACGTGCATCTGAAGCTCTGCCGGCTGAGTAACTTCATTTTCGCTCGCTAAGTTGCTTGGATCGATTGCGAGATATAACTGAAGTAAAACGTCACATTTTCCTTGCCAACTTTACGAAGATTTTGAAGCCCCCAGAAATTTTTTTTGGTCAGAAATTTAATGGCAAAATGTTGAAAATTATAACTTAAGCGAATTTTTGTTGAAAATTACGTAAAATGGTCTCCATGTTTGCTATTAAACTGCTAAGAAGAAAGCGAATTGCATTGAGAACCGTTCGCTGTATCGACTGATAAAGAAATATTGTGTAGCGCCAGTTGACAAAAACAGCAATTCACTCTTTTTATAAGAACAATTTTCTAAGAACATGAAACTCAGTTTTGCTCAAAATTTAAGAACAAATTAAAAACAATGCCAGCCTCGGCAGCGAAATAAACCAAAAGCAAGCGAAAAAAAATTCAAATCAAAGAAAAGAAACTAAATTTTGTATTGATTCAAAACGGTAAAATTTTAGTTATTTTCTTCTGTTTGCAAACAAAATTGCAACAATTCGGAGAGTACTGTATAGAGCAATGTTTGAGAATTTTTTTGGCAGTCGTTCGAAAAAAGCTTGCTTTTTTGAACGACCGCAAAAAAATTTTACGATGCTGCAAAGCAGGAAAAAAGCCTTTACTCAGACCGACAAAGCATTAGAAATTAAACACTGTTGCAAACATGGTCGCTAAAATGACACCGATGCTCAAAAATTTAAGAAAAAATCAAGAGCGAATGAGGCGTAAAATCGGCAAAAAATTAAAAACAGCCAGTCTCTACTCTAGATTTACTGGTTCTAAAAAAGAACAGTGTACTTCGATTTGTTCACTTATGAAAAATTTTAAAACCTATTGTTGCTGTTAACATAAAAGTATACCCACCAACAACTTCCAGAACGCTTCACGTCATTTAAAAGATTGTGGTACGGTAAAAGTTGTTCTTTTTTTTACGTTGATCCAAAAATAAATTGAACTCTGCAGTTCATTAACTAATTATTAGCAGTCGGGGATTTTGCCAGCTTAGAATACTAGCGCATGGCCCATAGTTTCGTTTTCCACAATTGCAGATTTACCGTCATACAGACACAATACGCTAGAACGCATTATTTTGAAGTAAATTATCAGGTTTGTCAAAAATCAGCTCCATATTTTAATGCAATCACAAACACGAAAAAATTGTTTAAACTGGTACAAATTTATAGATTAAACAGTTGCAATTGAGCTATTGCGACGCGTTTCGACCTTGCTCAAGGGTCTCATCAGGCAAAAAAAAACTATGAAAGTCTCCAAAAAGTCAGGTAAGCACAGCACTGGAAAAATAGTTTTACAAGCGCATAAGTAATTACATCAAAACCTGCAGTACAACTCCAAATACGGGCAAGTTTGCCAGAGTAAAGGGTTGGGCTAAAAAGCACAAATGCAGCATTGCATGTGACCACACAACAGGGCGACTTATAAAGACAAGATCAAATAAAATTTCGTGAGAACTTGCCAAATTCTCAAACTTTTGTGAGAATTTTTTTTTGAGAAGAGAATTCTCAAACTTTCTCAAACTTTTCAACTTCAAAAGTTTTGAGAATTTGGCAAGTTCTCACGAAATTTTATTTGATCTTGTCTTTATAAGTCGCCCTGTTGTGTGGTCACATGCAATGCTGCATTTGTGCTTTTTAGCCCAACCCTTTACTCTGGCAAACTTGCCCGTATTTGGAGTTGTACTGCAGGTTTTGATGTAATTACTTATGCGCTTGTAAAACTATTTTTCCAGTGCTGTGCTTACCTGACTTTTTGGAGACTTTCATAGTTTTTTTTTGCCTGATGAGACCCTTGAGCAAGGTCGAAACGCGTCGCAATAGCTCAATTGCAACTGTTTAATCTATAAATTTGTACCAGTATAAACAATTTTTTCGTGTTTGTGATTGCATTAAAATATGGAGCTGATTTTTGACAAACCTGATAATTTATCGTTGACTGCCTTGTGAGCGACCACTTTGTGTAGGTCCCCTAAACTTTTGAGAATTTGGCAAGTTCTCACGAAATTTTATTTTGAAGTAGAAATGCATCTGACGTCACAACGAGGTATTTATTACTTGCTGACACATCTCGCTAAGAAATTCGAGCGAGCATTTTAACGCGTTTTGGGCGAGGCGGTTGGGAAATAACATTTTCTCTACGAAGTTTTTTTCTCGTTAACGCCTTTTAGCGAGCGAAAATGGCCTTTACGAGCTCGCTAACATGTTCTGTCATGTGGGCCCAGGTGACTGTAGAAGATCGTAGAACAAACTTGAAAAGAATTATCTCGAACATTCCAAATCAAAAAGGCGGTAAAATTGGTAAAGCAGTTACGATTACACTAAAGCATAGCAATTAATCATACTGTAACTCAGGCATTCAAAGTTATTGTATGTGGCAATTTTAATTGGTGGTTTTGTGAATTTTTAAAAGTTATGAAGTTTTGTGGAGGTAGTAGAAGTGCTCAAAAGCATTGCAGACACATGTCAGTTATCCATAGCTACTCTGAGCAGCAGGCACGTAGCCATAAATTCGCAATGGGGTGGCTGTTTTGGGGTCTGGAGGCGAAGCCCCCGCAGCCGGAGGCTGGGGTCTGGGGGCAAAGCCCCCAGCCGCCGAAGGCACGGGGATCTGGAGCCGGAGCCCCCAGCGCTCGAAAATTTTGCATTTTTTTGCAAAAATAACTTAATTTTAGAGCTATTTTAATAAAAATAATGCTTTTAAAACGTGGCATAAAAATTGGCAGCGCAACATGATTCAACTGGTTGGATAAAAGGGCTATGTGGGAAGTGGCTAATGATAACATTGCAGTTTTCTTGCTTGTATGCTGGTAAATCATAAAATCCAATTATTCAATAAAACTCACACGGAGCAATCTATTTCGTCTATATTTTATAAAGAAAAATAATTGAGGGGGGGGGCTAATGGATAGATATTTGAGAGAATTAACTAACATTGAATAGCCCCCCCCCCCCCCCCCCCCCTTATTCCTGAGTTTATAATATATTTGCTGATAAAAGCTATGTTTGGCGTTTTTACATTAGCGTCAACAGGTTTTATTAGCAATTATTTTTGGGCATTTTTTAAGGTTTTCATTGATTTGTGACTTTAATTTTTGATAAATTAGCCCCCCCCCCCCCCCCCCCCCTGGCTACGCTACTGCTGAGCATTGTAAATTGTAATCTATCGTTGCCAGCGCGCTAAACACTGCAGACGAGTTTCCGCATTTAGAGTTACCCTGAGCGCTGGAGAAAAAGTCCAGCCACTTAGAGTAATGTGGTAGAAGTAACTTTCTAAAGAATATAATTGCTATTTCTTTCACAACATTAATAGAAAAGGTCTTAGCGTTTAGCTTTTAAGAGCCAAATGATCTTCTTAGCTCTTAAGAGGTCGTTAGTTGCGATTAGACAGCCCTTCGTGAATTAGCTTCATACTAATTACACAGTCGATCAAGAACTTTTAAATTGTGGTACTTAAAAACGGCTCACCGCAACCAGGGGTGCCGAAACCCAGGGGGATGGGGAGGGATATATCCCCCTCTATAATTTGGCTGCATCCCCCCAATAATCTGCATTTGAGCGCTGGATGATCTTTGGAGTTTTTTTGCTTTTGGTCTTCACTTGATTTCGGGAAAAAAAACTCTACAAGTTTCGGTGAGCACCTTTTTTTTGCCTTCACTTCATTTGCTCAGAAGCGTGTGTTGAACGTTTGTCATATTTGATTCACGTGAAAAAATAGTGGTCGAGCTTCATCCCCCCAATGTTCAAAATAGGGCAAAATTGGGGTAAAATTGCAAATTATCCCCCCCAATCCTCAACATAAATCGGCACCCCTGACCGCAATAAGAGTGCTCTAATTGCTAAAGCATTTAAATTCAGCACAAAGTCAGTGAGTTTATTGCTATTTTACCTCTTGTTGTTGAATTATACTCAAAGTATCTACATTTTCTCCGAACATGTTGTAATGAAACTGAACACAGTGACCCCCCGTGGGTGCCGGATAGGTCGGAGTCAAGAGTCTCGCTATCATTCCGCTGGTTTGAGGCGAAGATGTTTCGAGATACATATAAAAACCTATAAATCAATTCTGCAGCTGCAGATTACTTCGGTAGTAAACACAAAAGTAAAATCTAGCAGTCTGTTTCATCCGTAAATGGGTTAATCATCAGAGCAAAAATACCGCATTGTCTAAAACATTAAAAACAGCTATATACTAGTGCTAAGTTGACAGAGAGCCAAAATATCACTGTAGTTTTTTAGTGCAAAAGGTCGTGCGATTCTTTGAAAACCTTTCGAGACAATTATTATTATCGAATATGTCAGACAAATAAACATTGCAGACACAGTATTTCAAACTCCGCCTGTAATTTTACGTTGTTACAAAATGTTGGATCTTATATTTTCAAGCCTATATTTGTATGAATTTGTTATTGGAATACAAAATTAACTATGATGCAGAAACGTACAATAGGGACGGAGCGATTTGTTAGTGTAATGAGTTTTTCAGCTACCTGATTACATCGCCATTTCCTACGATTCATCAATTACTATTGCCATAGACCATCAGTTCAAAACCGTTGCTCCATATTCATAAACGTATACGTTTACTTGTGTATACCTTCATCGAATCCTGTTGTATGGTCGTACGATGGTCCGGTATCAGAACTAACGGTAGTTCCTTTGTTTATAGCCCATTCAAAATCCGCTGTATTATCGTGAGACCATCCAGGACAACCAGTAATATCTCCCTCAAAATGGCACATGCCAAGAGGCGATAAAGATGTAGCTAAAATAGATCTGCAATGAAGTCTTTCAAATAATTAATTCTCTGAGAATCCATATCAAAGGTTACACAGTTAATTATTATCATGGGACGTTAATCACTTAAGTTTTTTGATAATTTTACATTTTTGAAACAAAAGATTGAGGTTTTGTAATTTTATTTTAAAGACTAAACGAGAAAAACTTGAAAAATTAAAGGTGCGTTTACAGAGGGCGCTACGCAACAGGCAAAAAATTTTCGTATGTGGTTGCTCACGTCACTTGCTCAAAATAGGCCAATCATTCATCAGCAATTTTGTGTAAGTGAAGTTAAGTAACCGCACGCGAAGATAGCGACCATTTGCAACTTTTCGCAAGTTGTCAGTGACGTCACGTTTTTTGCTTCGCTTCACGTCGCGTCTCGTATGAACGTATCTTCTAATCTTCACTATAGATGCTAGAAACAAAGGAGTAGCCAAGGGGGAAGGGGGCGGGCCCCCAATTGAAATGTCACCAATGATAAAAACAGTCTATTGTTTCTTCAGTTTTTGTTTTTAGCATTTTTCGCGTACAGCAGTAACAACCCATAATATTGTGATATTGACGACCAGGGGGCCAGGCCCCCCCAATTTAATTTTTGCCAACTAATTTGAATGCATAACCCGGGTGAAATAAAGGTTTTTTGTCTTAAAAGCTGCTCTCTCAAACCCTCATCTAACCTTTTTATGAACGTAATGCAATAACCAGGGCCGGATTTACCATATGATACAGTGCCAGGGGCCCCGCGCTCAGATGGTAAGACTTTTTTGCTCTTCACCTACAATTGGTAGAAAGATGTTACAAAAATTCCCAAAGTGCCAAGGCCCCGGACAAAAACATGGTTAGTCGGCCTAATCATCTATTGTACCATTTTTCAATAGGAACACTTCACCTCCACTTCGCCAAGTATTACGCGACAAAATGCTTTTGAAAAACAAATTAGCTTAGAGAAATGCTCATTGAAGAAATTAATGAATTTGAATTGAGGGGGGCCTGAGCCCCCTGGCCGTACGTGTACTCCCACAACTAGTTATTTTCATAAAAAAAACAAAAAATCTTTAAGAAAAATCTTCGAGTAGATCATTATTTACTGCTAAAATATTGCAGGAGGCAATGTACCTTACTTCCTCCAACCTGGGCTAAATCACTTACAAAATTTAACTCCCAAAACGCAATATTTTAAACGTGTTTTGAACTTAAATTGTAAGTGAAAGGAGGATTGAACAATTTAATTTTTACAATTGGCTTTCAAATGTTAAAAATCTAGTACTTTCAAATCGTTCTGATCGAGTGCGAAATGTGATCCAATGCCATTAAAATAGCTTTTTTTCCAAAAAAAATTACTAAACATCGCGCAGCGGCTAGAGGCTCCGCTCCCAGACCCCCATTTGTGTTCCTTTTAAGTTACACTACTACACTCAACGCGTCTCCCAAGTTAGACGTTTTCGCTTTTTAACTTTCGGTTTAAGCTCTCTTCCTTTAGCAAAATTCTGGTTAAGTACCAAAACAGGCCACGGCTTCTGATCTTCCATTCTACCATATCTTTGTCCCACAAAAGTTCCTCTTTCGAAAATTTTTGATGACGTCATTGCATGTGATTTGTGGTTTTGCTTCCCCCAAATCAAAAATCCTAGCTACGCCTATGGTTGGAACCATGGTGAAACAGTTTTACATTGTAAGAATCATTTCTAAATAGTTCTACATGTTCTACATTTCTACATTCTACGGTTATAGTTCTACATGTACTGTTCTTATAAATTGCTATGTTTGTTGTTATTTTTTTGTGTGGATTTTTTTTACAAATTCACTTTTGAGTAATCGACTTACTAGAAACAAAATTTGCTAGAAAGCCTCTGTAAGAAATTGAAGAATCCGAAAAAAGGCTTAAAGTAAGATGATTTCCACTGGATCGGATAGTAGAAGGAGCTGTTTTTCCGCAATAAGTACCGATTAGTGGTGCTGTTTGATCTGAGCCGTCATATATCTACAATACAACAGCTATTTAAAGTTTTATCAATTATTAGTCAACTCAGATCTTATAGGTGATTAAACCAATTTGTTGTAACACAAAAGACCAGTTTTTTTTAACGAAAAATCGTGGCTCTCCAAAAATTAAGTCCTTCTCTTTAGTTATAACCTCTTCTCGATGAAAGTATGTAACAGCCAGTACTCTAGAGGTACTTTAGTGCAAATAATAATCAATCGTATGATTGTAGCGTTATCTGGAATAGTGATAGATGCTGCTCACTTATAGGCGGACATAGCTTTTGGAGTTAGGTCGGGCTAAATTTTATCATGCCACACAGACTCAAAAAATACTTCTAATTACAAAAAAGCAATGCACAGTAGTGCATTACGAGTGAAAATTTAGAGGAAGAAACAGCCCCTACCAGCTCTCGCATATGTGCTCACTGCTGCATGGACTTACAATGCTGGTGTTGCATAGCTTTTTGTGTTCAGAAAAAAATAATTATATGGAAAGCCAGAAGACATCGAATCCGAGATAACTTATATCTACTTGGAAGCACAAGTTAAGTAGCATTTTTCAAAAAAAATAAGAGGTGCAAAATAATGTTTCGATCAAATTCCGAACATTTTTGATTCATTTTCGTTCGCCTTAACAAATATTTATCGTACTGCAAAAATGGTCTCCGTTTGTCCAGACTTTTTCAATAATAAGTTACCGTTATTACTGCAAGTACAAGATTGAAATACTCATACGTATACCATTTACGTGCTCGTAGTTAGAACCGGTACACGTACCTTTAGCCAATCATAATAGCAAATTCCTTGATAATCTTCAATATCGAGGAACTCAAAGTCCAGCTGAACGGTTGCTCCGGGTGGAACTGTAATTGTCTGAAAGCATTCAACCCCATTTTTGTAATTAAAGGGAAACATTGAAGACGTCACAGAACCATGTGTTGCTGCTACAGTTCTAATCGGACAATCACGATCAACTCCGACTAAAAAATACAAGAAACAGTTGACCTAAGAATAGTCAACGCCAGATTTTGTAAAAACCTGAAAAAAAGAAAAGATTTACCTGAGTAAAATATACGCCTAAAACAGCCGCATTTAATAACCAAATCAAAAATCAAATTTTTCATTATACTTGCTGTAATACGCCGAAACGTGTAACGAGTTTGCGGGGCCCACATCCGCGTTATTGAGCCCGGGGAACACTGCTCCACTCGAAGAAACGTTACAGCGGCGGCGAGCCGTTGGCAACACTGTGTCCAATTTGACCGGCCCGAGATTTGAACCTCAGACCTTCCGCTCCAGAGACAAATGCGTTACCGCTCGATCAACTGGCCGGTTGCATTTAGTAACCGATAGACAAAACATCTGTAAAAAACAAACTCATCAAAAGCAGGAAGAAAAACAGCAGCAATACCAAGAGTAGCAGTAAACAGCTACAAAAAATCAACAAATAACAACAACAACAACTAACCAATACATGAAGCATCACAGTTTGTTGTTTCAATTTGTTTTTCTTCAGTGCAACTACTTCCCTCACAGAAACGTTCACGATGTTTTTGACAATTGATGTCGCAATTGCCCCAATCTGTCCATTCCGACCAGCCTTGTAGCGGATCTTCACCAAAAACACAGAAATTGAATCGCTAATGCTGCACATTTACTTTTTTATCAATACTCCTCGTGCTGTGTGCACGAGGGAGCTCTTGTGTTTGCTATTGTGTCAAGATATGCAAGTGCTTTTGTTATGCATGACGTTACAGTGTTGCCCACGCCTATAGGATGTGGGTTTTTTGATTGCATGTACAATTGTACATGTACAGTAGGGTGTTGCAGTAGCCCGACCTCTTCGGATTTTTTTCTACCTTCTTCAAAGTAGGAGGTTGCCAAAGAAAATCAAGAATACAAATTTTGAGAAAAAAAATTGAGGTTTAGGGGTCGCACAGTGACGTTTTTTTACTTAGGATTTAGTATTTCTTTTATTTTGTGCCGCTAGATGGTGCTATGTGAAATCTTTGTTACTAATGAGTCATTGCAAAATTGAACATTAACTTTTGGGTACATGCATTTAAAAAAACTTCACTACAATTTCTAAAACTGTTTACATTTATGTTTTTTGTTTGTTTTTTTCAGAATTTTAAGTGGTCAAATTTGATCACGTTTCTGTGCTGGGAAACTACAACAGAAACTCTATTTGAGTTAAACCTACAGTATCTATTTTGGCTGGCTGTGTAAAACAGAGTGAAACATAGTTTACAATGTTACTTTTTCAAAGAATGACGGTGCAGACTATGCTTTAGGCCTAGTTATTGAAATCTATTGAACTGCAGTTCTAACTTAACTATAGTTACAACAGCTTACTAAAACCATATATGTTATGTTTTGCTGTGTAAGATACGGAGTTTAGTGCAATCTACTTAGTATAAGGTCTTTAAAACATGAACATTAGTAAATCTACTAACAATATACCATTACTTTTTAGTAAATCTACTAAAAAAATTCTTGCAGTTGGCAGCCAGGAACCATTTCTAGACCTGATGAAAATACTATCAAAAGCACGATTTTTCCGACCACTAAGCTGGAATTCCAACAATTTGTTAGTTACAAAAATTATTGAAGAAGTAAAGAAGCTGGTAGATAAAATTAAAAATTTGTACAAATGCAACTTTAACAGAACAAACAGGAGAAAAGCAAACAAAATTATTGAAAACTTCAAGAAAAAATCTTTCTGCTTCATTGCCCTCTTTCTCGTGAGGGTTGCGGGGCAGCGAATTCCATCACCCCCATCATTTTGCTTGGGTGAAGTCCCAAGCAATTCCACCCAAAATCCTCAGTGTAATATTGATTCATCTACAGTAGTTTTTTGGTCGTCCAACTGTTTTTTTCCCATTTGCTTTGGCAAGTAAAGCTTGCTTGAAAGTTTTTCCTGAAGTCTTCTGCTTACATGGCCAAACCATCTAAGCTGAGATCTTTCAATTTGGAGAAGTAGCGGCTTTAGAAAATTTCGAATCTCAAGAGATGCGCACCTTGTCAATAATGTAACTCTTTCAATTTTTTGGAGAAACCTCCTTATGGACAATTGCACTTGCGATCGCTCCTTTTCAGTCATTACCGAATTTTCATGACCATATAGAGATACAATTGGTGAAAAGGGACAAAGGCTGTTTCGAAAATTGAGAGCTTTGCTTTTTTTTGACAATTCTCATCTCACAACAACTGAATAGTGCAAAGTTCTCATTACTGCAATTGCCTAGCCAATTCGGATATACAGTTCTTCGTCTTGCCATCCGTCACTCGTGAATGGAACCCCAATAAACTTGTACCTGTAGTGTATCCGTGTTTCCGTGTCGCTTCTTTCAGTTGCAACAAGCACTGATTAGGGTTTCTTGAAACATGAAGTTTTGACCGTGCTTATTTTTGTTCCTGCAATGTCACAAGGAGCTGCAAATCTATTTAGTGTGTGCTGAAGGCCAGATTTGTGAAAGCAGAATCAAATCATCAGCACTTAGCAGGCAACTGATTTTTCATTTTCCTATCGTGGCAAACTCGTTAGTTTGGTTGCGTTTGTCGATCCAATTCATGCCAACAATGAAGAAGAGAAAAAACAAAACGCACCCTTGCCAAAGTTCAACGTCTGTTTGGAAAGCTTCGATTGCTTGCTATTTACTCCATCACGAAACGCCAGTCGGCATCATAGAATGCCTTCATGGCATGTAACAACTAACCATCAACGCCATTTTCCTGCAGAACCCTCCAAAGTTAGAAAGGCAGTCATATTATGCTTTTTCGAGATCGACAAAGCATGCAAAAAGATCTTTGCGATATTTCCGAGATTTCTCAAACATTGAAAAAAAATTCAACACAACAATGAAATCTTGGTCACCAAACCGACGACTGAGCATGATTGAAAACTGAAGAAAAAACCTTTTTACATAGCATGACGACAGATTGAAAAACTAGGTTCGAAAATAAGGGAAAAACTTTGGCTGTCAAAGAAAAGAAACGGAAATTATGATAGCTTATCTAGAGGATGCTTTTTGTTAACACAGTTGTCTAGACTATAAAAAAAACTGACATTGGGTAAAAAACTATAATAAGCGCTTTTCAGTTTAAAATTAATGCTAGATATGAAACTAATCAATAAATTAGAAAAATATCCAATAATTTGGTATTAATTATGCTGGTGGCAATAGGTCTCTAATGCAACTTTTGATAACTTTGATTTAAGCAGTTCTCTTGTTGGCTACGTACTGAACAGCAACTCCAAAAACAGTAGAAATCATTAAAAGTAATCACAGGTTTGACTTATGGTACAAAACGATCAAAGTGAAAAAAACATCTTTTTTTAAAAATTGCCAAAATTTTGATGTCACTGTGCGACCCCTAAACATTGATCAATTTTTAAGAAACTTGACCAAAAGGGTTTTTGTGCGAAGCCTCCAACTTGAGCTAAGGTAGAAGTTGCCACGACAAAATTTTCAAATTTATGAGGCGGCTGCAACACCCTAATGTACTGTATGTCTATATACCTAAGAATAAAATACCGGTATTCGAAAAGTTTGTTGGTGGTACAGATACAAAACCTGAGTATTGCTTTAATTAAAATGTTTATTTCTTCGAAGCTCTTCATTTGACACTTGTCACGAAGAGTCGTTAGAGAGGAGAGCGCAGAAAATGGCACGGCTCTTGCTCCCTCCATTCTAACAATTCTCTTGACAAGTGTCAGACGAAAAGCTTTCAAAAAATGAACATTCTGATTAAAGTAAGAGTAAAACTCCAAAATTGCACCCTAAAAGTTTAAAGGCGCAAAAGTGAGGGATGCATAGTAACCTCAGGGTCCATGCAATAAGGTATTAAAATTTTAAAACAGCAGATTTAACGTAAATTTATAAACAGTTAATTGGTCACAGCCCTATATTACATTATAGTGCATGCGATAATAACACAAACCCTTACTACAGATAATTTTTACCACATTCGTAAAGAATTCTCAGCTTGTTTAAGTCTATCAGCGAAAAACTTGATCTTTGACCCATGACGTCATTAAATTCTTCTTGCAAAGCAACGATGGTGGGTTCGCCATTGACAGAGAAAGCAGTGGAACTATAGTGCATAATGGAAGAATAGTCATATGGTTCGCCAAACGTAGTGACCTGTAAATTTATTTAAAAACAAAATTCTAAACAATTTGCAGTGTATTTTGAGTTTTTTTTTAAATTGCGTATTTGGTCTAGTATAATTGAGGAAAGGTTTTCATTGAAACAGACTTAAAATTTTTTTTTTCCAGAGTAAGTTTCTACAGTAGTTTATTTAGTACTAAAGCCTGCTGTAGTTTCATAAAAATTAAAGCAACACGGTTCAATTTAGTATAACCTACCAAAGCAGTGCCTTCTGTCTATTGCTCTAGCTTTACCATTCTATAGTTATATGTTCGAAACCTGATCAGTTATAGTCATACGTTCAATATTTAATGTTGTATCACTTTAGCACCAGTATTAGGAACAATAATAGAGAGAGAGAAAGAGAAAAAATAGGCTACTAAATAAAAAATAAACAAAAGTTTTGTAGCATTGCACTGTGTAAAAAATATAGACCTGGGAAAAGGGCACTAAACGCTCAAAGCTATGGTAATCTGCCGATTCCAGAAAATCGAGCAAACGGCTGTTTGCTGCACTGTGCATGCACTTTGAAATAAACTGTCGTTAAATTGCTGATATCGTTTAAGATCATTGTTTTGGTCACCTCGTTTTCGGTAAATTTATTGAAGTTATGTTCTTTTCCTGGTTGAATGTTTTCCCACACTATCTCAACGTGATCATCCCGATCGTACCTGCAATAAAAACAGCTTTGCGATAGTGTAACTCGGCTTTTTGTGCAGTTCTGCATCATGTTATTCTTTGTTATTGTGTCTCTGCTAGTCGTAAATTAATTTGGAGCAACTTAAATAAAGTAGATTTGGTATTAGAAATACCGATCTTTTGGAAGATTTGCGTTACGAAATCCGCAAGAATATTTTTGTTACTTTCGAAACGTTCGAGACGGATTTGATCTTATACAGAAAAAAAAAATAACCGAGAAAGAGTATTTTCACCATGTTCTACTGTATTCATTAATCGAGACGTTTGGGTTAATGCGGTAAACATTTTCAATCTTACTTAAATGAAATGAAGAAGATTGCAAATGGTTAAAAAGATTAACCCAAACGTCTCTAAAATAAAAATATAGATTAAATTGAAATTGGTCTTGGCAGCTTTGCTATTTTTTTCTTCATACTTCGAATATACTGCACTCGATTTCTTGCACACCGAATTTATTTTGAAAACAGTTTGCATTGTTTTATTTTGTTACTCATTAGAATGAACAAAAAGAGACAATAAGCAAGAGATCTCACGCTTCGACAAGCGAATAGTTTACCTCGATTGTTCATGCCAAATGCCCAGCGCATGCAGTGTTTCGTGCTTGATCACCCCATCACTTTCACACCCTGCTCCAATTGAAACTTCTTGTTTGCCCCCAATCATCCCAACTGATGAGTAACATCTGTTCAAGACGAAAATCATTTACTGCACACACAAAATAAGCGAGTAAGCCTACTTCGCTGTAATTAATGGCTTTTTCCCCTTTCACACCGTCACTGTCCACGAAGATGACGTTGTACATCCAGATTGGAACGACCAATAAAGTATCAGATTTAACAAATTACTCTATTGACTGTCGGGTTAGTCATCGAAAAGTTACTAATTATCGGAATCGATTCGCGAACTGTTAATGTCGTTGTGCTTTTAGAAAAGGCGCTTAAGGCAAAGGCAAAATCAATGGGGGTATCTAACGTTAGGCCAATCATATCAGATTAGATCGGCGTTGACTTCGTCCTTCTTGACCCAGCTGTTCCAGAGATATTCTACTTTAAACACGATGTATGGGCCTCTCTAATCATAATTTTTATTGGCAGCCCTGACGTTAATAACATACGCGACAGACAGACAGACGACAGACGAATTTATTGTTAACCGTATATGCACAAAAAAGGGTTTTTTCAAAGGTGAAATTATATAAATAAAATAAAGTTAACAAAGAAGTAGTGAAGTGACCTTCGAGGGGTCTTTAGGTCAATCAGCTCCACGAAATTAATTGGAATTTTAGATTTGACAGAGAAATTAATTATTATATAAAATTCGAACCAAATAACTAATTGAGCTTTTAAACTAATAACTTTGAAGCAACATATTTTTGTACTTTTTGCAGAATTTTTTAAGAGAAATCGTTTTTAACTCTTGTTCTGCACTATTCCAGATTTCCAAATGCTATATCCAAAGTTCTATACAATTCCTTGACGCTGTCTTAGATCTATTCTAACTCAATGCCGCGCAATTAGGCTGAGCCACAGAAGCCTTTTAATCTATTATATATGTATAGGCTAATGTAGACCTCAGTATGCTAGGCTACTGCATTGAAACGTCAGAGTAGCCAAGAAAAGTTGTAAAGGAAAATATCACTGGATCAGATTGGTCAAGAAGAATGTACTCAACGACAATGGAATCTAATACGATTGGCCTAACTTTGGATACCCCATTGATTTTATCTTCAGTACTCGTTAAAGACTTATTTACTTCCGATTGAGGCCAAGCAGTCTTATACCCGTTTTGCTGGCCTAGCCTGAAGAAAGACTTGCAAACAAAACCAAAAATGGTCGCTCTGCGTTGTTGTGGTTAGACAGACGGAGAGTACACGTTCGTTCGTGAGATTCATGCGCACGAACAAGTATAATCTACTAAGTGTTTTTAATAACATTTCAATTTTAAACCTTTATTGATTTGGAAAAATGTAGCTAATAGCTTTCGGTACTGCAAAGGAAGTGCAGTAGCCCAAAATTGGAGAAAAGTGCAGCAAAATTAAAGCATGTGATATCTATGAAGATAATGTAAACAAACGGTGCAACAATATTCATGCAAGAGATCCATTTTGTTGATGAGCATTGAAGCCTATTTTTTCTAAAGCAGTAGACAGTAGTCAAAGCGCAGTAGTTAATAATTACTGTACTACGTACGTTACTGTAATTGCTGTGGTTCAACGAAGTTTCCAGTTTCTTTTCTAGACTAAGTCTAAAATTATGGGTTGCTTGAAGCAAATTCTAACGTAAAGCAAAATGATTCTACTACCAACCCAAAATTACACTTACCCGCTCCCTTTCATGAAGCTCAAATAGTTGGATTCTTTATTACGGGGGATAAAGTTAATACACGTCATTGTTCTAGCTGCAAATTCTCTCAGATTTTTTTCAATTCTTTCTTTGACTTCAAATGTAAATTCCGGATGAATCTCATAAGAAATAGGCATTCTCCATCTGAGATGAAGATAGATTTAATCAAATGGTTCATTAACTTAATAATTGAGAAATTAAATGACAGCAAGCTTCACAGCAACACATTATTACCCAATGTGATTATGATAATGAGGTTGCAAAATAAACGTAACATCCAATACAATATTGCCAACAGGAGCGCAACCAGAATTTTGCGAAAGGTGGGGGTTTGAACCCAAAGTTAAAGTTTTTTGTTCGAAAAGTGACTGATTTAAGTGGCGTGCCGAGCAAACCGGTGTAACTACGCGTATTACACATGGGGTCCTGCCGCTGGACGAATTTTGTGAATTTTTGGAAAAAAGAGCCGATTTAACGCCATTCGCTCGTTTTTAGAGCCATTTGAAAGAGTTAAATTGCAAAAATTAAAAGTTAGTTGCACGAATTAAATTGCCCAGCCCCTTCAGCCCCTTTACTTACAGGTGAAGTTCAACACAGGTTCAAAATGTTTGTATTTTAGGTTAAATTTTCTAGATGACTTGGCCCAGGGGTTGGTGGGTGCTATAGCTCCCTTAGCCCTCCCCGATTGCGCCACTGATTGCCAATCACATTACCTGATTAATATGTAATAATTTCAAATAATAATTACAATAAAATTTAAATAACAATACTTTATAATAGTCAGTAAAAGTAAAGACTTATTGTTTTGCAATAACGACCCGTTTGCTATATTCCATTAGAACCAACTCAGAACATTTTCGCCGAAAAACTTACTTCAGACTCGGGTCCAGAATTACATTTCTTTCTAAATTTTTCTTTCGATGAGGATTCAGAAAAATATCTCCTTCAAATAGCTTGATTTCTTTGTCGGCATTGATGTCGAGAATTTTTCCCATGGCTCCTAAAGTTTACTGTAATTTGTTAATAGCAAGGCTTGTGAATGAGAACAGCACCTTTAGTTCCTTACAGCGCAGTTTCGCTTGTTGATCAGGAGAGCAGAACTTGATCAAATTAATATTTTTTAGTTGCTTTAGGGTTTACTCTGCTGATGATCACGATAACTTGTGAAACAGACCTGCAGAACACAAAGTGGTATAATAACTTATCAGCTACTGGTCTGACTATTATTAAACCGCTCTTTACTTCACTCTATAACATCGAGCACTCCTCTAATCAACTCAGCAACACGTAAGTATTTTATGCTAGACTTTTGTAAATAGTTATACCATTTACAATGTTATTGTTATTTTGTTTTCTGTTTTACCTGCAATGGGCTTCTTCGCTTCTTTCCTCTAAAAAAATTTTATTCAGTTAATTAAAAATGTCATTTTCGTATATGTTTTTGTAAACTTTAATAAAGTCTTCGATACGGTTCTACATTAACCGAACAAAAAAATTGCACCTACAAAAGCATCCAGTAACTAGTACTTCGTAATTCAATTTAGTACACTAAAGTCTATTCCTCAAACTTCAGCACTGATGAGTTAAGCGAGGAGTAAAGACGAAATCAATGGGGGTATTTAAAGTTAGACCATTCGTACTAGACTAGATTGGCGTTGACTTTATCCTTTTGGACCCAACCGTTTCAGAGATATTCTACTTCAAACACGACGTAGGGGCCTCTAATTGAGTTTACTGTAATATTTTTTTTTGGCAACCCTGACGTTGATAGCCTTAGTGTCGTTATCGACGCCATGCCAGTTTTAACCTAAAGCAATGGTATTGTTCGGCTATTGCACTGAGTCGTTTGGCTGCGCACTAATCACTTTGATCTTGTCAGCAAAACAGATCCGTGCCAGTAAAAAAAGTAGAGTGTTTGGTAGCCTAGCGATCTCAGTAAAAATCAAGCTGTCACATGCATTTCAGTCCAAATCATAGCCTAACTTAACGCTAAAAAGCTTTCAATAATAGCAGAGGTGGAGTCGAGGACACAACCTTCGGGGCCAAGGACCAAAAAAAAAGTCGTAGGCCAAGGACCGACTTTTCGAGGGCAGACCCTCTCGAGGCCAAGAACAGGAATGGTCGAGGCCACGGCCAAGGACCGAGGACGCAATTTTTCTGAATTATGGTGGGTAAATTTTCCATAATTTTTAAGCGCGAAAGTGCTTAATATACACTGTACAGGGTGTTCCAAAATGGTTGACCCCATTCTAAATACCCATATCTCGGAAACTACTGGATGGATCATAATGAAACTAAATACATTTTATGTTGAAGGTTATAAGTTTAATTGGTTAAATTTACAAAGAAAAGTACAAATATTTGTTTGTTGGATGACAGATTTTCATAAATGTTCAATATGAGCGCCGCCTGTGACTCTGCACACGTCGAGTCGGTATTCGAGCTCGTGCCAAACTCACTGTAGCATGTCTTCGGTAACAGTCTCCAGTGCAGCTGTAATTCTCTGTTTCATTTCTTTAATGTTAGCTGGAAGAGGAGGTTCGAAGACTAGTCCTTTCACATATCCCCGAGAAAAAAATCACACGGAGAAAGGTCGGGTGGTCGTGGTGGCCATTTCATTATGATCACCCGACCTTTCTCCGTGTGATTTTTTTCTCAGGGATATGTGAAAGGACTAGTCTTCGTACCTCCTCTTCCAGCTAACATTAAAGAAATGAAACAGAGAATTACAGCTGCACTGGAGACTGTTACCGAAGACATGCTACAGTGAGTTTGGCACGAGCTCGAATACCGACTCGACGTGTGCAGAGTCACAGGCGGCGCTCATATTGAACATTTATGAAAATCTGTCATCCAACAAACAAATATTTGTACTTTTCTTTGTAAATTTAACCAATAAAACTTATAACCTTCAACATAAAATGTATTTAGTTTCATTATGATCCATCCAGTAGTTTCCGAGATATGGGTATTCAGAATGGGGTCAACCATTTTGGAACACCTTGTATATTTCTCTAAGTTTTTGATGATAATTTGAAAATAATAGTTTTTTTGAAATAATAACGAATGCCATTTTGAAGTTTAACGCATTAGCAGCTAATGTTGATTTCGCACCGCAGCGGTATCGTAGTAATGAAACAAGGCCACAATCCGTGGATGGAAATATAGCCAGTACTTAAATTGTAGGAGGAACAAGTCCTCCCTTAGGTAGTTAGCGTTCCCCCATTGAGATTTGGCCTCCCCCTATGGAAAATTCAGCGTTCCCCATACAGAGTAAGCGATAAAGTTTTTTTTTCTAATTTGTTTGGTTTTTATTCGAATGCGGAGGTCAAGTATCACACAAAAAGAACACTCGTATATCGCACAAAAAAACAAATGTCGCACAATAAAACCACAAACAATAAAATCGTTAAGTAAAGCCTTTTGTTTTGGTCTTCATTTCAATTAGGCGGATAAAAACCGCACAAACCGGGGTGAAAACCTTTTTTTTTTTGGTCTTCACTCGAATTTGGGTGTGAAAAAATTGCAACAGAAAGCGATTGTTTTTGTTTTTCTTCTGATTTTGAGGCAAAGTTCACACCGAGTTGCAATACCGCATTGCAGATGCGTCTGGTCAGGCTGCTTAAGCGTCCTCCCAAGCAATATTTCACAGTTTAAATGCTGAATATAGCAAAATTATAAACGTAGAAATGGTCAATTTTAAGACCATAATTTCATCCGTTAGTGCCCCGACGCAAATGTCCACTGATTATGGATCCCCCCTTTTTTTAAAATTTTCTATACACAAACCATATTGCTTAACTAAACTATTTCTTTTCATGGAGTTTTTCAAAAAATTATTGTCTAAAACTATCGCAAAATATTGTGAATTTATGTTTTTAAAATGAATTGAGGTAACGTAAAGGGTATATTTGTAAGCTCAAAAGGTTTTGGCCTTGAAAAAACACAGGATTCCGGGGCGAGGACAATATCTCCAAGCTCCCGTTAAATAATTTTAGTAATTTTTTTGGGGGGGAAATAGCAATTTTTGTGACTTTAAAGAAGATTACACATTTAGATTTTTAAAGCAACTTGAAAAGAAAATAACGTAAATGGTAAATTACAAAAACTTTAGTTTTCTCACAATTTCCCAACTCTAATTTTAAGTCGATCTTTTTTTTACATTTTAGTACATTTTGTCTTTCTCACATCTAATGCCTGCCAATGAATGAGTGCGAACGTTTCGGCCCCCAAAAGACACTTTGTTAAATATAACGTAAAATATTTAATTACAAAAAACCTGAGGACCCCAGCACGTTGGTATTGAAGGAAGGCATTAGAGACATTTGCTCCGTGCCCTCTTTTAAGAGATTCACAACAGAGTTGCAAACGGGCCGACTAGTTCAAGTCCAAACCCGAAAATATAAGCCCGAACCCAAAAACTAATTTGAAGCCCAAGTCATGCCCGGAAAAAAACGAAAGTTAAATTATAGGTCTGAAAAATTTAGCATGTTGCCAAGTTATTTTGATTATATTTTTGTGCACCTAGGACAAAAAGTACGTCTCAGGCCCCAATTAAGCTCAAAATTTTTGTCAAATTTAGGCCCGAACCCGACCTATAAAACCCGGCCTGACCTACAACTCTGGTCCACATTGTCGAAACAGAAAAACAATAAACCATTGATTTTTTTCTGAAACCGCCCAACTTTTGTGGAAGCTGGTAAAAAATTTATTAAGTACTCCAGGCTTTCCAACAATTAAGCTTATAGTTATATTTAATTTCACAGTTACTAAAATTTCTTACTAATTTTTCTTGCAGCGTTTTTTGTGATCCAATAGTTTGTTATTTGGGATTCTTATCGACAATTTTCGATACAGAAATTGTTCAGTGGACGTGATTTTAACCCCCAGACCGCTTGCCAGTGATTAGAGAGAGGTATTCTTTCTTATCTCAAAACCAATTCTTTGCGCTCGCTTATTTTCAGAACAAGTTGGCGCTCTCAAGATACGCTTTGTTAGTTACGAGTCTAGTTTAAGCTTTAAATCTAGTTTAAGCTTTAAAAATTTGAAAATAAAAGAAAAACATATAACAATCGCAAAAAGGTGTGTCCTATCATGTTTGTGCCAAATATAAACAAGACTGGTAAAATCCTGTATGAGCTATGCTTCTAAGTGCATTACTTTTTGAATGCCCCTCGTATACCGAGATATACTAACAAATTTACAGCAATACATCAATATGCCTTCCCTGGTAATGCTGTATTACATTTCCATATCACACATGCTTTCTTCTAAACTCATACGCAGAATAGGCTCGGTCATGTTTTAGCATTAGCAACTCAAAATGGTTTGTCCGGACCCCCGGATTCCTTGTTGTGGCTCTGGATGGCTTTGCTGTAGTGCTTTGCAGTTTGTACCGCCTGCACCGCAAGTATTTGCTGAAATAAAAACAAAAATTTTTTGCAATGCGTTTTGTCTCCTCATTCTCCGATTAGAGCTTTTACTCAATGCTATTCAAAATAAGTTTCAGTATGACTTGGCTTAGTTGGCTATCACATTGTATTATTTTTCAAATAAGGGAAAGAAACAACGAATTGACAGACTATCATGTATGTTGTCCTTTGTTTGGTTTTTTGTTTTTTAACCAATCAAAAAGTAATGCTGTCCTCGAGCCGAGGACAGGAAATTTTAGAGGACTTGCAAGCCTCGAGGCTAAGGACTTGAGTTTCGAGGTCAAGGCCAAGGACATAAAAGTGTGTCCTCGAGGCCAAGGACGTTCTCGAGAACTCCACCTGTGAATAACAGGCTACCAACTACAAACTCATACCCATAGGTGGGCACAAGTCCGTTAATAACGAAGCTAACTTTTTCATTAACTCGTTAATCCGTTAAAACGTTTTTTCATGTTAACGGACTAAATTAACTTCCGTTAAGTGCTGTTAACGGACTAAAGTAACTTCCGTTAAGTTCTGTTAACTTCCGTTAAGGTTTCTATCGTTAATATCTTGCAGCTTCGTTGTGCATTTGAACTTGTTTTTATCTTGAAACTAGATTAGACTGTAAAATGTATCTTTCAAAACACAAAAAGACCACCATAGCAATAAATATTTCCTTACAATCAGCTCAACAGCGTCAATACGTGTTGTAGAAGCGAGTGAATAAAACGAAATGTAAATTACACGCAAAATGTTAACGGATTAACGGACTTTATTAACTTCCGTTAATTAAAGCTGAAAATAACGGATTAACGTTAACGGAGGTGTGAAGTTTGTTAACGGACTAGTGGTTAACGAAGCTAACGTTTTGCATTAACTTGCCTACTTATGCTCATACCTGATAATAAGGCTATCAGTAACTGAGCAGGCCTATTGCATTTGCTTATAGTACCGGTATTTTATGACCTTAGAATAAACTTTTCAACTAAGTTGTAAACGATGGCTTACTACTCTACTGCAGTATGTAGGCTATCCTTACTTTCGTTTGTTCTTAGACGCTTGTTACCTAGGCTATCGTACTGTCTACTCTTTTTTCCAGGTCGGTTCTGTTCTGCTGACAAGATCAAATTGATTAGTGCACAGCGAAACAAGTCAATGTAGCAGCCAAATAGCGGCGTTGTTTTAGGTTAAAACTGGGATGGCGTTGCAAACGACGCTAAAGCTACCAACATTAGAGTTGCCAATAAAAACTAAAACAGTACACTCAATTAGAGGCCCCTACGTCGTGTTTTAGGTACAATATCTCTGGAATGGCTGGGTCAAGAAGGATGGAGTCAACCTCAATCTAGTCTTATGTGATTGGCCCAACTTTAGATAACCTCATTTAATTTGCCTTTAGTCCTCATTCAGGTGTTGGCTTTATTGTTAAGATTAGAGGTAATGCCGCAAGCAAAGTTTTTGTAGCAAAACCATTACCATACCGCTTACTGAAATAGTACGAAATAAAGATTTAATGGAAAGATTGCAATAAACTGGATGATTATTTTGAATTACTTCTCATTTTATGAACTTAGTAATGAGTTAGTGAAGTTATTTAATCAACAAAAATTTTGTCATGTATTGAATCGATTTTATAAAAATTGTAGAGTTGTTGAAAAATCTAAAATCTTTCAAATCAACCAGAATGTTTGCTTTAAAATTTACTTGTAGACAATATTATAATCAATTTTAATATTGTGGGCAATAACAAGTGTTTGCGAGATCAACCACTCAGGTATAGAAGCCAGCCACCCTATTGATCAGAACAGCCTGCATCTCATGCAAAAAATGAGCGTCCCCCAGCAGCAGGTTGTTTCATTCCACCTTGTTGGTTTAAACAGCTTGCATAAAATGATCGTTAAAAATCGCCCATAAAATGCGGGTTAGGGAAAGCTCTAGGCTTATCAATAGCCTGATCCAGCATAACCATCTCGTTGCCTTATACTACACTTAGGATATTCCACAAAACAAAAACCTTTCACACTCACAGTAGTATTGGATAAAAATAAAAATGAACATCTCTGGAAATAATAGAAATTTTTTCACTTTTTAGTGCGTCAAAAAGACGGAAATCTCTTTTGACAAAAATTCTGCTGCATCTTGCAGCTCTAGTTCTTGCCAATTTATGGGAAATAAATACTTGTGGAATGTGGAAGCAAAATCTGTTTCATTTAACTATCAGGTTCCTGTACCATCTTTTTCGGCAATGCTATTTTTGTGCATAATAACAAAGCTAGCTTACCTTTACTGAAGCCGCATTGAGTTCATAGCACATTAGTAAACAAAAAAGCGCCAACCTTGTAATCATGTTCATGCTACAGTTTTGTTTTTTGACACCACCAACCTGTAAATCTACAAGTTTTAAGACATCAGAAAACGTATTCATCGTGAACTGTTCAATGTCTTCTTATCCAAAAACTATACTGGCACTGTGCATTATTATCATTAAGCGGCATCAAATTATCCTCATATCTTATCACGGCTGTGCGAAGCCATTAGGCTAGGGCTTCCTCTGTTGCATCTCTCGTCTCAGAGTCCTTGCGTCAGTGTTAAGTACAGGCTGGGTTGCCGATCTTTGTTGAGCATTGGGGGTATAATTTGCAATTTTACCCTAATTTTGCCCTATTTTCATCATTGGGAGGATGAACTTCGACAACGATTTTGTTCAGGTGAGCAAATTAAATGAAGACGCAAAAAAATAAAAAAGGTCTTCACCAAAAATGGAACACTTTTTTCTCCAAATTCAGGTGAAGACCACAAAAAAAAAAGGTTCACCAAAAATGAAACACTTTTTTCCCCAAATTCAAGTGGACCCCTACGCTCAGATGTACACCAGAGTCAAATTATTGGGGGGATGCAGATATAGACCATACTCAAACTATTGGGGGGGATACAGTCAAGTTATTGGGGGGGATATACCCCCATCCCCCCGGGTTTAGGCACCTGAGCACAGGCCAAGAAAGCATCGAGTCAGGATGTTGTTCATTGCCTGGTCTTCAAGCAACAATCTCAAGTTGAATCGGTATTCCCAACTTGTTCAGATTGTGCTTTGTTTTATCTACATGACAACATGCCCTGTCTAGTGCAAACCGGCCTTTTTTTTGCCAAAGTGGGGTTGGTTTGGAATGATTCTGAAAGACCAAGGACAGCAGGAAACTGGAAAATATCTGTTTTGTTGCTCCATTGTTTTAATCTTCCAGTTGCTGAGCCACTGCTTTCGAAAGCAGAAGTTCTAATTGACACTTGAGAAAATTTGGCCATGCTGGGATAGCAGTATGTTCATCGAAGAAGTGGGTAGTCAATTACAGACGAAAATGTACAACCATTTTGCTTGAGTTAATGAGGCTGTTCAAAAACTTAAATCTGAAATTCCTTATTTTTTTTCCATCTTTATTTTTGTTCAGTTCCAGAATCGGGCATAATCGATACAATTACTGTAAATATATTGCAGATAGTTGGATAACTAATAATACCATTTGACGTTTCCTAATCTTGGAACCAGGCTGGAGTATCCACAATGAGGGTCCAACTTTTTTGGAACACTATATCCCTGTATTATAATTTGAAGAACTTTTATGAAAGATTAAATAAAATCCAATTTTTAAGTTGATTTGGTGCAAAAATCTCACGCACCAAATGATTTTAAATAATTTAATTTTTAACTTTTTGACAAGTTCTTGAGGTCACACAAAGTCTTTTCTGGTTTTGAACAAAAATCACAAGAGTTACATATACAATAGTGTTGATGTTCAGAAAACAGACAATGAAGTCAATTGGTCAAATTCATGCAATATAATGAAATAAATCTACGTGGAAGTTGTAGGATTGCCCTTGTTTCTGCGGAACGCTTACAATTACGGCGCTACTATTTTTGAATCCTCGCTGTATTGGTTTCATTAGGCAGTGATAACGGGTGATCTCTTTTCCAGTGCTTTTTAAGCATTTGGAAACGGTGGCGTAGGCAGGATTTTGTGGTGGTTGGGGGCATAGGCGTAGCCAGGAGGGACCCAGGGGGCCCGCCCCCTCCCCCAATTAAAATACCACCAATGATAAAAATTATGACAACGTAGGCTAGCGATGTTTAGTTGCAGTTTTTTTTCAGTAATTACGCACGTCACAGTAATTAACAATAACATTAATGACGATGAGGGAGCCCCGGGGCCCCTAACCGACAACCAGGGGGCCCCAAACTAACAACTAGGGGGCCATAACCAACAACTAGGGGCCCCGAGGCCCCTAACTGACAACCAGGGGGCCCCGGATTCCCGAACTGACGACCAGGGAGCCCCAGGGCCCCGAACTAACAACCAGGGGGCCCCAGGGCCCTTAACTAATAACCAGGAGCCCCCGCGTCCTTAACCGACAATCAGGGGGCCCTGGAGCCCCAAACTGACAACCAGAGGGCCTCAGGGCCTCTAAATACTGACCAGGGGCCCCTCATTAACAATCTGGGGCCCCGGAGCCCCTAACTGATAACCAGGGGGCCCCGGGGCCCCTAACTGACCAACAGGGGCTCCAGGGACCCTAACTAACAACCAAGGGGCTCCGGGGCCCCTAACTGACAACCAGGGTCCCTAACTGACAACCAGGGGGCTCCAAACTGACAACCAGAAAGCCCTGGGGCCCCTAATTAACGACCAGGGGCCCGGGGCTTCTAACTGACCACCAGGGGTCCCGGGGGCCTCTAACTGACAACCAGGGGTCCCCAGAGCCTCTGACTGACGACTAAGGGTACTGCGCCAGGAGCCCCTTAATTCAAAGTTTTAATAATTTATATGCAAAACCTGTAAGAAACTTAAAAGTTTTTTCCCAAAAGTTGCAACCCCAGGCCTTTTAGCGTTACTATGAACTTAATGCTATAACACAGGCGGTAAAGCAAATCCCCCAATTGAAAAACTAACAATGATAAATATAATGAGAGCATAGCCAGTATGTTGTCCTTGTCCGGAATTGCAGTTTCTTTCATTTAGGATTTACGCGTACAAAAGTAAGTAATAATAATGACGACCACGTGTCCTCGTCATAATAATGTCATGCAATTCTTGTACGTTTCAAAAAACTGTCAAGCGACTTGACTCAAGTCCTCCACGTTTTTGGAAAAAAGTTATTTTAATTTTGCTTTGAATTTTTTTATTTCTAACGAAAGAACCTAAGGGCGCGACTTATCTCAAAATCATAGGCAAAGCCAGGGGTGGCCCAGGGGGCCCGGGTCCCCTCAATCAAAATGCACCAATGACACAAACTTGACAAAAAAGTCTTGTTTCTTCATTTTCAGTTTCTTTTAGCATCTTTGCGTACAACAGTACACGCGCACAGCAGTAATTAACAATAAATAATATTGACGACCAGGGGGCCCGGCGCACATCCTTAATTAAATTTTTTCCAACCAATTTAAACGTATAACCAGGGTGAAATCAAATTTTTTGTCCTAAAAGTGGTTACCTCAGGCCCTCATCTAAACTTTTTATAGACGTATTGAAATAACCAGCGCCGGATTTGCCATATAGCACAGTGCCAGGGCCCGCCCTCAGATAGTAGGACTTTTTTGGTCTTCACTTATATTTGGCAGGAAGATGTTGCAAAAATCTCCAAAGTGCCAGGGGCCTCGCCCATGGTAAATTCGGCCCGGTAATAACATGTATAGTAAGCGTAACCATCTATTGTACCATTTTTCAATAACGATTCACCTCCAACCTCGCCAGTTTTTACGCACAAAATACTTTTAAAAAAATAGCTAGGAAACATGCTCATTGAACAAATTATTGAATTTCAATTGAAGGTCCTAGGTCCCTGGCCGTACATGTACTCCTACAACTGGTTAACTTCATGAAAGGAAATTCTTTGAGTGGATTTTATTCACTGCCTAAATATTGCAGAAGGCAATGTGACTTATTTCCCCCTATATGGACCAAATCACTTACAATTAAAATTTTACACCATAATGCAAGATTTTAAATGTGTTATGAAATTTAATTGCAAGTAAAAGGAAAATTGAACAATCAAAATTTTTGGTTGGCTTTCAATGTTAATATCTAGTTCTTTCAAATGGCTGTGAACACGTGCGAAATGCAATCCAATGGAATTAAAATAGCTTTTTTTCCCAAAAACTTACAAAATTGCCCAGCGGCTGGGGGCTTTGTCCCCAGACCCCCATAGCCACCGGTGGCTGGGGGCTCCGCGTCCAGACTCCCGTCTGTAATATGTTTGAGTACACTAACTTTCTCATCACGTCTCCTACGTTAGACATTTTCGCTTTTTAACTGTTAGTTTCACCCTCTCCCTTTACCAAAATCCTGGTTAAGTGACAGCAGACCACGACTTCACATCTTCCATTCTACGATATCTTTGCCCCACAAAAAGTTCCTTTTTGAAAAATTTTGATGACGCCATTGCATGTGATTTGTGGTTTGGCCCTCCCCCTCAATCAAAAATCCTGGCTACAACTATGGTTGGGGGGTGGCTTTCTGTTGAAATTGATGTAAAGATCAACCGACAAAGATATGCACCTCAGAAAAAACGCAGTTTTTACCGAATATACGGAGAAAAGTAAGACCAAAAGCAATAAAAATGTCTTCACCTCTAAGGAACTGCAATTTCAACTAATTTTGCGTCGTGTTTGGACTCCATTTTATGGCACCGCATGCATTGTTTGCCGATCTACTTCTTTAGGGTGTAGGGGCGTCGCTGTTTTTTTGTGGCAAAATGTTTGGGGTTTTCACATATCAAAAGCCACATCACAATGTCCTACCCGCCATGCCTACGCCAATGACTTGATACCTTTTGGGTACCCATCCAGAGTTTATCAAAATTATCATTGCAAAAAAATTGGAGTTAAACCATTATAATCAACGCATGGGTAAGAAATAAACAACCATACTTTACAAAATTTAAGTAAAGTTTTAGGCATTAGCATCAAAGCAACGGGGGCTAGGATGGCACTAGAGTTCCAGCGTTCATTGCTAATGTTGGAAATCTGTTGAAGGTCACAAAAGAAACTTCCTATCTTGTTTCTCAATGAAGAGACGGAAAACATGTGTAAGGTGATGTGATGGACAAATTTCACGTCGTCCTCCAGCTGCTTGTGTTCTTAAAGATATAAGCTTTTCCATTGCTGAAAGTTTTCTTTAGTTGATGATTTTTGCATATCTAATCCTTCACAAAGAAGTAGTCAATGTTAGGAGATTTGGTTAAGCCATGCAGCTTATCGTCCATGACTACGCAAAAATGCGATCAAATAGATGGTGCTAGCACCTAAAAAAATTGGGTCTGGGTCTACAATTTCTTGCGATATGAATACCTTTGCTTTCTGTATAGATTTAACATTTGTCGTCCAAGAGACCCTGAGTTTTTTTGCAATGGTTGCAGCTGTAGGCTACCATTTTTCAATTGAAGCTCAGTCAACTTGATTTCCATGTTTAAATTTTTCAAAACCACAACTTGATGTTCTTCTTCAAGATTAAGCCGCCACACTTCACGGTCTTCGATCACATCCATCATTTCGCTTGGGTGAAGTCCCTAGCAATTCCATCCAAGATCCTCAATATAATTGGTCCATCTAGTTCTAGGTCGTCCGACTGGTCTTCTCCCATTTGCTTTAGCAAGTAAAGCCTGTTTGGGTAGTCTTTCCCGAGGCATTCTGCTTACATTGCCAAACCATCTAAGCTGATATCTTTCAATTCGGAGACGTAAAGGCTCGATGTTAAGAGATTTTGGAATCACAAAGCTACGCACCTTGTTAAACAGTGTAGCTCAGTAGCTTTGCCAGGAGAACGGGGGGGGGGGGCTAAGCCCCCCCCCCCCATTGACATGTCAACCAAAATGCAGAATGAAAAAACTCAATGTTTTTAGCACTTTTGAGACTGTTAAATGCACTGCAGTGGACTAAATAGTGATTTAAAACATCTTTTGAATCATATGTTTAGGGAGGAGGGAGCTAATTTGTTAAAAATGAAAAAACTAACAAATAAATGAAAACTTTCAAAAATGGTCAAAAATACGCAATCAAATTTGATCGCAAAGGTAAAAATGCTAAACATAGGTGTCATCACCAAATATACTATAAACCAGAGGTGGAGTCGAGGACACAAGGCTCGAGGCCAAGGCCAAGGCCAAAGACACAAAAAAAATCCAAGGCCAAAGCCAACGACAGCCTTTCCGAGGACAGACGCTTTCGAGGCCAAGGACAGGAATGCTCGAGGCCAAGGCCAAGGACCAAGGACACAAGCGCAAGTGCTCTCCAAAAAAAAAAAAATAGTCTTCACAAAAATTTTTCAGGCGATCTCCAAAAAAACGTTTTCAAATAAATTTTTCAAGCGCTCTACAAAATTTTAACAATTCAAAAAATAGTGCTGTCCTCGAGCCGAGGACAGGCCAATTTTCGAGGACCTCGAGGCCAAGGCCAAGGACTTCAAAATGTGTCCTCGAGGACGACCTCGAGGCCAAAGACGTCCTCGAGGACTCCACCGTTGCTATAAACTAATGAATAGAGGGGGTATTTAGTATTAGTTAATTACCAATCATTTCTCTCAAACCACTTTTCATTAGCCCCCCCAATTATTTTTTTCGATAAACTGTAGACGAAATAGATTACTCCGTGTGAGTTTTATTGAACTATTCGATTTTATAATTTACCACAATCTAAACAAGAGAACTAAAATTTTACCATTAGCCACCTCCCAAATAGCCCATTTATGCAACCAGTTTATTTAGGTTTCCACAGCCAATTTCTAAGCCACGTTTTAAAAGCACTATTTTTTTATCAAAATAGCCCTAAAATTAGATTATTTTTGCAAAAGAATGCAAAATTTTCGAACGCTGAGGGCTCCGCCCCCAGACCCCCAAAGCAGTTCCCCATTGCGAATTTCTGACTACGCGCCTGGTGTAACTCCTTCGATTTTTCGTAAAAACCTCATTTCGGATGCTTTGTTCGATGCCTTATATTCGAGTGTAAGCTCCAATTCTCGCGACAAAATGTTCCAATCAAGTGCTGATTCTCTTCAGCTGCTTTCTTGAAGGGAGGCTTATGGATTTTCTTGCTGACTAGGCATTTCTATTTTAATGCCTTCACCAGAAAACTGGCGGGATAGCCTTGTCTGTGGATACATGAAAACTTGCAATAACAATTGTCTCAAATTATTAATATTTATTTATCATGTCTCATTACTTTTTCCATAACCTCAAGAAGGTTATAGTGTCATCATTAACCTGTATCATTAAACCCAATCGTCTCTCATACAGCATATGGTAGGGTTAGGGTGAATTTTTTCAAAGTGATTTGTGGGTGACCTTTTTTGTGAGCTTAACAGAATAAACATCATTTCAGGCAATTATAAGCATAAGTTCATCGACTGGTGCTGCAGGAAATTAGTTTTGAAAAAAAAAATTCAAAAAGTTGTACCCCTAATCCACAAAATGTGGAATACTGGTATCTGTTGCTTGGTTGCCTTCTCAATATTGGTCGAAGCTTAATTTGTTTTTTTACGTTTTGTCTCTGTATTATAATTCAATTCCCACATTGGTTTTCTGATGAAACGATTTTAAATCCACAAAATTCTAATTTAACGCAGTAGAAAATATTTCAACAACTCTTAAATTTTAGCAAGCGCTTAAAATTTGCTTTAAAAATGCAACTGCTGATTGATCAATATGCACAACTGCAGCACATTTACTGCTTTTCTTTCACACCATTACATTTGTTTGTTTTTAATGTGCAAGCTGTTCAGTAATAAATAAATCCAAGCATTCTTTGAGCATTTTAATTTATTTAATATCCAAGGTAGGGAAGGATGCATTTAAGCTTTATCTATTTTCTTCCTTTTTCTACATGTGCATGCAACTGCGCTAGCACTACTCGTAACTTTTGTAATTTTATTCATAAGGGTAGAAGTAGACTTGAAGACTACATTGGTCACTTCGCTTCTTCCCTATTGCCAGTAAATATTATCGTCAACATGCTTTGCTTTTGCTTTAATTGTGATTTTAAACTTCGCTGGCTTTGAAATAAATTACTACTACTACTACTACTACTAGCTATTTTCTTGCAGTATACTAGCCATAACCCAGGCGCATACAAATCCAATTATTTTTAGATTGCATTTGGGCTCGTAAATTAATGCAACAACAAGCATGAAAGTTGGTTTACTTTTTAATTTCCATATGTTCATTCTTGTTGACAAATATGACGTAGTGTTGATTTATTTAGCCCACAAGTGGACTTTAAACAGTGGATATGTTAAAAATTTAATGCTTTTTATTCTCAAAGAGCCATAAATTTCATATTTACCAACTGCATGTTTTTACGACTTATTATTTCAATATTTTAGTGCCAATCTTTATTAATTGCAAGTTGGAATTTCACTGACGTAAAAGGTATAAAAATTTGTTTGCAATGAAAAGAATATTAGGGCCAAAGTCTACGATAGCACAAAACTTACAGTAATTTCATTCTCTCACTCTTTGCTCTGATTCTTTGAAACTGCAGCTGGAGGTTTAAGCTTTAAGCAATTAATCAAAAATGGTAAGAAATTTGATTGATGCAAAAAATATTTCTTCCGAAATATACCCCACCGCTATTAAACTAGTGATGGAAAAATGTTGTTGTTATTGTTGTTGCACATTTATCATCCTTGTTCCTGTCACTGGACAGCGTCAAACGTTAACTATTGAATGATTCGCACACTTTTCAATAATATTCTTATCATGTTTTGGCTAGCTAGAAGTGTCCGTTTTATTCTATATTATTTCTGTGTTGGAAGTCGATAGTGTTCAAAATCAAAGACGAATCGAAATGGTAATTCTCACTAAACTAAAGAATTGTCGATAGTCGATATCAAAAAAAAAAGCAAAGACTAAAAATTAGCAATCGACGCCGAAATGCCCACAAAAATTTTAATTCCATTTTTCTTTAGGATGCACTAAGATTTTTGTTGTTTTGATCATTAAATGAAACTTGTTCGCGAAGAAACAGACCGTACGTACTGACTCAGCACTCGTGGATACCACGTATAGCCTACCGGTGTAAAAGACAAACCACAAACATGACGAGTTGCTAGTTGTTCAAAACTCACGCAGGGAGCCGCACTCAAGCGTAACGATACGTCGCTTTGGTAAGTGAAAAAGCTACTGCCACGTAATTGCTATCCCTCAGACAGGCATTGCTGCCCCAACCCTAACTGTAATGCAAGGATTTAAATCAAAAAAAAGATTGCTTCGTGCATTTCCTTCCCCACTCCGTATACTTCCATTCCACGCATTTGCAACACGAGGAGCTAGTCATGCAAAACTTACGCAGGGAGCCGCACTCAAGCGTAACGGTACGTCGCTTTCGTAAGCAAAATAGCTGCTGCCACGTAATTGCTATCCCCTCAGGCTGGCATCGCTGCCCCAACCCTAACTGTAATGCAAGGTTTTGAAGCAAAAAAAGATAGCTTTGTGCATCTCCTTCCAAGTTCCTGCATACTGTATCACACATGTACAACCCAAACGCGAATCTAACCCGGGTGCGGAGAATTGTGAACTGAGTATCATAACCACTACACCGCCCACCTTGCAGCAATGCAGTGACAAAATGTCGTATTTAAACCAAATGTATGAGAAAAAGTCAACGGCTCGTGCGTGAGCATTTGCATGACAAGCTTCTACTATTTGCAACTCTACTATGAATCGAACCTGGCTGTGGTGGTTGGAAGCTGAGCACGATAAACAATACATTACGCAGCTTGCAACAGTTCAATGACAAAATGTCGTATTTAAACCAAATGTATGAGGAAAAGGCAATAGCTCCGTGCCTGACTTTTGCATGACTAGCTTGTACTACAAAGATGCTATGAAATGGAGTAAAAAATACCACGGTTTTCTAATGCGGATAAAAAACACACTTTTAGGAAGGTTATACAGAGCAACGGCTTAGGCAGATTCAACCAAAAAAAAAGTAAACTATAAAGATTCTACAAATCGATAACATGTAAGCAAAAAGCAGAGAAAATGCGATAGTCGATTAAAAAATTAAAAGCCGAGTCTGCGATAATCGATAACTGAAATGCAAAGAATGTGGTATTGATTATCGATTACTAATCGATATTTCCAACCCTTTATTATTCTGTTTCGAGATGAAGATGCCACGTGAAAAGAATAAACCCAGTAGATAGAACTTTATACCTTGTTGTTCCCTAGATTAATGTTACGATACGTACAGTATATAATGCCCATAAAGAAAATAAGCTATAGAAAAAATAGTGGGCGCTCATTTTCCTCATTTACTCTTTTTTAATTACCGCTAGGGTTTGGGTTAGGCTGAGGATAGGGTTAAAATCAAAGGTGGAGTCCTCGAGGACGTCCTTGGCCTCGAGGACACATTTTGAAGTCCTTGTTGGCCTTAGCCGCTAAGCCTCAAGTCCTCGAAAATTGCCTTGTCCTCCGCTCGAGGACAGCACTAATTTTTGAACAGTTGAAATTTTGTTGGAAAACGCCAGAAACCTCGCGGAAAATTTGCGAACACCTTTTTTGTTTTCCTCACTTGGAGCGTAAAGGTAGTCAAGGAGGGGGACAGGGGGTCCGCCCCCCCCAATTGAAATTCCACCAATGACAAAAATGTGACAAAAAAGCCTATTGTTTCTTCAGTTTCTGGTTCTTTTTAGCATTTTTCGCTTACAACAGTAACTAACAACAATATTGAAGATCAGGGGCCCCGGGCCCCCCTTAATTCAGTTTTTGCCAGCCAATTTAAACGTATAACCCAGAGGAAGTGGAGAGTTTTTGTCCAAAAAGTTGTTATCTCAGGCCCACATCTAGCCTTTTTACGAACGCAAAGCATTAGTCAGGGCCGGATTTGCCATAATATGGCGCAGTACCAGCTAGGGGGCCCGAGCTGAAATTGGAAGACTTTTTTGGTCTTCACCAATATTTGGCAGAAAGATGTTGCAAAAATCTTCAAAGTGCCTGAGGCCTAGTGCGATGTAAATCCGGCCCGGGAATAACATGGTTAGTAAGCGTAACCATCTATCGCACCATTTTTCAATAACAATTCAGTAATTCACCTCCAATTTCGCCGGTTTTTACGCACAAAATACTTTTAAAAAATTAGTCATGGAAAATGCTGATTGAACAAATCATTAAACTTCAATTGAAGGGGCCTGGGCCCATGGCGGAAGATGTACTCCTGTAACTGGTTATTTTCAGGACAAAACAAAAATCTCTACGGAAAATCTTCGAGTGGATTATTATTTACTGCTAAAATGTTGCAAGAGACAATGTATTACTTCCCCCTACCTGGACTAAATCACCTACAATTAAAATTTAACTCCAAAATACAAGATGTTAAACGTGTTTTGGACTTATATTGCAAGTAAAAGGAGGTTAAACAATTTGATTTTTTCAATTGGCTTTCAAATGTCAAAAATCTAGTGCATTCAAATGGCTCTGAACACTTGCGAAATGTGATTCAATGACATTAAAATAGCTTTTTTTTCCAGAAAATTACAAAACATCGCCTAACGGCTTGGGGCTTCGCCCCCAGACTCCCGAAGCCTCCGGCGGCTGGGGGCCCCACCCCCAGACTTCCGTCTGTGATACGTTTGAGTTACACTAGCTTTCTCAACACGTTTCCAAAGTTAGATGGTCGCATTTTTCAACTATAGGTTTAAGTTTAAGCCCTCTCCCTTTGCAAAATCCTGGTTACGTGCCAACAGGCAACGATTTCATATTTTCCATCCTACGACATCTTTGTCCCACAAAAACTTCCTCTTTGAAAAATTTTGATGACGTCATTTCATGTGGTTTGTGGTTTAGGCTTCCCCCAATCAAAAATTCAGGATACGCCTATGAATTGGACATCGCCTGAAAAACTCTTTTGAAGATCTTTTTTTTTTTTTTGAGAACTCTTGCGCCTGTGTCCTTGGCCTTGGCCTCCAGCATTCCTGTCCTTGGCCTCGAGAGGGTCTGTCCTCGGAAAGGCTGTCCTTGGCCTTGGCCTCGGATTTTTTTTGTGTTCTTGGCCTTGGCCTCGAGCCTTGTGTCCTCGACTCCACCTCTGGTTAAAATATCGATTTTCTTATAACTACGTAACCTAAAATAACTACGTAACGTTCTTATTACTACGTAACCTAAAAGCAGCCACTGCCAAAATTGTACTTGATCCACAAACGTACTTATTTATGCATATTAATAGTGCAATACAAATAGTAGACTTTTCTTATTAATTTTATCTTAGTTGCAGTAACTTATTCAAAATGGTATTGAGTTTTGCACCTCACGGTGTTCTCTGATTTTATTTATTTTTTTATTTATGTAAAATGAAGTCTAAACCTTCTCAGTTAATGTGGGGAATATCATTGAAACAGTTGCCTTAACCTTGTTTGTTTGCAAAATCCAGAAAAAAATCATGAAGAAGTAAGCCTGCAAGGGGTAAAATGAACTCTCCCGTTGAAAGTAGTATAAGTTTATTTTTTAATTATATTTCCTATACGGCCTGTATATAATCTCTCTACAGATAAACAGAGAAAGCAACACAAATAAATACAATATGATTTGTTCAAAATGTATACTAACCTCTGTAAATAAAATCTTGTTGCATATTCGCGTTTGGGTTATTATTTAGGTGAAGTATAAACTAAAAACCGTTTAATTGTTAAGCGTTCTGGCATGAAATCTCAAATACTTTTTTCATGGGGTTTTCAATGAAGACTTTTGACGAATATTTTAGAAATTCAACGGTTAAATCGAAAAAAAAACGGAATTTTCGTGATGGTGTGAAACCATGGTAAAACTTACATACTTTTTGTTTATACAAGAATCAGTATAAATTTTCAGTACTGATTGCACGGCAGTTTTATTTAATTTGATTAAAAGCGGTAAAGCCATATTTAAAATAGTAAAATTTCTAAACGAATGTTGTAAAATTTTAAGTCATGGATAACTTTGTATCTGTTCCACACGTGATATTGTTTTTTCCTCTTTTCTCATTCAGCGCACGCTAGTATCACAGGAATACTAAGTGTGTGTAGCAGTGGCACAGCAGCTTCTTTACTTCAGCAGGTTTTACGTATTTGCAGCGCTATGTTACAGCTTGTAGTGAAATGTGGCTACTTTCATTCGAGACTTGTTTTTACATTTTTTACTGTTTTAGATTTAAATTTTACTGATGATGGACTTCAGAAACGTATCAAAATTTAGTTTTTAAGCCGAACGTATCAAAATTTTATTATTTTAAATAAGGCTCTACTGTGTTAATTCAGTAAATTTTGGCTGGCTATTTTTGACGAGGCGGGCTATTTTTGACGAACTTTCAGCCTCATTTGTTCGTATTGGACAGGGGTCGGCTACCTGTGGCTCAGGAGCCGCATGCTGCTCTTTGGTCCTTATGTTGCGGCTCTTTGTGATTATTAGGGTAATTCACTTTTAAGTGTAAAACTATTAAAATTTAATTGCTGCTGTAGTGAGCGCTTAATTAAGTTTGTGATTTATTCATTCTGCGCAGTGGTGCAAACAGAGGGGACTTAGAAGTTAGTCAGAACATTTACCCTCAAACACAAGCGTTTTAACATGTTTCGGACTTGACCTGTAGGTAAGGGGAGACTGAAAGAGATGTACAATTTATTCTTTCATATGATTTTCAAGTTTAGCATTTCAGCGCTTTCAAATGGCTCTACAGTTGAGCGTAATGTCATCAAAATGGCGATAAAATGGCTATTTTTTTGCCGAAAAATCACAAAAATTGCCCAGCGTCTGGGACCGCCCTCAACCCACGTTTATGATATGCTTCAGTCAAGAGCGTATTTAAGGGGGGGCATTGGACCATGCCCCCCCTTTGAGCCGCCAGGATAGTATAATTAGCATAGAATAGTATGCAAAATTGCCGCATGGCTCCCTCTTATGCAAGTTGGGCGGAAGCTTTGATCACACAAAGGGTATGTTTTATGCGTTTGTTTTAGGCCTGCGCCCAACTTTGGGCAGAAAATCAGACTCAATTTGGTAGACCTTTTTTTTTGTTGTTCACCTAATTTTGGTAAAAAATCGGACTAATTTACTAATTTTGAGTGAAGACCTTTTTTTTGCTCACCTAATTTTGGGCGAAAAATCGGACTGATTTTGGGTGGAACAGTTTCTCATTCTGATCTTTGTTCTTCTCAAATTTTTGAAGTTCCTGGCCCTCCCCTTTTCAAAAGCCTTCAGTTGCACCGCTTTACTCAGCACTTCGCTCAAATGAGATATTTTTCGAACAAAGATATTCTAACTGTTGGTTCAAAGCCCCCCTCCACAAAATTCTGGTTGAGCTCCTGATCCTGCTGTTTGCAGCCCTCATGTGCGTGCAGATGCTTTGAACAGAGATGGAAGAGCAAAAACCACATTAAGTCTGATTACATTAACTTATAAATGCGACACAAGACACCTTTTTTATTTAAACCAAAAGTATTTTTTTAAATGCACAGTTTGTTTTTCTTTTATTGCGGAAATAGTTTGCGACTCAAAGGGTTTATTATTTCATCGAAAATCGGTTAAAATGGCTCTTTAAATGCAAAAAGTTGCCGAAAGTTCTTGCTTGATTAAAGCTGTCTTTTGTGTTATTTAGATCATGATTATTGAACTAGTCTTGTGACAAATCAACAATGGCTATACAGAAAAAAGTCAAGAAAACTCTGCTGAATGCTGGCACGTAGCGAGGAATTCGTAAAGGGGGGGGGCTTTTTTGGAAGCTGGAAATAACAGTAAAGGAACTTGACGCAAATTTTCATCAGTCTTGAATCAGATTGAGGCGGTTTTCCTGTCAAAATCAGGTGATCTCAAAAAAAAAGGTCTTCACCAAAACTAAACGGTTTTTCCGGCCGAAATTAGGTGATCTCCAAAACAAAAAAAAGGTCTTCACCAAAACTGAAACGATTTTTCCGGCCAAAATCAGGTGATTTCAAAAAAAAGGTCTTTACCGAAATTCAGTCAGTTTTCCTGACCAACTTTGGGTGAGATCCAGAAAAAAAAACACCACTTTTCTGGTCCAAATAGCAGCAAGTCCTTCACAACTTCTGCTTTCAAATCCCATTGGGGGGCTGTTTTTATTTTTGGAGCAAAAATCGGCCTCAAAAGCGCTAAAAACGTGGTATTTTGCATACTTTTCCGGCCAATGGGGGGCGGCTTAGCATCCCCCCGCCCGTCCTCTGGCTACGCTACTGGCTGAATGTACAGTGTATAGTACTTACAAAGGCTACAAATGCGTTGTACTAGCCCGAGTTCATAATTTGATTTTCACGCGAAGATTGCAATAATGAGCCACGTGCTCTTATAAAACTACAGTATTCTTATAAAAACGAGTGCATTTCTTATTGTGATGTCACATAAACCACACAGCATTATTACGCTTTATATTAAAAAGATCAGATTGTTTTGAGTGATAAATTTTTGGCTAAATTATGTAAAATTAAATTAATGTGCGATAATTTAGTTGCTTAGTTGTGAAGAAAATTAGAAAACCAACATGCTAGTGAAAGACAAAGGTGGAACAATATTGAAATATGCTGTTCCGCAGTGAAACTAGTATTTTGCAAAAACGAGGCTACGTGTTAGGTGATGATTTAGGTGAAGGTAGTTACGCCAAAGTTAAAAGCGCCACTTGGCTGAAGCCTGGCTCTGAGTCGCCCGTTAAAGTGGCGTTAAAAATCATAAATGGGCCTGATGTTCCAACCGATTTTAAAGAAAAGTTTCTACCTCGGGAATTAGACATTCTTCAGTTGCTCAACCATCCAAATGTCATCAAAACTCTGGAAGTCTTTCACCAAGGAAAAAAGACCTACATCGCTTTGGAATATGCAGGACACGGAGATTTGCTGTCCTACGTTCAACTCAGAGGCGCCCTGAAGGAAAGTGAGTCCGCCTATCTATTCAAGCAGATGGTTGCTGGTCTGGTGTACTTGCACATGAGCGGAGTGGTACATCGCGATTTGAAGTGCGAAAACATTTTACTGAGCGAGAAAAACTGCGTTAAACTTGCTGATTTTGGATTTGCAAGACGAATATCAAAAAACGATCTAAGTAAGACTTATTGTGGTAGCGCAGCATACGCGGCTCCAGAGATCTTGCAGGTTAGTAACAACACTCAGTTTTCCGAAACTTGTTCAAATACATTTCAAAATATGTAAAATTTACGTTCCGTTCTAGAACAAAGCATTTGCAGACAGGGGTGCCGATCTTTGTTGAACATTGGGGGGGATAATTTGCAATTTTACCCCAATTTTCAACATTGGGGGGGGTGAACCTCGACCACGATTATGTTCAGGTAAGCAAATTAAGTGAAGACTAAAAAAAAAGGTTTTCACCAAAGATGGAACACTTTTTTCCCGAATTCAAGTGGACACCTACGCTCAGATGCACACCAGAATCAAATTATTGGGGGGATGCAGATGTAAACCATACTCAAACTATTGGGGGGATACAGCCAAATTATTGGCGGGGATTATCCCCCCCAGGTTTCGGCACCCCTGTTTGCAGAGCTTTTTTCGTTATAATAATTTAAACCGATTTGCGAAAAAGCTCTCAGAACATTGTATTTTATAGATTAATGATGAGGGTCCGGTTTATTTTTTTGGTCACGTTTTTGCGTCCTTGGATGAGATGCTTTATCACAACAATGCCCGAACCAAGTCCACTGACCACCAATATTAGAGTTGGTTGGTGGGCATTTGGTTCGTGGTCTGTTGTCGTGGACCCACAATAGCCTAAATTTGCTTTGTTGCTTCGAACAAGTAGCAAATTTAAAAAGCAGTGGAAAATTTACAAACTTGAAAAATGAACAACTTCATTAAATGTAGGATGCAAATCGCCCAAAGACTATACGGCACCCGGCCGTAGGTGTGATATGTGAATAAGTGTCAAATCAAATTTTCATTATATAGTTGTTACTGTTCTAGTTGTTACTGTACTACGCCGAAGCGTGGAACGAGTTTGCGAGGATAATCCCAGCGTCATTGCGCCTGCAGACAACACAACTCCATAATAGCAAAGCAATGTTGAAACGGTGACAAGACGTTGGCAATGTTCGATTTTACTGGCTCGAGAACTGAACCTCAGACCTTCCGCTCCAAAGATGAACGCGTTACCGCTCGACCAACTAACTGGTCGGTTCGTGAATAAGGATGCAACGATCAATAAATCAATATTACGCTAGTTGGCACTTCGAGACTGTTTGGATTGGTAAAGCCTTCTATAGATGTTCTGCTTGAAAATTGATTTTTAGGGTGTACCTTATAGAGGAGACATTGCCGACAACTGGAGCCTGGGAGTTATTTTGTTTGTCATGAATTGTGGAATTATGCCGTATCGTGACAACAACGTTCGCTTGCTAATGCTAGATCAGAAAATGCCGCTTCGATACGGGTCAAAGCTGGAAAAGACTCTTAGTGATGAAGTGAAGGCACTCATGCAAGGCATTTTGACTTACGAAATCAAAAAGCGTTTAAATTTGCCTAAAATCCAACAGTATCCTTGGGTGCAAAGAGGAGGTAATCACCCACCTGCACCTAACGCTGTGGCCGAAATTCCAAAAAAATCGGCTTCTTTCACCACTCAAACAGCCAATACAACACCAAGTCCTCAAGCCATGGCGGTGATGCAAGAGCTTTCCAGCAAAGGCACGTCGTAGCAAAGTTTTTGTGATATTTGTTGAAACGCTACTTTTTCAAAAGTACATTTTATGCACATTCTTGTACGTTAAATTCGATTTATTTTGTTTAGTATAGATTCCCGTTACATCACACGCTGTGCTGACAGGTAACTTATTTATCTGCTATATTTTGTGCAATTGTGCATGCTGAGCAGAGAATACGGAGCAATTGATAGGCCTCACCACCATACGATTGCACAAAAAACTGACCAATATTTAATAACTGTTAATATCAATCCAACCTTAGTTATTTTTTGCGCTTTTCATTAATTTATTTTTACTTAATATCTGGTATTTTTGGTGAATGAGTGAATTTATCTGTCATAAAACTTGATCAGATACGTCCGGATAACAAAATCTTCGTAAATTATTTGAATTAAAGTAATGCAAACACAATCGTTGTTCAATGTTGCTACACTTGCATTAGCAAACACCTAAAAAATTATACTAACCCATTTCATTGAGCACTCTCTCTGAAGTTTAAACAATAAAACAATAATCTGCGTGTATGGGTCATCAAAATTATCTATGTAGCAGCATTGATAACCATAACAACACAAACAGAGCAAAAAAATTATACTTAAAGTTATAAAATGCCATAGTTTTTATAAATAATTGTGCGTTAGACCTATTCTAAATACCGAAAACACAGTGATACAAAAATAATATCAAACAAAACGGACACAAAACATCCAAATACTACCCATATAAATATAATGATCATGTACAAAGTGCTAATAGCAATAAAATCGACAAAACAAGGTAAAAGTAGCTTAGTAAGATGCTGTAGATAAACTGCGTTGATGAAACTGTTGAAGCTCGTTAACTTGTTTTGCAACGGTCTGCCTCTATTATTTTGCCGACATTAAACGCTGTACGAAAAAGAAAAAATGGGAGGAGAATTAGTAGAATCAACAAGGGAGCAAATGTTGACCAAACACTAATGCCAAGCGATTCTTCATCTAGTAGCCTGGAACACAGGTAAGTGCTTATAGAATATACTGCAAAGTACATTATACGTCAAAATTGTTGAAATTTCAGCCTTATTTGCCCTTCGTTACGTTTTTGTTGATACTGAAATCACGATGATTCCAAAAGCTAAAAGGTGTTACAAACTGTATGCTGCGGATCGATATTCGATTTAACAAAGTAGAGCGGTAAGCGGATGATTCGACTTAGGCAATTTTTAAAAAATCTCAAGGGATTGGTTGCTTAATATAGATTGAAAGTGCATTTTGAACAGATTGCACTCTACCAAACATAAATTGCAAATTACTTAGTGTTGAGCTTTCAAATGAACTCAGAGTTGAAAAATAAGCGAATTTTGTTTTGTTTTTAAGGTTAACGTAAACTTAGACTAGCATTAAAAGTTGTAAGCTAAGTTCATAATTATGCAGACCCTTTAACATAACTTACCCTACGAGTTCTCCTCCACCCCACGCTCCCCCACAAAAGAGTTTAATATTTTGTCTTGTTTCTTTTTGCAAAACCATGCAGCATGAAAGTAATTAAGAATATTTCACTATGAAAAAGCAAACATAACTTTATGCAGTATTTTCTTTCGATTACTACTGTAATTTTATTCTGATTTACTTTTTTCGGCAAGTTAAGATGTAAAATTTTCGTTAATGTTAAAATGTAAAAACAATTGTTATTTTAAATTTGCCAGAAGAACACAAATTGGAATGAGAACATGCATAAATTCTATGGTATATTTGTAGTGATGTTTGGAATACCTTTTATCGCGAAGTGCTATAGCCTCCTTTAACGCGCTCTCGGCCATACAATGCTGCACGTAGATGCCGATAGCAGTAAACACATGAAACCATTGATGAGAATGGGCGACGATGTCAAAAGTGCCTAGAAATTAATAGTTCAAACAATGCTATCTTTTCGCTTCAAAGGGTTTAATTTGATAAAATTACATCGGTCTTTTACTGTAGGTAAGAAAATTTTTACAAAATAGACACGATTACATTATGCGCTAGAATAGGGTGCTAAAATGCTATCAGCTCAGCCGACAATATGACTAAATTTCCAATTTTCTTAAGCCCAGTCTACTCTGGGCGTAAAATTGTGAGCGTGTGTGTACCCTTAGTTTATTTTACCAGCTGGCAGCTTGTACTGCTGATAAGACAGATGAATTTCTGTTAATAAACTTACACTCGTACGTTCATGGTTTTACGCTCAGTAGACCGGGCTTTATATGTCCTCCCGTACCTAATGCGAACGCGTTAACTGCAAAACGAACTGGCCGTTTAACAGCTAAATTTGGCACTAAATTCTGTAGAAAAAATCAGCACTCTCACCTGCAAAAAATCTTTCTGGAAATCGGCTCGAAATGAAAAGTATTGCTAAGATAAATAGAAGGGCAGTAAAACGTAAGCTTGATTCGTAACTCTGTTCACCCAGCAAGCAGTAGTTAGGAAGCGATCCAATCTGTTGCTCTGCACTTACATTGTACCTATACAGCATACAGTATCGTTGAAAGCGCTCCAATCCAGTAGTTCTCATGCTAAATTTTGGTGCCCGAAATCATTGGTAAAAAGTTGAACCCCAAAACTCCGTTCCAGAGACAAACTCTTCTTACATAGCAGTATACTGAACATTGAAACCAATTATACGGTACTGCAAGTAGAACGCAACGATAAAAATAATTATGCTAGTTTTTCATCAACGATAATGGACTGAAGCTGCTTAGGCTTCATTTAACTGCATGATCCAAACGAAATGATTTAGTGGTGGAATTCCGTGATATGTGGCAGCTCCATCTCGTTTGCGCTGCTGCCACCATAACCTATCAGAGAACAGCAGGACGTGAAGAAAAAAACAACTTTAATCTTTCTCTCAAGTACGTTAAGGATTTAACCAGAACGTTGCCAATTCTCTGTGTTTGAAATTATTTCACAGTTCAAATGTTCATTGAGTAATACTGTAGTGGACCGAGAATCAGTTACTGAAACGCAATCGAAGTAATAATTGATTAAAAAAAATCCTCACCTACGCATACAAGGCAATCCTCCCAGCAAAATGCACATTGCATATGGTCCGAATCGGACTATGTATTTCAGGCGACAAAAAGGATATCTTGAAAGAACGGTTAAATAGCTCGCTAAGACAGAAACAATGAGCATTGCAATCAAGAATATTTTGGGGCTAAAATCTGCAACAAAATTAACATTACTGCTAATGAGATGTTAGTGCAATACTAGTATCAATGATGCTTAATTTTGCTTTGTCGAAGAGTATTTTCAGATTGCTTCATTGCTATCAGTTATTTTTCACACTTTTAGTGGTTATAGTAACTAGTATGGACTTCAGTTCAGCATTTGATACAGCGTAGGATTATTGATCGAAAACTTGCTGGGTTCTGATTCGATTTCCTGATTGCATGGCACCACGTCGCTAAGCACTTATGCCGCTATAACATTTTGGCAACTTTGCCTGCGACTTCACTGCGAACCAATTCACAGTACAGTCTCAGCAGAGTCTCCTTTCGCAGAGGATTCGCCATGCTTTGCGACTCTACGGAGACTGCGCTGAGACTGCACTGCAAATTATTTGCTGTTGAGTTGCAGTCAGAGTCGCTAAAATATGAGAGCGGCATTAGGAAATGCAATGTTTGTAGTGCTTCCATTGCGCCAAGAGGTCTATTCTCTGAACTCAATGGTGGCGCTGTTATCTAGAATGACAAAATACTTTCGAACACAGCCCAAAAATTGTACTCCATGTTGGTATGGCTTCACAGGTGCAAAGTGCTTGGTTCGTACGCACATGAATGAACCTTTGGCACAACTATAGTATACAGTACTGACAGTAATCATTTGCTTGTATGAGGATATACTATATTAGTATTTCATTTTGTTTACAAAAATATACACAATTAAATAATTATTATTTTTATTTCACTGCTTTCATCAGCAGTGGTGGAGTCCTCGAGGACACATTTTGATGTACTTGGCCTTGGCCTCGAAGCCTCTTGTCCTCGAAAATTGCCCTGTCCTCGGCTCGAGGACAGCAGTATTTTTTTGAATTGTTAAAATTTTGTAGATCGCCCGAAAAAAGATTTTGAAGACCTTTTTTTTAGAGATCGCTTGAAAAAAATTTTGAAGACCTTTATTTTTTTGAGAAGACATGCGCCTGTGTCCTTGGTTCTTGGCCTCGAGCATTCCTGTCCTTGGCCTCAAGAGGGTCTGTCCTCGGAAGGTCTGCCGTTGGCCTCGGATTTTTTTTGTGTGTCCTTGGCCTTGGCCTCGAGCCTTGTGTCCTCCACTCCACCTCTGCTCATTAGGCTGTGTGGTTTAATGAAAGTAAAGTAAATACTTTGCCATGAATCTATAACGCCCAAAAATACTAACTTGCAGCATAAAACTTACTATAAAAGTTTTCACAGCCTTTCTGAAGAACTTACCCAAATTTCCATAGTCAAACCCAAAACATTTGAATGAACACAAATAGTGTTGGTACGAGATTGTGACCGTCAAACCAAACACAGGAATCATTCCATAATCGAGACAATAACACAGTTCTTGTCCAATAGCAGAATAACAGTTGAATAAATGAGCTACGCTGCTAGCTAAGAGCACAGCGCTGGTGCCTATAAGTAACGTTAAATAAAACTGTCAAAACAAAAACAATTCTATACTCTAGCTCATCAAATGATCTGCAGCCTTCAAATTAATGCCAGCATTTCCACAATTTGTTTTTGTCTCCTAATAATAATAGCTCGTTAATAAGTGTGTCCTATCTCAGCAGATCAGGAGCTGCTCATGTATACCCTGCATCTGTTCGTTTTACTTTTTTAACATTTTTTTTATTATGCAGAGGAAATTTTTTAAATCGCTCTGGTAACCGGTATTTAATTAATCACCCCCATCCCCCCGCCTAACTGCGTAAATATGAAAATTGTTGCATTTTATTACTATCCTAATTTCAAAAAATATTGGAAACTCTGAAGAAAAGCAGTCCACTTTGCAGCTCTTACAGCTCATTTGAAATTGTACACGATGAAGTTACACCTCTAGTGTTTCGTTACTCCTTGTTGTGTTCAATGGAAAAAAACAAGCGATATCCGGGTACTTCGCGAAAGTATCTAACTCTACTGAACTAAAGAACATCACTCTACATAAAAATAGCGTTCCAATTGCGTTAAGCCGTGTCTGTGGTTGTTGATAGTGTTACAGCATGATCATTTACTCAAGTTTGTAAAGTTAGATTTCTGCTTTTCGCACACTGTTTTTCTGGTTTGCAAATACTTTTGTGTTGCGCGTTTGTCCTAAGCCCGTACCTGGTAAAATCTGCAGAAGTGTTCGAAAGACGCATAACTTTGCTTTATTTAGTTGGAACGACCGACGCTCGCGTCGCGTGTTCCTCTGTGTTTACTCGGCCATTTTCCAACAAAGAGTGCGAAATTTCAAACTTTTGCTTATAACTCGAGAACGGTTGAGTCTAGCCACATGAAATTTTGACAGCAGTTTGAGATTAATGAGTTACATGTTTGTACCAAATTTCGAGGCAATAGGTCACGCGACTTTGGTTTTAGAACCCGAAAACCGCCCAGCAAGTTTAGCGTAAAAAGCGGTCTCAGTCAAAAACGGCTTAAGTAGGGCAAAAAATATTTCATGTGGTTGTATATCTTAAGAAACCCTTTCATCCCAACCAACCCACTTTTGGCCGCGATGAGGTTTTTTTCTTTTCTTTTTTTCCTGTTTTTTTCCTTTTTTTTTCCTTTTATTTCCTTTTTTTTCTTCTTAATTTTTGTACGCTCTTCTTCTCCTAAACCACAAAACATCGGAATTTAATTTTTGTGTAAAGTTGTTGATCTGCAAACGCAATTTTTTTCCCGAAATTTTTTGGGGCAACTCCACCGAGATCCCCCCCAAAATGGGGCCCCAAAAACTCAATTTTTGAACGGCTCAAGCTAGAGTGCTACTTTTTTTGAAATCAGTAGATATTTAACAGACAAATATTTTGACATAGTTTGGAGGTGCCACCCCCCTAGACCTTCCAAATGGACCCCCAAAAAATCAATTTTGTAAACGGTTCAATTTAGGATGCCAGTTTGTTTTGATATCAGAAGATATTTAAGAGACAAATATTTTGACATAGTTTGGGGGTGCCACCCCCGGAGACCCCCCAAAAAATCAATTTTTTGAACGGTTCAATTTAGGGTGCCAGTTTGTTTTGATATCAGCAGATATTTAAGAGACAAATATTTTGACATAGTTTGGGGGTGCCACCCCCCCGAGGACCCCCCAAAAATCAATTTTTTGAACGGCTCAACTTAGGATGCCAGTGTTTTTGATATCAGCAGAGATTTAACAGACAAATATTTTGGTGTAGTTTGGGGGTGCTACCCCCCCCCCCCCCCCCCCCCGGGGACCCTCCAAAAATCAATTTTTTGAATGGCCCAAGCTAGGGTGCCAGTGTTTCATATCAGGAGATATTTAACAGAAAAATATTTTGACTCTACTTTTCTGGAGGTTCCATAATTAGATATTTTTATATAATTGCTGATTTTACGGTAGACAAGAAGTACTTTTAAGTGTCACAGCATTAGCTACGCGTCGGTCGTTCACTGGGTTTGCTGGCAAACTCCCATATAGTTATTAGTAGCACGTTTTCTGTTGTTAATGTATCATCGTTTAATTTCTGTGAATCCTTCTTAATTTTTGGACAGTGGGAGCAAGAGGCTTTTTATTTTTTGTGCTGTCAATTTGAGTTTGATTTAAGTGTTTGTCGCCAGCCGGGATACACTCGATAAATTTTGCTGGCTGGTGTATTTTATATTTTTTACCGATAAACACAAGCTTTATTAGGACTTCGCGGGAGCGCGGTAAAAAATGTTACGAAAAAATTTGAAGATCTCATACTAAAGAGGTCTTCCAATTATGTTGATACTTTTTGCTATTAATTACAAAATCTAAACAAGTTAAATCTCTTGGATAGGTTAATATAAATCAAAGATTAAAGATAACAAAATTTGGTTGGCCACTCTGAGGAGACCATGCCACATGGGCCCCTTAAAATTTTAAAACCTTTATTACGAAGTACTCCAGCTATAGACATTTCAAATATGTAGAGTACCGGTAGGCTAATATAAGAGAAAGACAAAACATGCCCAACTTGGCATGCCATGTTGGACAATTAGCCCTTAAATGGACCATCAAACCTCGTATAAGATGATTTCTCACAATGAATTGGTATCACAGAAAAGTAGAAAAGTATTACTTATGGAATTACTCCAACATTTAGGACGTTGAAGTACTTGAGCTTAATGGCTTTGATAGATTTAAGCAGGATGGCAGAGTTTTTTTCTAAACTGTCACAGATGACGTTGAAAAAATCGTCTACTTGCTCAAAGCTTTTGAGCAATTTTATTACGAAAGCTTTTGTGCTGAATAATGGATGTAATACAGTATACTGTGTAATATGCAAAATGTCGGCCGTTGGGTCGCAATGCTAAATAGCGTTTTCAGAATAGGAATGGCTGTAAAATGCGTGCATATTTCTGGCCGTGGTTTGTGTTTAGTTTGGCTGATGTTATAAAGTCGCTGGAATTTTAAAGATCGTTTTATGTTATTTCATAATAGAGCAAAAAACTGTTAGGAACACCTAATAGTTTTTTGATTGACGTTACTTGAATATTTTGATAACTTTTTGAGACCTTTAAACTTTGAGAACGAGTAACCACAAAGCTGTAAAAATCAATTTAAGAGAGCGTATTGTGCAAAAGAAATAGATAATTTTTGGTAAAAAAATTGTTTGATTTTAAACAGTACACCTACGGTTCTGGAAAGCATAGATATGAGTAAATTAGAATTAGTTTTTAATGTGAAATCATCGTAAAGTTAGACTCTGCAATATCACAAATAAATTTATAAGAATTTGATTTTTTTTCTAAATTTTGTTTGTGTACGTAACTTTTTCCATGCTAATTGCAATGTTTTGATTTAATACTTAAATTTTGAGAAAAATCGGTAGAACTATTCATAGATGTGCTTGTACAAAATTCTTCTTGAAAAAAAAAAAATATTGCAGTGGGCTAGTTGAGGGTGTAGATTTGATATTTAGGATGGTGTGTCAAATTTCTGTTCAAGATAACGTAAATTACAAAATCCAAAAATCTTATTGGCATTCTCAGATCAAAAAGTTTTGTTCCTGTCGTTTTTGTCCTCACGAAATGTTTGTTTTAGCGAGGGTTTTGATTGTAACCGCAATTTTAAAAATTGCGCTGCGCTGCTAAGTAAAAAATTCAACAAACTCCTTAAAAGTTGAAACGAGATCTGAGCAGAGTGGTAAAATTTTGATTTGACATTTTATAAATACCTTTTTTAGACATCTATACTTTAAAAGCCGTTAACCACAACCCTGATCATTTATTTCATCAAGTTAATGGAACGTTATGAAACTCGAAAGCAATGTATTTCTGATATGACTATCAACAACCATAAACACGCTTAATGCAGTTGTGAAGTTCTTTAGTTCGGTAAAGTTAGATACTTTCGCGAAGTCCCCAGATATCGCTTGCGATGTCATATTCTAGTTTGGAATTTGGTTTGCCCTTCAGCAAAAGATCGACTCTACATGACCGTGAAGTTCTAAGCGCTCGGCTTAGAACACAGACATGTTTATCAATGTACAACATACAGTCGAATATGAAATACATAGCTTTGGAATTTCATAATGTTCCACTAACTTGATCAGGTTTGTGGTTAACGACTTTCAAAGTTTAAATGTCTAGAAAAAGTGCCGACAAAATGTCAATCAAAATTTTGCAACTCTGCTTAGTTCTTGTTTTAACTTTTAAGAAGTTTGTTGCAATTTTCACTTATGATAAAGTTGCAGTTATAAACAAAACCCTCGTTAAAACAAAAACTCTCGTTAAAGCAGTTATAAACGAAACCCTCGTTAAAACAAAAAAAACAAAAAATAAACAAAACCCTCACTTACGATAAAGTTGCAGTTATAAACAAAACCCTCGTTAAAACAAGACGGTAACCTTTTGCTCCGATTATAACAACAAAAACGACATTCCACTATTAATTGGAACATTGGAACAAAACTTTTTGATCTGAAAAGGCCAAAATGATTTTCGGATTTTGTAACTTACATTATCTTGACCAGAAATTTGACACACTATGCTTAATATCAAATCTACTCCCTCAAGTAGCTCACTGTAGTATTTTTTAAATGAATTTGATACTGTATAAGCACATGCATAAACAGTTCTACTGATTTTTTTCAAAATTTAAGAGCTAATTCAAAACAATGCCTGCCTTAGCAATTAGCATGGAAAAAGATATGTACACAAGCAAAATTTAGAAACAAAAAATCAAATTCTTTTAAATTTATATTACAAAGTCTAATTAATAAGTGATATTACAAAGTCTAACTTTACGATGACTTGACATTCAGAACTCATATTAAATTTAATTCATTCTATGCTTTCCAGATCCCTAGATGTAATGTTTACAGTCGAACAGTTTTTTAGCAAAAATTATCTATTTCTTTTGCACATTACGCTCTTTTTAGTTTATTTTATCAGCTCTGTGGTAGCTCGCTCTCAAAATTTATAGGTCTGAAAACGCTATCAAAATAATTAAATAATGTCAATGAAAATGCTCATGTAACAAAAGGTGTCAAGCCAACGATGTTAATGCCTACAGCTTAAAAGGTGTCTTAATAGGCCCTTAAAAGGTGTCAAACCAACGATGTTGATGCTTACAGCTTCCCTGCTCTTATGCTCGAAGTAGCACCTTACAAAGGAATAACGCAGGTTTGTGGATATGAAATTAGAGCTCCTTCATTGGAGATGAGAATGGTGGCAGCGTAGCCTCGAAAACCGCATGAGAGCTCAATGCAGTTTGCTGCTTCTACCACAAGGCAATATTGAAAACTGAACATTTTAGATGCTGAAATTAAAGGCAATACTGAAAACTGAACCAATTGGACATTGAAATCAGCCCCATCTTTAAAACCACTAAAATCTGTAGCTATTTTGATATCAAGAGCCGGACATCTTATCTACAGTCAAATGTTGTGCACAAATACACATGTTCACGTGATGTGAACGTAACCTACGTAACTGAATCAACTGAATAACCAGCACGACATTTGATTACAAGAGGGAAGAACATATTAGTGACTGTAAATCAAACAAAAAGTGCAATCAAAAAACACATTTGAAATTGCAATAGCTGCCGAGAGAAAAATCATAAATTCCAACTAGACCGGTTTAACGTGATGCGTAAATGTAACGGTGCATATGAGGCAAAAATACACGAACCACTCCCAATCAAAAATTAAGCAGAATCCAGTTATCAATAAGCAGATGTACGCAAATAGAGTCTCCTTTTTACTGAGTGTGTATTAATAACCTTTTTTTTTAGCGTGCATTAATTTTTACCGTGTTAGCATAGTAATAGTCTATTGATACTACGGTACTGATAATAATTTGTGAAGTCACCATTTTGCGTTTAACGTCTTAATTGTAGTTTCATCGATTGCTAATTTTGAATTACCTACGGTGACCTTAAAATAACAGTTTAGCCAGATGCAGTTCCTATGGTCAAAATTGTTGTACGACGAGAAAAAAATTTATAACTTTCTTTCAGTTTATTTGAAAGTGGTACCATTTCACGAATTTTACCATATTTTTAGTTTCTTGATGAGGGCACTGTGTAAAACGCCGAAAACATTCAAGAATTCAATTCATAAAACATTAAGTTAGCTTAGCCTAGCTAGTTGTAACATAGTAAGATGATAAATGGAGTGGTGTTTTTAAGCTTTGCTGCGATATGAATGCTGAAAACACCGAAGAAAAAGCTCCAGAAAAGTACAAATTGCACCGAAACAAAGTATCGCACCCACCGAAAGCCTGTATCCAGAACGGGTATGTTATTTCTTCGAATGGGTCTTCCAATGCAGAAAGAACAACGATGCTTCTCCACGTTAAAATAAGAAATGGAATAAAATGTGTCCAAGCATTTAAAGTTTCGTTGCTCGGATAAAAAGCGCTGAATGAAAATACAGAAATTGAATTATTCTTTAAATCTCAGAAATGATACAAAGAAATACATTAGTGGTACAGCTACATTAGTATCCTGTGGTACAGCTATGTAACGCATACGTGTAACTTTGGATTTTAACAGCTCCATTCATTATTTATAAAAATACAAAAATGATTAGATTAGCATAAACTCGATCTTTTTTTTGAGCAAAGAGTTAGAGCATTGGTTAGCCATCCTGTCTACAGGACCTACACTTGGCACACACCCGTAAGCTCATCTTTTGCGTAGATAAACGAATCTTAATTAAGCTTACAACTTATATGGTCCATGAGACTTTGTTATGTTGCCAAGCTGGGCGCACCAAATTTTTGGACTAATATGAAAAAAGGATACGCTCGTACACTCACGATCTTACGCTTAATGTAGACTGGCCCAGAAACTTTTTGAAAAAAAAACTTGAAAGTTCCACTCAATGTGGTTGGATCAATCGCAGCGTAATGCATAACTCGGTTTCTCATATCGTTGTCCTACCGCGCACTTATAGCCTTCCGTTGCACCTGTTTAGTGTTTACCTGTAGTCATGCGGAGGTTTGTCCAGCGGTAATGCGTTCGTTACTGGAGCTGGAGGTCTGAGGTTCAAATCTTGGGTCGATCAAATCGTACACAGTGTTGCCAACGGCTCATTACTGCTGCAATATTTCTTTGAAAGGAGCTGTGTTGCCAGCAGTTGCAATAACGCGGAAATGGGCCCGTTAACTCGTTATAAACTTCGGCGTAATACAGCCAGTATAATGAAAGATTTGGTGGGATATCATTGTTCTTATTGTAGCCAGCTCATTCATTCACATTCAACGCAAAATCACTCAAATTTTGAACTAATTATAAAATACACAACAATTAAAACAAAATTGAAAAGGAACACTATTTAAAAGGTACATGACGAAAGCAATCGAACAAACATCAAAATTCACAGAAAAACATTACTCAAAGCAGGCAAAACTTTTCAGTTGCATGCCTAAGACAGCTGTCCGCTTAATTTCAAGGCTCGTCAGTTAGGATAGCGGGGCCGAAATGATAAATATCACCGTGATAAATCTACCGAAAAAAAAAAATTACCGAGAATGACTAAATGTTTGCAGATAAAATTTTGTCATAAATCAATCTTTACCCATCAAATTATACGAAACAATTAAATCTTTCTGAAATGCTTACCTAGTGAAATGCTAGGCTTCAGGATATACTAAACTCACTGAAATCTTTACCAATTGAAACTACCATATAGGTTCCAGACTACTAATCAAACTGAAATCTTTACCGAATCAAACCAGATTACAAATCTAACAAATATCTTAGCCGGGATACACCCAGGCTACAGATTAATTTATGTTCCTTTTCAATTTTGTTTTAATACATGATTACTGCATCCAATCAGCTTGGATGGATTTTCTAATGCTACAACTTCGTTGTCCCTTTCATTTGAATAAACAGCAATGCAAGTACATACCGAAAACATACCAACCTTTTTAAGCAATATGAAAACGAGCAAGGGTTTGGTCTGTATCCATGCCATATATAAAGTTCCAAGCAATCCTTATGAGTTTCCCAGCAAGGTCTTAATCCAAATGATCGCAACCACGCGTCATAGAAGGGCCTGAAAAAAAGCTCCGATTTTGCTTCTTTTATAACTACAATCGTACCCCAGGACAAAACAACAAAACCTCAGAATCCTGATTTTGGAAGGGTTTTAATTGAAGTAACGCGTAACCTCTGGCGTAACTCTTTATTTCTTAATTATTTATTTCATCACATTGCCGGAATTTTTTTTCATTTTATATTATCAAATTTAATTTTGCAGGGACGATTTGAAGAATACAGTTAGCATTTAAGGAGGGATGCCGATATTGGTAAGAATATTACATCGAATTCGTTTCTCCAAAGTACCATTAAAGTTCCGAAGAATTTCGCCGAAATACCATATTGGTATCTAAACGAACATTGAAATATTGAGCAAAATACAAAAATGCTAAGACAAATTACCAAAAAAGTGTTTTCTAAGCTGCAGTATTGCAGTTCAGAGTTGTAAACGGGTCGACTAGTTCAGGCCCGAACCCGAAAATATAAGCCCGAACCCGAAAACTAATTTGGAGCCCATATCATGCCCGAAAAAAAACCCGAAGGTTAAGTTAGGTCTGAAAAATTTAGCATTGTTGCCAAGTTATTTTAATTACATTTTTGTGCACCTAAGACAAAACGCACGTCTCAGGCCCGAATTAAGCCCGAAATTTTTGTCAACTTCAGACTTCAGGCCCGAACCCGACCCGAAAAGCCCGGCCCGACTTACAACTCTGTGGCGGTTTACTTTCGGGATATACTGGCCCAAGGGTCAGGACAACGTATTACCCGGAAAAGCAAAAGAATGTTTGTCCTTTTTTCGAAAATACCGGCAAGCTAACAACCAAACATTCACGCAAAACTATTTGTAAAATTAACCATCAAAACACAAATGTAAAAAAAAACGGTACCTCTTATCATATCAATGTTTGATTTCAAACTCAACCTACCTATAAACTGCTGTCAGCTGTCGATGAGCCTTGCTTCCTCGCCTTGGTTTTCGATCGTTTGAATTTGAAGCGTAAGACGAAGTTTCAGAATGGTTATAGTTTGGAATAGATCTGGATGGATAAACTTGCTCATTAACAGTATGAGTTGTCATTTTCTCCAGTTTTCTGCTACCTTTTTTCCATTCAATCGTTTAGCCCTGGTTTAGGTGCAACAAAATGCTAGAACACCCTTATCAATACCTAAACATAAAATAATAAAACTCAGCAGTGATCTCTTTGGGCTACTGACGCATTTTCTATTACAGTCTCGTGTATAAGCCTTTTTGTTCTTCATCGAATTTGTTTATATTTCTATCAAAGTATGTTTGCTTTCAGTAAAACGTAATTAATGTTTATCTATGATATAACTTAACTTGAATTTACAGTGAGTAGTCTGGTACTACATCATACATAGTTGACTGGTAGGTAGCCTACTAAATTACGATTTGCTTGAGCGAAATAGATACTTTTTCGGTCTTTATTTAAAACGCCACCATAAAATATTAATGATATCGACGTCGACTTTAACTAACAACTAATGACATTTCAATTTCAGTTAAGTAGCAGGTTGTTCAACGACATGGCATGACATCTGAGATAAAACATGTTGATTTACGTCATTGGGTTTAAGTCATGTTTACATCAGCATAATTTTGTTTAATACCATCTGCTTTTCAAAGATTACTAAGTGTATGCTAAAAATGTTTTCAATTTGCTTGAAATTTTTGTTGTAATATGTATATAACAAAAATGCTTTGAATTTGAGGCCTTTTTTGAGTCAAGCTGTGACTCTGTACCAACAACCGGTGGAAGTGGAGTCTTCACAACGGCATTTGAAATTAACCTTAACGTCAGGCAAAGGAGCATTCAATTCAATTGCAATTGTTTTTGTTGAATCAACACGGAATCGATCTTAACTGTATTGTTTCAAAGGTAAAATAAAAATCTGTTTACTCAGCCAATCGTTCGGAAGTTGCTGTAAATAAATCTCAAACAAAATTTTCGAGCTAATAAACATTTTCCTTACGGCATTGCAGATTCACCGAATGTAAAATTAAGGCCAGAATGAGCATCTAACCCAAGTACGTCAACTCCAATCCTAAATTTCATGCTAACTCTTAATCTAATTGTAGTTTTTTAAGCTAGTGCGAAATATTAAAATTATCTATTTTGAGAATTTCGTTCCAAAATTATGTTGCACGGGATTACGGTTATTCTTGAAAATATGAGTGTGATTTTTTAGCTGAACTTAGGTGTTCTTCTAGTTAGGCTTAAGTTAAAACATGGCTTAGCTAATGATATCTATGTTTATCATGAAATGTCTTACAGTATTTTCTTTATTGACTTCGGATGAATCACACTAGGAAGCGGCAATGATTACTGTTCGTGTTTCCATTCATGTTCGCTTCTATACAACACCATAAACAAGCTATCAGTGCTGCTAATTCAAACCTGACTAATCCACTGCATCTTCGGGTGTACTACATGAACAAAATCTCCTTCGGACCAATGTGCCTATTGTATCAAACAATGAAAAGTCGCCGGCGAAAGATATGCTAGCTCATCACCAGCACCTACAGTACGTTTAGGCTCTGCTAAACTTTTGGTAATCAGCTAGCTTTGCATGCCTTTTACACTGCAAGTAAAACTGTTTATCGCACATGGGCGGCAGCTCATGCGATGCATGCGTAGACGAGAAATTCTAATTCATATGCAATTACTGCATAAAGAACGACCAGCCAAATAACTAATGCCGGAAAAGACTAGCTTCAGCTGGCTTATGATTTGATGCTGTGTTTTTACAACGTGGTGCCTGAAGTTGATTTAAATGCGCTGCAAGGCAGCCTTTATTTCATAGAGTCTAAGCTCACTATACGAGCAAAAGTTACCCTTCCAAAGAAAGAAGTGTTTGTTGAATATCCCTGATGTTGTGACAAGTACAATTGGCTATCACTGCCGCCAATTTATTGAAATGTTATTCAGATCCGATATGTTAGATTAGTTAGAATGTCAATGCAATCAGTTTGCTCTGTTTGAGCTTGTCAGTTGCGTGAAACTGGCTACAAGAAAACTACAGCGACCCATGTAGGGTCGTATCATGCACTATGCACCAACGTGGATTAACTTTGATTCGCGGTTTAACCTAATTTTTCAAGCGCTATTTGACCAACGCATTTTATACTGGGAGGGGGGCGAAAATGCCCCCGACCGCACAGTGCTAGTGACTGTGGTGTTCAAGAGTTTCCATCCTTTTTGAATTAAACAAAAATTTATGATTTTTTGTAGTCATCGAAATGCAACTTTAAAAAACCGATAATAATTTTGGTTGCTTTTAGGATTTAGTAAAATATTTTTGCTTTTATTGAAAACAATGGGCTGAGAAATTAATGATAAGCTATAGACAGCATCCAAAGTTTTTGAGACACAATCAAACCTTTGGTCAACAGCCTAGACATATTGTTTCTGAATCAAGTTTCATCTTTTATTCCTCGTTAGTATAGCTAGCACTATACAGGTATGAACACGAGCGCAAAACGGCAAAGAATCGCAAATTAACCAGATCATAACAGAATAAATTTTATTTTTTTGAAAATATTAAGTAATCACAACACTGCACGAAATATATTAGTTCAATTCAAACAGGCGCGTAGCCAGAAATTCGGAATGGGGGGCCAATTTGGGGGTCTGGGGGCGGAGCTCCCAGCGCTCAAAAATTTTGCATTTTTTTGCAAAAATAGCTTAATTTTAGAGCTATTTTAATAAACAAATAATGTTTTTAAAACGTAGCATAGAAATTGGCAGCGTAACATGATTCAACTGGTTGCATTAATGGCTATGTGGGAGGTGGCTAATGATGCCATTATAGTTTTCTTGTTTACATGCTGGTAAATCACAAAATTCTGTTAGTCAATAAAACTCACACGGAGTAATCTATTTCGTTTATATTTTATGAAGAAAAATAATTGAGGAGGCTAATGGAAAGATATTTGAGAGAAGTGATGGGTAATTAACGAATGAATACTGAATAGCCCCCTCCCCCCCTTATTCCAGACTTTATAATACATTTGTTGATAAAAAGTATGTTTGGCATTTTTACACTAGCGATCAATTTTGATTGCTTATTTTTGGGCATTTTTCAAAGTTTTTATTGATTTGTGACTTTTATTTTTGACAAATTACCCTCCCCCCCCCCCCCCTGAATACTGTATATGTTTCAAAAGTTGCTTTAAATCACTTTTTAGTCCATTCCAGCACCAAAAACAGTCTCAGAAGAGCTAAAAACGTGGTAATTTCCTTGTGCTGCACTTTGGTTGACAGGCCAATGTGGAGAGCTATAGCACCCCCCCCCCCCAATGGCTACGCTACTGAATTCAAAATAATTTCGTACAGCGTGCCTTAGACACAGTGCCGTCGCCAGAGCAAACGAAGTGGGGGCACTAGCCGAAAGTGAAGGGGCACTAAAAAGAAGGGGAAAAGCTTGAACTAAAAGTAAATTTTTTTGTTTAAAAATTGTCTAATTTAGGCCCTGTTCTGAAGAAACTGATGCAACTCAAGCGTGTCACCGACGGAGCCTGGAGGGGAGGGAGTAGCATAGCCCGAGTCGCTGGGCAATGTGTGTGATTTTGCGGCAAAAAATAGCGATTTTAAGTTTTAACTCCACTTTAATCACATTTCACACATTGCAGAATTCAGAAGTTATTTGAAAGAAGTAAATTGCCTAGCCCCTTTACCTATTCCCCCTCCCCCCTTTACTTGAGGTCAAGTCCAAAGCACGTTTAAACGCTCGAATTTTGAGGTTAAATGTTCTTCATGATTTGGTTAAGGAAGGCTGAAGTTCCCTTCTTCCCTGATTGGGCCATTGACTGCGACCGAAAAATCTTGTGTGCTCTTAAAAAAACAAAAACAGCTGGTCTTTAAAAAATTTTTTCACCTATTGTTTCCGGTCATAATCACTAACGAAGTACCGGTAATGATTGTGTGTGCTCATATCTATCTTCCGACACACTCGTAAAGGCTTCCTAATAAGACGTATTATGGCGTCACATTTATGTACAGTAGGGGTACAACTTTTTGAAACACTATATCCCTGTATTATATATAATTCGATCAACTTTTAAATAAAAATTAAATAAAATTAAAACAAGATTAAATAAAATCCACTTTTTAAGTTGATTTAGTGTAAAAACCTCACGCACAAAATGATTTTAAATTATTTAATTTTTAACTTTTTGACCAGTTCTTGAGGTCTCACAAAGCCTTTTCCGGTTTTGATCAAAAACTACAGGAGTCACGTTGCCATGACTGTTATAACGTGAGTTTACGTTTTACTTGCGCCTCCTATTTTGGTGTCAACGTTGTAACTTGGCATTCAAAATAAAGCTAAAAAAACATAGCAGTATTGATTTTTATAAAAAAAAAACATGAAGTCAGTTGGTCAAATTCATGTAATTTGAAAAGATAAATCTACGGGAGGAGGGGTATTGTTCTTGTTTCTGCGGGACACCTGCAACTCCAGCGTTATCTTTTATTGAATCCTCGCAGCGTTGGTTTCACCCGGCAATGATGATGGGTGATCTGTTTTCCAGTGCTTTTAAATAGGGGTATCATATTTTTATTTACCAAAATGAGGACAGTTCCGAAAAACGAAACCAAACGACCAAACTTGAGGAAGACACCGGACAACGGGACTGACCGATGATCTTTTCTTTTTTCTTTTTCTGAGAACACCGTTTTCGAAGAGCAAACTCTGACAGAGACCTTTTTTATTTTTGTTTGTCGGAGACCACTTGTTTCTGTGCCGATTTTGCTCTTCAAAAATGGTGATCTCCAAAAAAAAGAGTTGAACGGGAGAGTGGACTGAAGGATATCGTTTATGGTTGGTTTGGTCTCCGACTCCAGCCCTTAAGTTTTGAGCATTGCGAAAGAGGACATTTGACTACTTTTGGGATGTCCTCGGAGGACAATTCATTTTAAACGGAAAAAGAGGACCAATCCTCCTAAAATAGTACGTATGATAGTCTCATTTTACGCATTTGAAAACGATGGCATAGGTAGGATTTTGAGGTGGCTGAGAGGGCTTTCTTTTGAAAACGATGTGAAGACCAATTAAAAAAGGAAACACCGCAATTTTTACAGGATTTACGGCGAAGAGTAGAGAACTAAAAACTATAAAAAGGTCTTCACCTCTAAGAAACAACAATTTTTACCGGTTTTGCGCCGTATTTCTATTCCATACTTTGGCACTGCAGTAAATACCTTTTTTGTTGGTTTTACATTAATTTCAAAAAAAGCTCCCCAACCACCGTAAAATTATGCCTATGTCAGTGTTTCCAATGCTTAATAAGCACTGGAAAACAGATCGCCCATCAACATTGCCTGATGAAACCAATACTGGTAACGTAGTAGGTGCAGGTGTTCCGCAGAAACAAGGACAATACCCCTCCTCCCGTAGATTTATCTTATCAAATTACATGAATTTGACCAACTGACTTCATGTTTTTTTTTATAAAAATCAATACTGTTATGTTTTTTTAGCTTTATTTTGAATGCCAAGTTACAACGTTGACACCAAAATAGGAGGCGCAAGTAAAACGTAAACTCACGTTATAACAGTCATGGCAACGTGACTCCTGTAGTTTTTGATCAAAACCGGAAAAGGCTTTGTGAGACCTCAAGAACTGGTCAAAAAGTTAAAAATTAAATAATTTAAAATCATTTTGTGCGTGAGGTTTTTACACTAAATCAACTTAAAAAGTGGATTTTATTTAATCTTTTATAAAAATTGATCGAATTATAATGCAGAGATTTAGTGCTTCAAAAAAGTTGTACCCCCAATGTACAGTTGGTTGCCAGCAATTTTGCAAAAAAAAAAAAAAAAATCGAAAAAACGCCAACACAGAATCATGTTTGAACGTTATTATTCCTTTTTCGATCATTGTCTGTTGTCTTATGCTTGCGTGAAATTCTCAAAACAGCATTTTGAGTAAACCGAAATGGTAGGGCACAAGCAGCCGTTACAGGGCACGCCCCCTGCCCCATCGTAGCGACGGCACTGCTTAGACAACTGTTTCGCCCAATTTCAGGGCTCTTCAGTAAAGCTAGCAAAGCCAAAATGACAAATATCACTAATGATAAAAATCTTCAAAACATCCATCTTTACCAATCTATCAATTAATGAATAAATCTTCACCGATATATGTTTATACAGGATTACATCAGCCTTCACCGATCAATTTTAGCCCAGTGCTTAAATTGTAGGGGGAACGCGTCCCCCCATCCAGATTTAGCGTCCCCCCATCGAGATTTAAGCGCTGGATGATCAGACGAAAAAGACCGACAAATTCCTGCCGAATATAGCCCCAAATTGTGGGGGAAAATTGATTTCAAGGGAGAAACACTTCAACTCTGTCTGCAAAGACCTTTTTTTTTCGATCTTCACCTAATTTTGGAGAAAAACCACTTCAATTTCCGACGAAGACCTTTTTTTTTGGTGTTCACTCAATTTCGGCGACAGAATTACGTAATCTTCACTAAAGTACTTTCGCATGTCAAATGCGTTTGGTCAAGGCTGCAAAAGCGTCCCCCCCATGCAAATTTTACAATTTAAAGGTACTGTTTTAGCCACACCAAGTAAACCGTAACTGAGAAATGTTTCCCAATGAAACTATAAGCTATTAATTAAATCTTTACCGAAAGAAAATAAGTCCTATAAATCAAATCTTCACTGGCAAATCCACTCATCTTATCGGTACCTTACAGGGGCGTATTTAGGTGGGGGCATTGGGCCATGGTCAACAGGATAGTATATTTAGTATAGATTAGTACGCAAAATTGGGGAATGGCCCCCCCTTTGTAAGTTGGGCAGAAGCTTTGAGCACACAAATGGTAGGCGAAGACCTTACTTTTGGCCCGCACCCAAAAAAATCGGACTAAATTTGAGTGAAGACCTTTTTTTTGGTCCCGACTAAATTTGAGTGAAGAACTTTTTTTTTTTTTTTTTTTGGTCTTCACCTAATTTTGGGCGAAAAATCGGACTAAATTTGAATGAAGACCTTTTTTTTATGGTCTTCACATAATTTTGGGCGAAAAATCGGACTAAATTGAAGTGAAACAATGTTCATTGTTCTTCTCAAATTTTCTGAGGTTCCTGGCCCCCCCCACCTCTTTTCAAAATCCTGCGTACGCTACTGGTACCTTACATCCCTTAGAAGAACGATAGGCTAGCTAGCCCTCTACTCTACTCATACCTCGCCTAAAATGATTACGTCTCCGGTACGCTGAAAGTCTCAAAACTAGTACAAAAATTCAAAAATGCAGCTACACTAGGCTAACAATCTCTAGAAATAAAACGCTGTCAATACCCTCTACTCTCCTTGCAGCTCGCCAAAAATGTCACCGTCTCCATTAGGGCCGAGACGGCTCAAAATTTGAACCAGTGACTCGCAGTAGAACGTACACTGCACAGTACCTTGTACGGTTACTCAACAATGACAATTTATTCAGAACAATGTACTCAGAAATTAATGATAAGCTATGGACAGTCTCGTACGTACAATCAAACCATAAACTCTTCATTTACTAAACTACAGAGCAACAATAATCTGACTCCTTATCTTGCGCTTTAATTGCAAAACTAGTGATGTGAATTTTTTTTGTTTTTTGCCTTCGTTTTTTTCAAAAAAAGTGTTGTTTTTTTTCAAAGCAAACATGGCCTCAATAAAAACTGCAATGACGTCATCAGAAATTTTCGAAAAAGGAACTTTTTGTTGGACAAAGATATCGTAAATTGGAAGATAAGAAGCCTTGGTCTGTGTTTGGCACATAACTAGGATTTTGTAATTGGGAAAGGACTTAGACCAAAACTAAAAAGTGCAAATGTCTAGATTGGGAGACGTGTTGAGTAAACTTGTGTAACTCAAACGTATCGCAGACGAGGGTCTGGGGGGCGAAGACCCCAGCTGAAGGGCGATTTTTCATCATTTTTTGGAAAAAATAGCTATTTTAATGCCATTCGATCACATTTCGCACGTGGTTAGAGCCATTTGAAAGAACTAGATTTTTAACATTTGAAAGTCATTGGAAAAAATTAGATTGTTGAATCATCTTTTACTTACAATTTAAGTTCAAAACACGTTTAAAATTTTGCATTTTGGGGTAAAATTTTGTTAGTGATTTGGCCTCGGTACAGGGGAAAGTAAGGTTCATTGCCTTCTGCAATATTTTAGCAGTAAATAATAATCCACTCGAAGATTTTCCTAAGAGATTTTTGTTTTGCCACGAAAATAACCAGTTGTAGAAGTATATGAACGACGAGGGGTCCAGGTCCTCTCAATTCAAATTCAATAATTTGTTCAATGAGCATTTCCCCAAACTAATTTATTTTTCAAAAGTATTTTGTCGCGTAAAAACTGTCGAGGTGGAGGTGGATTGTCATCCAAAAATGGTACGATTGATGGTTACGCTTACTAACCTTGTTATTTCCCGGGGCGGTTTAAATTGCGCGGGGCTCTTGGCACTTTTGTAATTTTTGCAATATCTTTCTGCCAAATATAGGTGAAAGCCAAAAAAAGTCTCACCATCTGGGCACGGGGCCCTTGGCAATATGCCATATTACGATAAATCTGATCCTGATTTTTACACTACGTTCATGAAAAGGTTTGATGAGGGCCTGAGATAGCAACTTTTAGGACAAAAACTCTCAATTTCTGCCGGGCTATGCATTTAAATTGGTTGGGAAAAAGGGCCCGAAGCCCCTGATCGTTAATCTTGTTAATTACTATTGTACGCAAAAAATGATAAAAGAAACTGAAACTGACTAAATTATAGGCTTTTTGCTACATTTTTATCGAATAGGTGGCATTTTAATTGGGGGGGCCTGGGTCCCTTGGACCCCCTGGCTACGCCTATGCATCTTTCCTCTTTTGTCCTATCGACGTCAAAATTTTGTAAAAAGAAACTAACCCGGGTTCATGCGCTCACAAATAAAAAAAACGATTGAAGACCATTGGTTTTGGGAATCTAATTCAACCGAATGAGGCCGACTGAGCTATACAAATGGAGCAACAGATTAAGCGCAAATATAAACAAAAAACAAACAGAAACTTTCGAAAATTGGTTCATTCGAATAAACCATTTAAACTGGTTGTCGCTGCTGCAGCACTGCCAGCGATCATGATCGATTCTTCGCAAGCCACACCCGCAGATGTTCCCCCATTTAACTAGATAAAATCAATTATGGCTCGGCGATCTGCGAAACATAAGTCACAAAACAAAAAACCGAGAAACCGAAAGTTGAGTTGAGTTCATCGTAAAACTTGCGGATAAGTTCGAATTTTTCACAGTATATTTCTATCACAGTATATTTTTTGTGGTTGATTTTGTTTAAATTTGCAGTTGGTTGAATACCCGGTGCTTTTGGGTACTGGCTGCCAGGCTGGTGCACGGCAAATACTGTAGTGTCATAATATTTGAGTTAGAAAACGACATCCTTAAAGGGGGTGAAGGGTCCAGCCAATTCCAATTATAGTTTACAGTAGTTAAAATTGAATTTAGTCAAAATTGAAAAAAAAATTTTGAAATTTTTTGTTCTCATTTTGGGGCTACGGTTACAATAAGATATTCAACAAATACAAAAAGATATATTCTTCTTTCTTCATTGCCGCTTTTCCGTTAGGGTTGCGCCAGCAGCAGCTCGAGATTAAGCCGCCACACTTCACAACCTTCCATCACATCCATCATTTCGCTTGGGCGAAGTCCCAAGCGGTTTCATCCAAGATCTGCAATGTAATTAGCCATCTAGTTCTAGGTCATCCAACTGATCTCCGGTTTGCTTTGGCAAGTGAAGCTTGTTTGGGAAGTCTTTCCTAAAGCATTCTTCTTACATGGCCAAACCATCTTAGCTGAGATCTTTTAATTCGGAAAAGTAACGGCTCGATTTTGAGAGATTTTCGAATATCAGAGCTACGCATGCACCTTGTTAAACTGTGTAACTCCTTCGATTCTTCATAAAAGCTCGTTTCGGACGCTTACACTTGTGATCGCACTCTTTCGGTCATTACCCAAGATTCATGACCATAAGTTAGAATGGGGATAAAAACTGTTTTGAAAATTGAGACCTTTGCCTTTTTCGACAATTCTAGTTTCAAGACAACCGAATAGTGCAAAGCTCGCATTACTGCACTAGCCTTTCCTATTCGGGTATCCAGTTCTTCGTCTTGCCTTCCGTGACTCGTGAATGCAATCCCAAGATGCTTGAACTTTTTAATACCTGCTTCAGTGTTGCTCCATTCATTTGCAACACACACTAATCAGGGTTTCTTAAAGGCGGTGAATCATCCAGCCAATTACGGTGGTTTACAATAGCTAATATTGAACTAGAACTTTTGATATTTTTTGTTTCAATTTTGGGGTTGCGGTTGCAAAGATATTCAACAAATACAAAAAGATATCCCTCGAAAAAAGTTTTTGGAAACTCTGAGTTTTGTTCTTCCCGCCTAAACCACAATTCTCTTAACTATTAGGCTTACTGTGGTTTTGGCGAGAAGAACAAAACTCAGAGTTTCCAAAAACTCTTTTCGGGGGTTATCTTTTTGGAGTTGTTAAATATCTTAGCAACCGCACCCCCAAAATTAAAACAAAAACTCCAAAAATTATAGTTCAATTTTAGCTATTGTGAACCACCGTAATTGGCTGGATGATTCACCTCCTTTGAAAGATGAAGTACCTCAGTTTTGGCCGAGCTCGTTTTCATTCCGGCGATGTCGCTTGCATCTGCAAAGCTATTTAACGCACGCTGGAGGGCAGATTCTGTGGAAGAAAGCTGAACCAAATCATCAGCGAATAACAGACAAATCATCAGCTGAACCAAATCATCAGCAAATCATTCTACACTAGTCAGTCTGCCGTGCGGACGTACTGAATAAACTGAGCCAAGTTGCAGACTTTTGCTGCGATTCGCGCAGCTTGAGACAGAATTACAGTGAATTTTGAAGGTATGGCTAAGAAAGACCAGTTTGCTTCGAAACTTGACAAAGTATGTGCAGCTATTGAACAAAATTCTACACGTCTAATCAACCTTGAGTCGCAGTTTGAGAGCTTTGATAAGCAACTGAAAGCAATCGACCAAAAATTTTCGGAAAAATGTTCGACATTGAAAAATGGTTTAGCTGCTTTAGATCTTAATGTGCAAGAAGTCAATGATAGAATATCTGTTCTCGAATCAAATATACATGCAAAGTTTGAAGAAATCGATGAAAAGCAGGAGATAAGAACTGGTGTTGAAGCAGAGCTTAAGCAAAGGTTTCATCAACTTGAAAAGGAAAACATTATGCCTGAATTTATATCAAGCGCCTCAATTTACTGGTACACAGATTTAGAAGAAAGAAAAAGTGAGATAGAAACTAAACAGTAAACAAAAAGTAAGTTCGAAACATTTTTAACTGAAACACTTGAGTTGGAAATAGTCGCGGTGAACATAGTAGACCTGCATCGATTACCACAACACCCTATTAAGAAAAATGGAATCCGGATTAATCGACCTATAATTGTTAAAGTTTTGACTACATTTGACAAAAATATCATATTTCAAAACGCTGCAAAGCTGAAAAGTTAGAGAGATTTCCCGGTCTTTATTACTGACCACCTACCAAAACTGTTTTATAATAAAAAAATCGCTTCGATCACAATTTCTTGTTGCAAAAAAAGAAGGCAAGAAAACTAAATGGGCCGCTTACGACGGAAAATATTGGTTATATATCGACAACAAACGCATGGAACCCCTATGTAGTCCAGTAGCATCATACTTTCTAATTTGAGATCTAATCAAAATTGTTTGCACAACTTATTCAGGCACCTCGCACCTGTTTTCCTATTGCTGTTGTGTGTGCCTGACTTGCCATGTTTACTTATCATAGATGAACGTGTGAGGTCGAGCACAAACGATATCAATTAAAATTGTTTGCATAGCTTATTCTGGCATCTTGCACTTAATTTCCTATTGTTTTCAAATGTGCCTGACTTCCTATGTTTATTTACTATAACTTATGGCCGCATTTCACCAACTAGAATTACCCAATTTTGTAATATCTTTGCTTTGATCTCCTGATTTAATTATGCACATTATATAAAATTGATTTTGCTATTATCGGTCCTTTAGTGACAAGATCGAGTCCCGTTTGCTTTTCGCTTGCCTTGGCATAGCGCAAGCAAGTCCCTATAATATGACTGCTATACTTAAGTAGGTTAAGTTCAAAAGAAAGGGATAACAAAGTTGGAGCATTAGGAAATCCATCCAAACTGAGTGGGGTGCAGTAATCACGTGTTAAAACAAAAATTGAAAAGGGAACACCATTTGAAAGGTACATTACGAAAGCAATCAAACAAACATCAAAATTCACAAAAGGCCATGCTAAAAGCAGAGATCAAAAAACAAAATTTAGGCATGCAACTGGTAATTTTTTGTTTTTTGTTCTCTGCTTTTAGCATGGCCTTTTGAGAATTGTCTGTAATAATGCTATAGTGTAGAACTGCAATGGCTGTAAGCAACAGCGCGGTTAATCACAACAGGAAGTTGCGTGAACTTCTCGGTGCGAGTCAACTGGCGGATGATGATAATGAAAACTTTTTTGACTTGTCCAAAACTGTCTTTAATTGCTTGCATAAGAATATTGCCGAATGTAAATATTTCGATTTTCCGATACTCCTGATTTCACTGACTGCAATCAAAAAACATTATCGCTTTTTCATATTAACATAAGATCCTTAAAGAAGCTTGATAATTTTGATAATTTATACGAATTTTTTACTACATTACCCTTGTTTCCAGACATCGTGTGTATCCGAAACGCGATTGAAAGGAGACTCCTTAATTAACGTTTTAATACCCGGTTATAGTTTTGTCCACTCTGATTCAGTAACCAATGCAGGTGGGGTTGCCATTTACGTTTCGTCTAAATTTCAATTTACACTAGATCATAAACTTAATTTAAACGTTAATGGCTGTGAAGACTTATGGTTAAATGTATGCCTCAGTAATAATGCAGGAACAGGGCCACCGAGAGGGGGGATACAATGACCCCAGGGCCCATGGTCTTTAGGGGGCCCATGGGCGTTAGGAAGGCCGTTGGCTTCAGCGGGCCCAACAGAGGGCCCATGAGCTCAAGAAGGGCCTATCGAAATGACACTGAGAAATCAGCATGTGAGGCCTAAAGACATTTTTTTTGAGATCACCTAATTTCGACCGAAAAAACCGTTTGAATTTCGGTGCAGACCTTTTCTTTTTTTTTAGAGAGCACCTAATTTTGACTGAAAAAAGCGTTAGAATTTCCGTGAAGACCTTTTTTTTTCTGGAGATCACATTATAATTCGGACAAAAATGCGGCATTTTCTCCGTCTGTTTTGGAGTTCACAAAAGCGGAAATCCGTCATATTTGAGCTGGCCCCGGGCCCACGTTCGGCTCTCGGCGCCCCTGTGCAGGAAAAAAGATTATAATAGGAGCCGTCTAACGGCATCCCAATTCTAGCACCACGAGCATTGAAGGTTTTCCCTCGCTCTCAGCTACGTCATGAACAAAATAACTATGCGTAAAGACGTATTATATCTACTCGGGGACCTGAACATAGATATTTCCCCCACAAAAGTAACTCCGGGTTCATCAACTTATATTGATTCTCTAAACAGTTTCGGTTCGGTTCCTATTGTTACTATTACTACTCGGGTTACTGATACCACTTCAACCATTATTGACCATATAATAACTAATGACACATCTCGTGTTATAAAACCTGGTGTGATTCGACACGATAATAAACTTTCTGACCATTCTATTATATTTTGTAGCATATTTGGCTTCTCTATTTCCCCCGTAAAACTAAACTATCACACCTTTAGAGATAAATCTAACCTCAACGTCAAAAATAACTGTGATGAAATGTATGAGAGTGTCAATAAATTTCTTGCTGATCTGGACGATTTAACTGAAACTAATTATAACATCTCGTTTGATTCCTTTATATCTTTAATTTTAAAAGTGATCGATAATCATGCCCCTCTCAAAAAGCTTTCTCGAAAGCAAAAAAAAATTAACGAACAAACCGTGGATTACCGAGGGCATCTACGTTTCTATTCCTTATAAAAAAAAGAATGTACAGATCTCATTTCATCTGTGGCGATGAGGCTATGAAAAGGCACACAAAATACGTATATTCTAATAAATTAACCAAAATCAAGGCAACTGCAAAAAAGCTACCTTGTGAGAATGAACTTAAAAAACATGCGAATAACCCTAAAAAGACATGGGAATTACTTCGAACTTTGCTTCCTGGTAACACATCCAAATCCGCAACTCTACCTGAATCTGTAAATCTAAATGGTAATAAAATAACAGACCAGCACGTAATTGTAGAGGAGTTTAATGAATTTTTTTCAAATGTCGGAAAAAATTTGGCTAAAAACTTTGATTCAACTTATAACGAAACTTATAGACAATTTTTAAGTAAGAGTGTAAGTTCTTCGATTTATATGGAATTACCTAGAGTAAATGAGGTTCTGAATATGATAAGTTTTCTGAATTTGAATAAATCCGTGGGTCATGATAATTTATCACCTTATTTTCTTAGAGTAGCTTCCACCATTCTAGCTCCCGCCTTGTGTTATTTTATTGATAATGCTTTTCGATTAGGTATATTTCCGCAAAGTTATAAAACAGCTGAAATTGTTCCACATTAAATCAGGTAATACTCAAAGTTTAACCAACTATCGGCCAATATCAATCTTAACTTGTTTTGCTAGAATCTTTGAAAAACTAATTTTTAGACGTTTAACTACATTTTTTCGAAAGCATTCTGTATTGACAAAAACACAATACGGATTTTAATGTGATAAGTCCACTAGCCATGCGATACTAGATGTATTAACGGTTGGTTATGACAACGTCAACAATAATCTATATACAGGCTTAATTCTATTAGATTTTAAAAAGGCATTTGATACGGTCTATCATCCTTTGGTTTTACATAAACTTGAACATTGCGGTATTAGAGGTATTGCGCACAAACTAATAAAGTCATTTTTATGCAATAGATATCAATACGTAGCTCATCAAAACTTTCGTTCTAAACTATCGATAAATCATTTTGGCGTCCCACAAGGAAGTACTCTAGGCCCGTTATTATTTTTGATCTATTTAAACGATTTGCTAAATGCATTTAGCTTGACCCCTCGTCTGTTTGTTGATGATACATGCTTGGTAATCCACGCTACTAATCTAATTATTCTCAGCGGGAAAATGAATCTTGAATTACAGAAAGTGTGTTAGTGGACTAAAGCAAATAAAATTACCGTTAATCCCGAAGAATCACATGTGTTGATAATACCACCTATAAAAGTACCCATCAAATTCCTAGCGTTAAAGTGTATTTGCATAGATCTCCATTAAAAGTTAAAGATTCTGTAAAGTACTCAGGTGTCACGAACGATTCGAGACTAAATTTTGATGACCATATAAATTTACTTTGTGGTAAAATCTCAAGATCTATTGGAGTATTGTCCAAACTACGGCATGTTTTACCGTTAAAAGCTTTACAAAATTTGTATTAGTCTTTAATTCACCCTCTTCTCCAATACCAAATTATCATTTGGGAAAACACTTACAGTATAAAACGTACTTGAAAAGGCTAACTACACTGCAAAATCGAGCAGTTAAAATATCTGTAGGAGCTCATTGGCGAGATAATACCGCGAATTGCTTTATGCAACTGCAAATTCTCAAGTTAAACGAATTACATACCTATGAAGTTGCTAAATTTATGTATAAGTACACGAGTAAAAATTTGCCCCGCAGCTTCTCCTCCTTTTTTACCACAGTCGCCTCGGTACACATCTGATCAACACGTTTGGCGTCATCCCAATATAGTTTGTACCTGCCCAGATATAAAACACGTACATTACAGAGAAATATTAAATTTGAAGGTGTTAAAATTTGGAACTCGGTACCTTTCGAAATAAAAAAAATTACCCTTCAATCGATTCAAAATACAATATAAGAAGCATTTGCGGTCAACTTATACTTGATGCTTTCAGTTTTATTTTATTCAAAATTTTGATATGACTCTAACTTCTGTGACTATTATCGGACCAGTAGTTATACCGCATAGGGATTCGTCCGCAGACCGTGCTGGAGGCTGGCTGGTGGGTTGCGTCTCTTCGCTCGGGTTTGCTTCGTTTTACCTTACAAATTTTTTGTTAAGAATGTTTTCATCGGTGGTGGAGCGAGACTGACCGGGAGGGTGAAGGCGTGTTCGCTATAGTTGGGGTGATCTTCGCGGGTTTTGTTGGCGCTTCTCGTGGCCCATTTCACTGCTACTTCTCATTTAATAAATTACATTCGCACTGCACGATTGCTACGTTCATAGGTGGTTGCTCTACTCGATGACCGAGAGGTCCCTTCGCAGCTTCCTGTCACAACTCAACTCCCTGCTTTTTTTTGTGCTGTGTGTTGTTTTGTGCTAAAATAAACATTACTATGACTATGACGACTGATTTTGCAATTTCCAATGGTGGCACACTCGTCAACAAAAAGATATCCCGCGTAAAAAGTTTTTGGAGACTCTGAGTTTGTTCTCCCAGCGTAAATTTCAAGAAAAAGACAGGATTTTACCAAAATTAGATAGGTTGTGTAATGTTGCTGGAAGGGTAAATATTATTTAGTCTCTCTTTTTTTCTGGAAGTTCAGGCTGAGAAAACAGAATCTGGGTTTCCAAAAAGTTTTTAGGGGGAAATATCTTTGTATTTGCTTAATATCTTCGCAACCGCACCCCCAAAATGAAACAAAACATTTCAAAAATTATATTTCGATTTTAGCTGTTGTGAACTACCGGAATTGGCTGGATGATTTACCCCCTTTGATGTGCAAATATTAAAATAAATCAAGCGTTGGCTTTTATAACTGGTATTCTGAATCTTTGAATTATTAAACATTTCACAAAAGCAGCTGTAAATGCAATAAATGAAAAGCAGCAGAAGCAGCCGCAGCAGTCTAGAAAACGCAAAAAATAATTTATCATGCCTCTAAGCAGCACTTAAAAACCTTACCACATGTTCAAATCAAATCACATCTTTCATTATACTCGCTGTAATACGCCGAAGCGTGTAACGAGTTTGCGGGGCTTATCACCGCGTCATTGTTCTTGCAGGCAACACAGCTCTTTTCAAAGAAATGTCGCAGCGGTGGCGAGCCGTTGGCAACACTGTGTTCAATTTGACCGGCCCGAGATTTGAACTTCGGACCTCCCACTTCAGAGACGAACGCATTACCGCTCGACCAATAAAAATTTAAAAAGTTTTTATTTCCCGTATCTCTTTAATTCTTCTACGGTAAGTTTTCCCTTAGTTAGTAATATTTTGGAGCTTAACCCTATTTTACATCGAGCAGGGCCATGTTTGCTCCCCTCTCAGTTTTTTTTTTGCGATAAATCCTTTCAGAAAAAGATTTTTATTTCAAATCAACTTGACTTTGAGTCAAAATTCATTACAAATAACTCTTGAAAATTTGAAGTTGCTAAGGTAACGGGAAGTTTCCCGATTTTTGATGTTCTCCGAAGTCACTTTTCGAAATCTGAGCATTTTTTGGCCAAACTTTAACTAAAATGACATCGTAAGACGTTCTGTGACATCATCACAAAAACGATGTATGTTTTTCAAACTATGGTCGTGACGTCACAACGATGACGTCATCAACTTAAAACTAATTGTTATAAAAACTTTTGGAGAACACCAACCCGCATGCCAAATTCTCATGACGTTTGGTTTAGGAGTTCAAGGGCAACTTTGCCCCTCCACCCCCCCCCTTCTGGAAAACGTGTTGGTCAAAAACCTTGTGTAAAATAGGTTTGAATTCCTTAAACGTGATGCGAGATGTCTGAAACAGCATTAACTGGAAAAAAATTATCTTTCTCTACCGTAAAACCAGAAAACATGAAAAGCGGAAAATGTTATGTGACATCTACTAACAGAGATGGACATTGTTTTTAATCATGTGCAACCATGGACGGTAATTCAGCGATAAAAATTCCCTTCATCGTTATTAAAACATAATGTTCTAAACTTATTAGAGAAGCCGTGACCACTAACCAAGCCCGTTATTATGGGCACTTGAAAAGTACTTGATTGTTTTGGTCCTTCAGTATCGGCAGAGTAGAAAGTTTTAGTAATTGCTGTTTTGGAGATGAGGTACCAGTGGTAAATGAAGCTAATTCAAGAATTTGAAAAATCATCACGCAATGTCAAGTCATTTACAGGTACAGAATTTAATTTTCGAGCAGCTGAATGATATTAGGCAATGAGACTTTATAATATACTCAAATTAGCAAAAAACACACCAAACTAGTCAAACTACCCACTATCACGCAGTGTTTCATACAACGAAAATGCGCAAAATTCTGAAGATTATCTTATTCAAGTATTAATTAATTTTATTCAAATATAGTTCTGCAGCTGATTTGAATGTAATTCTTTTTCAAATATAATTCCATTGGAATAAACCCACAAAAAATTTTGTGCATTATCAATGCTGGCTTAGCATGAAAATACTCTTCGTTTATGATGTCTTTGACATTTGCGGATCAGAAACATATGAAACAGGGCCAGCGCTCTAATGCAGTGTGCTCGGTGGAGTTTAGAAATTAGTTGTACAGTGTTTGCTAGTTTGAATAAATTTAAATTTATTGATCGAGTTCAATTATTGTGGCGGTCTTGATGCGAAAAATAGACTCCATTTATTACCTCTGAAAGAATTCATTGAAACATACTGTAGTTTTCAATTTTTAGAATCGACGGTCAGATCAAACTATTTCTGAATATTTCGATGGCAAAACTGTAGCAATAACTGGAGCAACCGGATTTATTGGACAAGTTCTAGTCGAAAAATTACTTCGAAGTTGTCCCGGAATGGCAAAGATACTATTATTAATAAGATCAAAACACGGGCGAAGTAGTGACGAAAGATTAACACATTTTATAAAATCAAGTGTAAGTTAGTTTAATGGATAGCGGTACCAATAGAGCAATCATGTTACCTCAAAAGTTGCCTGCGATACTTCATTTTAAACTAAATTTCTACGCTATAAACTGAGTTTTGTGTTTATGCTGTTTGCTTTTGCTTATGGCTTGCAAGCTTGTCTTATTTAAGTCGATCGATAATGTGACTGTCTAACTTCTGCTTTAGGATGATTGGTCTTAAGCCAAGAAAACATTTCCGAAGCCAGAGCCGAACTTCAGGCGAAGCTCAGTAGTTCCTACTGGCAGGACACCATAACAAAGAAATTTCGTCAAAAAAACTAAACCAACGATAAAATTCTCTAGCGCCAGCACACGTAATTCTGGGCCGAAAATATGTAAAGACCAAAAAGTCTTCAGCACCGCCAGGTCGTTATTTTTCTTCGAGCTAGTCAATTTTGGCTACACAATGCACATCTATCAAGTATGGGCTTCTCGTGCACTTCTAAACGAGGCTTAGCCGGCCTGACTCCTTTTTGACTATGGCTCTGCTTAAAAATTTGTGACGGTATCATTTTATACATTTTCTGTTAAAATTTGAAATGCTTCAAACGTTTTCAAAAGAATCTAAGGGTAAAAAAGTTAGAGAATAAGAAATATTTTATAGGTTTTTTATATTTTATACCATTATTTTATAGGTTTTTGAAAAGTTGAAAATTACTCAACCTAACTTTGCATCAAAAATTGCTGTGATACCATTTGCCCTTGAACTTGAAGACTTCGGGCTGTCCGAGGAATATTACAACCTGATAACTTCTGAAGTGAACATCATTTTTCATTCTGCAGCCACTGTTAGATTTAATGAGCACTTACGGTAAGCATTCATATTATCGTAATAATACTGCATCTTAAACTCTAAGTGTGATTTGGTTTTCGTCTTACCTTAAATTGAGGTTGTCATTTGCCTTTTGATAATAAATAAGGAAAACTCACAGTTCAAATTTTTCGTCACTAGGCATTGTCAATGGCGCCAATTACGCGTACTGTACTAAGTTTTAGGAAAGATTTCTACCCAAAATATTTTCTATTTTTAAGATTGGGGAAATCTGTTTAACGAAGATATTTTTCCCGTCACCTAAACGCAGCCAGAATATGGTCACTGGCATCATTTTTCACCCAAGTTCCTCCCCTAGGTGCGGGCCCCTTTCTGGGAAGTGCCCTTTCCCCGAGTGTAATAAATTTCTGCAGAAAAGCAAACCCTTAAGCGGAAACAAGTTCTCAAATATATTCGACGGAAAATCTGCATCAACGTATTTTTGGTGAAAGTCTATTTTTTCTGCATCCAAAATTGATTGAAAAATGTAGCAAATTTTTGATAAAACTGCCCCCGTCCCTCCTTGGCTCAAACCTCTAGTTACGCCATTGAATAATTTGTGATCATAGCGCACAATAATGCTCCAAAAATATTCTTTTTTACTTTTTTTGGTAAGTTTTTCAACGAAATCGTGTGGAGTTGTGGGGCCAAGCCGTATTTTGAGTGCTGCTCTTCCATAAAATTTTTAAAAGCTAGAAAAAACTGATGGCACGAAGATGGTCATATTTCAGTTCAGCACAGAGTTTTACTAGAATTATTGGAAAACTATATCCACTCCAAATTAGGGCAATCCTGTAATAGATACAGTTTTGGACGTGACTCAATATTAAGAAAAAATTCCATTTTGTCCGGTGTACGGCGTACCGAAGATTAAGTTGTGTCTTATTTTGTGTACTGTAATGTAGTGTAGCGTCAGCTCCAACGTAGCCACTAGTTAAAGTTTAGTCGGATCAATTGGTGTCAACCCGTCGAGTAGCTCAATATGTTGTTACTGAGCCGGTCGGTCGCATTGGGACGTGTCGTTTTGACACGGGTGTTACATTGGCGGGCACATCAGGACGTTGGAGTAGTAGTCGAAATACGGTAGAAATACGTCAAAATACATTGAAACCCGGAAAAATTTATAATAAACTGAAATTTGGCACGATGACTCAGGACATGGTTCTGAGCCACCAAAAAAATCCCCATGTTTTGGACATGGGACTTCCCCCTTTTTCGGCCTTTAAAGTCTGCCATCTATGTCAAAGAGCCTTTACTGTCCAACAGCCAATCCAAAAGTTGTAAAAGAGCCAAATTTTGAATAGTAATAATTGATTTTCAAGCGCAGGTATAAACAAATTTTCTTTGAAACTCATGACGTGATTGTTGGTGAAGTCTTTGCCAAATTTTTGGTGTTTAAAAATGACGTACTATATTCTGTATTGATGACTCAAACTGTAAGTGAGAGTTAGCTGTTTGGCTCCAAACCAAAAATTGCTTAAATCAAATTGATGACGTCACAAACTTTATGATGCGTCATCTCTCAAGAGTTTTAATCGTAAATTTGAAAAAGAGTGTTTGACCAAACGAAACATTGTAACACTTTGGGAATATCAGCATCACCATCATTTTGAGGTCCTAAGCCATCTTCGAGTCCTTGGCCGAGGTCTTGCCTGATCCTCGTATACGCAATAATTCAAATAAATAATAACTAGCGTAATTATACGTAAATTAATACGAATATGTGCCGAGCACGATAATGTATCCGATAAGAACAAAATTTCTACCGCTTTGAATGTCTGGCAATATTATTATCTTACGCAAAATAATGTCCGACAAAGTATTATCAGGCATTATTTTGCGTATTGGCGATATTATTGCTATGTCTGACAATATTATTATCTTAATCTTTAATAACCACGCTAATATTTGACAATTGGCCGCCTTTATAATTTTTTTTATCGTTGCTAAAGCTTGTATCTTAAACGAAAATTGCAGATTAAGTTTAACTGCGCATGGGAGCGTTTCAATAAACATTCAAGGGCTTTCTTGATCAAACAGCAAAATGCATTATTTCATTTTAACTCCGTATTGGCAGTGGTAGGCAAATTACTGCATAAAAGTAGTGACACTACGTCACCAAAAGTTACTGTAAAAAAGTTATAAAATTACCGTATTTGTTACTTCCCAGATAAAGTAATCAGTAATTTTGTCGTTACGAATTTCATATTATTTTGAATGAAAAGTTCAGCCAAAATGACAATAATCTACATCATTTCTAATGGTGATAAACGAAAAAAAAAACTTGGATTTAGTCCGTGATCCAAGTATCATTATAAAGTTATAGTTTTCATTATGCTGCCTTTTCGATACGGCTCAGTGCTCACCACTATTATTTTGATTACTGTATTACGTCTGAGCATGGATTCCATGGTCTGAGCGAGTACAGAATTGTTTTAAAACTAAGCCGGTTTCGAATTTCGGGTCTTTTGTTTCTGCGGTCTAGGTCATATCATAATAGCATAACAGCCGGCTGCTGCAGCTCCTGGTGCGCTGAAGCCAGATCACGCTTACGCTATAATTCAAGAAGCAAAATCAAACAATAAACATTTAATGCTGTAATTAACTCCAAATTTATTGCACTTCCTCAGGTTTTGATAAATAATTTCCAATAAGTCGCGAAATGTACGCTAATAATCTAAATTATCACGCCTAAGGTAATTCTCACATAAAAGTACTACCAAGATAAAAAATTGAAAAAATACTATGTGATTGATCTACAGTATTTGTTGGTCGAGCGGTAATACGTTTGTCTCTGGAGCAGGAGGTCCGAAGTTGAAATCACGGGCCAGTCAAATCAAACACAGTGTTGCCAACAGCTCGCCACCGCTGCCACATTTCTTTGAAAGGTGCTGTGTTGCCTGGGCGCAATGACGCGGAGATGGGACTTGTTCAACGCTTCGTCGTACTACAGCGAGTATAATGAAAGATATGATTTATCACATTCCACTAGTATTTTTTCAATCTATTATCTTGATAGTACTTACCGGCGGAGCCGAGTTTACCGTGTGGAATAATGGCACGCACCATATTATTAAACTGGAAACTAACAGTTTGTCTTTTTTCCTCATGGTTTATTTGTTGTAGAATATGCCGGTTCGTTCAATCAGCGTGACTTTTCTTTAAGGTTCACTCGTTCTACGAATATGTCCAATTAAATCAGTCAAATACGCGTGACCGCAAAAACTTTTCCAACAAGCGCAAACTTTTTTCTTCAATCCCCTTCTCTTTTTCTCCGCGCGTTTGTTTCTAGTCTGATAATAAAGAATCGATGATGGCATTGCGCATGAAGCAGAGATGGAACCGGTCAGGATTTTTTCGACCGACCCGACCGGTAAATTTCAATATCTACGCCGGTTGACCGGCCGGTCGACCGGTTTTTTTACAGAAAGTTTTTGTTCACTATTCAATGCATCTAACGAAAAATTTTCAAAAGAGGAGGAGCCATAGGTGAGGTGTTTAAATTTGTGACTCCGGATGGGGGTCTTAGAAAAAAAAACTTTCTGCGTTTTTTTGCAAAAATTACTCAATTTTAAGACCTGTGTAGGTTCAATGTCGGTTTGGAAGACCTGTTTTGAGCAGCACAAAACGTGCACAAAAAAAGCATAAAAAGAACCGTTAGGGCACAAGCTAAATTATTAGACGTCCTTTTTAATGATATTATGCGTAAGGCCAAGATAAGAAGTTAAAAATTTTAGTTATTGGTGACAGATTATTTGCAATTTGCCGACCAGCTAACACCTAACTGTTATGACATTGGCTAGAAAATGTTCGAAATATAATGTGCCCCAGCAGTTTGTAGAAATGCTACTTCAGAACAAGGCATGGCTAGTTACAATAGTTAAATATTAAAAAAATAAGAGCTATGTCTTTCTTGCCCAGAGTAGAGTGTGGTAAATTTAAGTTGAAAAAAGCTTTTCAAAGCGGCAAGATTTTAGAATGAACCAGAGAATTTGAAATCTGCGCCACTTCTACTCTTAAGCTGATAAAAATGAAGCTAAAATGCCAAGTAGCGAAACCTCTTCCACATACATCCTTTATTATAATCTGATTACGCGATTTTAGAGTATACTCGTATTTTGCACTTTTTGCTTTGTGCCATGGTCCAAAGGGAGGGGGGCATGATACAATGCCCCCCCTAAATACGCCCCTTTATGTGCATGTCTTAATGGTCACAGCATATTAGTCACAGCTTGAAACCATTCAACAAGTGTTTTTAAAAGGTGTGGTTTGTTAATATTGTTTTTTATAAAAAGTTTGGTTTATAATAAAATGTATAGGTAGGTAGGTGCTTAGATGTCTTTTAGTAGCAAGAAAGGAGAATTTGACCGGTGCTTCAACCGGCTTGACCGGCCGGTCGAAGAATCTCGACCCGATCGGCCGGTCGACCCAACCGGTGCCGATTGACCCGAACGGTTTCCATCTCTGGCCTGAAGCAATATTGCGACTCCTGGGCGGCGAAGCCTTTTTTTAGGTTGTTTACGCTCCATTTATGACGGAAAATGCGACTCCTTAGCGGTGAAAAACTTTTTTTTTGGTCAACAAATTTTATTGGCAGAAAATGTGGTAAAGGGTCCGGTGCAAAATAAATTTGGTCCCGCCTATTGGTATCACCTCTCTTTAGTTACTAAAAATATTGTCAAAGTTGATTTGATTCGATGAAAAACAGTGTAAGTATCCGGGAGATGAATTACCATGAACAGCGTAAGTGTGGGGCGATGACTTATTATGAACAGCGCAAAAATACATCAGTGACTTCAGGTCAAAACTCACTCCTGGCGTACTTTGTCGAGCGGTAACGCGTTTGCCCTGAAGAGGAAGGTCTGAGGTTCAAATCTCGGGCCGGTCAAATCATACACAGTGTGGCCAACAACTCACCACCGCTGCAATATTTCTTCGAATGGAGCTGTGCTGCCCGGGCGCGATGACGCAGAGATGGGCCCCGCAAACTCGTAGCACGCTTCAGCGTAATACAGCAAGTATAATGAAAGATTTAATTTGATTTATAAAGAGGTGTTTGGTGATTTTATTCGCTTTTTGCAAATTTGTCTGTGTTTATTATGCGTTGATTTTTTTTTTTTGATATTCTTTGTAAAGATACCGTAGTTTTCAGCTTTTGTCCTAAAAATTTATTTCGCACAAAATGTTTCAAAATATTAACTGTTTTGGACGAATACTGTCCTTTTTTTATATTGATGTAGTAGGTATTACAAAAATTTTACTCATTGGCGTATGAATGAATAGCGTATTGCAATACTTACCTTTGGTTTTTGCACAACATTGAAATTTGATACTACGCGTTGGTAGATAATAAATGTTAACCCAAAATATGGTAGATTATTCAGATCGATGTCTGTTAATCAAAGATACAAAACAAAACTTTCGTAAATGAAGCCTGGGCATGTTTATAATTAAGCAAACAGGCAGCAAAATACCACCACCGAAATCTCCTCCTTGAAACCAGCGGAATTAAAAAACTTGACCGTATATTTTCTATTGTTATTGCGATTTTATTGCATCCCTATGAGCTTTCAATGATCGATCGTCTTACACGAAACTAGCACTGCATGTATAAACCATTCTAGCACGCCGAAAAACATACGGCCCATGGTACGACCCATCTTCATTCTCAACAAAAAACAACTTTTTTGATTGGCAGGAGGTATAAAATAAGCAGCCAGTCAAGCGTTTCTCCTGGATGGTAATATTAACAAAGTAATTTGTAATTTTGACACCTCTAGAAAAGTAATAAAATTTCCACCAAAGTTACTTTTTTGAAAAAATATTGTGATTACAGTAAAAATTACCAAAAAAGTAATTCGTTACTACAGTAATTCCTTATTGCCCACCACTGCCTATTGGGAGGTCTAAATTTTATCTGCTTGACTACTACACCAGAGTTTTACTGGCAACACAGTTTTTGACTTTGAATCGACTGAATTCACAGTATAACTCTCCCCAAGTTTAAAGCTAATAAAAATAAAAGTTTGTAATGTTTCGTTTGTTCAAACACTGTAAACTAACAGTCAAAACTCGTTACAGATGACGTCATCAAAAATGTTTGTGACGTCATCACAAAAATTTGTGACGTCATCACAAAGATTTGTGACGTCGTCACAAAGATTTAAGCAATTTTTTATTTGGAAAAACCTAACTCTCACTTACAATTCGACCATCAATACGTCATTTTTTCGAAAACTTTGACAATGACGTCACCAACAATGACGTCATCAATTTCTAAGTAGATTATTTTACACCTGAACTTAAAAACCGACTATTATTCAAAACTTGGCACTTTTACAACTTGTGGATGGGCTGTTGGATAGTAAAGGCTCTTTGACACTAGGTGGCAGACTTTAGAGGCCGAAAAACGAGGAAGTCCCATGTCCAAAACAAGGGGATTTTTTTGGTGGCTCAGGACATGGTCCTGAGACATCAGGACATGGTCCTGAGTCATCGCGCCAAATTTCAGCTTATTATAAATTTTTTCCGGGTAAAAGCTATTTCTACCGGTCTATAGTGGACGCTCTCCCTTGCGCTGGTTGGTGACGTTGAAGTGCCGTCGCCAGCGTAAAGGAAGGGAGATAAACGTAGCGTCAGCTCCAACGTAGCCACAAGTGCAAGTTTGATCGGATCTACTAGTTATTACCACAACCCGGAAAGTAGCTCGATAGGTTTGTAGTGATTCAAAAGGTGCGTCCAGTTGCGGTTAACCGCCTCGACTGCGCTGCCTAAGAGTTGCATGATCTGAAGGCTTAAGAAGTTATCGGTTCCAATTATTTCATGCTTGTGGATATTTCGCTGCTTGCTTTCTTGACGTCATTGGCTGGAGCAGGGACTGCAACAGGTTGTTCAAATGAGCCGGTCACCGCATTGGGACGCGTTTTTTTTATTGACAGTCATGTTACATACAGTAAACCCAATAATATGATTGCCATTGCAATGAGAGTCCCTTTTACTACTGTTTGGGTTCTGGTATGGCTCACAACCAGGGGCGTATTTAGGGGGGGGCATTGGGCCATGGCTTTTTTTTTTGCTCTTCACCTAATTTTGGGCAAAAAATCAGACCAAATTTGAGTGAGACAATTTACATTCTGATCTTTGTTCTTTTCACATCTTCTGAAGTTCCTGGCCCCCTCCCCCCCTTTTTTAAAACCTGCGTACGCTACTGCTCACAACCCTAAAATTACTTTCTGTAATCCTGATTTTTTGCCGCTATAATGGACACCAAATTGCAGTTCTTTTGGAAGAAGATAGTGATATGGTGATATTACGCAAAATCGCTTTGTCACTGAAAATTCCTTCTTTGCTCAAGTTCTTTCTTTCAAATTACACTGAAGATCAATGCGACAGAAAAATCTGTTTTCGTACTGGCATTCTGCTACAGGGACTATTTGATAACACAGTACTCGTCAACACTTGCTGTTGTTGCGTATGTTTATCCTCCTGTCACCGGACAGCGTCAGACGCTAACTGATGAACGATCCGCACACTTTTCATTGCATTGACTACTTCGTGCTTGGGGGAATCCGCACCTGCATAGGAGTTTCCCGTGATCCAATGTTCCTGTGGATATCTTCGAAATCTCGCCCACTGAGTTTGCTGCTTGTTCAAAGCCACCAAGCAGAGATAATCATCGTAAAACGTCTTATCCAAGGATGCAACAACGTGACCAGGGTTGGGGTTGAACCCAGATCATGCGATCAGGGTCGCCGTTAAAATGACGCTTTTACCCATTCAGCCGCGCTGTTGAATGTCCAATGAAAAACCTACAGTCTTTTTCACCTGCTATCGGGATCTTCAGGAGTGTCTGCTAAAAGTAACACAAAGTTATGACCTAAAATTAAAAAATTTAAAACCTGGGGCTAGACATTAGTCCCCCGTTCCGGTACGGGGAACATAGCCGGCTCCTGGGCAGCCCAAAGTACACCCAATTAGCGGAAAAAACTGAACCTGGCCCTCCTTAACTCAAACAGTCTAAAGCACCAGGGAGCCCAACCCAAGACTCGGCTCCGGAACTGAGGTAGCAAAAGCTTATTCAACCTTGGAATAGCAACTACGCAAAAAAATTAACGCTGTTGAAACAAAACACTTGACTACTCGGCAAACGGCTGGTAAACATACACGTGTAACCAGGCACGAAACGTTGAAAAGCCGAAGGAACAAACCGATTAAAAACAACAGAGTAAAACGCCATAGACGTTTAAGTGGCGTTGCGTTTGATATTTTTCAATTTGAATTTAGTCATGGATCGGCATTAGTTGATGATTTCAGAGCGTTTGTTAAGGATTTTGGCGCACTTTCAAATTAAAATTTGGTATTTCTCTAGTAGACAGAGTTAGCATACGCGTTTTCCACTATTGTAGGCTGGAGCGTGGCGAACAATTTCCCAGCTGGCGGTGGGTGTCAATCCGATGTTTATGCATCTCCAAATATATTTTGATAATTCGATGGCTCTTGCTTTATGTTGGTGTCTGAGTGACTGCAAATGGTCATAGTGGCGGGATTTGATTTCTGTTTCGTGTAGTCCAAAGTACATCATGTCATTGGTATTGCTTACTTGTACTGTTGCCTTGTAAACAAGGGATTTTTAACGAGGCATCTGCCGTCTAGGGGACAGTTCGATTTGCCTTGGCAGTTGCAGGGTAGCGGATCCGGTTCTGTTCTTGTTTTCCTGAGGATCGTTTTGTTCTGTGAAGAGATGATGGCTACAAGGTTGGGCAAATTCAAGTTTGTTTATTGACGCCACTGAATAAACAAAAAAACAAAACAGATAAAACAGAGAACGTATAGTGTGATTATTAGTGAGTGGAGGTGTAGCAAGGCTTTACGCAGCTTTTTTTGGAAATTTTGGGAAGCCTCTGGTGACTCGGAAAGTGTTTGAACAGGAGCTTAAAAAACGGTGACTATCGGTGTTTTTTCGTATTTTTGTACTTTTGTATTATTGTTATTATTTTTTTTTGTCTTAAGTTATTATGTTTAAGGCGTTCCTTTGATGTGAATACCCTGGCAGTCAAAAGGTTACTGAAGATTTGCAGAGATGTGAAAAATCTCGAAGCCATCGTCCATGTTTCAACAGGTATAAAGGGAAAACAATTTTAACATTTTTGCGCTGCTTAGCAGCAATAACCAGCTCTGATGGAGAGGCAAAATTTTGAGATGGTTATTCATTCAGTACTGCTCTGTTAGTTGAACTTACAGTCAGCCTACAACTTCGAAACGTTTTGTAAATGAAAGACAGAAAAAATAATGATTTTTCAGGATTGCTGGAATGCAATCATATTAACGCTATTGTTTTTTGACCAGATTCCAATAGTCGCATAGTTTTTGTTTGATTATACGGCAGATACTCTTCGATTTTGAAATTCAACTTAATCCCAAAGCAACATTCTTGTTGGTATTTAGTCAGGGCCGGATTTACATTGAGCGGGATCCCTGACATCCCTTTTCGTATTTTTGCTGCATTTTCCTGTCAAACAGATATTGGTGAAAACCAGAAAAAGGTCCCCAGATGTTCGCTACATTTGTTCACCAAATAAAGGTGAGGACCAAAAAAAGAGAATTACCATCCAAAAGCGGGCCCTCAAAGCGCGGGGCTCCTAGCGCTGTGCCATTGTACCATGTGGTAAATCCAGCCCTGCATTTAGTTATGTAATTCAGCAGAAAAAGATTGTTAGATAAACTTTACAAATATGAAAGCAATTTTATAGCAAAGATTAACAATTCTTAAAGGTACGTAGCCAGAAACCTGAAATATTGGGGGAGGGTATTTCGGGGGTCTGGATGTGGAACCCCCTGCTGCCGTTTGGCAATTTTGCAATTTTTTTTGCAAATATAACTTAGTTTTAGACCTATTTTGATATGAATTAATGCTTTTAAAACGTGGCATGAAAATTAGCACTCAAAAACTTGATTAAACTGGCTGCATAAATGGTAGGGGAGGGTGGTTAATGGTAAAATTTCAGTTCTTTCATTACAACCCAGCAAATCATAAAATCTTGTAATTCGAAAAACTCCTTTAGTAAGTACTGTATTAACCTAATTCGTCTGTATTTTTAGAGTAAGATAATTGAATTTGGGGGCAGGGACTAATGGAACGAGATTTGAGAGAAGTAATTGATATATAACTAAAACAAATACTGAATAGCCCCCTCGTCCTCTACAAATAAATACATGTACGATATAGATATATATATTCTAAATCGCTGTACGGCCTGCCGTTTCGGGGTTTGTCCCTTTATCAGCAGCGAACAGAGAGTATGTAGGTTGGATGAAAGACAGTGGGTTAAAGCCTGCACGAAAATTATCACTTGTGGTAACTTTCGTGCCCAGCGAGAGTGCTCGACGTGACCAAATTGCAGATCTGATCAAAGAGCTGTATAACGTATGTGTATATTTTTCTTGCTAAAGCCTACATTAAGCATTTTGCATCGAGCGGATAAACTATGTTTGCCTATTTTTAGCCGTTTTCCAAGTTTTCACTAATATGTAATAAGCTTTATTTGCGACAAATATTAGCCCCCATCCCCAAATAAATGTTTCGAAGGTGTCTTTAATTCACTTCAGAGTCCATATCACTGTAAAAGACTGCCTAAGAAGTGTAAAAAACTAGTATTTTTCTTATTGTGCATTTTGGTCGACAGGTTAATGGAAGGAGGGATACTCCCCCCTTGCTACACTACTGAAGTCTTGCTGTAAATGTAATGTAGTTGAAATTACTTTTTTATTTACCAAGTTGACTAGGCCAGGAGACAACGAAGGGACCCTTTCGGTCTTCAAGTCAAGCTGCCACCTGCCCACTTGTCTACTTTTTATGGCTGAATGGCAAACAAAAAAGCTGTGAAAATCAATTTTTAAATTCTGGTTTAACTAGACCGGTTTAACCTGGTTTAACTAGACCGGAAACCTAACCCAAGTGCTCCGTTTTAGTTGCAAACGCTTTATATCCACTGAACTATTGTTGGGATTAATGCATAAAATGAAGCAAAATTATTTATGTCTTACTTTAATCTTACCCAAAACGAATAACGCAATCCACAAAAATGACAATCACAAAGGAAGAACTGGGAGACTGAAAAAGGACAGTTAGGTCTGCAATTTAAGCATCCACCCTATGTTGGTCGGCATTAATGTTGCCGGAATAAGCAAAATATGTGCCAGACTAAGCTTTTTTACAAGGGCTTGTAACTATTTTAAGAATGCAAACAAGACGTGCAACATTATACTTATGCAATGTATGCAGGGTACTGTTATTGCAACTACGAATCCATAGAAGAGCAAGTCTATCCGACCGGTTGGAATTACGACAAACTCTATGATGCAATGCAATGGATGTCTGATGATATGATCACGAAACTGACTCCAGAAATCTTAGGAGATAGGTAAGCAAGATATGATCAAATGTTATTGCTGATCTTGTTTAAAGTTCACAGCTGTTGGGTGATAATCTACGACCCACTGTTGTGTATCAAGTTCGTTTACATTGCCGTTGCAATTCATCTTCAAGCGGATTTTTTTTTTTTTTGTTGTTATTACTCAGCCAATAAAAGCTGCGAAAACTTTATTATCTGCGCGCATCAAACGTGAAACATCATTGAAAAATTGACGTCATTTTCCCGAAATTGGTCGTGACTTCACTACAATGACGCCATCAACTCAAAACCATTTTTTTAAAAGATTTTGATGAGCATCAACACGTACATGCCAAAATTGGTGCTACCTTGGTCTCTATAGTTTAGAAGTTAGTTAACAAATCTTCCCTCTCCCGCATCAATTGATATGGGATGCTGCTTGATTCAATGACCGAAAAGTCTTATTGCAGTTCAGAAACATTTGTAACTCAAAATAATATTTAAATTACAAGACAGTAAAGTCTCAGAATCATTCAATTTCAAATACTTAGTCGTTTAATGGAGAAATAAACACTGATTTATAGTGTCAATGTGATTACATTAGGATATATTATCGAAAAATAAGTTGGTAGAGCGGTAATGCGTTCGTCTCTGGAACGGGAAGTCTACGGTTCAAATCTCAGGCCGGTTAAATCGGATGCGGTGTTGCCCACAGCTTGCCACCTTTGCGATTGCGACATTCTTTTGAAAGGAGCTGTGATGCTCGCAAGCGTAATGACGCGGAGATGGGCTTGGTAAACTTGTTAAGCGCTTCTTTGTAATACAGCGGTACAATGAAAGATTTGATTTGAATTACAAAAATGGTATTTAATAAGTCAAATATTTTGGAATATGAAACTGCATTGCTTTCAGACCGAATACTTATACCTTTACCAAAGCCCTTGGAGAAGAAGTACTTGTAAGGGAAGGGAGTGGTCTTCCGATTTGTATTGTTCGACCCAGCATTGTTGGAACATCGCTTCAAGAACCAATGCCGGTTTGTTAGCCATTATATATATTTTGTATAAGCGTTCGAGAAATTTTAACTGACGAGATATATATATTTAGTTGGTCGAGAGGTAACGCGGTCGTATCTGGAGCCAAAGATCTAAGGTTCAAATCTCGGGTCTGTCAAATCTGGCTCAGTGTTGCCAACGGCTTGTTACCGCTGCAGCGTTTCTTCGAAAGGAGCTGTGTTGCACGCAGGTGCAATGACGCGGAGATGGACTCCGCAAACTCGCTCCACGCTTAGGCGGGTTGCAGAGAGAATAATGAAAGCTTTGATTTGATTTGCTATATATATTTTTTTCGTTGAGATTCAGAGAAATGCGAACTTTTGTTTAATATACAGAACAGCTTGAATTATGAAATATTATGTTATTGATGGTGAACCGCTTTTAATCAAGAGTGGTTTTATCTAACCCTATTTTACACCGTGAGGTGTAAAAATGGTCCCTCATCATCTTCTTTTGTCACAAACCCCTTCAGAAAACAGATTTTTACTTCAAATCAACTTGACTTTGAGTATGTTTTATAAATAACCGCTATAAATTTGAAGTTGATAAGAAAAGGGCAAGTTTCCCAATTTTGAGGTTTACCGATGTCACTTTTCGAAATCTGACTATTTTTAGCCCATATTTAAAGAGATACTGCCGGTTTCCCAATAAGAGATACTACCCCCCGGAAATTAAGATGTCAAGTATTTTTTATGTTTAAATTTGCAAAATAAGTTTAAATACATTTTTTTAACTCAAAAAACCTTTTAGAGAGTTTTTTTTACTTGGTGCAGAGGAAGGGAGCAGCAGTGACGTCGTTAGGGGGGCGGCCCGCCGCAGGTGTCATCATTTTGGAGTGACACCAGTTTATGATACCAATCGAACAAAAAAGAAAACAACAATATGTTTAATATCATTGAAAATAGTTGGCACACTGAAATGGACTAAAAACGATTTGAAGCGTCTTTTAAAACATTAATTTAGAGGGCTGGGCGCTAATTTGTCAAACACGTAGCTCACAAATCAGTAAAAATTTTGATAATTGGGCAAAACTAAGAAATCAATTTTGATCGCTTCTTGAAACATGCTGAATATAGGTTTCATGAAAAAATATATAAGCTCAGGAATAGGGAGGGGTGGATGTTCAATATGAGTTAAATACCAATCACTTCGACTCACTTATCTTTCCATTAGCCCCCCCCCCCCCCAATCATCTTTCTCAATTAAATACAGACCAAATGTATTGCTTGTGGTAAGTTTCATTGAACTATAAATTTTTTTGATTTATGGGACCAGCTTGTAAATGAAGAGCACTGAAATTTTACGATTAGGTACCTCCCACATAACCATTGCCCATTTACGTAAGCAGTTTAATCATGCTTTGCACTGCTAATTTTTATGCCACATTTCAAAAGCATTGGTTTCAATCAAATTTAGCCTAAAACTAAATTATTTTTGAAAAATAAAATAAAATTTTTCGAGCGCTGATGGCTCCACCCCCAATAGCCTCCGGTGGATGGGAGACGGAGCTTCCAGATCCCCTAAACAGCACTGCAGATTTCTGGTTACGCGCCTGATACTAAACGTGCGCTGCTCATACTTCCAAGTTTAAAAATCTTACAATGAGAAGTTATTGAGATAGCCAAATTACAATCGCGCCATCTACAGTAATGGCGTAGTACCGCTTTCTTTAAAACATAACCTTTTGCGGCCTTCTACACATTATATGAAGGGTGACGCCATAAATTTCGCCACGAGTATTACCATCCTCAGCGACGCCACTGGAGGGCAGGAGGAACAGGATTGCTTATTTTACGTGTATTATCACACAGCATTTTCTTAAAAGCGAGCGTAAGCAATATTCTAGGACTAAGCATTAAACTGTTTGATTAAATAATCAACATCAAACGTTTCAGCATTTGGCATTAAGCCCTTATCAGGATCTAACTACAATATACAGCGTTTAATATTTCAAGTTTACGCTGTGGTCATATAAACCCTAAAATAATGATTACTCCGCCATTAAATTAATTTTGCTCAAAAACCGAAATCAAAACCAAACTTGTAATCAATAGCGTAGCCAGGGGGGTTGAGCCCCTGCATTGGCCTAGTAGACCAAAGTGCACGATAAGGAAAATGCCACAATTTTTGCCCTTCTGAGGCAGTTTTTTGCATTCATATGGCCTCTAAAGTGGTTCGAAGCCACTTTTGATACATTAGTACTATTCTTTTTTTGAAGGGTATTAACTTACTTGTCAAAATACAGCTAAAAAATTAATCGATAAAAACTTGAAAACATGGCTGAAAATGAGCTGTCAAAATTAATCGCTTAATGCAAAATGCTTTACGTAAGTTTCATAAAAAAAGAGGATGGGGGCTACTCATCATTTAATTTATTCAATTACAACAAGTTTTGGATTCGACCTGTGAGTAACATGGGGGTTTGAAGGGATTGAGTTATTTCATTCTTTCAAATTGTAGGCTATCAATTTAGGTTTTAAATGGCTCTAAAAAGATGCGAAATTTGATTCGAATTGCGTTAAAAATGGCTATTTTTTTCTGAAATATCGGAAAAATTGCCCAGCAGTTAGGGTTTTGCACATAAACCCCGGTATGTAATATGCTTTAGTTACACCAGTTTTCTCGGCACGCTGCCCAATTGCGGCATTTTTCAAACAAAAACTTCAATTTTTTGGGTTAATCAAGCCCTCCCTAACAAAATTCAGGTTGCAGTCAGTGGCGCAACCAAAGGGGCTAAGGGAGCTTAGCCTCCCCTTCTTCTCTAAGTCACTTGGAAAACTTAACTCACATATGCGAGCGTTTAAACGTGGGTTGAATTTGATCTGCAATTAAAGAGGGCTGAAAAGGCTGGGCAATTAAAAACTTTCAAGTAGATTTTTAATCTCAACAATTTTGTTCTTTCCAATGGCCTTAAAAGCGTTCGAAATGAATCCAACTGACGTTAAAATAATTATTTTTTTAAGAAATTGCGAAAATTGCCCAGTGACTGGGGCAGTAGCGTAGCCAAGGGGGGGGGGCTATAGCCCCCCCATTGGCCCGTTAACCAAAGTGCAGAAGAAGAAAAATACCACAAATTTTAGCTCTTCGGAGACTGGTTTTTTTTTGCTCTGGAATGGACTAAAAAGTGATTTAAAGCATTTTTTAAAACGTATATTCAGGGGGAGGGTATATTTGTCAAAAATTAAAGTCACAAATTAATGAAACCTTTGAAAAATGCCCAAACATAAACAATCAAATTTGATCGCTAGTGTAAAAACGCTAAACATAGGCTTTATCAACAAATACACTATAAACTCAGAAATAAAAGGGGGGGCTATTCAGATTTAATAAATTATCAAGCACTTCTCTCAAATATCTTTCCATTAGCCCCCCCTCCCAATTATTTTTCTTCATAAAATATAAACGAAATAGATTACTCCGCGTGAGTTTTATTGAATAATAGGATTTTATGATTTACCAGCATGTAAGCAAGAGAACTGCAATGTTATCATTAGCCACCTCCCACATAGCCCATTAATGCAACTAGTTAAATCATTTTGGGCTGCCAATTTCTATACTATGTTTTAAAACCATTATTTTTTATTAAAATAGCTCTAAAATTAAGTTATTTTTGCAAAAAAATGCAAAATTTTCGAGCGCTTGGGGCTCCGAGACCCCCGTGCTTATGGCAGCTGGGGGCTTCGCCCCCATACCCCCATTGGCCTCCGGAGCTTCCAAAAACAGCCCCCATCATTGCGAATTTCTGGCTGCGCTCCTGGACTGGGGGCTTCGCTTCTAGACCCCCATCCATAATATAGGCTACTTGAATTGCATTAATTTGCTCAACATGCCGCCCAATTGCAACATTTTTTAAACAGGATCATTTAATTTTTGGTTCAAGCCCCTTAGCAAAATCCTGTTGCAGCTGTAAAATTTTATTCAATCCAGTAGATAAGAGATACATCGCTTGCCCCCCCCCCCCCCTAATAAAATTTCTGCGGGCGCCCCAGGATACTGCTAGAAATCGGTTTTACTTAGGAAATGAATACTACGTGAGATAATAGAGGTGCCACAAGCCTTGTTCCACTATTTTCTTAACCGCGAAAATAGATTTAATCCGTTTGACTCGGTAACATTGGTAACACTGCGTCATAAACTTTCGTGACATCAGAAAATGATGCTGACTTATTTATTTTGTTGCTTATTCTGCTTCTTGCAGAGTAAGCAACTGGTTTGGCTTCAAATCTCTTTTCGGGTTCGGGCTTATGTTTTTGTGTTCGGGCCGGGTTCGGGCTTGCACTGCTCGGCCTGGTTACAACTCTGTTCTGAAATTTCAATTGTTAGATAAAAAACGCTGTTTATTTGACGAATTTAGGTTTTGTTTATTATTTTTTTTAATTATTACCAGTTGTGTTTTAAAAATGCAGCCAGTCCAGTAAGGCCAGACCTTTTATGCGAATTCAGAGGTCAAACCATTCTTTTGCGTTGATAGATGAGCAGTGAGCACATAATAGACTAACAATAATGTCTGAGCGCTGAGGATAAAATGCAGTAGATGCGTAGCCTAATTAAATAATCTTCTCTGTCAAGCTTTTACGTACATCTCTAACTTTTGTCTTTTAGCATTTCAGTCAAAAATTTCGAAAAAAATTTTTAAATGTATGGATTTATCATTCTAATTTTCATTTCGTTGGGCATTTGTAACCACAAAGTTGCCTTCATAAAAATTATGACGTGCATTTAGGGTTGGAGTTTCAATCTGAACGGTGCACTTGGTATGTGTGTTGTTTATGGCAAAGGATGGATTCGTGTACTTTGTGGCAATCACATCAATTCGCTAGATATGATACCTGTTGACCTGGTAGCTAACGGAATGATAGCTGCCGCGTGGAAAACAGCCTCCCCAAACGAAGGAAAGCAAATTGAATCCAGGCGAGGTTGATCACCAGTTTACAATTACCTAGTTTTTTTGTACAAGTTGTAAACATGAAATTCGAGATTGTGAAAATTTGTACTGGCTACCTAAGTAGAATTCCAGTTCTAACCAAAGCTATAACTTAATAGAAATTTATTCAAATTCTAAACCTAACCATGGTCTTAATTCAGACATTTTTAGGACTGCTGCGATAGCCGCGGGATTTGTCAATAGTAACCACAATATGTTGGAGTAAGACGTAATTATGAAACGGACAAGAATTTTTTGAGGGGGTTCTTTTCACCAAAATTTGTTTGAGCTCAGTGGGTTGCTGTCAAATATTAATATCCTTATTTGAAAAATAGATCAAATCAAACCCGAAAGAATTAACTAGAATTTTACGATGCCATAATGTTGTAAAAAATGGTGACCGTAAAATGGTACATCTTACAATTAAAATACAGTCAAATAAAAAAAAAAATGACTCATTAGAGTAGTAGCAAGATGGTCAATTGGCATTGACTTTGCAACAACTGCATGATGTATAAAACATGGCCAGCAAAAAGTTGGCAATAGCTAATAAACACTCTGTTGAGAAACTCATAGATTATTCAAAAGTATTTGCAGTCCTTACGTACGTTTACGAAATAAGGTTATCTGTTTTGATTGCCATGATATTTTCAAGCACCCTTATTGCAAAAATAAAGAAAATAATAATTTTTCTTTGATTTATTACAGGTTCATTTGCGGCAATGTACAGGTTACCTGTGAATTACAAGCTACGTTCACTAGGTTACGTCAAACCAACTGATTCGGAAGATGTTAGGCTTCGCAGACAATCTATTCCAATCTACCAGCTGGTTGCTAATCCTCGCCATTGCTTAAAGCTCAGTGATTTGCGTAAGATATGTTTTGTTTTAATTTTGGATCAGTTAATTGAATCCTTTTCATAACTATAATACGAATTTAATATAGCAATTGAAATAATTAACGCTATACTGTTGTTCCAGCATCGGTATTAAAAAAGTCCTTTAGTTTCAGATTGTTTTGTTTTTTATTTTGTGGTATGTTGGAGGCGAAACCTTGGTCTTTGTTCACTTATTTATCGCTTAATTTGTATCAGTTGCAGCTGCTAAACGCAACCAATTGTAAGCAGCTTTTTTCAACCGCAGTTTTGCACGCAATTTTTTGTTGTTTTTTTGGATTTCTTTGGAATACAGTCAGTTTTGTTATTTTGCGTTGGAAGAAGGACCGTTTCTAATTTTTCACAAGAACGAGAACCTCGGTTAAGTTTGCGTTGCTTTTTGTTATACTTCGAATATTCTGTTTGACTTAAGATTTTGTTTGTTATACAACGACTGTAATTGATACAACATAATAAAACAGAACGACTGTAATCTTGACGACTGTTTTCTGAATCAAGCATACCGCGGAGTGCAGTCTTTTACGAAAGGATAGCAAGGTTTGGGGGCTCCGCCGGGCTCTTGTGGTTTTTAACCAACTATACCAACTGCAATTTTGCTGCAGTTTTTGCTTTTATTATGAATTCGGACTTTAATGCCAGCACCTTTATAAAACCCAACAGTCTGTTTCACCCAAAAATGGGATCATCAGGGTAATTCTTATTCGGTTTTTGTTTTTATTATTCAAATTCTATTTTTTAATTCTTATTCAAACTTCTTATTCAATTTCTTATTCAAAGTTCTCATTCAAATTCTATTTGAATAAGAGAATAAGATGTAGAGAATTTGAATAAGATATATTTCTGACGATCCCATTTACGGGTGAAACAAGCGGTCGGGTTTGATAGATTCGTAAGGTTTATAATGTTTCAATACTGCGGTTTAATCTCCTGTGATATTTGCTGTAGCTTTTCGTTACCAAGCACTTTTTGAAACCACAGACTAGTAGTTCAATCTATTTTGCTACAATTAAAAATTCGTAAAAAAATTTTTTAGGAGAAAGAGGAGAAAAGATATTGAATGACTACCCAATGGATGATATGGCCCGTCCTCCATATATAATTCTTTCCGTAACAAACAAGTAATAAATTACTGTCTACCGCTCTACAGTTTTGAGACATGAATAACTTGCTGTAGCTATAGCAAGCTGCTGTAATACTCTAAATGCTGTCCATTTATTCCTATACCCGCATAAAATAATCCAAAATTGAGACATGCGAAGCTGTATTTGAATTGATTTGAAGTCATGCACGTTACGCAAAGTTTTATTTGAAGAGTTATGTTGAGAAGTTTGTTAAATTTAAACATCATGAAATTAATTTTTTTTATAATGCACGCTGTATTATGTCGAAGTATGTAACGAGTTGGCGGGGGCCCATCTCTACGTCATTGCGCCGGACCGAGTACAACTTTCCCAAGAAATGTAACATCTGTGGGAAGCCGTTGGCAACTCTGTGTCCAAATTACCGGCTCAAGATTTGAACCGGAAAACTGCTGTTCCATAAACCAGTTCGTGCCCGCTCTACCAACTGACCGGTACGCGTAGAGTTATTTTTTTATTCAAACAATCATGGAGTACCGAAAGTCTTTAGTGTGACCTGGATAACAATTAAACCTGAGAGTATTAATTTTGAGGAAAAAACTAATGAAGTGTTTTGATGTTTACTGTAAAATCAAAAATTAAGCCAATTTTTTCGAAAAGATTTGAAATTAGCTTAATTTTTGAAAAAGTGTGAAATTCAATGATCTATATGAGCTATTTCTGTTTTTATGAACTTTCCGTATCAGTATTATAAAGCTTGTTACAGAGAGGATTTTAATATTTTGCAGGTACATGTATTATATGATATCTTTTTTTCTTGAGCACCTTCCAGCCATTCTTTTGGATTTTGTTCGAGTGCTGAGAGGGCAGAAACCAAAGTAAGTCTAAAGTAAAGATAAGCTGTAATAAATTGCATGAATTAATTAAAAATTGGTGCTAGATGATCTCAAATGCGTGGCCCGAGCTGGTTAAAAATGTTTTCACTGCTTCCACTTCAAACACTTGATGGCGCAGTATATCACAAAATGTACACTTATTCATGCATTCGTTTTTGTGATTAATAGAATAACTGGGCTAGTGCCTTCTTTGGAGTGAGCGAAGGGAAGGAACCGTAGTCACTTACGATGCCAAAGTGAGGGGTTGCTAAAGTTTCACGATAGCACCATTTATTTGACACCAGAAAACAACGTCATAATTTTATGATTCTTGATTGTGTAAGTTCAAACGTGTTAGCAGTATAAATACTGTTATTTGTAGGGGATGAAGCAACTTTTTTTATTAAAATTTTGCTTTTTTTACATGAAAAATGACTTACTTGTAAAAACTGACTTACACAATGAATGTAATCATACTCTATTCCTTAAGATATTAAACAAACAATTTTTTCGTTTATTTGATAAAAGGACACCGTGATTTAGCCCTATTTTACACTGGCTATTTGATCAACGCATTTTACCCGGGAGGAATGGGTAAGGGACAAAAGTTTCACCCTATCTAACTCCTAAACCAAACGTTGTGGGTCCACGTACGAAATTTGGCATGTTGTTGAGCTAAGTTGTTGAGCTGCAAATGCAATTTTTTCTCCCGAAATTTTTTGGGGCAACTCCTCCGGGAACCCCCCCAAAATGGAGCCCCAAAAAATCAATTTTTTGAACGGCTCAAGCTAGAGTGCTAGTTGTTTTTGATATCAGTAGATATTTAACAAACAAATATTTTGACATAGTTTGGGGGTGCCACCCCCCCGGGACCCCCCAAATGGACCCCCCAAAAATCAATTTTTTGAAAAGCTCAACTTGGGTGCCAGTCTGTTTTGATATCAGCAGATATTTAACAAACAAATATTTTGACATAGTTTGGGGGTGCCACCCCCCCAGGGACCCCGCCAAATAGACCCCCAAAAATCAGTTTTTGAACGGCTCAAGCTAGGATGCCAGATTTTTATGATATCAGGAGATATTTAACTGACAAATATTTTGACTCTACTTTTCTGAAGGTTCCATAATCAGATATTCTTGAATAATTACTGATTTTACGGTATACAAACAGTGCTTTTGAGCGTCACAGCATTAGCTATGCGTTGGTCGTTTACTGGGTTCGCTGGCTAACTCCCATCTAGTTTAACTTAAATTTTGGCCATAAAATGCTTAGATTTTGAAAAGTGACTTCGGTAAATCTCAAAATCGGGAAACTATCTCTTACTTTAGCAAACTTTAAATTTTCTGCAGTTATTTATGAAGAAATTTGACTCACATTAAATTTGATTTGAAGCAAAAAGCTTGTTTTTGAACGGATTTATCACAAAAAAAAAACGAAAGGAGAGGTGTCGGGGGCAAAAATTTTCCTCTCCGAGTAAAACAGGGTTAAAATTGAAAGTTGGAAAGATTTCTGGCAAACGCAGAACGATTGAATAATTTTTTCGTTGTAAATGGATTTATAAAGTCATAAAGGTTTGCAGCAAATTAAATCTCAAGCAGCATATCCAAGTGTATGTATTAACATTAGGTGTGATACGAGCCAAGTGGAAGCGGAAGCAGTTAACTTTCGCGTTTCCAGTTTCCATTGGCTTTACAAAAATAGGCTAGAGAGCTTCCACATCCCTGACTTGAACAATTTTCCAGATTATTTCGACTTTCTCGAAAAATGACAAACTCCCTGGATATGCTCAGTTACTTCTTTCAGCATTCTTGGATTTGGGAAACAAGAAACGCCATAAAGTTGGAACGAGAAATGACCGAAGCGGATCGCCAGGCAAGCTCTGACAAAAAATGCGAAACTGAGTTCCAATGCCAGAATTCCTAGTTAATAGTTTATGCATTGTATAAAAAATTTTTAAGTAAACTGGTTGGTCGAGCGGTAAGTACACGCGTTCGTCTCCGGAGCGGTAGGTCTGAGGTTGAAATCTCCGGTCGATCAAATCCGACACAGTGTTGCCAGCAGTTCGCCACTGCCGCGACATTTCTTCAAAAAGAGCTGTGTTGATCGCAGGCGCAATGATGCTGCGATGGCTCCCGCAAACTCGTTCCACGCTTTGGCGTAATACAGGAGTAGCCGATTACGACGTAAGATTTGATTTGATTGCATTCATGGCGTAAAACTACAAATAAGTACAGTATAGCTACTAATTTATTTTCATTTTCAGGCGAACCAATAAAAAAAGTTTGGGAAAAGTCGTGTATTAAATATATTTGTTGTTTTTTGAATGTTGTTAGAATTACAGACAAATAAACTATACAGCATGTACTTTAGCAACCAAAAGATAATAAATGGACTCTCGCCTATTATATACAAGCTTGCTTATTCAAAAACACTTCAAAATATAATTATATTTGTTCAGCATTAGCCTATAATGTAATCCCTATTGTTAAAACAGTATAAGAGTTCTTGCAACCGTACATCAGAGTTGAGATCTTACAATAAATATACAGTATTATACAGTAGGCTGCTTTTGACCCATTTTGTGAAATCAGGTCAGAGAACACCATGTAATTTGGGTGATATACGATGTAGTTGATTTACATGTCTGTGAATATATCTGACTATTTTGCTTGCTTTAGGAATACCCTTTTAGAATTCATTCGTTAGATTGGGATCGCTACATTTTGGATGCTGCCAAAGGATTACGAAAATATGTGTTGAATGAAGGCTTGAAAAGCTTTCCGCTAGCCAGAAGGCGACTGTGGAGGTGAGAAAAGAACTTTTAAACAAATGATTTTAACAGTGACCAAGCAGTTTGAGTATGAAATAGCTAGAATATTCATTGCATGCTTGTTCTGCAAAGAATAATTCTACAGCAAGCCAGATGAGGTTTGCCGCTGGCCGGTCCACTTAGAAACTTTCGACCTGCAAACTTATTATGGTAAAACCCACGCGCACTGCCTAAATTTTGCTAAGTGGTTGAGAGCTTGAACCAAAATCGAATAATTTTTCGCAAAAAAGATGTCTCAATTGGACGGCGTGCAGAGCAAATTGAAGCCACTTAAGGGTAACAATAAAACTTATAATCAGAGACGGGGGTCTGGAGGCGGAATCCCCAGCCGCCGGAGGCCGGGGGGTCTATGGGTGAAAGTTTGAGTTGCTGGGCAATTTTTGTAATTTTTCGGAAAAGAATAGCTATTTCAACACCATTTGGATCATATTTGGCACGTTTTATGGCAATTGGAAAAACATAAATTGATAAGATTTGGAAGCCATTTTAAGAATTAAATCAGCCCCCCCTTACTCAAAGGTTACGTCCAAAACACGTTTAACCCTATTTTACACCGGGGGTGGGCATTTTTGCACCTCTCTCGTTTTTTTTTCTGGTAAATCCCTTTAGTAAAAATATTTTTATTTTAAATCAACTTGACTTTGAGTTAAAATTCATTACAAATAATAACTCCAGAAAATTTGAAACTTCTAAGGTAAAGGAAAGTTTCCCAATTTTTGAGATTTTCCAAAGTCACTTTCCGAAATCTGAGCATTTTTTGGCCAATATTTTACTTAAATGACGTGCTTTGACTTAGGCATTTTATGATTCAGAATCAAAAAACAAACCTAGAAACAAAATTGAAACCACCTGATTCGTCATTACATTAATGACGTAATTTTTCGAAAATGTGGTCGTGACGCCACGATGATGACGTCATCAACTCAAAACTATTTTTTTAAAAGAAGTTTGGTGAACACCAACGCTCATGTCAAATTTGATGTTTTCTTGACTTTGGTTTAGAAGTTAGAGAGGGGAGCATTTTTGCCCCCTCCCTCTGTGTAAAATTTGTTGGTCAAATAGCCCGTGCAAAATAGGGTTAAACTGTTTGTTGAAGTAACCTGGCTAAGCTAGCCCCTCTAGTTCCGCCTCTGGTAAATCATCGCTTATGTTGTGACTGCATGCAAAGTTACCGTGGGACTTCAACAGGCAAAAAACGAAAGCTTTTACTCGGATCTTGTATCAAAACTGGTTTTTCATAACGAGTAATTTAATTTGCAGAGACTACTAACCTCTGTACTTTGTGATTTTCAAATGTTTATTATCATTATTGCAAGCACCAGTATCGTCAGTACTCAGTTAAACAAGGACTGAAGGCAAACTCAAAGGGTGTATCTAAAGTTAGGGCAATCGTATTTGGTTAGATTAGCGTTAACTCCAGGACTCTCGACCTTGCCTTTCCAAAGATATTCTACTTCACACACGACGTAGGGGTTTATCGAATCAAAGTTTTTATTGGCAACCCTGACTTTGATAACATCAATGATGCCATCTTAGTTCTATCCTGAAGCAACGCTGCAACAAGACTAAGCTACGGAGGCCTTTTAATTAACCGATAGGTTAGTGCATAGGCGTCTGTGGGCTATACTTTGGCATTGAAACGTCAGGGTTGGCAATAAAATTTATAATTAGGCAGGCCCTTAAGTCATGTTGAAGAAGAAGATTTCTGAAACGGCTGAGTCAAGCAGAATGGAGTCAACGCCAATCTAATACGACTGCCCTACTTTAGATAATCCCAGTGATTTTGCCTTCAGTTCTTGTTTAAGTGTAGGTAAGAATTTCAAAGTAGGGTGCCATGCCATAAAGATAATGTTGATCATCGTCTTGAAGTCTGGAAACGTAAACGCTATTGGGTAAATTATGCTCTAAGAATGCCTTAGTTATTGAAATAATTGCTTTTGACCAATGGTAAAAAATAAACAATACGATAATTTAGACTTCGAATGTTATATTGGTTCGTTCAATGCGGGTCGTTGATGTTGATGTGGCGATTGCTTTTGTCATGGAGTGGAATAGGAAAGAAATATTTGACAGATTTTTTGTCTTTGGTGATCAAGTTTCTTCCGTTTTGGAACATTTCTGGTTTCAGTACTTGCAAATGAACAAATACTCAATTAGTTTGATTAGGTATTCATTTTGAAAATCGAAAACATTGGACTAGCAACCGTAGTGGATCGAGGACTTTTGGGGTCCGAAGCTGCTCGGTTCTCGAGATCCGCAAATGTCGTCACAATTCAAGCACGTGCATTTCTCTGATATTTTCTTCTGCATGATTCATTGTGCTAATTTGAAACACGCTAAAATTTAAATAACAAACAATACTGTTTCGGTATTTTAACATTTTAAGACCCCGTTTGAACAAGGCATAAAACCGAGAGCTTTTTCTGTTTTTTTTAGTTTATTATTTAGCTTTTTTAGTTGGTGTGACCGGCGTACCGCCTTAATCGCGTTCAAGCTGCCAGTTGGTTACAATAAAGTGAAGATACTCTCGTACGTTTGCGATTTTACGCCCATATAGACCGAGCCTTATACAATTTTGCAACTTTTGTTTTCACATTTGAAGCATGGGCGTATTCTTTGCGTGTTCAAAGTATCCATTGAACACCCTGCCATTGCGGAAAAACTTTAGTCTGTGTATTAACCGATATGCTTTTTGGTTCGACGTTTGTTTAGTTTTTATTTGCGCATTTGTCTCTATTCATTTTCCCTAACACGTTTGAACTAAATTTATTTGTTCGGTTTTGGTTGAGTAACTATCCGTTTCAATCGCTGCGCGAAAGCGTTCAACCCGTCTTGGTTCAACCAAGGTTCAACGAAGGCTTGAGATGTCCATTTTAAAATAAAAAGACCAAAATGAAAATGCGAAGACCGCGAAGAGAATCGCCTACAAGAGCTGCAAGCAAGTGGTCCACACTCATGGGCGTCGGCAAGGGGGGCAGGGAGGCCATGGCCTCCCCCTTGGATTTTCACACTTTCTCCTAAACCTACCAAATTTCAAAAATTCTTCCATTTTTAGTAGCTAATACTGGTTCTATTCTTCTTGGCCCCCCCCCCTAAAAATTTTTCTGCCAACGCCCTTGTCCACAGTATAGAATTATAGATTAAACCACTTCAGTTCATCAATAACATTTGAGAACATATCTCAAGCTGTCAAGCAATGAGATTATCATTAAGGCAAGTTCCTCTAGGGCAAAATATTAGTAAAATTGACTGTGGAGTAATTTCTATTGATTCTAATACCAAATCGAATTGACTAAAAATCTAAATACCGGTTTGAATGCAACTGGCTGGAAAATGATAAAAAATTATCATCATTAATCTCACAAAATTGAAACATATAAATGGGCATGATCGAATCTTGCGATTGTCTTGAATTTTACAATGTTTTTAATTTAGAACATTCATTTTGAGAACTGAAGTTCTAGCTGCTTTCCTATGAGCTCTACGGTGTTTCTATTGGGTTTCAATTTTTCGCTTTTTAATATGCTCGGTGATTTCCGATCTGGGCGTCAAGAAATTGCAAAATAGTTGCGCAGCTTTATCTAATATGTTTGTTTTTTGTTTTTTTTAATATACTTGTAACATAAAATAATATTAACTAATTCTTTGCGATTTTATTTCTTTTTTTTTATGGTCAGCCTTTTTTAAATTATTTTCCGGGTATTTCAAGGTAAAAAAACAAAAATAATATTCTTTGTTTGTCTATGTTTCTTAAAAACAAAATTAGGCTACATATTTCATTGAAGAAGATATTTCGAACCGTTTACGCAATGACATAAACTACTGTACTTTTATGTCATTGGTTTACGTACAAAAAGGTACTGTAGTTTTCGGTCAACAGCGTATAGCCAATAAGAGGGCTCAGAGATCGTTTTTATACCGACTCTGATCGTGTGATGTGGGTTCGACCGGCACCCTGATAACGTTGTTGCGTCCTTGGATAGGACACTTAATTATGATGATTATCTCTGCTTGAAGGTTTCAAACTAGCAGCAAACTTACTTGGCAAGACGTCAGCAAAAGACAAGCGAAAACCTGAAAAACTGTTTACTCCCTTTTGCGGTTGCGGATTCGTTTAAAAAATAGCGCCATCATCGCTTTCTCACAAGCAGAGAATGAAGATTCATCAAGCAAAAAAATATTTTACATAAACCATTATTTTGTTTCATCAATCAGTTTCCTGTACAGCATCGTCTTTGAATAAGCTTAATAAGATATTTATTGCTAACTACGTAAAGTATTTAAACTAATTAGCATTACTTGACCGGCCAGTTGGTCGAGCGGTAACGCGTTCGTCTCTGGAGCGGGAGGTCTGAGGTTCAAATCTCGGGCTGGTCAAATCGGACACAGTGTTGCCAACGGCTCGCCACCGCTGCGACATTTCTTCGAAAGGAGCTGTGTTGCCTGGGCGCAATGACGCGGAGATGGGCCCCGCCAACTCGTTACACGCTTCGGCGTATTACAGCAAGTATAATGAAAGACTTGATTTTGAATAACTAAATATTTTTTTAAAGTTTTTCACAACTGTGCGGTAGAACCTCCCTCTCTTATCTGCATTCCCATTGGACTATTGTTTCATCAGCATCTGAATTCACACATAGCCTATCCTGGTAGCGCCACCGGAACTTTTAAACCACACACTAGGGCAATTTCTGCACTTGCCATTGTAACCTCTTCAGATTACTCTGAACAAGATCACCAAAAAGAGAATTCTCAACCAGTATCCAGTGGCACTGCTGCTAGTTCAACCGCATTGCGCTAGCATGACCAGGCGCGTAGCCAGAAATTCGCAATGGGGGGCTATATAGGGGGTCTGGGGGCAGAGCCCCCAGCGCTCAAAAATTTTGCATTTTTTTGCAAAAAAAAACTTGATTTTAGAGCTATTTTAGTAAAAAATAATGCTTTTAAAACGTGGCATAGAAATTGGCAGTGCAACATGATTCAACTGGTTGCATTTATGGGCTATGTGGGAAGTGGCTAATGATAACACTGTACTGTAGTTCTCTTGTTTACATGCTGGTTAATCATAAAATCCTATTATTCAATAAAACTCACTCGGAGTACTCTATTTCGTCTATATTTTATAAAAAAAATAATTGGGGGGGTGAATGGAAAGATATTTGAGAGAAGTGATTGGTAATTAACTAACACTAAATAGCACCCCTCCTTGTTCTTGAGTTTATAATATATTTGTTGATAAAACGTATGTTTGGCATTTTTACACTAGCGATCAAATTTGATTGTTTATTTTGGGCAATTTTTAAAGTTTTTATTGATTGGTGACTTTAATTTTTGACAAATTAGCCCCCCCCCCTCTGAATTTATGTTTCAAAAGTTGCTTTAAATCACTTTTTAGTCCATTCCAGCGCAAAGAAACAGTCTCAGTAGAACTAAAAATGTGGTATTTTTCTTAGTCTGCGTTTCGGTTGACAGGCCAATGGGGGGAGCTATAGCCCCCCCCTCCCCTTGGCTACGCTACTGAGTATGACTAAGCATGGAAACCGCTTGGAAAAGCAGATACAGCCAATGGGCAAGCAGATATTTGAGTAAAGTGTTACCTCACAGTTGTGAAAATTTTATGTTGAAAATCTGATATGAAACTTCTGAAGTTTTAAAAAGCGCCGAGAATAGCTGCTTTGTCAAGGAACAATTATTAAACAGTGAACAGTAACACCTTGTAACAACTTCACCCTACGTCTCTGTTTTTAAAGTTGTGTTTTAATTTTACTTTTACAGTATATTGACCTTCTTGAATAACAAAATAAATTATTCAAGAAGTTGTCTTAAACAGGTCTATAAAAGCACTCTAATGCTCCGTAGAAATCAGTATATACTGTAGAATAACCACTGCATTTTTGTGGTAGGTTATTGCTTTGAATGCACAATAGCTAAGTACTGAACATCTTTGAGCTGAATTTCCGATCCGTACCTCGTCTGCCATTCAATGCAGTTTTTCCGGTCGTATCATATCAGTAACTTCGTGTATTGCAATAGTTAAACCGAGTTGTAGAGCTTTGCACCATTTAGCTAAGTACTGTTGTCATAGGTGGACTTGCGAATAGCACAGTTTGTCAGTTTGTTGCGTAGCGTATACAATCAAGATCGGATTTACCATATGGCAAAGTGGCACAGTGCTAGGTCTCCCGTGCTTTTATGGAAGACCTTTTCTCTTTTTTTAGTCTTCATCTACACTTGGCAAGAAAGTGCTGCAAAAATCCCAAAAGTGCCAGGTGCCCCGCGCAATGTAAATCCGGCCCTGGCTACAATACTATAAGATCACAGAAGAATTACAACAGCAATGGCATAAGAGTTTTTACGGCAACCAGGAAGCCGAAAGTTACCATTCAGTTTTTGATTCAACGATCACATGAGGGTGTAGAGAGCTATTTGTTTTGTGTTGAAAAACTGAAAATATAGACCAGTAGCCCAGACACGTGATGTGATTTTCAAAAGAGGCTAAGTTAGTTAGTGGCGGGTGCTGGAGGTCCGGACTTCTTACTCAAACTGGAGAAATATACGAAAAATTTGTAACGCATAATAAAATTTATTGTAATAACTGAAGCAAGATCCATTTCTTTTCCAGACTTAATAGTAAAATACTGGGTGGAGTAGGGAAGGGTAGGGGGGATGAACAACTCCAAAATTATCTTTTTTTCATATGCAGACGAGTTACGTTAAAACTTTAATTTTTTTATTTTATGATTTATACCAGCTTTAAAAAAAGGCTGAAACTTTACCATTAGCCACCGCCTTCATAGACCATTTACGCAGCCAATTTATTCATGTTTTGCACTTTTAATTTCTAAGCCAGGTTTTAAAAGCTTTAATTTTTACTAAAATTGGCCTAAAACTAAGTTATTTTTGGAAAACAATTGCAAAATTTTCGAGCACTGGGGGCTCTTCATCCAGACCCCTTTGCCTCCGGCGATTGGGGACGTTACCCCCAATCATCTCCGGCAATTGGGGGGATCTGCCCCAAGAAACTTAAAATAGCTTTTCCTTTGTAAATTTCTGGCTAAGCGCCAAGCTAAACTAACAGCCAGTGTACAAAAAAATTATTTCGCAATTACACATGACGGCTGGTTGCGCTTAAAACTGTTAAACTGAAAGGAAAAATTAAACAAAAAAGTTTGCAAAAATATTATATATTGAGCGGGACCCCCAGCAAAAACTTCTGGATCCTCACCTGTTAATATGCGTGCTCTCGGACCTGCACCCCTTTTGCTACGACTCTGTACAAAATATTACCGTATGCTGATTACAGTATTTTCCTTGAAATCACATGAATGATATACATACGCGCGTCTCGTGTTATTTGTATTTAGTTTGGAGCATTTGAGCCCCATACGTTACAGTATAGGTTATTTTGGACGAAGTTTCATAAAACATTGAATAAAAAATGAGCAATATGAATCGAAATATAGGCAAACACAAGAACTTGGAAAGAAAAGAGCATTTCATCAGCATTGACGTAAGTCGCTATGTAGAGGCTATGGAATAGATAGCCTGTTTAAATTTTTATCCCACAACATGAATGTCGGCAGAAATTTTTCCAGACGAGGTGACCAAATCATTGTTCAAAGTTTTTGTAATTAGTTTCAGGAAATACAATGGACTAACAGGGACTTCTTTAACTCTATTTTATACAATCTGTTTTCTTATTTTGAACCGTACACTTAACGTTAGAGACCGGCAAAGTAGTCAACCTGTTTGGGCCCAGCCTGACGAAAGACTTGCAAACAGGATCCCCAGGAGTCTTTTGTGTTGGTGTGGTTAGACAGACGCAGAGTGCCTGGTTCATACGGACGAACACGATTAATATATTTTTGTCCATCGCATTTTACGTTAAGAGAAGGGGGGGGGGGGGGCAAAACTAACCTAGCAGTACTTTTCAAACCGGAGGTCATGAAAAGGGTCGTAAAAACCTCGGAAAGAGCCATGATGGACAAACAAAACCTTTTCTTACAAACAATTAAGTTATTTTAAATTTGTATGTAAATAAAATGATAAAACTTAACGTCTTGGAATAGGCAGTTATGTAGCTGAAAATGCATACGCAGGACCTACCTCATTTTTGAGTTGTATGTAGTCTACAACCAATCTGCATGAGGTTGCTAAAAGCAAGGATGGCAGTACGGTACGTAGGTACGGTACGCCTCAATTTTTGCTAAGAAGTACGGTACGCTGGTACGGTACGTTTTCTTTGTAATGGTACGGGTAAGGTACGCCTTTCTTGTAAAGGTACGGGTACGGTACGTTGGTACGCTCTTTGAATTAAAAACCCCAGACTTTTCGCACATTCCGCTGGCTCTTTGTATACAGAGGCAAAAAACTGCTGAAACCGATGCTAAATGCGTGAATTGAGATCGCTCATTTATAGGTTAGTGATTTCAATGTCAGTTAAAGTTGCGAGTAGTTAAAAGCAAGGATGGCAGTACGTTACGGTACGTAAGTACGGTAGGGTACCCTTCAATTTTTGCTAAGAAGTACGGTACGCTGGTGCGGTACGTTGGTACGGTATGCTTCAAAAATTGAACTGAAGTACGGTACGCTGGTACGGTACGGTTGAAGGTGCGAGGTACGTAGTACGCAAATTCTCAACGTACCGTACCGTACTGCCGTCCTTGGCTAAAAGACATTCAGGTCTAAAAACTTTTCGCTTGTTTTTTTCTCAAAAAATTTAACAGATCTGAAGATTCACTTTATCAAATTTGAGGTTTCTACGATCTTTGGTTCGCGAGATATGAAAATAATAGATTTCTCCTTGAAAAGCTTTTTCCTGTTTGAAATTTTGCTAGGGTTGCCAACTACAAGCAAAGTTCAGAAAGTTACTGCATGTTTATCACTCTTTAAGAAGTGTTGTCGGCAGTATTGTCAAAACAAAGTGAAGGCTCAGAAATGTAAATTAGCTGCTTTTTAGGGTTCGATTCTCAGTCGGATCAAACTAAAGACTATAAAAATTGATAGTCACCGCTTCTGTGCTTGACGTTCAGGAATTGAAGACAGTGTGAAACCTCCACCTTTTGCGGTAGACAGGAGGGCAGGGGCAGCTTGACTCGAAGACCGAAAGGTCCATTCCCTGTCTCCTGGCCAACGCAATTTAGTGAATAAAATGTAACTACAATTACAAATCAAGCCAACTTTCCAAACAAAAGTTTGTCTTTTGCGTTTTGTTACAATACTGACAAAATGGCAACGCTAAAGTAAGAGGGAAATTGCTACCTTTGAACTGCAATATTTTGAAACTTCTAGACGTAGAAAGTCCAAATTTGGTGAGAATACATTTAAGTTTTTCCCAAAATTTTGCTCTTGAGCGAAAGACTCGACTTAAATGCCCTTCTAAATTTTGGAAAAAACTGCTAATGATGTCATCTGAGGATTTTGCAATGATTAAAAGTAAAAATTAAAAGCAGACGATGAAAAGTAAAAAACAGCTCATTACTCATCTAAAATGGTTTTATTTAATAATAATTTGCAAAAAATAGTCACGTGAGCATAGGCGAAGGAGGTGGGGGGCGGAAGGGCACTGCTCCGTGCTCCCCCCCGCTTGGTTTCAAGGTGTCGATAGCGCATCAAAATTTCGGGCAATTTCATATAATTTGGGCAATTTTATATTTTTTGGGCAATTTTTTTTTTTTTTTTTGAGATCACCACAATTTGGACAGAAAAACTGTCTCAGTTTCAGTCAAGACCTTTTTTTCGGAGATCACGTCAATTTGAACAGAAAAACCGACTCAATTTCAGTGAAAACCTAGTGCTTTTTCCGGATGAATGAATCAAGTCATTTTTCGGGCAAAACTTTGGTGCCCTCCCAAATCATCTTGAGCTCCCACGCCCATGCACGTTAGGGTAAATCTGATATGACGTTACGTCAAAGCTGTGCAGTAATGTCCATTTACGGTATTTAGCCTGCTGAACAATGAAACAATTGCCCGCAAAAACCGTATCTCTATAGCTTATATCATTGCCTGTTTTACGTCAAGGCAGTCGCGTAGCCAGGATTTCGCAAACGGGGGCTTTTTTGGAAGTTTGATACAACCGTAAACGAGCTTGACCCAAATTTTTATTAGTCTTGAATTAGATTGAGGCGGTTTTTCTGTCAAAATATGGTGATCTCCAAAAAAAAAAGGTCCTCACCGAAATTCAAAGGGATTTTTCGGAAATTCAAAGGGTTTTTCTGGCCGAAATCACGTGATCTCCATGAAAAAAAGTCTTCACCGAAATTCAAAGGGTTTTTACGGCCGAATTCAGAAATTCAAAGGGATTTTCCGGCCGAATTCAGAAATTCGAAGGATTTTCTGGCCGAAATCAGGTGATCTCCATAAAAAAAAAAGGGTTTTTCCGGCCGAATTCAGAAAATCAAAGGAAAGGGTTTTTCTGGCCAAAATCAGGTGATCTCCAAAAAAAAAAGGTCTTCACCGACTTTGGGTGAGCTCCAAAAACTCCACTATTCTGGTCCGAATAACGGCAAGTACTTCACAACTTCGGCTCCCAAATCCCTTTGGGGGGGCTGTTTTTATTTTTGGAGCAAAAATCGGCCTCAAAAGCACTAAAAACGTGCCATTTTGCATACTTTTCAGGCCAATGGGGGGCTCGACCCCCCCCTGGCTACGCTACTACGTCAAGGTTGAGTAACTCGAATTGCAGGTGCTCGAATTCCAGCCGCCACACAACATAGTATTCTGGGTAACCTAAATTTCCAAGCAATTCAATATTAATGTACCGATATTAGCTCATCCATCGATAGGCTGAAGTGGTTCAACAGGTCATTTTCTTGTATTTAAGAGACATTTTGCTTGTTTGTCGAGTCCACGTTGGCTAAGAATTTTTATCATCAATTGAAACCCCATCGGAAAGTCCTTGTATTTGCGCCAAAATCTTGTGCAGAATCTCCATTGAAAAGTGCTAGTATTTGCGCCGAAGCGAAAATGCTGGCGCAGTATTAAATCAAGTTACGCTTGTCATTCAAAAAATTGCGATTAGCTTTTTTTAGAGATTTAGTAGTGTGAAAAGAAAACGTGTTTTTGCATAAAAAACAAAACTAAAAGTTCTGTATGGTTTTGCAACTGTTTTGATCGGCGTAGCACAAAAATCACATGTTACGTAATCAAAGGTGGGCAAGTTAATGCAAAACGTTAGCTTCGTTAACCACTAGTCCGTTAACAAACTTCACACCTCCGTTGACGTTAATCCGTTATTTTCAGCTTTAATTAACGGAAGTTAATAATAAAGTCCGTTAATTCGTTAACATTTTGCATGTAATTTAAGTTTCTTTGTATTCACTCGCTTCTAGAACACGTATTGACTCTGTTGAGCAGATTGTAAGGAAATATTTATTGCTATGGTGGTCTTTTTGTGCTTTGGAAGTTACATTTTACAGTCTAATCTAATTTCAAGATAGAAATAAGTTTAAATGCACTAACGAAGCTGCGATCGGAAAATCTTTGGAAATTGCGATCAGCGATAATTAATAGACCTCTGAGGCTGCAGCTTGTTATTTGTCACAAAAAAGAGCTCCTTTCTTCGCTTTTTCTATAAAACTCGTGCTAATATGCAACAAGTGCTACCAGTGCAAACTGGTTTATACCGGTACGATGAATGAATGGTGCAAGATATTAACGATAAAAACCTTAACGGAAGTTAACAGAACTTAACGGAAGTTACTTTAGTCCGTTAACAGAGCTTAACGGAAGTTAGTTTAGTCTGTTAACATGAAAAAACTTTTTTACCGGATTAACGAGTTCAAGAAAAAGTTAGCTTCGTTATTAACGGATTAACGATTAACGTACTTGTGCCCACCTATGTATGTAATGTGTGATTCTGTGCACATTGCACCTACTAAAATACTCTGTCAGAACCAGTAGCGTAGCCAGGGGGGGGGGGGGCGGGGGGGCTATAGCCCCCTCCCATTGGCATGTCGACCAAAATGCAGAATAAGAAAAAATACCACGTTTTTGGCACTTTTAAGACTGTTTTATGCGCGAGAATGGATTAAAATAGTGATTTAAAACATCTTTTGAAACATATATTCAGGGGGTCTAGTTTGCCAAACATAACTTAAAACTCACAAATACATGGAAACTTTGAGAAATGGCCAAAAATAAGCAATCAAATTTGATCGGTAGTGTAAAAATGCTAAACATAAGTGTCATTAACAAATATAGGGCCTACTATAAACTTAGAGATGGGGGGGGGGGGCTATTCAGTATTAATTAATTACCAATCATTTCTCTCAAGCCTTTTTCATTAGCCCCCCCCCCCCCCCCCCGCAATTATTTTTCTCTTTAAACTGTGGACGGAATGTGAGTTTTATTGAACTAAACGATAATATAATTTACCAGCATTTAAACAAGAAAACTAAAATTTTATTATTAGCCACCTCCCAAATAGCCCATTTATGCAACCAGTTTTAATCATGTTTGCCTGCTATTTTCTGTGCCACGCTTTAAAACCATTACTTTTTTATCAAAATAGCTTTAAAATTAAGTTATTTTTGCAAAAAAATGCAAAATTATCAAGCGCAGGGGGCTCCGCCCTCAGACCCCCAAAACAGCCCCCCATTGCGAATTCCTGGCTACGCGCCTGGTCAGAACCACATAGTAATTGTAGTACTGCACTTTGCAGTACTTCAATGTTTTGAAATGAAGTGTGAGCACAAAATTTAAGATGGTGACCAGTAGGCGTAATTTTATGTTTCGTTGACTGTGCACAAAGACAAAAATGTTTTGTGCAAACAATAGCATACAGTACTCTGTAAAATACATCAATCAATCATACATAACAAACCAGTTGAATTGTTTGTTGTTGGATTTTAGGAGCAGCATTGATTGCAGAGGTGGAGTCCTCGAGGACGTCCTTGGCCTCGAGGACACATTTTGAAGTCCTTGGCCTTGGCCTCGCAGGTCAAGTCCTTGGCCTCGCAGGTCAAGTCCTTGGCCTTGGCCTCGAAGCCTCAAGTCCTCGAAAATTGCCCTGTCCTCGGCTCGAGGACAGCACTATTTTTTGAACCGTTGAAATTTTGTAGGAAAATGCCAGAAACCTCGCGGAAAATTTGCGAACACCTTTTTTGTTTTCCTCAATTGGAGCATAAGCGTAGCCAAGGGAAGGGGGGGGGGGGGAAACCAGGGAACCCGCCCCCCCTAATTGAAATTCCACCAATGAAAAAATGTGCCAAAAAGCCTACTGTTTCTTCAGCTTCAATTTCTTTTAGCATTTTTCGCTTGCAACAGTAACTAACAAGAATATGGAAGACCAGGGGCCCCGGGCCACCCCCAATTCAATTTTTTCCAGCGAATTTAAACGTATAACCCGTAAGAAATGGAAAATTTTTGTCCTAAAAGTTGCTATCTCAGACCCTCATATAGCTTTTCTATGAACATAATGCATTAATCAGGGCTGGATTTACCATGATATGGCGCAGTACCAACTAGGGGCCCCGCGCTCAAATCATAAGACTTTCTTTGGTCTTCCCTTATATTTGGCAGAAAGATCTTGCAAAAATCCCCAAAGTGCTAGGAGCCCAGTGCGATGTAAATCCGGCCGGCAATAACATGGTTAAGAGGCGTAACCATCTATTGTACGTTTTTTCAATAACAATTCAGTAATTCACCTCCAAATCCCAGTTTTTACGCACAAAATACTTCAAAAAAATTAGCCATGGAAAATGCTGATTGAACAAATCATTGAATTCAATTGAGGGGCCTGAGGGCCCCCAGGCCAAACATGTACTCCTATAACTAATCATTTTCATGACAAAACAAAAATCTCTACGGAAAATCTTCGAGTGGATTATTATTTACTGCTAAAATGTAGCCATAGACAAAGCACCCTACTTCCCCCTACCTGGACCAAATCACTTACAACTAAAATTTAACTCAAAAATGCAAGATGTTAAACGTGTTTTGGACTTAAAATGCAAGTAAAAGGAGCATTAAACAATTTAATTTTTTCAAATGGCTTTCAAATTTCAAAAATCTGTTGCTTTCAAATGGCTCTGAATACGTGCGAAATGTGATTCAATGGCATTAAAATAGCTTTTTTTCCAAAAAATTACAAAAAATCGCCCAAAGGCTGGGGGCTTCGCCCCCAGATCCCCGTCTCTGATACGTTTGAGTTACACAAGCTTTCTCAACACGTCTCCAAATATTTGTCAATATTTCTCAACACGTCTCCAAATAGATATTTGCACTTTTCAACAATTAGTTTAAGTGCTCTCTCTTTGCAAAATCCTGGTTAAGTGCTAATAGGCAACGATTTCAGATCTTCCATCCTACGATATCTTTGTCCTACAAAAAGTTCTTCTTTTAAAAATTTTTGGTGACGTCATTGCATGTGATTTGCGGTTTGGGATTCCCCAATCAAAAATTCTGGCTTCGCCTATGAATTGGAGATTGCCTGAAAAACTCTTTTGAAGACCTTTTTTTTTTCGGAGAATACTTGCGGCTGTGTCCTTGGTCCTTGGCCTTGGCCTCGAGCATTCCTGTCCTTGGCCTCGAGAGGGTCTGTCCAAGGAAAGGCTGTCCTTGGCCTTTGCCTCGGATTTTTTTGTGTCCTTGGCCTCGAGCCTTATGTCCTCGACTCCACCTCTGATTGATACATTCCAGGTTTAGGTCCGTACCGGTAACTGACAAAGAATTTAATTCAGTATAGTTCAACAATAGTAGCCCAATAATCTAATTGTCATGTTTTGACCTTTGCAGGTTCGAGTTCTGTGGAAGGATAACTTTTTGGCATTGCTTGTTTTGTAGTCGCCATTCTCAGATTCTGGTAGCTTTTCTCTAAGAATCCGCGCTGGTAGCCTTAAAGGCCTGCTTAACGGAATTTTCATAGTTTTTCGAGACATTCTAAAAACTCCAAAATGATGATATTTTGAAAACTGTAATTTAAAATTTGATTGGGTTAACGAGAAAATCAACAGATCCGCTTTACTCCGAAAACCAATCCAATCCATGCTGACGTTATTGTACGACTTGCTACGTTGATATTGAATAGATCTAAATGCCAGAAGCCTTATGATCGACAGTCAATGATTTAATAGTGGGTAGTATAGATAAACCTATTAGAAGCATTGTCAAAGGGTTTACAAATACAATGAATTAACTAGCGAATATGTTGAAGCTATAAGTTAGCTAAATAGCGAAGTAAAATAGCCTGCTGGTAAGTAACTGTACAACGCACTGTATGTACAGTTACCTGTGAAATATTTCAGCATTGTGAAATAAACGCTTACTGTATCAGTAATCACAACAATAGATATCTACCATAAAATTAATCTAGAGATGTCCAGGAAAACGTTGGTACAGTGTTGAAAAAATGCGGTACTGAACTGTAAAATTCCATCATCGAAAAGTGCAGGTACTAGAAAATGACAGTACCACTACCGGTACACGATAATGCTATTCTACAGTAGAAGTTACGAATACAATGCTTAAATTCTTTCTTTTTCGTGCAAGTCTGACTTTTGGGGAGGGTTACTTTGGGGTTGAATATCAGGGGGTCAAACAAGGCCTTCAACAAGAAAAAAATAAGAAAAAAAACTAATTATTTTGTAATGACGGCTCTAAAGTACTGCCGTTTTCTAGTACTGCCTTTACAGTAGGCCTATCAGTATTCTGTAGTAACTATCATGTTCAGTATCAGAACTTCCAGTACCGAAATATTTTGGAACCGGAATTTTCCTATTTGACAATACTTGCATTCTCAGTATCGGTATTGACATTTTTGGTACCGGGATGCTTCAGTACCGCAATTATTCATTACCGGCATTTTCAGCACCAGCATTTTCCAGGACAGATCTCTTGGTTAACATTATGGTAGATATCCACTGTTGTGATGAGTGATACAAGAAGCTTTTATTTCACAATGCTGAAATATTTTACAGGTAACAATACATTGAACAGTTACTTGCCAGTAGGCTATTTTACTTCGCTATTTAGCTAACTTATAGCTTTAACACATATGCTAGTTAAACCCTTTTGACAATGTTTCTAATAGGCTACTTGACTTACCTAAACTACACACTATTAAATCATTAACTGTCGATCACAAAGCTTCTGGCATTTGAATCCAATATCAACGTAGCAGTAGAAGCTAGTTATGCAATAGTCACGTGGAGAGCCGCATTTAAGCGTAACCCTCTATTGCCTTTTTCTCATACATTAGGTTAAAGGCCATCTAATGTCCGCAAAGCAACGCCTTTAAAATCAAATAAAAAAATATTACTAATCGAATGCTGTAAACCCGGTTTAGATATACGTTCTCAGTTTCAAGAAAGTGAGTAGCCATTATTACCTTTTGCGTTTTTAAAAAATGACATGACGTCATCAGACCCAGGAGTTTGGTTCCTTTGACTTGTTTATCATTGCAGAGGATAGGCGATTTTGCAAAGGCATGTAATAGCGGCTGACTAGTCAAAAAGTGTTGCACAAAAAGGCATAATTAGCCCAAAGTAGTTTCACACTGGAAAGTTTTCATGATGCGCCGGATATCTCTGGCGCACGGCATCACTAAGTCTTCCGCCAAATCAGTGCAGAAAACGTAAAATAACTGTGGCGCAGCTCAAATCTCCTAAACAACATATATTGTTGCGTGGACAGTAACAATTTCTTCCAAATTTGCGGTTTCCGAGGGGTAAGACTTATTTTTATGGATTACGAGAAAAATTTTAAGGCAAATTCTATTCGGCTAAATCGGGGGCTATTGCGCGTTGATTGGCGCGAAAGAAAAAATTTAATGGGTATTTCGTTGGCGCGAAAATCCGGCGCAATGTAATCAAACCATGGATCGAACTTTCCATTTTTCAACCAACGTACGGTAGCTTAATAAATTAGCCTATGCATTTATAGCGTAATTTCAGATTTATATAGTCAGTAATTCTACAACAAACATATAACACAAAAAAGAAATAGCCTAATGTTGGTAAATTTCAATCCAAGTCATAAATGGTTTTATATTAAGCAATGGTTCTTGGCCTAGATTACCGGTATATTGTAAAAGTATTTTATATCGTGGCATAGGCCAGGCTAGCCTCGGTACAGGTACTTCTGGAGTAACAGTACCACTGTCACACTGCTTCTACGTCAATTTAGTAATTCTGAATCTGCATTTTTAGCTACTAAATATCAAGAAATATAACAATTAGTCTAGTTTACCATCATAAAATTGCAACAACAAGTTAAGGTAGCTTATGCTGACCTTTGATATTGATATACCCATACCAGTATGCAATAGGCTTACAGGTAGGCCTAGTCAGTAGTAGTTAGTCTAGATCTAAGATACCTGATATTAGTGATCTCATAAAGTGACATGTCCAACAAATTTCAGGTAAAAATTAGCCCTAACTTACCAGTCATTGCCTGTTAAAACACATACCAGTAGCCTACCCCCCAGTACAGCATAGCAGATAGGCTACCAGGGTAGGCTACTGGTACTATTGCATTAAGACCGGTAAGTAAGTAGGCTCCCTATTGTTGTAAATGTAAGCTATGTTGGTATGATTTTTTACGTGAAAAGAATACTGAATAGTAGGCTGCAAACTACAACACAAAACAGTAGCTCTTGGTCTGTGGCTGCAATACCGGTAGATATCGGTACCACATCTGACTTTACCTGTATATTTCTGATTTTTTAAGCTTAAGTAGTTCATGGTAAAGAATGTAAATTCATTACTAGTACCGGTATTATTTATGAATACAATAATAAGGCTTGCTCAGAGCTGTATTAGGCACAGTACAGCAGTGTTTTTTCCTCTACTGTAACTTATGGGCCAATTGGCAAGTGTCCAAATTTTCTTGTAACTTCTAACAAAGCGGTATATATTTGTTGTGCCCAAACCTTTAAAACTAAAATGGCATTTATGTGTCCTAAACTTTGCACCAATTTGGTAACAGTATCAAATGAAAAGTCGTATTTTACAAGTTTGTCAACTTTTCTAGAGCTATTTTTTCCTATTGCCAAAAATTGTTTGTCCTTTATCCAACAAATTGCTCATTCACTGGCAAAAATCAGCTTAGTGGGAGCAGTACTGTACAGTGTTGGCTACCGTAATTTAGGAAATCATGTTCAAAATTATATAATGCTTGCTCCAGGAAGCTGAAATCACCTCGAGCAAGTTATTTTCTAGCTTCACTTGCCCCACTGGCAAGTCAATAAAATGCAGCGTATTAAGCAACTTCAAACAAGATTATTTATTTTTATAGCCTATAGGAAGTGGCTACCGGTATTTCGCCTCTAGAGGCAAAATAGTGTTTTTCCTCTGTTTGGGTTAGGGCAAGGGTTGGGATTAGGGTTAGGATTAGGGTTAGAGTTTGGGTTAGGGTTTGGGTTAGCATTAGGCTTAGGGCTATTTTGGCAATTGCGGCAAAATAGCCGCTAGGACTATTTTGCCTCCAAATGGCAAAGTAACATGGCCAGGGCTATTTTGCCTCTAAAGGCAAAATAGCCACTGCCTTTTATATATTAACTGCAATTTACCATTTTTGCAAACCCAAATCTTAATCCTTAAAAAAGTAAATAAAAAATGCATGAATAAATGTAAAACAAAAAGTGCATGAGTAAATAGGATAAGGCTAGGCCCATGTTTCGTGCGCACAGACATTTTGTAATAAAGCCTATTAAACCTAAGTTTAACCCTAATCCTAACCTAAACCCTAATCGAGACCTATAAATATAATAATCAAAACAAAAATTTACAAAAACGAGTGACGTCTTTTGAATCTTTGTTTACTATTTAACCTCGCTCGTTCCATGTGCCAAGTCACTTTGGTATAAATATTCTTCATTTTTGTTTTATTCTCTTAAGCTTAAAAATTTGCAGTTAAATAATCATTCCTTGTCTATCAATCTCCATGATTTAATTTTGTTTACTTGTTTAGGATGTCAATGAATCAATTTCAGCCTTTTTCAATGGAAAAACAGTTGCAATAACAGGTGCTACTGGATTCATTGGACAGTTGTTGGTGGAAAAATTGCTGCGTTCTTGCCCTGGGGTAAAAAAGATATTATTGTTGATTAGACCTTCAGAGAAGTCATCTTGCCAACAACGACTGGATAATATTGCATCTTTGTCGGTGAGAATTAAAATTGCTTTTGTTGTATACAGTGTTCCCTCTAAGTTTTCACCTTCTGCGAAAATGCCGGAAATAGTGCGAACGTTCTAAACTCAATGTGAAAATGCCGAAAATTTTCTCATCATTTTTGTCCGGTTTAAATGTGATCTCCAAAAAAAAAAGGTCATCACGCCGATGGAGGCATCTTTTTCTCCGATTTTATGTTGATCTCCAAAAAAAAAAAAAGGAAGGTCCTTCGGCTAAGTTCTGCAACTTTTCTCCGCGATTTCTGCGACATACCAGAGCGAGACGCCGTGAACCGCGGCTATCTACGGTTTTTGGCGGGAAACAAAAACGCCGGTTTTTGGCGGGAGAAAAAACGCCGGAATTCGCAAAATTTCAGTGCGAAAATGCCAGAAGAAATTTCGCACTTTTTGCACTTTTTTGCGCTTATAGGGAACATTGGTTGTATAATAAACTGTAAGTTTATGCAAAAATCAACTTCAGCTAAACTTGTATATGTAAATCTGAAATTTTAACTAATTGCTTTAGTAAACTTCTCTCTAATATTATGTTACGAACAAGTTGAAATAAAGTTAAGTTTGGTGCAGATCAATGGACATTTCAAGTGTTTGAAGCACTGGATTGCAAACGTACAGTAGGTATTTGTAGCTTGGATATCATAGCAACTAATTTTGTATGCTACAAATGAGAATAGGGTATTGTATGTGCATTAGGGTGCGGTGAAAAAACAAAATTTTTGAATTTTAAAAAGTGGCAGGGTTGCCACATCCTGGAAAAGTCCTGGAAAGTCCTGGATTTTTTTTGCTGTCCTGGAAAGTCCTTGAAAGTCCTTGAATTTTGTTTGTAAGTCCTGGAAAGTCCTGGAAAATGTTTTTAGAGTTTTCCCGTGATTTTCCAGGACAGAATGTGAAGTTGTTTTTTTTTTATTATAACTGGTACCTTGTAATTGTACAAAGCTATTTATTGTTGAAATAATTTGCTTTGTGAAGTTGGTTTGAAAAACTTTATTGTATTGTAAAAAGACAGAGCTTATTTGTATGCTGGTGCACAAACAAAAAATCGCTATTCTAGCCCTAACTCAACTCTAAATCTAACTCAAACTGCAACCCTAGCTCTAGCCTAACAGTAATATGAGCCCCATTCCTCTGCTTTTTGCTTTCTTATTCGTTTTAAGCAGTTCTTACTAGTTCTTACTGTTCATTTTAGGCAATCTTACTAGAGTGCAAATAAGCACTTCCTCCAATTAGCCAAAATTTGCACTTTGCAATACAGTATGTATTAATTATTGAATATTATTAGGAAGAGTGAATTCATGGGCATTAATTTATTGCAATGCGATACTGTAGTAGCAGTAGCATAGCGGGCTATTGCTCTCCATTGGCCCACAGACCAAAACGCGCAATAAGAAAAATACAACGTTTATCGCACTATAATTCTGAATCAGTTTTTTGCAGTAGTATGGATAGTAAAGTAATTTAAAGTCACTTTTGGAACATGATTTTGGAAAGGGCTAGTATTGGTCAACAAGAAACCAGTCACAACTAACTAACTAACTAACTAAAAATGGCTAAAAATAAACAATTAATTCGATCGCTTGATGCAAAATGCTCAACGTAGGCTTTGTAAGACAATTATAAGGGGTCTATTCAGTATTTAATTCTGTTAATTACCAATCAACTCTCTCAAATCTCGTTTCATTAGCCTCTCCTCCCAAATTATATGTTTATCTAGCGTTATAAAATACAGACGATTTGGATTAATTAATACTTGGGAGTTTTTTCAAAGGAGGTGCTTATTTGCACTCTAGCATGCAAAATGAGCTCTGCTTTTAGAGAATAAGAGAGCAAAAGTGGGTGCTTATTCGCTCAAATACTCTTATTTTGTAAATTATTAACGTTAGTGGTTAGTTGAAGTTTATATTTTGAGTTTGGGTTAGGATTAACGTTAGGGTTAGAGCTAGGGTTACAGTTTGGGTTTAGTTTAAGGTTGGGGTTAGGGCTTGGGTAGAGTTTTTTTGTTTGCACCCTGGCATTCAAATAAGCTCTGTTTTTTTCAAATAGTAAAATTTTATAGTTCACTGCATGGAAATAAAGCTAGGACTGAAGTTTTACTATTACCCATCACTAGAGCTCGACTGATATATCTATCGCTCGGCTGATGTATTTTGCCCGATATCAGTGCCAAGCCGGAATATCGTATCGGCTATCTACCGCTGATAAAATATCGGCTTAGCGCAATTACCTTAAACTGTATATTTTTTTAGAGCAAGCACAAGTGTTCTTGTGTTGATTTGCTTAGTATGACTTGTGTTTGCAATAATCTTTCTTTGGAGGAGGATTAGTGAAGCTTTTCATGTCAAGTCAAGTGAAAAATATAGACAAAATTTTGTAGTTTATGAGTTATATATTGGTATCGGCCTAAAAAAGTCATATCGATCGAGCTCTATCTTTCACCCACATCCTGTAGCCCATTTATGCAACCAGTTTAATCATGTTTTTGCAGTATATACTAATTTCTATGCCACGTTTTAAAAGCAATAATCTTTGCTAAACTAGGTCTAGATTTAAGTTATTATTGAAAAAAAATTGCAAAATTTTCAAATGCTGGGGGCTTTGCCCCCAGACCCCCAATGGCTTACGGCGGCTGGGGGTTGCTCCCACACGATCGAGCTCTATCTTTCACCCACATCATGTAGCCCATTTATGCAACCAGTTTAATCATGTTTTTGCAGTGCTAATTTCTATGCCACGTTTTAAAAGCAATAATTTTTACTAAACTAGATCTAAAATTAAGTTATTATTGAAAAAAAATTGCAAAATTTTCGAATGCTGGGGGCTTTGCCCCCAGACCCCCAATGGCTTACGGTGGCTGGGGGTTGCCCCCACACCAAAAACCACAACCCTCTCGTTACAAATTTTTGGCTATGCACCTGGATAGTGGTCAGTACTAGGAATGCAAATGCGTTACATCAAAATTTTTTGTCAATCTTAAGTACAAAAGAGTTGGTACATGAGAGTAATAGTCAAAATTAAATTTTAAGCCCTGTAAAAAACATCTTAAACAGTCCTGGAAAAGTCCTGGAAAATGACCTAAAAAAGTCCTGGAAAGTCCTGGAATTTGATTTTGCAGTTTCTGTGGCAACCCTGAAGTGGTGTTTATATATATCCCCAAATGTGGAGTAAAAGCCATTGGAACCAATTTTGGGATAGTGCACCCTCTAGTGGCCGTGCACATCTGCCGAACGCGACAAAAATAGCTATTTTGGCCATATCTCAAGAACCGGTTAAGCTAGAAACTTGGTTTTGGGCTTAAAAGATGCAGGGACACCACTTTCATATCCACTCTAAGAGAACTTTTCTTTCTAAACTACTTCCAAAAAAAGTTATAAGCAAAAAACATCTTTTTTCATGAAAAACATACATTTCCGCATATGGAATGAAAGCTTTCTTTGAAATTTTTGAAGGATTTTATGTTGTTGCTGATAACAAAACATATTTTAAATGAGATTAATTGATGACTTGAAAATGGCATTGCTAGCATGCATCTTTGGATGTGTTACATCATTCCTAAACTGCAAAAAACTGACTACAGCTAACATAAATAAGTGAATAGGAGTGTAATACAAAGCACTGATCACAAATCTGCATTCAGATTGCAATTATGACCACTTTTAGAAAGAAATTTTTGTAAGTGCAACTATCCTAAAAAACCACAAACACAAAATTACCTTGGTCTTAAATATATCGTGCTCACCTATCAGCCAAGTAGAAAAGACATCATCACAAAACAAATCTGCCCACAGAAGATGTTTCAACGACCTAAGGTAAATTTGTGGTTGTGATATTTGGGAGAATTAAAATGCAGTGGTGACAATAGTAATAAAAAAATGTGAAAGAATTGACTGTGGAAAGTCAGATCTAATTGCAGCACTACCTCAAAAGTTTAAAGTGATTGGGTGTTAAATTTAAAGTAATGTGTAAATTAATTTTGTTTATCAGGTAAATATATTACAGTACTTTTAATTGATTGAAGTAGCATTTGACTATACAATTAAGGCTGAAAAGAACTATGCTAACGAGAAAAAGAGCCCATTCTGGTGCCACCATAAAAAAAATGCACGGTGGAGAAGTTTTTGAAGCTGCTACATTATTTCCACCGGGAGAATTGCCTACAAAAAAACAAGTAATTGAGAGAATGCTGAATTTTCCTGACTATCGAACTCTTGGTGCAGCAAGGAATGTCGCCCAAGAAGTGCATGAAAGATGGGTATGGTGTAATGTCTACCCACAGCATCACTACACCATTGCTACTAAAATACAAGAAACCATGGCAAATTTCAGTAAAATCACTCGATATCCCAGAAAGAACTCGGAGCCTTACAAGAAATTGGAATCATTATTTTTGGAAGATGTCGAAAAACTTTTTGACGTTTACTGTAGTGATGAGCAGCAAAGAAGACAAATGGAGATGAGACACTGCCTAAGAATGGCTACAGAAGATTATGCATTTTATGAAGACCAAAAGACTGAACGTAAATGTCGATGTTTAGATGACGTTGTTCCAATGACACAATCAGAATTAAGGTTTAGTCGCGATGCCCAGCAACTTATGTCATCTGCATATGCTTCTGCTAGTTCTGAAGAACCATTTTCCTTGATTCCCGACAGCAATTCAGAGAGTTCTATTTTGGAGTCGTCACAGTTGTCTGAGGATTCAAGTTTTGCACCTCCACAAGATAGCCACCGAAATCAATTAACATTGCAAAATCGTCAGAGGTGGACCAATTTGGCAAGAATGTGTGAAAGATATCAGCTTTCTGATAGAGCTGGAGCAGCTATTGCCACCAGTACACTGCAAGATATGGGAATGATTACTGAAAATGACAAATTGCTTATAATTGACCCGAGTAAATTGAGAAGAGAAAGGGAGAGGTGCCGCGAAGAAATTCGTCAAAAAGAAAGTTTTAATTTCAAATTTGTGACTGGTTTATACTTTGATGGCAGAAAAGATGCAACTCAAACTATGAAAGAGGGACCAAATGGGAAAATGTACCGATCCATTGAGCTTGAAGAACATTATGTACTGGTAGGTGAACCTGGAACATACTATCTTACTCATTTATCTCCAGCTGATGGCAAAGGTCGTACACTAGCGCATGAAATATTTAAAGTTATATCTGAAACTGAGCTGTTCACAAAACTCACTGTCATTGGAATCGATGGAACAGCATTGATGACCGGCAAATACAATGGTGCCATACGATCTTTGGAAGAGTTACTGAAAAAGCCACTGCAATGGTCTATCTGCCTTCTTCACACCAATGAGCTTCCCCTTCGACATGTTTTTATGGAAATAGATGGCACAACCAATAGTCCTGATAGCTTTACAGGACCCATAGGAAAACAACTTGATGGATGTGTTTCAGAATGGCCAGTAGCTAGTTTCAAAAATATCTCGAATGTACATTTTCCAGACTTACCTCAGGCAGTTGTTGACGACCTAAGCAGTGACCAGCATTATGCATACAGGATTTGTATGGCAGTCATGATTGGCTCAGTGGATGAAGACCTTCAATATCTAGAAGTAGGACCAATTGTCCATTCAAGATGGTTAACTCTTGCTAGCAGGATTTTACGATTATATGTTTCCAAATGCAATCCTTCAGAAAACCTTCAATCTTGCGCCCGATTTTGCATCAATGTTTATTTTCCAACCTGGTTTGAAATCAAGAAGCAAAGTCAAATAGTTCAAGGAGCAAAAAATTTTTTTAACTTGGTGCATCGCATTCAACGGTTTCCCCACAGCAAAATTCGGTCCATTGCGCTTAAGGTTGTTCAAAGAAATGCTTTTTTTGCTCATCCTGAAAATGTTTTGTTAGGTATGTTAGCAGATAATGAAGAAGAAATTCGAAGATTGGCAGTTAACAAAATTCATGGTTTAAGGGGTAAATCATTGCAACATATCATACCAAATGGAAACTTTAAAGGTGGTTACATTGAAGATGGTCTAAACACAGAAGGTAATACCAGCAATATCAGACTCTTTCAAGTGCCAATGATCAATGTCAATGCCAGATCTTATCATCTCATGGTGAATTTAAATGGAACAGAAGTAAATCAACCACCTGTGATAAAACATCTAACAGACGCAGAACTAGAAGCCATACGAACAAATCCCCTAAGATTGAGTCATCCATGCCACAATCAGCATGTTGAAAGACACATAAAATTAGTGACAGAAGCTGCAACTCAAGTGTGTGGATTTGATCGACGTGATGGTCTCATAAGACAAAAATTGAAGTCTCGAAAGATAATGAAGAAATTTGACACGAAGCATCAATTCACCATTTGACTGGACCTTTAGGGTGTTTGATTGCAAGTAGAAACACATTTAACTCAGCCTGAGATGTATTATGTGATATTTTGTGCATGATATTATTGTTGAGATGTTGGGGATGGGAACATTATCTGTGAAAACTACATCTTTTGTTACACTCGTGTCACATTTTTGCTCACACAGATGTGTGATCAGTGCTTAGCTGTAGTCAGTTTTTTGCAGTTTAGGAATGATGTAACACATCCAAAGATGCATGCTAGCAATGCCATTTTCAAGTCATCAATTAATCTCATTTAAAATATGTTTTGTTATCAGCAACAACATAAAATCCTTCAAAAATTTCAAAGAAAGCTTTCATTCCATATGCGGAAATGTATGTTTTTCATGAAAAAAGATGTTTTTTGCTTATAACTTTTTTTGGAAGTAGTTTAGAAAGAAAAGTTCTCTTAGAGTGGATATGAAAGTGGTGTCCCTGCATCTTTTAAGCCCAAAACCAGGTTTCTAGCTTAACCGGTTCTTGAGATATGGCCAAAATAGCTATTTTTGTCGCGTTCGGCAGATGTGCACGGCCACTAGAGGGTGCACTATCCCAAAATTGGTTCCAATGGCTTTTACTCCACATTTGGGGATATATATAAACACCACTTTTTAAAATTCAAAAATTTTGTTTTTTCACCGCACCCTAATGTGCATTACATATACCTTATTTTTAGTTAAAGTTTTACAACTTATCAATGTTCCCACTAAGCCGATTTTTTTCAGCAAATCAGCGATTTGTTGGAGCAAGGGCAAATAATTTTTGGCAATATTGTAAAGAAAACTTTAGAAAGTTCTACAAATTTATGAAAATATGACATTTGGTATACTTTAATGCTGGATTGGTTTGAAATTTAGGGCATATAAACGTCTTTTTAGAGCTTTGGGCACAATTGTTTTAAGATAATTTGGGCACTCACCGACTAGCCATAAAGTTAGAGGGAACACAGCAACGTATTATAATCTGATGTATCGGTATTTGGTAATACTCTGATAGGTACTCTTGCATTTAGCAATATGATTTTTTTTGGAAAAAATTAAAATATTTCCTATTTTAGATATTTGATGAACTGAGAACTACACAGCCAAACTTTCCACTTAAGCTAGTTGCTATTTCTTGTCACCTTGCAAAAGAAAATCTGGGATTAAGTGATGATTCATTTTCTCTAATCACCTCTGAGGTTAATGTGCTTTTTCACTGTGCAGCTGCTGTTAAGTTCAATGAGCATTTAAGGTAAAATATTACTTATGCAATATATATATATATACAATAGTAGATCTCGATGAATAATGTTTTTCTGTATCATGATTGAATCAATTAATTTGTTTTTTGGTTTACATGGTCATCTCTGAAATGGGAATTCTGGGATTCAATTAGAAAGAGACTACAGCATTTCACTAGAAATTTCTATCTACTTTTTTATTAATATTGACCCAAATCTAAGCGAAAATCTAATCCTTGCTATTAAATTAACCCAAATTCAAACACTTATCTTAGCCCCTTAGAAAGTGAATGAAAATTGCGCTCATGAGTATTTCTCGTTTTTGTTTTGTGTTCTTTAGTTTAAAAATTTTTGGTGGCATAGTCATTCCCATTTAATTATCCAGCTAGTCTATTAAATTACAATTAGAGCTGTCAATGGTTGCTGCTTGTAGACTTTGATAGATGCTCAGTTATCTGGCATATACAAGTATGACTGGCACAATCTATAAATCATGCAGAGATGAGGTTCCACTAACTTTTTACATGCTTTGTCATAATAGGATTTGAAGAATTGTTTTAGGATTTTTTGTCATAGTCTTAGGTCTTGGTTAAGACCCTGTATGGCACGTATGTTGTATGTAACGTTTATAGCTGCCAATTCTGGTTAAAATTATTCATGACCATAGGCGTTGATTTTTGAGGAAGTGGTGCCACCTTGAGTCTGGCACTGAAGGGGGTGAAATGTCTGGCCCCCTTGCTTTTTTGGCAAGTAATACCCACTTGGCAACAAGAAATCCGAAATTCCGGACTGATATAGAGCCAGAATGCAGCAAAAACCTTTTATTTATTTATTTATTTATTTTTTGGTCTTCACCTGAATTTGGGGTCAAAATTTCGCAGTGAAATAGAATTATTAAGTTTATCCAAACTTTGCAAAACATTTTACCCCCTCGGAATTTGCTTAATCAACAAAAAATTGATCCCTATATGTAGGACTAGCTCTATTAAAATTAAACTAGCACAATCGCTGAGATTATTGTAAAGTATTTTAATTTTCAAGTATCGAGACTAATATGATCTTCACAAAAATGTGCAGCTATACACAGGATTGGTTACTTCTCTAAATCTAGGGTATAGCTTAAGTTAAAACGGTTATTAACTTTGAGTTTTTGTGCATTACTAAAAATAGTTAAGCCGTTTTTTAATGAAAGTAAGAAAAAACTTCAAAAGAATTTGCATATTTTTGCTTAAAAATTGCAAGCCCTATAATTATTCTTTCAATTGTGAAAATAAATGACCAAAAAATGTTTGCAATTTTGAACATTTGACCAAAAGTTTTGAAAAAAAATCAACCCAGCCTACAATGCCAGTAGAGCTTGTAATTTTCGAGACTTTAGTGTGATCTTGTTTATTAAATCTATTTCAGTCTCTGTACTTTATTGGAGCAGTATTAGAATTGTATATAGGTGCAAGAATTTTAGTAAGTGCTATATTGAAACAGATGTATTTGCTTATTTATTTCAAGTAATTCATGGCCTACAATTGTGATTCATGGCGTACAATGTGATGCTTGTTTTAGAATTTTGTTCAACGTGAATACTCTTGCAGTCAGAAGACTTTTAAAGCTATGCAGACAAGCGCAGCAACTGCAAGCTTTAGTACATGTTTCCACTGGTAATGTATTGTGTTTTCTTTTTGTTTCCAACCCTCAGCATAAGCATTTTTTTTTGTTTTTGTATTATGGTTGAACACAATCTGAGACTTTGCTTTAAAATCTTCCTATAAGCAATGCATTGCTAGAGCTGTTGGTTTGCCTCGTAAACGACGGGCAACACATTTAATGTGTGATTTGCACTGCAGGATTTGAAAAATTGAAATTTAACCTTTCTACTGCAATATCATACAGGGTGTCCCAAAAGTAACCGAACCGCTAATATTTTTTATTAAAGTTTGCAGTTCGGTTACTTTTGGGACACCCTGTATATATCAAATCTAATTGTAAAGCAAAATTGTGTTTAATGCTAAAATCTAGCGATTTGACAAGAGAAATTCGAAAAAAAAAATGTAAAAGAATATTACTCTTTTTTTATATTAAGTTTTTCCGATAAAATAGTCGCATTAAGTGCACCATTTCGTTTTTTTGGGAATGGTGAGACGTTGGGTAGAGTTTGGCATCTCAACTTGTAATTTGTGCATCTTATTACTTTAATGCGAACTGAAGTTTTGGGTTGATTTTCAGCATATTCGTACTGCAACTTTGAAGCGATTGAAGAACAAATCTATCCAACGGGATGGAATTATGACAAATTGTACGACACAATGCAAGGAATGTCAGATGATATGATTACAAAACGGACTTTAGAAATACTAGGAGACAGGTAGAATTATTAATGGTCAAATACAGTAGTAACACTAGTATAATACTCAATAATTGCAATATGTTTATGTTCAAAGTTTACAATTACAGGTTTGAAGTTATGATTTGAAATGGATTTTCAGTCGCATCTTTTGCTAATGAACGCACTTGCTCAACGCAGAAATATTCTAACGATAGGTCAGCGATTAAATCGTTTCTTTATCCTCGATAGTCTCTACTGTAAAGCTAAGTTGAAAAAAGTTGTGCAGTTTTGTTTTCCAATGTACATTTTGTCATTTTCCAGCATGAAAGTTATCTTCTGTTCTGAGAGCGTAATGTAGGTCTCAATATGCGTAGACCAAACCATCTGTTTTTAAAATTCACAAAATGATTTTTTTTCAACTTAGTCCCAGTCTACACTGTTTAAAATCGTGAGCGTATGAACGTATTTTTAAACAGAAATTCAGTGCGCCTGGTGTACCGCTTTACCAGCGCGCAAGTTGCCAAATGGTTTAAACAAACTAAAGCTATGCTTGTACTCTCACGATTTTACGCACGGTGTAGACCGGGCCTTCAAAATATACGTGCAAACTTTCAATGGTAAAAGCTTTTTAGCAAATTTTAGGTTTTTGCACAGTCGTTCCTTTATTTTTAAAGGCTTGGTTCGCCAGTATTTAAGTGATATCTTTCCAGACCAAATACCTACACATTGACAAAAGCATTTGGTGAAGAAGTAATCGTAAAAGAAGGAGCTGGACTCCCAATATGTATTGTTAGACCAAGTATAATTGGCGCTGCCTACAAAGAACCTATGCCAGTAAGTGGTAGCAGCTTTTTAAAGATTTGTCATTTTTAATCGTTGTGATTTTTGTACTATTAGACAAACCGATTAACAGTTCAAACTCCGAAGCAGTAACTTTGAAAAGTTCCTGCTAAGCAACTGTAATCTGTTCGTCACAAAAGAATCTTGAACGACTTGGCTCAAAGTTGTGCTTTAAGATTTTTTTCGTAACCAGAAGTTCTGATATCAATATGCAATACAAGTCGCGGCAGTTACCTATTGTGTTGCGATGTGCTTGTACTGTATCTAAAACGGGTATCATGAGTGCATTATGTACTTAGTTTTGATGAAATTTGACTTGAAAATTTGCTCAAGACCCCAGCAGTGTCATGATAACTATGCAACTCCTTAAAAAAGTACATATTTAGGGTTGGTGTGCTAATGGAAATGGGCCGACAGGTTTATTTATTGCTTATGGAAAAGGCTGTTTGCGGGTGTTATGCAACAGGCCTACGAGTTGTATGGACGTCATACCAGCAGATTTGGTGATAAATGGAATTATCAGCGCCGCTTGGAAAACAGGAATTGGAGCAAAATTTTGTGAGAATGATCTCACGTTTCTTCCACAAACGTACACCGCAGGTATAGTCTTGCTAGTTAGTTGTTAGCCAATAAACGAATTTGAAATCTTTGTCACTCGTGAAGAATGATTATGATCAAATTTTGTTTTTGGTAAAGTTAAAATCAGCCAAAACATTCATCATTCCACAATTCCATCGGGTACCCAGCATCCCACTGTCTGAATTAATTTTTGGCTTCAGTTACTGGTCAAGCTGACGTAATCATTTGTACCAGCAGCAAATTAAGGTCTTGTAGCCTTTTTTTGATCACATCGTTTTGCTATTTCTAAGACTCACAATGCTGTCTAAGCCGTAACTCCAAAGCAATTTCTGTGAAAAAAGAATAAGATGCGAATCGAACCATGAGGTTGTCAGTTGATGAACATGGCGTATTTAAATCGATAGAAGGAGGAAGGAGGGCTAGATTTTAACTTTGAATGTTACATACCCGTAGTGTATGTACCGATAATCCACGAATAGTAGACTGCTCAGCACAAAGGGAAGAGCATTTGCGTCTAAGTTTAGAACAAAACGCCACACTGCCGTTTTAGGAATCGAACCTGGCGTTTGCAACCTCTCAATTTCAAATCCGACGTTTTTGTAACGGAGCAATGTAACGCTGTTTTATCAAAATGGAACTAAGGTTTCTTTCCTTGATTTTGTGGTGTTGCAATTACGCATCTCAAGTCAATGATATACTGGAAAGAAGGAATTGAAAATTTCAATTTGGGAACTGGACTCCAATAACATTGCTGATTCACTGAAAAATATTTACTAAATTTTTGATTGCCATGCTGTTTTTCGTTGAACCAAATCTAAGAATTGAATGACGGGCAACTGAAACGATTGTGAAACCCGATACACAATTCAAATTGTTTAGGCCGAAGTTTAAGTAAAGAAAGTTCTCGAGAAGCAAAACCAATTCGCGCATTGTTCTATTTTAAATTTAACACGGGCCACGTAATGCGTAACATTGTAACTTCTTGAAAGTTGCCTTTACGATACTTCCAAATGGTATTCCAACCAGGGGCGCACCGGGAAATTTTTAAAGGGGAGGGTCAATTTTTCAAAAACCAACCAGTATCCCATTGTAGGTAATTTGTTTTAACCATTAGTAAAAATGCACGCTATTATAGTTAAACAGGGTTTCGCGGTTATAGTTGCGTTTTGTTACAAGATTTGTTTATTCAAAAACCCTGTAACAACGATTCGAAAGTTTTTGGATTGTGAATATTGTGTGCAAGAGAACAAGTTACCGGTATTGGGGCCTGGCGGCGAAGCCCCAGCCGTTGGGCAATTCTTGCACTTTTTTCGGAAAAAGTTGCCATTTTAACGCAATTTGGATGACATTTTGCCCGTTTTTTGAGCAATTAGAAAAAGCTAAATTACTAAGATTTGGAAGACTTTGAAGGAATGTATTTTGCTTGCTCAGTCCAATCAGTCCCCGCACACTTACTGATCAAGTCCAAAATCCGTTTGGTTACTAAACGATTGCGTATTTAGCTTCAGTGTTTTAATTAGTGATTACGTTTTAAAATTCAAAAAGCTCGTTAGTGGTACAGACTTTCAAAATAGCTTTTAATAGCGTCGAAGCTATCATTTCCACTCTTTGAGAAATGGATAGCCTTGAAAAAGGCTGTTCTGGATCGGACGTTTGTGTCCAGCTCTCTTCATGAATCTACGATAGAATGAAGAAAAATTAAAATGCGGTGGTATATATTGAGATTGATTACATTGAAATGGACAATGGGTTGTTATTATGACATACGATGCTGCAAAAATCACGTAAAATACTCTAAAGTTAAAACAAAAATAAAGAAAAAATTATTTGAAATGACAGCTCGGACGCTATTAAAATCTGTTATTAATTTCCTGAATACGTTTGCAGAATAAAAATCTTGACGTTTAAATGTAATTTTGTGGCTTTCATCTTTAAACAGCGAATTTTTTAGCTTTTGCAAAGTGCGTTTGGCTTAGTAATTTTGTTTTTTTTACACAAGGGTAACTTTTTTCTCTAAATGGTCGTCTTTTTCTTTCTAGAGTCAAGCTGTATTTTGCTCGGAAGTGCGTGATTGGGTATAATATGTCATTATTCAATATCAATGGATATATGAAATACATATAGTTACACAATGTTTTTGTCAGCAATATTGTAGATGAGACAAATGCAGAATTTTCAATTGCTTGGAAAATATTGTCAGGATCAAATTACGACTCTAATAAAACAACATTTTAAGTGATTAACAACAACTTAAACGAGGACTATAAGCAAAATCAATGGGAGTATCTAAAGTTAGGCCAATCGCATATGACTAGCTTAGCGTTGACTCCATTCTTTTTGACCCATCCGTTGTAGAGATATTCTACTTCAAACACGACGTCGGTGACTTTACTGTAATGTTATAAATTTTGATAATTTTTACTGGCAAGTGGCAACCTTGTCGTTGATAAACATTAGCGTCTTAGCGACGCCTTCCCAGTTCTATCCTAAGGCAACGATTAGGCTAGTGCATTGAGTCGTTTTGCTGCGCACTAATCGGTTTGATCTTGTCAGCAAAATAGATTCGAGCTGGAAAAAAGAGTAGACTGTACGATAGCTTAGGTGACAAACGTCTTTGAACAAGCGAAAGTAAGTGGAGTTATTAGAGTAGGCTAGTCGACCATTGTTTTCAACTTAGATGAAAAAGTTTATTCTAGGGTCACAAAATATCGTAAGCAAATACAATAGGCCTACTCAAATATTGGTAGTCTTATTATCAGGTATGAGTTTGTACTGTGTAGCCTAGTAATAAAAACTTTATTGCTAGATTAGGCTAGGACTTATACTGAAATAAATCTTCCAGCTTGGTTTTTACTGAAATCGCTCGGCTACCGAACAGTCTACTCTTTTTACCAGCTCGATCTGTTGTGCTGATAAAATCAAACTGATTAGTGCGCAGCAAAACGACTCAATGCAGTAGCCTAATTGTTGCTTTAGGATAGATCTGGGAAGGCGTCGCTAAGACGCTAATGTTTATCAACGACAGAGTTGCCAATAAAAATTATTAAAGTTTATAACATACAGTAGAGTCAACGACGTCGTGCTTGAAGTAGAATATCTCTGCAACGGATGAGGCAAAAAGGATGTAGTCAACGCTAATCTAGTCATATGCAATTGGCCTAACTTTAGATACCCCCATTGATTTTGTCTTTAGTCCTCGTTTAAGTGATTATTTAGTTAAAATTAAATATAGCAAAGTGTTATAAACTGCATTACATCAACAAAATTATGTTGTTTTTGAGTTCCAAAATGGAGGGGGTTCGACCCCCATGCCACTGATTCCAACTATTACACAGCATGAAGATATCGCTGAAAAATTTTTTATGGCGTTCACTGGGCATAATTAAACTTGGTAATTTTTTTTGCTCTCAAATGAAACGAACACAACACCGATATCATATGTTGCTTGCTCTGATGATGTTTGCTGATTTGGCGCGCGAACGTACGTTTCCTATCTGGAGAATGCCAAAACTTGCTTAATTTCTAGCGTTGCAGCTTGAGATGTAAGTAGTGCAATTCTAGCATATTCAATAACGGTATATTGTTTCCTTTGTGGCACGTAACCGAGCTCAGTTGAAGTCATTTGTTTTACTGTTCTTTGCTACAGATGCATTGCGGAAAAGTGAAATGGTATTCCCTTCTCCATCTGCTGGCTTGGTATCATTGGGTTTTTCTAATCCTGAAGAAACGGAGGAAGTGTCCGGCCGAAGAAAGTCCATCCCCATTTATCATTTGGTCGCTAACACTGGACAATCGCTTACTTTGCCTACGATATGTAAGTAGTTTTTTCAGGCGACTTTCCCGTTTCAGATAATCGAAATTTCATTACGTGCATTTTGCTTTATATCAATCTAATGATCAGTGGCCTAGTGGATCAAGCGTTTGTTACTGAAACGGTAAACTCGAGTTCGATTCTCGGTCGGTTTGACCAAGGCCAGAATAATTGACATTTACAGCTTCTCAGCTTGACGTTCAGCAATAACAAGGGGCAGTGTGAAGCTTCCGCCGTATGTGGTAGACAGGTATAGGCAGGTGGTAACTTGATTCGAAGATTGAGAGGTTCCTTCCCTAACTACTGGCCAAGGTACAGTGCTGTGCAAAAGTTTAAGACCACTATCATTAATATGGTGTATATGGAAATAATCTAATTTGTTCTATAACAAAGCACTTAATTAAGTAATAACTTAGAATATTCTATGAAGAATGCCCATTTTAAACTTGGTAAAGCAATTTCAGGTAAAGTTTGATTTTTATATCCTTGTATCTAGCTGGTATTTATTTTTCAACCCCCTTAAAAATGGGCAAAAAACGTCTATTTTAGCAGAAAAAGGAGCTCAGATAAACATTAAGTGAAGAGGGATATTCAGAACGTCAAACATCCATCAGACTAGGGGTCAGCAAAACTGCTGTGCACCAAGCAATAGCCAAGTTTCTAAAGCATGGCATTTATACGGACAGGAAGAGGAGTGGGAGACCCTTAAAAACCAGCAATAAAGATGACCATATCATTAAAAAGATTGCAGTGCGATCTCCGTTGAGTTCTAGCAAAAAAATCCGTAAGGAACTCCTTCAGGCAGGTGTCAATATCAGTCGATCCATGGTCTCACACCGATTAAGCATGAATTTTGGTTTCAAAGCTTGTAAGCCAGCCCGAAAACCTCGGCTTACCCCCCTGATGAAAAAGAAGCGCCTTAGCTTTGCCAAAGCTCACCGTAGCTGGACATCAGAGGATTGGGGCAAGGTGTTATTTTCGGATGAATCCTCAGTGCAGCAATTTTCTGTTCGAGTGCAACATGTTTGGCGACCATCTGGAGAACGATATCATAAAAAGTATACTTTTCCAACTGTAAAACACCCCCCGAGTCAAATGGTTTGGGAGCAATGTCAGCTGCTGGAACCGGCAGACTCTACTTTTCTAACTCCTGGAACAACCATGAATGGAGAAAAATATGTCAAAGTTTTGCAAGAAAAGCTACGATTGCATATGACTGTTCATCAGTGCGATATTTTTATGCATGATGGGGCCCCTTGCCACCGGAGTAGAGTTGTAAAGAAGTTTTGGGGGGAGAAAAATATCCGACAATTGGACTGGCCCGGAAACAGTCCAGACCTAAACCCGATTGAAGATTTGTGGATGCTACTGAAAAATAAAGTATCAGTAAAACAGCCAACTAATGCAAAATCACTTGTGACCGCAATCAAAGAAATATGGACAAAAAAAATCTCCGCTGAATATTGCAAAAAGCTCGTAGAAAGCATGCCTCAACGCATTAAAGCAATGTTAAGAAGCCGTGGAGGGCACACTAAATACTGGTATTCTTGAAAAATTGCTTTATTTGTGTGTTCTGATGTTTTTCTCACATATATCATGCTAATATGGGTCGTCAATTCGTATACATTTGGTATAATATTAGTGAAATTACAAAAATACATAATTTATGTGAGTGGTCTTAAACTTTTGCACAGCACTGTAACTTGGTGGATAAAGGTGCAATTACATTAAAAATATATACATGCGAAAATAGTCTAAACATTGATCTAAGTTGCCTTCGTTATATTTTTCACGGCCTTGTTGCAGAACTTAAATTGTAGAGGGAATGCGTCCCCTATCGAGAATTATTTCAGCGTCCCTCTTAGAGAGAAAGCATCTTTACTGATTCAGGCAAAAAAAAATATTGCTAATTCGAATGTGGAGACCTTTTTTTACCTTTTACGGGCTGGTCTACACTGTGTGTACAATCGTGGCCGTACGAGCGTAATTTTAGTTTATTTTAAACAGAAATTCAGTACGTCCGTCATACCACCTTACCAGCGAACAACTGCCAATTGGTTAAAATAAACAAAGGATACGCTCGTTCGCTTACGATTTTACGCACAGTGTAGACCGGTCCTTTTGAGGATGAATATTTATTTTTTTCCGCCTTGAAGCGTTTTCATTTCAGGATGTGTCCGGTTACAGCTGCGGTAGCGCCTCCCCATCCAATACTTTACTGTTTGGGTGCTGCCATGTTGTTGATTGCATGAGCTATGTATTCCAAAAATTATTTCCATCGCCAAAGAGGTTGCTAAAAACAGCTGTTGTGTGGTTACCAATGCAACTTTTCGCTTATTCGGAAAACTTTGTTTCACACATGTAAATGGGTAGAAATTGCTGGAAAAGAACTGCTAGACTAATTTGAACGGAATTGTGAAAGAGTTATCGTTCTCTTTCAATCATTATTTTGTTGCAACTTGTTTAGGTGGTATAGTACAGGCTACATACTCTGATTATCCGCTGGATAATGTCTTTTGGATTCCAGGTACTCTCATAAAAGTTTCGAACAGGTAGGACTGTGTAGTGGGTACATTCTAGGCTGCAGTTTTCTACGAAAAAAGGTTTAATGTGTTAAAGTTTGTTGGAAGGTTTATTCTTTTCAAGCTGAACTACGTAATTTAAGTAAAGGCCTACGTGATAGCTACCAATTTGTAAAGTGACTATGGTTGTTATAGTTGATAGATTGGTTGCATCTTTGTTCTCCTGTTGTGCGAAAGCTAGGTACGCAGTTTTGGACAAATCCCCACTCTTTGGAGGCTTGTGGGCGGCTTTTGTCGTGCTCCTTGGGAAGTTTGTCACGTCATATCTACTCTTATCAGTTTTTACACTTAGAAGAAGGTCTGCTCCACATACTGAAAGTGACCGCACTGTTTCTGCCTCAGCCTTTACCTAGAGCAATTTTTGGATCTCTTATGTTTTCTTCTGCGCCCTCATCCCTCAGAAGGGTTCGGGTAGCACCACCAATCTCTACTCGCTTGTTGTCCACATTGTTTTTGTACTCGTAGGTTATCCACAAATTAAAATATTGCCCAACCGGAGTTTAAAAGGTTCGATATCGATTGAGTTTTGTTTTAGATGTGTATACGGTATTCTTTCATTATTTCTTGAATACTGTCCTGCATTGATGCTGGATTTAGGTCGAATGACGATTGGTAAAAAGCCAAGGTAAGTGTCGCAAGTCTCTTGTTTTACTAGCGAACTGATAAATGCCACTGATTATTAAGTATTTTGACGAATTTGGGGTTTGGGCCGTTATGAAATTTACGCCGTCACTCTACGGTTCGAGTGTGGGGTCTGGATTTTCTTGATGTAGCTGGTTTGACGTGAACAGTTTTAATTCTACTGTAACTCAACTCTTATAGTAACTTGTTAGACATTTTGACGCGAAGCCCTAACGTGATCACTTCAAAACCTCTTGGTCGGCAGTTTGATGGAATCATACGGAAAAAATTGTGAATTCTAAATATTGAAACTTATCTAGGGTACTAAGCTAGTCCAGAAACCAAAGAAGTTGTGTTCCGGAAGTTTTGACGAAGTAAAATTTCCTATTTTTTACGCAGATTATTTCGCTTGTCTCGCCGAATCACAAACACGCAGGACGTGTTGCGATATTTCTACAACAATCACTGGGTATGGAAGAATAAAAATACGTTAGAATTGGAAAACGAACTTTCCCACGAAGATAAAAAAGTAATAATTTGAAGTGATCCATTTTACCCTTATTTGATTAAAATGTATTTTTAATCTGAATAAGTTAAACTTCTATGTTTAAAATTGTCGCGACATCCACAGTAGTAAAAGCAAAACAGAAACCTTATATTTCATATTGATTTTAAATTGACTCGAATTTTCGAAACAAGATGATAACCGTAGAGTTGTGTTTCAAAGATATTAGCATTTCGGATGTTTCTTGCCTCTTTTTAGCCCTCTTATTTTAAATAGAGTTATTGAAACCCATTTGTTTAAAATCGTGTATCTATTTATGCTCAGCTTTATCGTGGTTGACGGTAGCCGTTGATTCGCATTTAGATTCCCAATGCACATATGCTGCAAAGTTGAGCATTTCCGCAATTAAGGCATGAAGTTGCAGAATTAGGAAACGATCATTACTTATATCCGCTTGGATGCTCGTTAAGCGGTTGTCTAATGTCTATCCATTATCTTTGTAGATGTTTCAATAACACTTATACCGCCTGGCATTAAATACGTGTGTGACATCAACTAATTATTTCTTCCTTATTCAAATGAGAGTTTTGCAGACTGACTTACAGCAGTGCAGTGCTTCTTTTTTAGCTTCGAAAGTGTTTTGTGATTGGAGGCCAGTTTATGCCACACGTTAATACGTGTTCAACCATAAAAATTTGCTAAGAAGCACTAAACCCTCAAATTTTGTTAAGGGGTCTACCCTTTTTAAGGTTACTCTTAAAAGGGCATAAATTAGGACGTTTTTATTTCGAAAATTTTACTGTGAAACCATGGTGAAAGAACTTAAGCAATTTTTTCCCACCAATTTTGATTCTCTTCTGCCAAGAAGTCATAAGATAATCGCAATTCTTTTTCCCCTTAGACGAGGGAAAAACGCTTTCCGAACATTACCAAACCGAACGGAAGTGCGTCAAAACCGTTCCGAATGACTGAGTACAGCTGTTGAGGCAGTGGCTTCGTTGGTACCTGTTGATAACCGTAGCAAAGCTATACGAAAAATGTTAGCTGAAATGCTTTGCATTAAAGTTTGCAGTTGCTTAATTTCGTAAAAAGCTAACTGGCCTTCTGACCTTTAGGTCTAAACTAATAGTGCAATAATTGCATAAAACTTATTGGCTTATTAAAAACTGGATTCTTAGTCTAAAGATCTAGTCAGCTACGATGCTTCAACATGCAATCATTTCTTCGGGTAGGTTATCTATGAGCAAAAGCCATAATATAGGCTATAGGATACTTTGCCTACAGCACTGAAACCTTATCTTGATTCCGAATAATTTGCTAGCTCTTGGCGGCCAAAACGCTGTAGGAAAGCATTTAACCTCACTGAATTCAAACAGCAGTTGTTCCACTGATTCATTTACCTACAGTATACTTTCGGCACTCGCATAAATCCAAGAAGCCCGATACTTAGCAAGACTTGAAATAAAAGAAATTTAGAAAACTGATATATTGCGCAGTCTGTTTGAAACAAGATGGCCGAAATTTGGATTGTAAGAGGAAAAGATCCTTTTTTCCCTTAGACTTTTTTAACCTGATGAGTTGCAAGAATTGCGGTGGGGTCATGTTGGTAAACTTATTTTGTAAAGATTTTTTCTCCGTTTTTCAAAAATGGGGTTGAATGCCCTTTTAAAGGCAATTTTACAAGTGAACAAAGAAAAGGCGACAAAAAAAATTCGCTCATACGTATGATTTATGGGGTAAATCAAAGTTTCTTTTGTTGCAGGAATTTTACTTCAATACCAAAGACGTAGATTGGAAGGAATATTACAAGAATTATTGCAACGGAATAAGAAAGTTTATTTTGAAGGAAGACCCAAAAACTTATCCTATTGCAAGAAGACGCATTTCGAGGTACTATTTAGCTTACATTCTTTTTACTCTTCTTGTTAACGACTCCGTTCGGTATCTTGACCATCATTTCAACAAAAAAGAACCTTTTCGCATAAAGCATATAGAGTGTATTTGGATTATATACGATTTTATGCTTAAGAGGGGACAGGATAGTGTCAAGATTGTTGTGTTCAATTTTGTCCAATTTGTGAAAATCGCGTCCTTTTGATAAGATTACGTCATATCGGTTCAGGATGGCACCAGGGGTGTTATTGTCAGAATGACTACTTGACTGACCATTCCAATAGCTTTATATTAACCATCTGTTTCAGCTCATTAACTAATACTAATCTTCTGAGTGTTGCAGTGCTTTGAAAAACATGTGTTGAGTTTGTTGCAATAGAATAGAAACTTTCATGAATAGGAGGAGAAGCAAAAAGATCAGTTTCATAAAATTGCTACGTTTTCTTCTTGTGGGTTTGGATAAGGTGCCGTACGGCAATCATCGCTGTTTGATGGCTTCGAACAAGCGAAAAATTTAATTGATATAAAGTCATAAATCATGCAGAAAGCGTGGAACAAGGATAGCGCCACGCCACTTTCTCGTGATGGGAAAATCAAAATGCAATCAATGCACTGCGTATATCACTTCAACATACCAATTACTTTATTTCAAGATTTAGGACCACTGCGTCACGAAAACTGCTTGTCCCCAGAGTCCCCACACGATAATTGCTCTGGAATCTAGTTTTTCGCTTCTCATTCCAGTTTTCGGTAGAATCGGAAAAGTCTAATTTTCTATTCATGGTACAACGGTCCCGAGATTTTTATTTGCAATAGTTTAGAAAGTGACTCATTTTACAGAACACATTTAACCGTTTTTCACTTTACCGGAAACGTCCATCCAGAGAACGGTTGCAGCTCTTTTTTTTTAATATACGATTTAGCCTTGGCAAGCAAATTGATATCGCCATTTTTTTTCATCATTTCAGTCTTAACGTTTTCAGCATCAATTTCAGTTTGAAACAGATAATCTTTTCCTGACATGAGATGTGTTTAGATTACGCTTTTTGAGCTGGTCTATTCAGTTTGGTTTGATCTTGTTTTTGTGGAGGTGGCTGAAGTCTCGCAGTTCAGTGAGCAAGAATTTGTGGTATCTTTTCATGTCGTTGTGGCTGAAGTTGTTTCGTCTACTGCAACATTCAACTACTGGTTTGCGAAAAAAGCTTAATTTAAGTCTTTCTTTGTAGTTTCAAACTGAAGCAAAAGCTATTGAGAAAAGGAGTATGGACATTAAGTTAATTTATTAATTTATTTTTGTTTTTATTTCGATTTTAATTTTATTTCGGTGAAAATTTTAAATTTTTTAAGCATTTTTGATATGTTGTGTATGGCTATATTGGAAATATTATCATTTTATCATGCCATGGAAAAGAACATTTTGTTTTGTGAAACTCAATCAAAATAGTTATCATTGATTAGAAATATTTGTTTTTGTTTCTTTTCTGTGGATAAAATAGACCGGGAGCCCGTGCTGATTTTGACAAACGAAAGTGTACCAATTTCTTACCGCACAACATCACGTGCCAATGTGACTCAATAATCTGAGAGTCGGGCTGAGTGCTGGTTTTGGAGTTCAGTGAATCAACGAATTAGCACCACATGCGTCGAGTTGAATGTAGGTCAACAATCTCACGCGCTCGCCGCTTGTACAGCGCGAGCATTGGAACCAGAGTATGATTGATTGTTCAAACCTCAGTGCAGCCTTACACTGAGGCGAATTCAGACGTATATATCATTCAAGAAAATAGAAGACTTCAAGTCACAATCTGGGGGCACATGACAGAAATTTCCTCGTTCGCTTTAATAACGAGTTTTTTTTTTTAAGAGGCGCTAACGAACGAAATACTCGCTAAACGTAAGAGGTCATTTTTGCACGTGTATGTAAAGCCTTGCGAAATCCGTTACGTCATTCTTTCTCGCTAAATTTCTTCGAGCGATTGCGGAAAACAGTTCGAGTAAAAAAGCGTCACATTTTCCTCGCCAACTTTAAGAGGATCTTGAAGCACTCTTTAAGCGTGCGAGAAATGTTTTTGGTTTAAAAATTTAATGGCGAAATGTTGAAAACTTCTAACTCATGCGAATTTTTGCTGAAAATTAATTCAAATCGTCGCCATGTTTGCTATTAGACTGCTAAAAAAAAGCGAATTGCATTGAGAACCATTTGCTGTTTCGATTGATAAAAAAATGCTAAGTAGTGCAAGTTGACAAAAATAGTTACACACTCCTTTTATAAGAACGATTTTCTATAACACGAGGCTCATTTTTGCTCAAAATTTAAGAAAAAATTAAAAACACTACCAGCCTCGGCAGCAAAACAAACCAAAAAAAAAATTCAAACTAATCAAAGAAACCAAAATTCGTGCTGATTCAAAACGATAAAATTTCAGTGATTTTTTTGTGTTTGCAAGCAAAATTGCAACTATTCAAGATTATAAAGCTTTGTTGCTCTGCGCAAGCAATGGAGAAATTTTTTCGGCAGTTGTTCAACTTGAAAAAAGCTTGCTTTTTCGCTTTTGCAATTTTACGATGCTGCAAAAGCAAGAAAAAAGCCTTCACTTAAGTCTTAAGCAGACAGAGCTATAGGAATTAAACAGTGTTTCAAACATACCCGCTGAAATTGACATCGATGCTCTCAAAATTTTTACAAAATCAAGAACAAATGAGACTAAATATTGGCAAAAAATTAAAAACAGCCAGTCTAAACTCAAGATTTACCGGTTTTAAAAAGGAAGAGTGTACTTCGACTTGCTCACTTTTGAAAAATTTTGAAACCTTAAGACCTAAAGTTACTGTTAACATATGAGTTTACCCACCAACAACCTCAAGGGCGCTTTACTTCATTTAAAAAATTATAATATGGAAAAAGTTGTTCTTATTTTACATTAATCCGAAAATATAATTAACTTCTGTCGTTCATTTACTAATTATTATCAGTTGAAGAATTTGCTTGCGTAGATAATCACGCATAGCTGAAAGCATCTTTTTCTATAACAATGTAGTACATACAATACGCTTGAACGCATTATTTTGATGTAAAAATGCATCTGACGTCACAATGGGGTATTTATTACGTACTAACACAGGTTACAAACATCTCGCAAAGAAATCCGAGCGAGCCGTTTTAACGGGTGTTGGGCGAGACGGCTCAGAAATGGCAGTTAGTCGACGAAGATTTTTTGCTCGTTAGCACGTTCTGTCATGTCGCCCCTGATCAACCAGAGACTGACCCAGATTGTGACTTTATGTCTTCTATTTTCTTGAACTTTCCAAAAATTAATCTTCTTTCACAATACTAACAAAATGGCAACACTGAAGTAATAGGAAAACGGCTAATTTTGAACTGCAACGTCTTGAAAACGGTAAAGCGTATAAACTTCAAGTTTAGTGAGAATGCATTTTCGGCTTATCCCAACATTTTGGTAAAGAGTGAGAAACTTGACTCCAATGCACTTTTAATACTTTTTTTGTTATTCTAAATGTTTTACTCCGACCAAGTCTTGCCTATTTATATCGTAAATGCCTACACAGCATAATGTAAGCCTTGTGTCTTACTTTTATAATCGAAATCTAGCGTTTGTTTGAAAGTTGAATAATGTTTGTGCATTGAAGTTTATCATATATATTTTTGTTTCAGTTTGATAGTTTACTCTCAGTTAAGAGTTTAGTGACATTTATTACGCGGTATTATTTATGTTTATCTGCTGACTTGCACAAGAATAAAACTTCAGTTTGAATTGTTGTCGTGTACACGGTACGATACACTTCTGATTGCAGCAAAATCTGAAGTCCCATTCGTTTAAGAATACAATTGCCTATCTTTCAAAAGTAGCTCCTATGCTTTAAACGTAGATGTAGTCCACTGGTTCAAATACTGAAGCTTTTTATCTTGCATGTGCTTATTAAAAATTCTGGTGAAATGTACGAAATTGCAGTGACATTGTATAATAATTTAAAGGCGTTGAACTACGGAGCAGGGTTCAAAATCTACTATTTGTAGTGTAACCATGACCGATCAGTGGTTGATTGAATAGAGCGTCTGCTACTGAAGTGGTTGACTCGGGTTCGATTCCCGGTCGGGTCAAACCAAGGGCTACAAAAATTGCTATTCACAGCTTCTTTGCTTTACATTCAACAAAGAAAACGGACAGTGTGAAGCCTCCACCGTGTGTGGTAGACAGCTAGGCAAGTGTCAGCTTGACTCGCGAAGACCAAGAGGTTCTTTTGCTGTCTCCTGGCCAAAGCAACTGTATAAATAAAGATAAAATTATAACTTTAGGTGTGTATGACCCCTTTTTGATCTCAGCTTTTTAGTACTGTAATATATGCTTGTTTGGTACAACTTATTTATTTTTGTGTGACAGTTACAACTTACAAAAATGTGTGGAGTTGCGATGCGAAAACTAAAAGCTATGATAATGCAGCTCTTAATCGTGCTGGGAATTTCTGTATTACAGTACTTGAATATACCTACCGTACTTTGATGGCCGTTTTTCATATCAATTACAAAATTCGTATATTAAATCACATTGTTTTATGTTGTGACTACATAGCTGTATATTGTAATTAACTGAAGTCTAAAGACTAAGCAGCAATAAGCAAGTAAATTCTATTTGAATTAAGACTTTGATATGTTAACTAGTCTTGCCAGTAGCTGCTTAGCCTTTGGACTTGCAGTTAATTTTAGATGTAGAGCGGCAATCCAAGAATTTGCTTGGTTAAGTGACAGGAGATCCTCGTTTAACCTTGGGCAATATGTACTGCATTGTTTTATGTACTATTTATACTATAAATGAAATGCACATTTTTTTTATACTTGGTACGATACGATTTATGCACGAATTGCACATTTTCATGAGCGTGACATGTCAGCAATATTAGCATCCTTCTGTGATCAATGTTGTTCACGTTACGATGTCAAAATTGTTTTCACGATTGTGTTGTTTAAGTCATTTGAGTGTTTTGCTACGTGAAATCGTGATTATGTAAATATGTATTTTTTTTATGCTCGTTAAATAATGACCAGGATTTTGCAAAATTCTTTATACCACTTCTTCAAAAAGTCTTTTGGTTGTTTGAAACAGTCCCAATCTTTCTTGTTCTTAATTAGAGAAAGAAATCGCATTCTGCATTACTCAAAGGGTATGAGTTAGCGCATAGGCGTTTTATGCTTTTAGCCAACCTGAGTGTTTTTTGTTTTTTTTCTGTGAAGAACAAATTGGCTGACCGTAGCAAAATAATTCTACGCTTGATTTTTTTTCCTACGGTCAACTTATTTGGTTTTTAGAGAAAAGAAAATGATCTAACGTCTTGAGATATACGGTAGGGATTCAATCTATATCCTTTGTAGGGAAAATTGACAAAAATGCTGCATAAATTTTAACCATTATTTTAATACACCACTTTGATTATTTAAATATTTTTTTTGCTTTGGTATTTGAACATTCCCGTTGAAGCCATCAACGAATTGTGTGCGAACCTCTTTGCTTAGAAATATATTTAGCTTATTATTCTTCTTCAGTAGGTGCGTATTGTTTTTTTTAAGTTTGTCATGTGTTATAGTATCATGTTCGAGAAATAAAAAACCTCTGGTGTGTCAGTTTTGAATGGTTACAATTTCAAAACACCTCATTGATGTATTAAGTCGATTTTGGACTTTCGCGGTTTCGATTCCTGATGAAAATGACGCTTCTAATAAAAAAGTTCGACCAAACGAGATAGTCAACCAATTAACTATGACTGGCCAAATGTTACATGTAAAGGGTCTCGCGGGGCTGGCTGAAAAATTATGTGCAAGTAAAGTTAACCATTACCAGCATTCATTAGCAAATTAGATCATTGTAGATAATTTTGGTATTTTTTAATAAATTGCCGTAAGGTACTACGTTTTTAAGGTGCTTTAACGGAGTGAAGTTTTCAGCCAATTCCTGTATTTTGCAATAGTTAGAATCAAAATAAAATTTAATTTTGGGGCTGCGGTAGCGAAGTTTTAAAACAAAAATACAAAGAGATATTTCTCTAAAAATGTTTTTGGAAAATCAGAATTTGTTCTTCCCGTTGGTATTTCCAGAAAATGCGTAGGTTTTGCTGGATTTAGATTGGTCACGTGATGTAACCGGAAGGATTAATGTTAGCCTATTCAATTCAGTCTTTTTTTTCCAGAAAGTTCAGGCGGAGAGAACAGATTTAGGGTTTCCCAAAACTTTAGAGGATACCTTTTTGTATATGTTGAATATTTTTGCAACGGCATCCCAAAAATTAGAGCAAAAAAATTCAAAGGGTATATTTCGATTTTAGCTCAATTATAAGCTACCAGAATTGGCTGGACACTTCACCCCCTTCAATTTGAATCGCCGATCTTGTAAATACCGGTAGTGAGAGCAGACCGACAGATAAGGCTGTCGCAGTTCCTGCTTCATCCAGTGGCAATGTGGAAACTAGCATGGAAGTAACCACAAACGAAAGATAATTCTAATCGATGGCTTCTTACATCAACAGATCATAGCATCTCATTGGCTGCGCAGTCGAGCCGGTTAACCGCAATCGGAGCGCGCTTTGTTTTGACCCGCCAAATATCTTACATCAACAGATCATAGCATCTCATTGGCGATGTGGAAACTAGCATGGAAGTAACCACAAACGAAAGATAATTCTAATCGATGGCTTCTTACATCAACAGATCATAGCACCTCATTGGCTGCGCAGTCGAGCCGGTTAACCGCAATCGGAGCGCGCTCCTTTTTGACCCGCCACAACTGGTGACCCCGACGTCAGCCGCTATCTAAGCAACAACCTACATCCAATCAACAACTCACGCCTGCTCACACAAGGCTGCGCAGTCGAGCCGGTTAACCGCAATCGGAGCGCGCTCCCTCTTGACACGCCACAAGGCATTCGGAGTCGTTGGATAGAAGTTGTCAAGTTAAAATCCGGTGAAATTTGCGGTCCCATTAAGGTGAAGATCTTTTTTTCTTTCGAATGTCTCCATAACCCTATTTTATACGGGGTATTTGACGGACACATCTTACACCTGGAGGAGGGTAAAAATGCTCCTTTTTATCTACCTCCTAAATCAAATATCCTAGGAATACCAACTTTCGCAATTGGCATACTGGTTGATGTTCACCAAAATTTTCCAGAAAAATTGGTTTTGAGTTGATGATGCCATCATTGTGATGTCACGGCCATATTTTCAAAAAATGATACCATTTTTGCGATGACGTCACATGCGGTTTAAATTTTGCACATATGTTTGTTTTTTAATACTGAGTCATAAAATGCGTAAGTCAAAGTAGTTACGTCACAAAAACGGCTTATACCATTTTAGTTAAATTTTGTCCAAATCTTCAGATTTCGGAAAGTGAATTCGGGAAATCTCAAAGTTGGAAAACTTGCAGATAGCTTAGCAACTTCAAATTTTTAGGAGTTATTCGTAATAAATTTGACTCAAAGAACCGGCCAGTTGATTGAGCGGTAACGCGTTCGTCTTTGGAGCGGGAGGTCAGAGGTTCAAATCTCGTGCCGGTCAAATCGGACACAGTGTTGACAACGGCTCGCCACCACTGCAACGTTGCTTCGAGAGGAGCTGTGTTGCCCGGGCGCAATGATGCGGAGATGGGCCCCGCAAACTCGTTACACGCTTCGGCGTAATATAGCGAATATAATGAAAGATTTGATTTGATTTGACTCCGAGTCGAGTTAATTTGAAATAAAAATGTTGAAATAATGCGTAAGCCAATGCTAGTATAGTAATACTGATTATGTTTTGTAATTACGTTTTATTCACCAAGTTGCATTAACCAGGGGACAGTGAAGAGACCTTTGTCACTTTTCGGTCTCCGATTCAAATAACCAAGCCATATTTTGCTCTTCGCTTATATTTGGTTCGCGAAAGTGCTGGGCAACCCAAAAACTAAGGTGAAGACTTTTACTCAACGCCGCAAGTAGCCTAAGTGATGGTCAAGTAGAAATAAAATAAATAAACAAAATGACTAATTAACAAGAATAGCTAGAGCAGGGCTGTCAAAAGTGCCGCCCGCCCAATCATAGGCGTAGCCAGGATTTTTGATTGGGGGGGGGCAAACCACAAATCACTTGCAATGACGTCATTAGAAATTTTCAACAAAGGAACTTTTTGTGGGGCAAAGGTATCGTAGAATGGAAGATCTGAAGCCGTAGTTTGTTGGCACTCAACCAGAAGTTTGATGAAGGTAGAGGGCAAAAACTAATAGTTACAAAGTTCAAATGTCTAACTTAGGAGACGTGTTGAGTAAGCTAGTGTACTCAAAGGTATCACAGCCGCTGGACAATTTTTGTACGTTTTTGGGAAAAAACGTGCGAAATGTGATCCATTTAATCCCATTGGATCACATTTCGCGCGTGTTCACAGCCATTTGAAAGACCTAGATTCTTAACATTTAAAAGCCAGTCGAAAAAATTTAATAGCTCAATCCTCCTTTTACTTGCAATTAAAGTTCAAAACACGTTTAAAATCTTGCATTGCGGTGTAAAATTTTAATTGTAAGTGATTTGGTCCATGTAGGGGGAAGTAAGGCACATTGCCTTCTGCAATATTTCAGCAGTAAATGATAATCCACTCGAAAATTTTCCTTAGAGATTATTGTTTTGTCATGAAGTTAACCCGTTATAGGACTACATGTACGGCTAGGGGGCCCAGGCCCCTCAACTAAAATTCAATAATTTGTTCAATGAGCATTTTACCTAGCTAATTTTTTGAAAAGTATTTTGTGCGTAAAAACTGGCAAGGTGGAGGTGAATCGTTATTGAAAAATGGTACAATAGATGGTTACGCTTACTAAACATTTTTTGGGGGGGCCGTATTAACGTAGCGCGGGGCCCTTGGCACTTTGGGGATTTTTGCAACATCTTCCTGCCAAATTTAAGTAAAGACCAAAAAAAGTCCTACTGTCTGAGCGCGGGGCCACTGTGCCATATGCCTAATCCGGTCCTGCTGGTTATTGCATTACGTTCATAAAAAGTTTAGATGAGAGCCTGAGGTAGCAAATTTTAGGAAAAAAACCCTTGATTTCACCTTGGTTATACGTTTGAATTGGTTGGGGAAAATTGAATTAAGAGGGTACACCGGGCCCCCTGGTCGTCAATATGATTTATTGTTAATTGCTATTGTACGCGCGTACCGTTGTACGTAAAGATGCTAAAAGAAACTGAAAATGAAGAAACAAGGCTTTTTTGTCTAATTTTTGTCATTGGTGGTATTTCAATTGAGGGGGCCCGGGCCCCTTGGGCCACTCCCCTGGCTACGCCTATGATCTTAAGAAAAGATCGCGCCCTTAAGTTCTTTCATAAACATAAAAAAACACTTAAAGCAAAATTGAAGTAACTTTTTTCCAAAACGTGGAGAACTCGAGTCATATATCACTTGACAGTATTTTGAAACCTCCAAGAATTGCATGACATTATTGTGACGTGGACACTGGACAGGTGGTCGTCATTATGATTACTTACTTTTGTACGCGTAAATCCTAAATCAAAGAATCTGCAATTCCGGACAAGGACAACTTACTGGCTATAGTCTCATTATATTTATCATTGGAAGTATTTCCATTGGGGGGTTTGCATTACCACCTGTGTTATAGCATTAAGTTCATGATAACGTTAAACGAGGGCCTGGGGTTGCAGCTATTGGGACAAAACTCTAAAATTTCTCACAGGTTTTGCATATAAATTGTAAAAATTTGAATTAAGGGGCCCTGGCCCGGGACCCTTGCGTTGGTTGTCAGTTTAGGGTCCCCTGGTTGTCGGTTTGGTGCCCCGGGGCCCCCTGGTTTTTAGTTAGAGGCCCCCTGGTTGTTAGTTAGGAGCCCTGGCGCCTCCTGGTTGTCAGCTAGGGGCCCCGGGGCTCCCTGGTTATCGGTTAGATGCCCCGAGCCCTCTGGTTGTTAGCTAGGGGCCCTGGTTTGTCAGTTAGGGGTCTTGGGGCCCCTTGGTTGTCGGTTAGGGGCGCCGGGGTCCTTTGCTGGTTGTTAGTTTGGTGTTTCGGGGGCCCCTGGTTGTCAGTTGGGGCCCCCCTGGTTCTCAGTTAGAAGCCCCGGGGCCCCCTGGTTGGTAGTTAGGGACCCCGGTGCCCCTGGTTGTTAGTTAGGAGCCCAGGGGCTCCCTCATCGTCATTAATATTATCGTTAATTACTCTTAGTGCGTAGTTACTGAAAAAAAAAAAAACTGCAACTAAACATCGCTACCGGTAGGCTATAGTGTCGTAATTTTTATCGTTGGTGGTATTTTAATTGGAGGGGCCCGGGCCCCTTGGGCCAATGCGCCCAACAAGTTTTGATCCCAGCGACTAGTCTCGATATTTATTACAAGTTTCTACGGATACTCCCTAATTAACACTAAAAAATTCTTTGTGTGAATTTTGTTGGCGTTGGTTTTTTTCAAACAATATTTTTTGCGAATCGTGAATGTTATGTGGTTAACAATGCTACTAGGAGTATACTAAAAAATAGCCAATTTGCATTTCGTCGGCCACTACATAGCTGCGCTGTGACTTTTTTCGTTTCGTTATCTTATATTTTCATCGCCCGTGATTTGCATTTCAAACCGAAGGATTGCAGCTTTACTATACTTCATAGTTGGCCCAAGATGTGTTCACAAGTGCAACTTTTGGGCAACAGACGTTGCGAAGGCTGAAGCTTCCTTCATTAGCCCAATTTCAAAATTTTAGCCAAACATGCTCGCTTTTGGACGTATTTTGAACCTGACCTTTTTTTACTTTTTAGTGTGTTGGGGGTGAATTGGATTGGCAATTTGATTTTTCGAAGTGGTTCTAAAAAGGTGCAAAATTTCTTTCAAATGGAGTTAAAATGGATATTTTTTTTTATGAAATTGCAAAAATCACTTAGTGGCAAGAGGCTTTGCCTGCACACAGTAGCGTAGCCAGGGGGGGGGCGGGGGGGGCTCGAGCCCCCCCCATTGGCTTGTGAAGTATGCAAAAACGCATGTATTTTGTGCTTTTGAGGCCGATTTTCTGTGAAAAATGGAAAATAGCCCCCCCCATACGAAAAGAGCCCCCCTCAGACGTTTGAACTTGCGAAACTTGGGAGAAAAATCACTCTGAATTTTGGCGAAGACCTTTTTTTTTTTTTTTTTTTTTTTTTTTTTGGAGATCACCTAATTTTGGGCGGAAAAAACCTTTGAATTTCCGATGTTTCCGAGACATTTCGTCTCAAATTTCGGACAAACCGTCTGAAACTGATTCAAGGTCAATGAAAATTCGAGTCAACGTCGTATGCACACTTCTCACTCTTTCAAAATAGCCCCCCCCTTTTTCAAATCCTGGCTACGCGCCTGCCTGCACATGTCTTCCATGATACATTTTCAACGCGCAGTAGTTTAATTCAAGACGGCGGTAAGGTAAAGTAAGACGGCGGGTGCTGGATACTGTACGTACAAACTTAAGAGTTGTTTGTGATGTTACTACTTTTTACCCATTTGAGTTACAAGTTACAACTTTTCAAGTTGAGTTACTACTTTTGACCCATGGCCCCTCACTTTCGAAATTTCTACCACATCACTGCCTCTATTCCAAGTTACATGCATCAAATCAAAAAGATTCCGTTCATAAAGAATTAAAGAAAAAAATTGGTCTCCCATACTAGATCAAAATACTTTATTTGCTGTGGCCTGTGATGCTTTTCTACTAGATTGGCTGCTCATAATTGTTATTTCAGTATAATACAAAGTTTCTTTGCCCCTTTAAATAAAAAAATAAAAGGAACAATTGCTAGCAATTTTATGACGTCATAGTAAACCCAATGTCACAATATTTTAACGAGTTGTCTGCAAACCAAAAAAAACAATTTTTGTAGTTCGTGTTTGTAAATAGTTTTGTTGGTATCGTATCGTTGCAGTTGTTAGTCAATTTTAGGCGCTTGATAGTATCAAAATTAGGTAAGGCTATATCTGATGGCCTTTAAATCTTAAGAAATTTTTGTTTGAATGATGTAAAAACTTGATAACCAAAGGTGAGTTCGTTAGGGCTAGGCATACAACAACAATATCCTATTTTTATCATGGACTAGAGCTATTCAAAATAAGTGAGTCTACACTTGGTAAACTTAAACGTTAATGATATTTGCAGCTGAAAAGCCAAAGACCAATCTTAAGATCAAAACTTGTTTGTTAGCCTATTGAGCTGGATGGTGCTAACTGTAATCACTATAGTCGTGCTTTAATTAAGCCTAGCCTAAAATCTGTAGGCCTAATGATGTGTTTTGCGACCTAACTTCAAGTCGGTGGCACCGGGGACCAAAAGTTGGCCCGGGGCGAGCTCAAATATGACGGAATTTTGGTTTTGTGAAGTCCAAAATAGACGGAGAAAATGCTGTGGTTTGGTCCGAAAAATGATGTGATCTCCGAAAAAAAAAAAGGTCTTCACCGAAATTCTAACGTGGTTTTTCTAGTCGAAATTAGGTGATCTCAAAAACAAAAAAACAGAAAAAAGGTCTTCAGGCTTCACATGCTGATTTCTCAGTGTCATTTCGATGGGCCCCATCTTGAGCTCATGGATCCTACCGGTATGCTGGGCCAGCTGAAGCCAATGCCCTTCCTGAAGCCTATGGGCCCCCTAAAGTCCATGGGCCCTGGGGTCATTGTCCCCCTGCTCCCCTCTCGGTGGCCCTGCTTCAAGTTTAACTAGCATAGCCTAATAGGTATATTTTTGTTGAAAATTTAAAGCACTTGATGACCATGAAGTGGGTTGCATAACAGGTGCTGATACAAAACATAGGCCTACCAAATTTTCTTGAATATAAAACGCCCTTGAATAGACGTCGCCCTCAAATAGAAATCGCTCAAATCAGTTTAAGAAAAATAGAAGCTGCAACAGACAAAAACCACTTCTTTTTAGATGGACAATGATAAAACAGCGGAATAGCGGTAGGGTACTGGTAGCAAGGCAGAAGGGAAAACTTTGTTTGCGAGTGTTTTACAAAAGAGACAATTGAATTGCAGCTGAACTTACTGTTTCACTTTCTTGTTACTTAAGCTAGATAAATTTCAATGCCCACTGGGCACCAATGTCAGACGAAAACGTTCATATAAAAAAATAGAAGCTACCCTTGAGTATAAGCCGTCCTCAAATACAAGCTGTAAAAAACTCTAAAAAATGAAAAAGTAGCCGCGTTTGTATTCAAGAAAATATAATACTGGTAATCATTTAGAAATCTGCCTAGGTTAGAGAATGTCTTCATTGCTTGGTATTGATCAAAGCTTTTTTGATGTTAGTTTGGGGTTGCTTGGTTATTCAATTGCATGTTTGTTATTGTTAATTTTTTACTTTTTCTGGAAATACTTGGTATCATGGTTTATTTTTATGCAATAACAATTTGTATTTTAAGACAATCTGCTTGCAAAAACGCTGAATGCAATTTTATCTCAAAAAAGTTGGATAAATCTTAAAAAACCCAAACAAAAATGGAAGGTGAAACTATTTCAAAGCCAGAAGAAAAGTTAATTGTTCCAACAGAGGGAGAATGGGTAATAATTGGTTCATATATTTGTTAGCAACAAAAAAACAGGCTATTATAATTGACATGAGTTAAGTAAAGCATTATAATTTCATTTAAAGTTAGCAGACATTAATCAAAAGTAATTTTTACTACCAGTATTGTTTGAATATTTGTGGACTACTAACCCAATCTACCGAGAATTTAATAATGTACAGTACCGGTACTAGTAGTCTAATACTGGGGATATAAATTTGGTCGTAGCTTTTGAACCATTCTGTGCATTAGGTCTACTGTTTGTGAATATGTGCCATTTTCTCTTAATCATAAGACAACAGCAAGCACTGTATACTTTGATCTTACTTCATAATTATTTTTCAAGTAGGTAAACTTCAGAATTAAAAAAAGAATGAAAGGCTAAGTTAAAGTATGTGCGTTAACACTGCGCTGATATTTTAGGTGTACCCGAGAGTGGCAGAATTTTATCGAGGCAAAACAATTGCAATTACAGGAGGTACTGGATCACTAGGTCAAGTCCTTGTAGAAAAGTTACTCAGAAGCTGCTCGCAATTAAAGAAAATAATTCTTTTTCTAAGAACCAAAAAAGATGTTGAGCCAAGTGAACGACTAAATGAATTTATTGAATCAGAGGTTAGTTAGTGCCTATATCAATGGTTCCCAACCAAGAGCCACAGTACATTAAGTTAGGGGCCATGGGACCTTGAACGAAAAAGTACCTGGTTTGGTCATGAATGTGAACAAAAATTTTGGGAAATCTTTCAAAGAAATTTCTGAAAATGGAGAAAAATTGAGAATAAACGTCTCAATTTTGGTAAAGACCTAAAGTTTTTTTTGATTGTTGGATATCACCTTAATTTGGACAGAAAAAAACACTCAATTTTGGTGAAGACCTTTTTTTTTGACAGAAGAACTGACTCAATCTGATTAAAGATTGATCAAAATCTGGGTAAAGATTGTTTGATGTTTTAAGCCTCCAAAACAGCCCCCCCCCCAATGCAAATTTTTGGCTACACGCCTGCCGCTGATTTTCTAGCCACCCAGGGAGCCACTGATGTTGAGAGACTCTAGAAGGGGGCCACAGGCCATCAAAGGTTGGAAACCACTGGCATATATGGTTTGCATGCTAATAATGGACTTATACTAATGTTTCTCGATACAGGCGTTTTGGTACATCATTGATATGATGATCATAATATTTTAATTGGGGTTATTTTGGAGCCTCATTACTTATAGATGGGTTATTTGTCATAAAAGCTTCTCGGTATTTAACCTAATTATGACTGACAGTTGTGCCAGTGCAAAGTTTGTTTGTTGGTTCTTTATTAATAGTGCTTCGATTAAATCAAATCTTTCATTGTACTTGCTTTATTATGTCAAAGTGGGACGAGTTGGTGGGGCCCATCTTTGCATCATTGCACCTGTGGGCAACACAGCTCCTTTTGAAGAAATGCGGAAGCAGTAGCGAGCTGTTGGCAACGCTGTGTCTGATTTGATTGACTTGAAATTTGAATCTCAGACCCCTGCTCTAGAGACAGATGTGTTACCGCTCAACTTTAATAGTACGTATTTCTTTAAAATTGCACCATCACAACCTATTTGTTAATCTTGCATTGATGGTTATTTTTGCTTGCTTGGTGGCTTAAAAGCAAGACAAGTTTTGAGAGCTTTTACTTTAGAATTCAGTTAACTGAGTTCTGTTTTCATTTGGGTTCTATCTACCATAGGTTTTCAAATTGTTTGCAACAGAGCTGTGAACTAGATCGATTTTTATTCGAGTTCAAGTTCGAGTTTGGTCTGCGTTAGCAAGTCTGAGTTCAAGTTTGAGTTCTTTAATTTGATTTTTTCGAGTTTAAATTTGGCAAAACTTCCGTGCTGTTTTTTTGGTCCAAATCTCGTTTCATAAGTCCCCCATCCCAATTATCTTTTTACATAAAATATAGACAATATTGATTACTCTTTGTGAGTTTTTTTGAACTACAAGATTTTATGATTTACCAGCTTGTGAATAAGAGAACTGAAATTTTGCTATTAGCCACCTCCATCATAGCTCATTTATGCAAGCATGCAGCCAGTTTAATCTTTTCCACTGCTAATTTCTATGCCACGTTTTAAAAGCATTAATTTTCATCAAAATATGCCTAAAATTAAGTTATTTTTCAAAAAAATCCAAATTTTCAAGCACTGGGGGCCCTGCCCCCAGACCCCCCTTACCTTCAGTGGTTGCCCCAGGAACAGCCTCCCCATTGTGAATTTCTGGCTATGCATTTGTCTAAATCATAATCAAGTGAACAACAATTTCAATTTATGGGGCATGATCAGCAATAAATATTTCTTCCGACAATTTTTTAATCTTTATGACTTTTTTTGATCTGTCAGCTCTGGTAAGTACTTGTTTTGATTGATAACAGCAAAGCTTTAATCAAATTAAATAAAATTGTCAAACAATCAGTAGTGTACCAAAAATGCATTTGCTACAGTTAAGATGGTCTAAAATCAAAAGAATTAATGAATGAAATATTGCTTGTTTATTTTGTAAAGATCTTTAACCTTCTTCGAGAAACAAATCCAAAGTTTGCAGAGAAGTTGTCTTGCGTTGCCTATGATTTGGAAGCTGAAGATTTGGGTTTAAGTGCAAGCTCAAGAACCTTGTTACAAAATGAAGTCGACATTTTTGTTCATTCAGCTGCAAATATGAAATTCAGAGAAAGTTTTAGGTATGATAATCCTGTTCATGACATACTTTACTGATATCAATTTAGTTTCGCTGCCAAACGTAGTGACGATCGGTGAGGGGCATCTGAATATTCTTTGAACACTCTAACAGCCTATCAAGGCAATTTATTCATAATCGTCTTGTCTGTTTTAATTCAAGGCAATTTACTTTTTCAAAAATTGGTTTATATTTTTATTGTTTTCATTTCATTGCTACAAGCGAAACATTTTATCTGGAGAAAGCTAACGTCAATGAAATATTTGAGTTTTTGGCATTTTGTTGCTAGAAAGTTTGCTTGTGTTTTGTTTGCGCTGAAATCAGCGTGTGAGGTATTCTTACGGACCAAGTGAATCCCTGTGGCTTTACGAAATAAGAAGCAAACCTAGCATATGCTTGTGGTTTGGTTAGGAAACCATTCACTACCCATCATATGAACGCTTTAAAACACTACATAATATTGTAATGTTTTTTGCTTACCTATAGAGAATTTTTCCTTAAAAATGTTTTTTTGTAAATACTGTATGAAATTAACCAGAAAAAATTAACAGCAATATACAGTCAACTCCCCTTAATTGAACCCCCTTTAATCGGACACCCTCGCCATCGGATACAAATTATCAAGGAACAAAATTCTTGCTTGTAATGTACTGTGTTTTGCCTCTATTATCGGACAACCTCTCTATTCTAGAAACAACAGTACAAACTGCTTTAATAAATTTCCCGTTAATGGGACATAACAATTAGACCGCAGCGTTTGCCCAAGAGTTCATTACCAAATATTAGGCAATAATTGCAATTATTGCGTATCTTTTGTAACGTAATGGATAAAACATTAGCTAAAACAACTTTTGTAAGGTATTTAGCGGTTGCATTGTCTATAATGAGTTACCTGCAACCAGAGCAATGCAAGTGCAGATCGGCTTTGCGTGGTTGACGTACCGACATCACCAACCTCAAACTAGGCCATCTTGTTAATCTGTCAACCTCGCTAATCCGACATTATTCACTGGAATAAATCGTGTCCGATTAATGGGAGTTGACTGCAGCAATGAACATTTATTACAACAGTTAATTAAGGTGTACCTTCATCAGAAAACACGTAAGTGAAAAATGCCGTTACCGCGACGCAGAGACTCAAATTGAAATGCTTGGCAGTGAACTATTGTAATTGCATTGGTTTATAATTAAACTATCAAAACTGTTTAAGCTTCGGAGCAGAGAATATGGGTTTAGCATTAGTTTGATCAGAAAAATTAGAGCCAAAAATGTATGAAACATATTTGAATTAGAAACGTTTCAGTTTATTCCTAAACCATTATCAATCTAAAAGCATAGAAACGTCACCCAAAGAAATCCAAAGTTTGAGTGACCGCTCTATGTCTTAGATTGATAATGGTTTAAGAATAAACCGAAACGTATCTAATTCAAATCTGTTTCAGCTTGTTTTATTCAATTGCTCTTCAAATTTTTTCAGTTAAAAGTTTTTCTTTTTTTATTTCTGTTTTGCTATGGTCTCAGTTAACCTTTAGCTTCCATTCAAAGTATGTAGTTCTTAGACGTAATTTCAAAAATACGTCTATGAGATGCAGTTCTGTACGCTGACCGGATATGCATTTTTTGTGTGCTTAAACTGGTAAGTGGTGAGTAATGACAAACTATTATAGTGATTACTGAATACCCAAACTATTAAGTCACCGATCGTTACTGGTCAAATATTTAAAGTAAAAAACGAAATTTTTTGGTATTGTTTATGTATGGAAGGTGACTTGACTTAGTACAAAGAATCTTAAAATACTTGACTCTGAGTCTAATGTGGAGCTTGTGGGCAGATTATTGTACAATTTTGTGTTTTATATGTTTATCATAAGTCATATTCATTTGAATGTTTGAATGAAAGTGTTGCCCTTCGAGAATCGTGGATTAGTTGTACCAAGTAAAAATAAGCAAAAGTAATTGCTCAAAAAGTGATAACCTAGGTGAATTTTTTTTTTGTTTTTCTAAACAATCCTTACAACAAATGCAGCACAGGTGGCCATTTTTTGCATTTTGTTTTCACAAAACAAAACAATTATAAATTGCTCAAACTAGAAATAAGAATATTGCAAGCGTTGTGCTTTTTTCTGTCAAAAAAACACAAACCAGCTTAGTTTGTTTCTTTCACTAACATTGGGTACGGTAACTTTCTTGCTGATCTGTTCTACTGTTCCAGATATTCGTTTCTTGTCAATGTTCAGTGCGTGCGGCGATTGTTGAAGTTTTGTAAAGGAATGTCAAAATTGAAGGCTTTTGTGCATGTCTCAACTGGTAAATGTTAGCTCCAGTATCATATTCTACCTAATTTTGTGTCTTCACATTCATCTCTCAAAAAAAATGTACAAAAGTCCATCAAATCTTTCATTATTTTCGCTGCATTGCACCAAAGAGTGTAACGAGTTTGCAGGACCCATTTTCGCGTCATTGCGCCTGGGTAAGTAAGACCGCTCCTTTTGAAGAAATGTTGCAGCAGTAGCAAGTTGTTGACAACGCTCTCCGATTTGACCGAACCGAGATTTGAACTTTAGACCTCCTGCTCCAGAGACAAAGGTGTTACCGCTCGACCAACTTGCTTGCAAAAAGTCTGTAAGGTTGCCTGAAGTCGATCAGTGGTCGAGTGGATAGAGCGTCTGCTACTCATGCAATAGACCAGGGTTTAATTCCCGGTCGGGTCAAACCAAAGACTATAAACATTGTTATTCACAGCTTTTCTGCTGGACTTTCTGCTATAAAAGGGTCAGTGTGAAGCCTCCATCGTGTGTGGTAGACAGGTGGACAGGTGGCAGCTTGCCTCGAAGACCGAAAGGTTCTTTCGCTGTTTTCTGGCCAAGGTAGTTTGGTAAATAAAGATGTTTATTGCAATTGCAAATCGAGATACGGTCGAATTATTTTTCATTCAAAAACGAACAATTGATGTTTTCAAAAAAATTTTTTGTACAAGTGACTCTGGATCATTTCTAAATTATGATATAGAAGGGGGTAATGTTTTGAACAGCGTACAATATTAAGAAATAGCCGTTTTAGGAATATTTGAGTTTATTTTCAGTAAGTTGAATTGACTTTTTTAGCTTATTCGCAATGTGATCGACAAAATATTGAAGAGAAGTTTTACGAGTGCCCACTTGATTACTTGGAGGTCGAAAGCACTCTCAATTGTCTTGATGATGAAGCACTGGAGAAGGTTGTACCAAATCTGCTTGGAAACAGGTAGAATGTTGTCATTTTTTCTTTATGTACTTTATTTGAACAATCCCATAAAGTAATATTTGGGTTGTTTTAATTGACACTTATAGTCATGTTCGATATTTCAAGAAAGCCGCAGTAGTTTTCGAACATTGTCAATTTGGACAGAATGTGATTTGAAGTCAGGGATGTTTAAAGTCCGTCCTATGGGCCATATGCGACCTTCCGAAAAAAATTAATCTGATCCGTGTCTAGAATGTATTCTTGGCCCGTAATTACAATTATTGCCAGCATTCTTAAACGAAAGATACTAACATTCAAAGTTTAGAGCCCATGTTGCAAGTTTCTAACCACCAAGAGTAGTTGAAGGCTGTTTTTGGTCTTCAACTTTTTTTTCCGCCGCAAAATCTCGTTTGACCTAAACGTTCGGATACCCACTGCTTTAAGGAATTTTAGCCTACGTATTAGCCGAAAGTGCAATTGCCACTCTTCTGGGACGCACACATTTTGTGTGTGCATGTGATCGATATTTGCTCGAAGTGCATCTGGAATTTTACTGCTGCAATGCTCTGGCAAAAGGACGTGGTCAGATATGGTGCTGATTTGAATGAGTTATAGGGCGTACTGCCCAGCTAGCGACATTTAATTTGTTGCCAGAAAGAAAAGCGATCAGTTCAGCACGGCGGGAAGAGGAAAGACCGCCGGCATTCCATTGCAGAATTCTGAGATTGTGTGAGAGGCGTGGATTTCCTTGAGGGTGGGGTGGCAAGTTGTGGACCGGCTGTGAACCTGTGGGCGGTGGTGATGAGGCAGGAAGGGTGAAGGCAGATGACCTCATTTTCCTACAGGAAACCCATCTTTCATCAACCAAAAAGTTTCACATCCCTGGTTATTATACCCTCCGCACGGATCGGACAGTCGGTAGACAAGGCCCTGTTTCCTCCGGTACTCAAAACACTGGTGGTGGTGTCCTCACTCTCATCCACTCTGACCTGGCTTTCTCTCCTGTTTCTGTCTCCTCTCTGTCTTCCAGGACCCCTACTCAGACTACACCTGTGTTAAAGTCCTTCTCCCCAACCACTCTCCTCTTCAATTTCTTAATCTCTACTCCCCTCCCATCAGAAACACTCCTTCTGACTCTCGCACCAGGGCCTTCTATCCTGACATCCTTCCCAACTCCCCTGACACTTTTATCCTCAGAGACTTCAATGCTCACCACCCAACATGGGACAGACTCATTCCCCCTAACCTGCTCGGAAATGACCTGTTTCGCTGGATCACTTCCTCCGGTCTGGAAATTCTGAACGACCCCGCCTCTCCCACGCTCCTTCACCATTCCACTGGGAGCCGTTCTTCCCCTGATATCTCGTTAGCTCCTGCGTCTCTCGCTCCCCACTGTGAGTGGCGCACTCTCCCTGGCCTTGGCTCGGACCATCTCCCCATTGAAATTGTCCTCCCCCTCTCTCCAGTTCGTCACCCAAACACTCGTCCCCCCAAATTCAACTACAAAAAGGCCAGTTGGGATGTTTACCAATCTTATATTGCTGAGCACCTTCCCTCTCTTGATTTTGATGCACTCAACATCCACCAGGCTGCCCACTCCTTTTCCCTCTTCTTAGTCGAAGCTGCCAAGGCCTCTATCCCCTTTGGTCGCCTTGGTCGTTCCCCCAAAGCCTGGTGGTCCCAGGAAGCGGAATCTGCAGTGCGGGAACGATGGAGGGCTCGCTCCGTGGCACACCGATCTGAGTCGCACCGCCTCAGATACATAGATGCTTCTCATAGGGCGTCCTCAGTCATTTCTAGAGCCAAATCTGCAACCTGGCAAGCCACCTGTTCTAACCTGTCTCCCCGTTCTGATCCTCGTGCTGTCTTCAGGCTTCTCAATGCCATCTCGGGCAAAAATAACACCTCTCAAGACCCTTCTTTTCCCGATTGCACTTCCCCTCTTGACACTGCCAACCACTATGCCTCTTACTTCGCTCACATCTATCTCAAGCGACACCCCGTTCCTCGCGCAGAGCTGAAAGACAGTTCATGAATGAACTCCGGAAAGCTAGCTGTGAGGATGCTTCTTCCCTCCATAATTCTTTCTGCTCCCCCTTCTCCTTGACTGAACTCTCCACTGCCATCAGCAATCTCTCCTCTTCCACTGCGTCTGGCCCTGACCAGATTGCCTACCCTTTACTAAAGCACCTGCCTGAACCAGCACAACTCCTCCTTCTTTCTCTTTTTAACAGGTCCTGGCACTCTCACACCTTCCCCTCTTGTTGGAAACCTACCACTATCATCCCCATTCATAAACCTGGAAAACCCACTTCCTCTCCGTCCTCTTTCCGACCCATTTCCCTCACCTCCTGCATCTCCAAGCTTTTTGAGCGCTTGGTTCTTTCTCGCCTAACTTTTCACCTTGAATCGAATCATCTTCTCTCCACTTGCCAGGCCGGCTTTCGTCCTGGTAGGTCACCCCTTGACCAAATTCTAACTCTGTCTCAATCAATCTGGGACGGCTTCCAAAAGAGAAAACCTCCAGACCGAACCATTTTGGCTTCTGTTGACTTCTCCAAGGCTTTCGACTCGGTCTGGCACTCTGCTCTTTTTCACAAACTCCTCTCACTCAAACTCCCCCCTTGCTTCGTTCTTTGGGTGCGCTCCTTCCTTTCTGATCGTAGAGCTAAAGTCCAGGTTGGTGGTTCCCACAGCCGCTCCTTCCGCATCAGACGTGGGGTCCCCCAGGGCTCGGTACTTGGTTCAGTCCTTTTCATTCTGTTTGTTGATGACATCACTAAAGATTTACCTCGGGGTGCCCATGCCTCCCTGTATGTTGACGATCTGGCCATCTGGTCCTCCTCCCCAGACCTGCTCAAAGCCTCCTCTGTTGTCCAATCCTCCCTCGCTGTCCTAGAAACATGGTCCAACTTATGGATACTTCCACTCAATCCAAAGAAGTGTGAGTCCTCCTTTTTCTCTACAGATCCCCATCAAGCCATTTTCCAACCCCGACTGAACCTCTTGGGCTTCCCTCTTTTGTTCTATCCCACCCCTAAATTCCTTGGAGTGACCTTTGATCGAACTCTATCCTTTGGGGCCCATGTCCAATCCCTGTGTTCCAAATTCTATCCACGCCACAAAGCCCTTCGCTCAATTGCCACTGCCTCTTGGGGTCCCACAAAAGAATCCCTCTCCCTACTCTACAAAGCCTTCGTCCGTCCGGTGCTCACATATGCCTCTCCTGGATGGTTCCCATTCCTCTGCAACTCTGCAACCAATCACCTGGAAGTTTTACACAGAGCTGCATGCAGGGTCATTACTGGTTGCCTCTCTTCCACCCCCTCCTCACTACTCCTTCTCGAGGCCCAACTCCCTCCTCTAAAGCTGACTCTAGAGCATCAGACCCTCTACTCCTTTGAACGTGCTCTGCGCCTTCCCCCCGACTTCTCCAGCCTTTATGCCCTGGCAATTAGAAACGTTCCCTGTCGACTAAAGAAGAAACCCTCCTGGAGATCATTCTGTTCTTTAGCCACACAACCACTCCCATCCCCACGCGAGTCTCTGATCACCTGCCCCCCTTTTCCCCCATGGTCCACAACCCACTTCACTGTTTCCCCCTTCATTACCGACTGCACAGGCAACAGTATAGCCCGACTCCAAATTGATTCAAGCAGACTATCCTCCCTCCCCCCGTCTGATATCCAAGTATGGACTGACGGATCTGTCCCCTCCCTTTTTGGTCCCGGTGGCGCTGGAGTGTATGTAACATGCTCCAAATGCAACACATCCAATGCCCTATCCTTTTCCTCCGGTCCAATTGCCTCCAGCTTCACAGCTGAAACCTTTGCCCTCAAGCAAGGTGTTGCTTGGTGTACTAGCCATTTGATGACCTGCAAATTCCAGTCAGTCCTTTTCCTAACGGACTCTCAATCAGCTCTCTCTATCCTTTCTTCAGCCCCCTCTTATCTCCTGCCTGAGTCCCTCTGGAATGTTTGGTCCCTTGCCTCCTCCCTCTCCAACAATACCACTTTGAGCTTCCAATGGGTCCCCGGACACGCAGGTCTCCCCGGAAATGAAAAAGCGGATTTACTTGCCAAAACTGGTGCCTCTCTGCCCACTGATGCGATCCCAAGCCCTCTCCCCCCAGTTATTGCCAAAGTCCGTTATTCCCAATACCGCAATTGGAGACGTCACATCTCCCACTCCCATCTGAACTTCCAAGTCCCCGAAGTCTCTTCGGAGGAACTCCTTCTTTCTCGCACCATACGCAGTGAGCTCTCCCGTCTTCGCTGCCATGGTCACAGTCTTTTTTTATCTTCATATCTTCACAGGATCAGTCGGAAGGACAATTCTGATTGTAGTGCCTGTGGACACCCTCTACAGGACCTCAATCATCTCCTCCTCGACTGTCCTGCTTCTGAACCCCTTTGCAAATCTATCTTTGGCTCCTCTCTCTCTATTCTCGATCTATGGTCCAGACCTTGGGGTGTGGCCCGACTGTTGGGTCTCCGCGGAGTTCCTCCTCACCCCCATCCCTCGGAAGGGGTCGGGTAGTACTACCACCACCACATTTAATTTGTTCGAAATTCAGGTATTACAAACATGAGTTGAGTTGATACAACCTAAACGACAAAAAGATCAAAGCTCTTTTCGGTGTGAGTCAAGTCAGACATCAGTTTAGCCAACAGTTCGGAACTGCTGTGACATAGGCCTGGTCTACACTTGGTGCAATATCATGAGCAAATCAGTACTGTATTTAAAGTCAAATGCAGCCTCGGCGTACGCTGGTGCATGAGGCCTGAGGCGATATGCCAGGCCTGAGTTACAGTTGGAAACAAAAGATATGTATGTATGCTAGTACGCTTACGATTTTATGCTAAGTTTGGACTGCAATGTGGAAATTATAAAACTTGATTTTTTGAAGGCCCAACAATTACACTTTGACGAAGGCATTAGGAGAAGATGTGATTGCACGGGAAAGTGGAGATTTACCTGTCTGCGTTGTTAGGCCTAGTATGATAGTTCCAGCTTGTAGAGAGCCTGTTCCGGTAAGTCTTCGTGTTACATTTGTTTGATTCCGTTTTTGCTGCGAGGCTGCAGGCTCGGATCGACTTGGACCTCCTCCCATACTTTGGTGGTGCTTTGTTTTGCCTAGAATTGTCTCAATAAGTCATAGATTCGATTTTGGGTGCATGTTTTAAATCACCACAATCTTTCTTGGCTAAGATACAGTACGTAAGTTCGTTCGACGATGCGAATAATCTTCTGACGTTTCTCTTTTTATAGCGGTTGTTTTAGTTTCGAAATAGAATTCTATTCAATGTTATGAAAAAATTTTCCTTCCACGTCGCGTTGAATCTTTGGCAGAATGCCAGTAAGCATTCTAATTAACCGCTATAGTAGGCCAGTAAAATATGTTTGTCTCCATATTGCTCAATCAGCTAATATATTTACAAATGATCTACCATACTGATTCGAACGGTGAATCTTTTTTCTGAAACATGGTTTTAACCAGGGATGTGGAAACGGCAAATTTTCGCGGAAGCTAAAAGCGGTAAAAGGGTACCGCTTCCACTTTGGCCGTTCATATGGAACGTCAAAATCTTGACTGTAGAGCATTTTTTTTTTTTTTGAAATACGACGAAAAGTGAATGTTTGATCGATCATCATTTGCAAAGCAACATTTTTAAAAGCTAGTGGTTCACTTAGATCTGTGGCAACCCCCACCCCTATCAACTCAAAAAATGAACGATGTAGCTAACCAACTCATTTTTAAACTTAGAAGTGTCCGAAAATTCTCTATTTTAGTCCTAAAAATTGAAGATTTAAAAAAAAAATTAAATAGGGCTTTGCCCATTTTTTAAAAGATCTGGTGCTATAGTCGTACAACACAGTATATTCACCAACATAAGCAAAGTTTCCATTCCAGCATTTTAATTTTTTTTCACTGCAGTAATAAATTCTTGCAACGCAAACAAAGGAGAGCATCATAACGTCTCTCAAACAAAGTTTTTATTCTAATGATACTTTATATAACCGCGTAATTCATGCAATTTTTTTTTTGTTTGGCTGTCCTAAAAATACACGTTGCTAGCAAAAATTTGGAACAAATCACATTCATACACAAACAAGCTATTAAAAAAAGAATTCTGCTAGTGTAGAAGCTTCGTCCTAGGGCTACTTAATTATAGCCACGAAATGACTTGCGCCTACCAGCGCAGATGCAATTGAAATAAGGTATCATCCCGAGCGCTTGGAAATCCGTCTCCAGACCCCAAAATAATCGCTTATTATTTTAAACTTCTGGGTGAACGTTCTGCGAAATTCGCATCAGCTAAAACACAACGACCATGTGATTGGACTTTTCGCTTTAGGGTCGCTCCAAGCCCGAATTCCTGACTACGCTCATGCGCAGATTCTTGCGATCAAAAACCACTAAATGCAATTATATAATTTGGTTCTATATGATTTTTTAAGATGATGATAGCAATGCTGCTTTATCTTGCCTTATCCGGAAAAAAATTTTGTCAAAAAATATCAGGCAAAAATTACGTCATCCAGTGGCGGAAGCGATTCAAAAATTGCCGCTTCCACATCTCTACACCCTATTTTACCCTGGCCATTTGAGCAACGTATTTTGTACAATTTTCTCTTATCTTACTCTTAATCCAAAAGTCATGGAAACACCAAATTTGGCTTTTAGAAAAATTGATTTTGAGTTGATAAGTCATCAAAAATGTCAAAAAATGACGTCACTTTTCAATAACGCTACAGGCGGCTCAAATTTTGTACATAGGTTTTGTTTTTGAAACTGGATCATAAGACGCCTAAATCATAGTAGTTTGTCACAAAAACGTCTTATGACGTCGTGTAAGTTAAATAGGGGCACAAATGCTTAGATTTCGTAAAATGACTTCGGGAAAACTCGAAATTAGGATATTTTGCTTTATCTTAGCAGCTTCCTGTTTTCAAGGGTTACCGTTACTTGTAAATAAGTTTGACTCAAAGTCAAATTGATTCAAAGTAGTCTATTTGTAGATTGATCCGAAGCAAAAAGCTTCTTTTTGAAGGGATTTATAAAAAAAACAAAAAAACAAGAGTGGGCATTTTTGCCCAAAAGATTCATCACCTGTTGATTCAGCCTACCGATCCAACAATTGAACTAATCCACCATTCAGTGTAAGTTATTTTCAGGGTTGGTGTTCAAGCGTTTATGGGCCAACAGCTTTTTTCGTTGCTTATGCCAAAGGTGTTCTAAAATCAGCCATTGCCGACGAAAACATCATAGGAGACCTTATTCCAGTTGACTTAGTGGTTAATGGTATCATCACGGCAGCAATGAAAACTGCTTGTGACTTCACTGACAATCCACGAGATGCAAAAGCTGATCTTGAAAGAGGACCCGATATATCTTTTACTGAAGAAGGTAAAAAATGTATAACCTAAAATGTTTCCTTTGCTGTTTAGCACTCTGATACATGTAGTAATTGTAAATGGTTGTTACTCATTTTCTTGGAAAAAATGTGATTCAACATGATTGCTGTGAATTATTATCAGCAGAATTAAAATGGCTTCAGATATGAAAGTGTTACATTGCTTCCCAAACAGAAGTTTAGTTGCATTGTGCAGTTAAGAAGTTAGACATGATCCAATCTCTGTTCAGAACTTACCTATGGAAAAATGTGATTGACTCCAACCAAACAAAAGTGAAAACGGAAGCAAAAACTTTAAATTTTTGTCGTAAATGAATCTAATAGATCATGAAGTTTTGCTTATTCGAATTTTGAAGCTGTAGCAGTTCGCTCTGTTTTATAATTACGTTTTATTTTTGTAACTGTTTAGGTCTTTGTGAAGGAGAAGAAGTAGCCGGAACATTAGTGAACATTCGGAAAAACATTCCTATTTATCATTTCACAAGCGGGTCCCTCAATCCCATTTATATCTTCAATCTAGGTACGCCACGTTTAACTATTATATGGTTACAATATGAAAAAGTCAAGATCTTCAGATTCTTGCTGATTCAACGTCGAAGCATACAACGGGTCATCGAGCACATTTTTGCATTTAGGAGCTTGGGTTACTTGGGTCCTTTCGAAGAGGTACTGCAGCGGTGGCAAGTCGTTGGAACAATGCACTGTTACCACGGTCAAATGCTTAAAATGGTTATTTGTTGAGCAAGTATTTCGACAAACCAACCAGTTGGTGTAGCTACGGACACTCTGGAACCATAGGTCAGGGTATTAATTCTCGATTCGGGATAATTGCCCAGGTTTGGAACTGTCAATGGTTCGCCAACGCTACGACACTTTGATCAAACTTTTTCAATCCCGGCTTTATAAAGCAAACGGTACAGATTAGGCGCCGGCATTATTAGATGCACAATCGTCCAGTGCATAAAAGTCATAGATCGTAATAAAGAGAAGTTGGGATCCGCTAGCTTGTCGCGCTTCGACGTATTTCAACTTGTATGAATGACTATACAAATTCTTGTATGAATGACTGTTACTACACAATTCCCCGAATCGATTTCATTTTATTGTTTGCTGGCAGTTAAAATTGGAAAGGAATGGTTCAATGAATATCCACTGGACCCTCACCGACTTCCGAGCTGTAAACTGACACGTAATAGGTAAGAATTTACTGATAGCATAATATAGAAAAACAATCAAAAATTGCGAAGTGTTTTTGTGCTCATTGATTCTTTGGTATAGACCAGGAATGCCCAAATTGCGACCGCGCAACGATTTCGTGCAGCCTGCTAGTGGTGTTAAAAATTTAAGGTTTGACTTAGTACAGGGCTGATTCGAGATAATTTAGGGCAAATTTTGCAAGAAACCAAACCTTCCGAAGTGCGTCTGGTCCCCATTTAAAATCCGGTGATCTTTTTTTTTTTTTTTTAGTCTACTCAGTATTACGGCAAAAATCACGTAAAAATACGACGAAGACCTTTTTTCTATTTTGGTCTTCACCTAAAATTCCGGCTAAGAAACGTTTGCTGTGACCCGGTTCCCGTTCAAAATTAAGCCAATGTGGCCAGTTCTTCAATAAGTTTGGCATCCCTGGTATAGGCGCTACGCTGTACCGACAAACTCTTTCCATAAATTACATCATGATTTGACTTAAGTTTAACAGTTTTAAGACTCACCCTATTTTCCGCGTTATTTGAGCAACGCATTTTACACGTTTGGCGTTCAAAATGTCTAACTGCCTAACTCAAACCGAAGATGGTCGATCATCAAATTTGACTTAAGGTTTGGTGTTCACTGTTTATTAAAATATTTTAAAACATTGATTTTGAGTAGATTTGGTCATCATAGTGACGTCACGACCAATTTTTGGTAAAAAGGACGTCATTACTTCAAGAAAGATCGCTAATTGGGTAATATTTAACTTTGCAGATATGTTTACAAATTCAACACCTTCATCCATCAGACCATACCAGCGTACATTGACGACTTATTGCTGACACTGATGTGCGAAGAAACCAGGTTAGTTGAGAGAGCTGTATTAACTGCTGGGTCTACTGGCAGGATACATTTTAATCGTTTATATTACAGACTTATCATGATGCGTAGAGATGCCATTCTAACATCATCCAGTAGAAATGGTTTACATTTTTGCTATACTTAGAAACTTCTAGACGTAGAAAGTAGAATGGTTGAACCGGATGATGTTCGGACGTGAAAACAATTGTGCGAATGTTTCTGAAAACTATCCATCACTCATCATCATTGTAGATGATCCGGACTTTTCCCCGTTGGTCAAATTTCGTATGGCCATTGATTTCACCATCACGCCATTTCGTTCGATCTCATGCATCCTCTCTCATCAGTCCATTTTTCTTCATTTTATCCTCTAATTATTTTTACATGTTCGTTTCGGTCGTCTTCTTCCTCTGCTACCCCGCACTTCAAATTCCAAAGTCTTCACTATCATATTTTCATCTTTCTACAGTTAAATGCAGTTATAATTGGAAATCAACCGATTATTTAATGGTCTAGTGAATAGAATGTCTGTTACTCAACCTTTTTACATGAGATTTTGTAATGGTGTTGATGAAAATTTTCAACACTATTTTATAATTATTGCCAATTGCATCCCAAAAACTTATATCACAAGCAATATTACCTTATAAAATTCTTCATAACAACCATGATATCTTTTATGATGAAATAGTGTTGATTTTTTTCATGAACACCATTGCAAAACTCAATGTAAAAAGATTGACTGATAGGTTTGGGATTGATTCCTTGTTCCGTCTCATGAAAGACTACGAAAAATTCATGTGACTAGTTTTTCTGCTTGACGTTCAGCCTTTAAAGAAACGATGTTTATCGTGGATGGTGGAGCCTCCACTATCTATGGTAGACAGGTGTCAGCTTTACTCAAAAACCGCTAGGTCCTTTTGCTCTCTCCTGCGATAAAGACGTAATTGCAAAATTACTGTTTGGAATGTAAAGTGGAAGATATTACGTTGCTACAATAATTTCTTCGCCCGTAAATGCTGAATAGTGACAATAAGAAAAAATATGGCGCCTAAAACAAATTGTTTTGACTAAAATTCCGTCGTGATTTTATTATTGTATATTGATTTCAGTATGAAAAACATCAATAACAAGATCATGTCTGGAATGGAAATGATGGAGTTTTTCTTCACGAATGAGTGGCACTGGTCTGTTAAAAATGCAGAAGCTCTTCGTGAAGTGTTGTGCTTAGAAGACCAATCGGTAATGAAAATTCTTATTCATCTCGTTATATTTTACCGATACTTGAATGAGTTAGCAAATTTTTATCCCTAATGGGCGGTGTTACTTTTTACTCCAAAGAATACGTTGTGTTGTCGATTAGAGATAGAGTCGAGGACCCAACGTTCAAGGTCAAGGACTCGAAAAAGTCCGAGGCCAAGGACCGACTTTTCGAGGACCGACCCTTTCGAGGTGAAGGACCTAGAACACGATTTTTCTAAAAATTTTTGTCGGCAAACTTTCCATTATTTTTAACCGCGAAAGTGTTTAAGATATTGCATTTCGTTAAGTTTTTGATGATAATTCGAAAATAGTGGTTTCCAAAAAAACAAAAACGAATGTTTGAAGTTTTGCGCGTTAGCAGCAATGTTGATTACGTTCCGTTGCGGCATCGTGGTAATGAAAGAATTAAACCCATAACTCGTATATGGGAATAACTAAATTCTAAACGTGGAAATGGTGAATTTTAAGGCCTCAATTTCATCAGCTAGCGCCCCGGTGTAAACGTCTGCTGATTATGGATCCTCACTTTCCAATAGTTTTCAAACACAAACCTAATTGTTTGGTTAAATGACTTCTTTTCGCGGAATTTTTTAAATATTATCTAGTGTAGTTTTTAAATATTACTCAGCAACTATGATATTATCATCTAAAAGTATTGCAAAATAATGTAAATTTATGTTTTTTGAAATGAATTGAGGTCCAATACCCGGAATTTGCAAGCTTAAGTCCTTGAAAAAAACGAATTTCTGGGGACAAGGGCAAAATCTCCATGCCTCCGTTGAACAATTTTAGTAATTATTTTTTTCAAAAAACTATCAAGTTTTGTGGCTTCTAAAGGAGATTCACAATTAGATTTTCAAAGCGATTTGAAAAAAGAAAATACCGTAAAAGTTAGGTTAGGTTTGAAAAATGTATATGGTTTTTGCTAGTGTGCGGTTATAATAAACCTTCTTATTGCTGATCAATTGTGACTCAAAAATAATTGTGTAGTAATAATAGTACTGATGCTTAAACGAAGTCGTCTTTTAGTGTTGCAAAATTATTTTCAATTCGCTTCTATAGAGCCAAACTAAGAACAGGATATTTTCGAGAACTTATAGGCTTCGAGGCCAAGGCGAAGGACTTCAAAATGTTTTCTCGAGGACTCCACCTATGGTGTCGAGCCCACAGTATTGAATTTAATGACCGGTTTTTCTTCATCGTTTGAGTGGTTATTTCATGATCAAATCGAAGGGCAAATGTGTGAGCAAGTCTTGAGGGGAATTCACTCCGAAGGCCTTGCTAAAGCGGAAAAATGGATGCTTCATGTTTCGTTAGGCCTATCAATGTCCAATAATCGTTTGAAATGATCAATCTGTTCCAAAAAAAGAAACTTAATACTGAATTGCAACTGTTTCAGCTTTAACAATTTCTTGCAGCAGGTTGATTATCTTATACGATTATTGGTAGACCTATTAAATCATGATACCTCTTCGTTTCGGTCTCGGCAAAAGAAGCGATCATGATTTTTTTTTTTCTTTCTTGTTTCATTTTTGTATCATTGTTCTGCTTTACCGTTTTTCTTTCTCGGCTTTTCTTCTTTCTCTTTCAACTTTTCTGTTTCTGCTGTAACAATTTCTTGTTGCAGTTGGATTATTTTAGATGATTATTGGTAAGCCTACCAAATTATAAAGCCACTTTCTCTTTTTCTTATTCGAACAACAACTGTAGCCGTTAAATTTATATACATCTTGTGTGACTACACGAGTGCACGACTGCATGTGTATGTTGATGAGTGCTATTAGGCCCACATTGTGCGTAATTCGGTGTGATAGGTGTAGCAGCCATGCAAATAAAAATCCCTTGTTCTTGTCTTTGATATCCTCTGCATGTTTTAATGTCTGACTTTGTGTCGCTACTTCCTTTTCCTGACTACTAGCTATATTTGTGCATTTTCTATTCGCTATTATTGTGGTGGTCAAGAATAAAAATGAATGATGATGATGACGAGCAAGGCTAATGGCTTTTGTGTGAAGACCTCTTCGAGGTCTTGTTGCGATGTTGCGTTGACTTCACTCTTGACCTAGTTGTTCCAGAAACATTCTACTTCAAGCTTATTGTCCTATCCTTTAGCGCAATATGTGCGATTTTAGAAAGCAACACGACGTGAATTACCACCTGTGCCATCGTAACGCATCGCTGATCACTTTAACCGTCGCTTGTGCTCAAGCATAACCTGAGCGAAAATTTCAAATGCTAATAAAAGTTTATTGAGTTATTAACTTTATTTCGTCAAAAGACGGGGTCTATACTGTGCGTAAAAATTGAGCGTACGAGCGTATCCTTAGGTAATTTTAAGCAACTGGCAGCTTATATAGACTGGTAAGGCGAACGCCGGGCGTATCGAATTACTGTTTAAAATAAACTGAAAATATTCTCGTATGCTTGCGATTTTACGCACAGTGTAATCCGGGCCTAAAGCTTTGAGAACCGGACCAAGAAAAGCTGCGTGTAAAGTATACTTTATAGGCTGCATGACATTTTACTATTCTAGACTTTTGAATTCGACCCTCGTTGCTTTTCTTGGAAGGAGTTCCTCAAACATTACATCATCGGAACGAGAAAATACTTGGTCAAACAAGACATGGATGGTTACCCTGCCGCTCGTAGGACTTTAGAAAGGTGGGTGATTTGATGGCAATGGCCGATAGCAATGAGCTATCGAGTACCGCCTATGATAGATCGTGTCATTTACTTTGATTATATTTATCGGTAGTTGAGTTGAAATATGGTTTGCTACTGCAAAGAGAAAAACAGGTTCGATTCCCGGTTGGCCCAAACCACCGGCCAAAAACTAGTATTCTCAGCTCCCTGCTTAACATTCAGCAATAACAGGGACAGTGGGAAGCTTCCACCGTATGTGGTAGACAGGTGGACATGTAGCAGCTTGACTCGAAGATTAAAAGTCCCTTTGCTGTCTCCTGGTCATAGCAGCTAAATGAATAAAAATTCAATAACAATTAAATTGCCGCCCAGCAAGTGTAATCGCGATTGAGAAGTTGCATTTACAGAAGATTGAGCATTAGAGAAAATGAGCTTCCTTTCAGCGAGATTGGTAGCTGTATCCAGCGCAGGTTCGTAGCCAGGGGGCTCAATGTATTCGTAATGGCCATTTGCAAAGACAGTACTACTGGGTGAAAAATTTCCTGGCTGAGCTGAGTTCCTTTGGCCTTACTCTGGCTACGGCCCTAGCCCAGAGTCGGTTGACCGTAAAATAAATTATTCGTAAAGTAAAAAAAAACTTCATTATTCCAGTAGTTACTTTAAAAACCTAGTTTTGTTATTTCTCTAAATTCGTTGAATTTCACATGCTTTTTGACCTTTCTAAACTATGGTTAGTTTGTTATATAAGCCTGTAGTTGGAATAGGTGTTTGGTGATCGCAATGCCTTTGATTTTTTAGAATGCGACTTCAAAATATTATCATTAACTCTGTTGGAGCTGCTGGGTTACTTTTTGTTGCAACTTCTAGTGGAATGCTTGGATGCACTTCAAGCTTGATAGGAGCTGCTTTCAACGCTACTGCTAGTTTTCTTTAATTATAAATCCTTGAATAAGTCATTCAGCTTTTTTAATTTTTTGTTTCCAAGAGAATAATTTCGAATATTAAATGCTGTTTGTTTTGTGTTTTATTGTTTTGTAGCAATAAATTTTATTTTTGTTAACTTATGTGGAAAACTTTGTTGTGTACTGGTGCAGTAGAAAGAAACGGCGCTTAACCACGATTTTACTAAAAGAAGGGCTGAACAAACTGCTAAAATTAGAAGTAGTAGACCGGTAAAAATGGGATTTCACATGCATTATTTTTTGCCAAAATAGGCCTAAAAATAAGTCGTTAAAATTGCCAAAATATCCGAGCAGCGGAGGCAGGCACGCAACCATAATTTTGCTAAAGGGTGGGGGGGCTTGAATCCAAACCAAAATTTGTTTGCGTGACGCTGATGGGGTAAAGACCCTGGAGGCCCATAGGGGTCTCGCTATGCGATTTTTGGGAAAAATACTGTAGTATTTTTACGGCTTTTAACTGACCTCTATCATGTTTGCAGAACCATTTAAAAAGGCTATAATTGCTAAGAATTGCAAACCTTTTAACAAAATTAAATTTCACTCAGCCCCCCTCCAGCTACATACTGGTCGAGTTCAAAACACGTTTAAAGAATGCGAATATGTTTTAAATTTTTTAAGTTACTTTTGATTAAGGGAAAGTGCCGTCACTACGGGTAGGCCAAGGGGCCTTGCCTATTTCATTAACTCAAAAATAGTTTTTGGAACATCACATAAGAACAGAGAATGAGGTAATAAGAAATAATAATTAAGTTTTATTATTAACTGTTATAATTATTAACTTTTTTATCAGTGTTATTAGCTCAGTTGGTGCGACGTTTGTTCTAGTCCACGTTTGAGGAGGCCTTTGAGATAGGGCTTTGTTGTGGAATGAGCCAGGCGAATATCATTGCGTGCGTCAAGACGATTTCTGGATTTCGTTTTGATGGTCAACAAATCAGAAAATCCAGCTTCGCAAAGGTTAATTACCGTTAATAAATCTTGCGCTCGTGATCCCTTAGTTAATGTCTCGTGGCCCCCGGTTGATGCCCCTGGTGTAGACAAACACAATTGAAGAAAATTGACGTGCATGATACCTATACTGCAGCTGAGTAATTGGAAACGATACTGGATAGTCACCAGCAGGCGTGCGTTTTGTGTTTTGCCAAGGAAGGCTTAAACCCACAGTTAAATTGTTATGTTCAAAAAATGCTCTTAAAGGCGGTGAATCATCCAGCCAATTCCGGTGGTTTACAATAGCTAAAATTGAACTATAATTTTTGATATTTTTTGTTTTAATTTTGGGACTGCGGTTGCAAAGATATTCAAAAATACAAAAAGATATCCCCGGAAAAAAGTTTTTGGAAACTCTGAGTTTTGTTCTTCCCGCCAAAACCAAAGTCATTTTAATTAACGTATAAGTTGAGCGGACAGATTTGGCGCGAAAGCAATGGAGACAAAAATGTGTCCAAAATTTCTCGCATCTCTTATCTTTTATAATGCAAAATGGCCGACAAGTGTTACAAAAAATTGAATTCTCGAAACATACTAAACCTTTTTTCAAAATTTAAATTGATTATAAAAGTTAACGATGTTTTCTATGGAATTATCAAAATTTCAAACGAAAAAAATTAAGTTTTGCATAAAATTTTCTACTTTTAAAATGGCGAAGGTCCAAATTTTCGCGATATCGTATGTTTAGCATGCAAAAACAATGCAAAAAATTTTGGAAACAATATGTAAAAGTTTCATAAACTTAAAAATACTTGTTGTTTTCTCAAAATTTAAACTGATTTCCAAAACTAACGATGTTTTCTTTGAGTTAGGACAAATAAGTTTAGAAGCAGTATCATTTAGCAAAAAATTTGTATAGCTAATTTGTCGAAAGTTCAACCAGCCTTGCGCGTCTATATATAAAAAGTAGTATCTAATCTACCGTCAGAAATAAAACCAAAAACGCTCCTTCGTTGTTGATCTTGACAATTTTACGTAGTGTTAGCTCTACTGAATCACACACTTTAAGTCTACAAAAGTCTGTGCAAGCAAAATGCTCCAATTTTGCAATCAAACTTCGTCTTTGAACAGAAATTTTCTGTCTGATAGTGATGTTTTGGGCTGTCTCTTTAAACAGCTGATCAGCAAAAGCCCAGTGACATAATAAAAACGTTATTGTCTTAACAATGATAAAATAATGTATGGAGTATAGATTATGTAGTTTTCGATGGTAATGATAACAGGATGTAGAGTTGGCTCTATCAAGGACATAGTAACTAATCACAATCGTAGCCTACTTATTTACTATATTTGGATAAAAGCTGCTTTTTTAGTGTAATACAAAATTGGTTAATAACCGAGTTCTGTAAATTCAGGAGTCGTAAGCTGAGGCTACTGGTATTGAACGCTAGTAAAGCTGTGCTAAACAATATAATAGGCCTAATACTAATGATGTACCACCGGTCCAGCACAATAGTGCGACGGTAAAATTTTAGCAATTAACAATAACTTACAGTTAGCCTGGATAACTTAGATAGTCGTTCTTGGAGTAAACTACCGATAGTGACGCCTGCTTGCTTAGCACCAAACTAGAATTTTTATTTAAAATCAAATCACACCAAATCTTTCATTATACTCGTTGTATTACGCCGAAGCGTGTAACAAGTTTGCCGGGCCCATCTCCGCGTCATTGCGCCCTGGCAGTACAGCTTTGGAAAAAATGATGCTGCGATGACAAGCCGTTGGCAACACGATGTCCGATTTGACCGGCCCGAGATTTGAACCTTATACCTCCCGCTATAAAGATGAACGCGTTACCGCTTTACCAAATAACTGATCGGTAAGCCTTTTTTATTTCTTTGTTATGTTTGTTTACAATAATTGCACTTAAGAAAAAATAGTAGTCCAGCACCCATAAAATCTTCATTGAAATAATTGTGGAGTTAAAAATTTGTGTTATTTGCTTTCGCTTTTTCTTCCTAAGTTTTTTGTTAGCTTTAAATTTGTATAAACTGTATGTGGAAGACAAAGACAATCAAATCATTGAGATTTTTGTTTGTTACGCTTAGTTCGCACGAGTTACCGTTAGTTTTTTTTATATTTTATTTTTTTATAATTTTTGTTTGTTTTTGTTTTTTTTATAATTAATTTATAATTTTTGTTTTTTATAATTCAAATCATTGAGATTTTTGTTTGTTACGTTTAGTTCGCACGATGTACTGTTAGTTTTTTTTTTATAATTAGGCCTACCCATAGGCGTAGCCAGGATTTTTAATTTGGGGGGGGCCCAAACCACAAATCACATGCAATGACGTCATCAGAAAGTTCGAAAGAGGAATTTTTTGTGGGGGCAAAGATATCATAGAATGGAAGATCAAAAGCCGTGACCTGGTGTTGGCACCTAACTAGGAACTCGTTCTAGGGTGGAGGGCTTAAACCAATAGTCAAAATGTGAAAATGTCTGAATTGGGAGACGTGTTGAGTAAAGAAGTGTACTGAAATTCAAAGATATCACAGACCGGGGTCTGGGATGGAGCCCCCAGCCGCAAGAGGCTATAGCGGTCTGGGGACGAAGCCCCTAGCCGTTGGGCGAAGCCCCTAGCCGTTGGGCGATTTTTCGTGATTTTTTGAAAAAAAAGCTGTTTTACTGGATCACGTTTCGCACGTATTCAGAGCCATTTGAAAGCCAAATTGAAAAAATTGAGTTGTGCAGTCCTTTTTTTGCTTGCTATTCAAGTCAAAAACACGTTTAAAATATTGCACTTTGGGGTTAAATTGTGTAAGTATTTCGGCTCAGGTAGAGAGAAGTAAAGTACATTGCCTCCTGCAAAATTTAAGCACTAAATAACGATCCACTTGAAAATTTTCTTTAGAGATTATTGTTTGTCATGAAAACAACCAGTTATAAGGAGTGCCTAAATGGCCTGCAGGGCATCAAAATTTTGTTCAATGAACATTCCCCTTACTGTAGCTAATTTTTTTCAAAAGTATCTTGTTGCATGAAAACTGGCGAGGTGGAGGTGAATTGTAGTTGAAAAATGTGCAATAGATGGTTACGCCTACTAACCATGTTATTGCCCGGGCCGGATTTACATTGAGTTGGGCCCCTAGCACTGTGGGATTTTTGCAATATTTTTCTGCCAAATACAGATGAAGACCAAAAAAAAGTCTTTTACGAGCGCGGGGCCACTGGCACTGTGCCATATGTCAAATCCGTCCCTGGTTATTGCATTACGTCCATAAAAAGGTTACATGGTGGCCTGAGTTAGCAACTTTTAGGATAAAATTCCTTAATTTTACTCGGGTTATACGTTTAAATTGTTTGGAAAACATTAAATTGAGGGTCCCGATCCCCTGGATCAATATTATTGCTGGGGGCCCATTTAATATTATTGTAGGGGGCCCATTTAAAGTCGTTGGCAAAAATTAAATTGAGGGGGCCCGGACCCGAAACAATATTATTGTTGGGGGCCCATTTAAATTGGGGGCCATTTAAGTATTATTGTAGGGGGCCCATTTGAATTGGTTGGCAAAAATGAAATTGAGGGGGCTCGGGCCCCCTGGATCAATATTATTATTGGGGGCCCATTTAAATATTATTGTAGAAGGCCCATTTAAATTGGCTGCTAAAAATTAAATTGAGGGGGCTCGGGCCTCCTGGATCAATAATATTGTTAATTACTGCTGTACCCGTGTACTGTTGTACACGAAGATGCTAAAAAAATGAAACTGAAGAAACAACATTATTTTTTGTGACATTTTTATCATTGGTAGCTTTTCGATTGGGGGGGGGCCCGGGCCCCCCCTCTGGCTACGCCTTTGGGCCTGCCATTGGTAAAATCCTGCTACTTTGTTCTTTACTTTTATATTACTTGTTTATCTTACTCTTTTACTTTACTTTTACATTACTTGTTTATCTTACTCTTTTACTTTACTCTTTCCAAGCGATGTCCCAGCGGTGGCAATAAATTAACTCTAACTTTTGTACAGTTATGTAGGCCCATTTTTAGTTTATTTTGTTTACTTTACCTCTGATTAAAGCTTTAAAAAGTTATATCGCAGAAAAGGATTGGATTGATTTGATGTCAGATTGTCAGGTTAATTGTGGTTAACATTGCTGTTAAATTAGTTTTTAAATGATAAAAGTCAAAAAGGTGGAACCAGGCTAGAGATGTTAGAAACCAACTGGGCCGATTAGCCAGATGGGGCTGCTTCCACCTATTCGTAATTCAGTTAGGTGGTGCTCAGCCCCGCAAAGGTATTTTTACATAATTTAATTGCGTTGGAGGCTTCACACTGTCCTTTTTTATCACTTAATGTCAAGCAGGGAAACTGTTTATAATCTTTGGTTTGACCTGACCGGAAATCTAATTTGAGTCAACCATTCCAGGAGCAGGCGCTTTCCACGCAACCTCTGATCGCTAAAATCGAGTATGCGGCTCTGGTGGAAGAAATTTTAAAAAGTATGTGTTCAAGTTATCTTCCGGCAAGCTACGCAAATAAGCTTTTTCAAAGCTACATCAAACCATTTTGCATTGATTGGCATGTTAAACGCTGAGGAGTAAAAAATGTCCCGAGTTATAAGTAATTTTTGCCGTTTTACTGTAGTTATCCAAATTTTAAGCTAATTTATTAATATTTCCGATAAAACTGGGATGTTTTAACAGAAAACATTGTTAATTTTGGAAATCAGTTTAAATTTTGAAAAAACATCAAGTATTTTTTAGTTTATGCGAGTATTATATTATATCCAAAATTTTTTGCATGCTAAAAAACATAGAATATCGCAAAAATTTGCACTTTCGCCATTTTAAAAGTCGAAAATTTTGTGCAAAACTTAGTTTTTTTTGTTCGAAATTTTGATAATTCCATAGAAAACATCGTTAACTTTTATAATCAGTTTGAATTTTGAAAAAAGGTTAAGTATGTTTTGAGAAATTCAATTTATTGTAACACTTGTCGGCCATTTTCCATTATAAAAGATAGGAGATGCGAGAAATTTTGGACACATTTTTGCCTACATGAACGCTTAACAATGGAACGAATGATCCGCTTAACTTATACGTTAGTTAAAAGTGACTTTGGCCAAAACCACAGTAGGCCTAATAGTTTAGAGAACTGTGGTAGGCCTAATAGTTTAGAGATAGTTTATATCTAAATAGTTTAGGCCATAGGTGGGCATTGGGCAAGTTAATGCAAAACGTTACCTTCGTTATACACTAATCCGTTACCAAATTTCACACCTCCGTTAACGTTAATCCGTTATTTTCAGTTTTAATTAACGGAAGTTAATATAGTTTGTTAATTCGTTAGCATTTTGCGTGTAATTTACATTTCTTCTTATTCACTCGCTTTTAGAATAAGCATTTGACGCTGTTGAGCTGATTGTAAGAAAATATTTATTGCTATGGTGGTCTTTCTGTGTTTTGGAAGTTACATTTTACAGTCTAATCTAACTTCAAAATAAAACTAAATTGAAATGCACCAACGAATCTGCGATCGGAAAATTTTTGGAAATTGTGAGCAGCGATAATTAATAGACCTATGAGGCTGCAGCTTATTATTTGCCACAAAAAAGAGCTCCTTTCTTCGCTTTGTTCTATAAAACTCGTGCTAATGCGCAACAAGTGTTACCAGTGCAAACTGGTTTGTACCGGTAGGATGAATGAATGGTGCAAGAAATAACGATAAAAACCTTAACGGAAGTTAACAGAACTTAACGCAAGCTAATTTATGAAGTTAATTTAGTCCGTTAACATGAAAAAACTTTTTAACGGATTAACGAGTTAATGAAAAAGTTAGCTTCGTTATTAACGGACTTGTGCCCACCTGTGATTTAGGCCTAACTATCTCTAAACTATTAGGCCTAATAGTTTAGAGATAGTTAGACCTAATAGCTTAATAAGATACAGTAGGCCTAACAGGGTTGGAAATATCGTCTTAAAATCGATATCGTTATTCGTTACTTTTTGCTTATCGAATGCAAAAAATTCTTTACTTTTTAGTTTCGTTATCGAATGTGCCTTTTTCTTACTTTTTTGCCTGGTAAATCAATAATAATTAATCGATAATTTTTTCAAGTTAAACAAAATTTTTTTGGAAACACTTTAATCATTTTTTTGTGCTGCGGTTTTATTGAGAAGAGTCTAGAACACCAAAAGAAACGCTGTCAGAATCAACACGCTTGAGTGATTTCTTGATAATTGCTTGACTTAAATTCGCAAAACGCGTTCATTGTTGCACAGTGTTTATTGGAAAATGTCTTTATTACATTTTCCGAAAACTTTCGAACAAACACAGAAAATTAAAATTGGAAAATCACTCAAGCGTGTCGATTCTGACTGCATATTTTGGTGTTCTAGACCTTATCGTTTTATTGGAACGACCGACGCTCGCGACGCGTATTCCTCTGTTTTTACTCGGCCATTTTCCAACTAACGAGTGCGAAATTTCAGACTTTTGCTTATAACTTGAGAACCGTTGTGTCTAGCTACATGAAATTTTGACAGCAGTTTGAGATTAATGAGTTGTATGTTTGTGACAAATTTCGAGGCAATAGGTCACGTGACTTCGGTTTTAGAACCCGAAAACCGCCCCGCAAGGTTGGCGTAAAAAGCGGTCTCAGTCAAAAACGGCTTAAGTAGGGCAAAAATATTTCATATGGTTGTATGTCTCAAGATACCCTTTCATCCCAACCAACCCACTTTTGGCCGCGATGAGGTTTATTTCTTTTTTTTTCCTTTTTTCTTTCTAAATTTTGTACGCTGTTCTTCTCCTAAACCACAAAACATGGAAATCTAATTTTTGTGTAAAGTTGTTGAGCTGCAAACGCAATTTTTTCTCCCAAAATTTTTTGGGGCAACTCCACCGGAAACCCCCCAAAATGGGGCCCCAAAAAATCCATTTTTTGAACGGCTCAAGCTAGGGTGCTAGTTCTTTTTGATATCAGTAGATATTCAGCAGACAAATATTTTGACATAGTTTGGGGGTGCCACCCCCCGGGGACCCCCCCAAATGGACCCCCCAAAAATCAATTTTTTGATTGGCTCAAGATGAAGTTCTACTTTTTTTTGATATCAGTAGATATTTAACAAACAAATATTTTGACATAGTTTGGGGGTGCCACCCCTCCCATCCCGGGGACCTCCCTAAATGGACCCCCAAAAATCAATTTTTTGAATGGCTTAACTTTGAGTGCCAGTGTTTTATGATATCAGCAGATATTTAACAGACAAACATTTTGACATAGTTTGGGGGTGCCACCCCCTCAAATGGACCCCCAACAATCAATTTTTTGAACTGCTCAAGGTAGAGTTTTACTTTTTTTGATATCAGCAGATGTTAAACAGACAAATATTTTGACATAGTTTGGGGGTGCCACCCCCCGCCGGGGACCTCCCTAAATGGAATCCCCAAAAATCAAGTTTTTGAATGGCTCAAGCTAGAGTTCTACTTTTTTTTGATATCAGGAGACATTTACCACACAAATATTTTGACATAGTTTGGGGGGTGCCACCCCCCCCCCCCGGGAACCCCCCAAATGGACCCCCAAAAATCAATTTTTTGAATGGCGCAACTTAAGAGTGCCAGTGTTTTATGATATCAGCAGATATTTAACAGCCAAATATTTTGACATAGTTTGGGGGTGCCATCCCCCCAGGGACCCCCAAATAGACACCCCAAAAATCAATTTTTGAACGGCTCAAGCTAGGGTGCCAGTGTTTTATGATACAGGAGATATTTGGTGTTTGATGATTCTTTGAACTTAACATCACAAATTAATCAGATTGTTATAACTTGCTACCACAGACTGAACAACTTATACAGAATTGGTAGTATGTTAAGCAAAGATCGTAAATTGCAACTGGTGACAGTATATGTCTTTTCCTGTCTGGATAACTGTAATACTTTATATTATGGTATATCTGCCAAGTTGTTGTCAAGACTTCAAGTTGTTTTAAATGACTGCATTCGTTTTGTGTGCAATGTTCGCAGATCTTCCTGGAAAGATGGTGTTTCAATCACTCATCTTGCAAAAGAATTACATGTTTTGCCTGTTCGCTATCGTATATTGTACAAAATCTCGCTCACACTATTTAAATGTTTGCATGGTACCACCAAGTTATTTGAAGGACTTAATTGTGGTTTCTCAGCCTTATTGTGGCTTGCGCACTACTAATCGCATCAATCGTCTTGAACCCCCATCTCCTCCAAAATACAACAAAATGACCAATGCTTTTAAATACTGTGCTCCCACTGTGTGGAATGACCTGCCATCTTCAATTAGATCTATTTTAACCCTGGCCAGCTTCAAATCTTCTCTTAAGGCACATTCCTTTGGAATTGCATATCACACAGTTTGAAATATTGTATTGATGGATTGCAGCTACGTCATAGCTTATTTCCGCCAAAACGATTGGACGTCAAAACGCTGTTACAAAGCATTGGACGTTACCCCAAATCAATGTACAATTCCTTCAGTGGGCATGTTTAAAGAATTTGATTGTAAAGTAATGCTTTTATAGATAGCCTGGTCTTAAATAAAAGCTACCAGGAGCAATTTATGCAGCTTACATGGCTCAGTGGATCTTGAAAGTTACGCCTTTTGTGAATTTTCATTGTCCATTGTCTGATATTGTCCACTTTTACCGGCTTTTAGCTTTGGTTCACATCGTAAATTTGGCCAAATCTTAAAATACTTAAAATTCTACGTCGCAGTAGTAACGCATGACAGATTAATGTTTAGTTTAAGCACAATTTATGAATAATATTTAAAATCACCACTCCAAGTCGAAATAAATGCAAATTAAGACTGGATCAAAGTTACACTGAGGCCAGTTAAGTATAATTAGTTTAAAATTTTAATGACATCTCTACGAAATATTTCAACGAAAACAACTGCTTTTGCGTTTAAACTCCTTGCAACTAACAACCTTAGCGGTAAGCCGCTAATGACAACATGAAATGCAAAAATTACCAAGATCATCCAAAATAGACTTATAAAATAACAAAAGTTTGAAAATAAGCTAATTTTGTAACACAGCTGTTTAAAAGTACGCTATTTTTGTCACAAATAAGTCAATAGTAAGCCTCGAATTTGGTAACCGAAGCAAGCTACCACCATCTGTATAATATGATTCTTAACAGCAAGCCGGATTTAGGTCACTAAAAAAAGCATACCAAAACTGAATTTTTACTAATTAAGATCTTTTTCGGTTTTTGCAGGCTTTTATGTATCATTTACTTTAATGTTACAAAGATTCAACTTACTTAGAGCCTAAAAATACGCTCTATAATCTTCGCTATCACTGTTTTTGCATGTATTTATATAGCGCCGATCTGCGATTTTGACGTCCAGCGGTTTGTCTAGTAGCGCGATGACGTCTCGTGCAATCCATCAATTTGCAACATACTTTTTTGTAATTAAAGCTGTACAGTGTTATTATATTTCTTTCTTGCATGTTACACACTTTCACATATTGCCTTTGCAAGTTTATATTGTAATATGTTTCGATACTTTCCTTTTTATCTGCTGAACCGCTTAGGCAGCATGTGTGGCAGAAGTGGAGTCCTCGAGGACGTCCTTGGCCTCGAGGACAAATTTTGAAGTCCTTGGCCTTGGCCTCGAAGGTCAAGTCCTTGGCCTTGGCCGTGGCCTCGAGGCCTCAAGTCCTCGAAAATTGGCCTGTTCTCGGCTCGAGGACAGCAGTATTTTTTGAATAGTTAAAATTTTGTAGAGCGCTTGAAAAATTTTTTGAAAAACGTTTTTTTGTGGAGATCGTTTGAAAAATTTTTGTGAGGATTTTTTTTTTGGAGAGCACTTGCGCTTGTGTCCTTGGTCCTTGGCCTTGGCCGCGAGCATTCCTGTCCTTGGCCTCGAGAGTGTCTGTCCTCGGAAAGGCTGTCCTTGTCCTTGGCCTCGGATTTTTTTTGTGTCCTTGGCCTTGGCCTTGGCCTCGAGCCTTGTGTCCTCTACTCCACCTCTGATGTGTGGTAAGTTATTTGACGCCGCCCGTGCTAAAGCGGTATATAAATCAATGATTGATTGATTTAACAGACAAATATTTTAACTCTACTTTTCTGGAGGTTCCATAATCAGGTATTTTTGAATAATTGCTGATTTTACGGTAGACAAAAAGTACCTTTGAGCGTCACAACATTAGCTATGCGTCGGTCGTTCACTGGGTTTGCTGGCAAACTCCCATCTAGTTGTGGAATAGAGATGGTAGCCGCGCAGCGTTTGCGGCCGCGGTTAGACCAACCGCGCAGCGTAATAAATTCCAGTAGTTTTGCAGTGCAGTGCAGTGCAGTGCAGCTGCAGCGTGAAGGATGAGACCACTTCTTAGGATTAGGATAGGAATCAGACGCTCTTTTCCTCAGTGGTTAAATTCAGTCACAATGTAGCCAGCCTAGGTCTATTATTAGGTAGGCTACCGTGGTTTACCGATTGCCTTGACTTACAGGTTTATCATTCAAATTGTAGGCCTACTGTGCATATTTAACGGTATATACTGGTAATGCAGCCTGTATCAGTAAGCTGGGCTGGATCAGTGGATGTGTACTTGTAGTGGTTGATTCTGTACCCGTACCAGTGGAAATACCCTAGCTTAATGCATACTACATAACACCAGACACTAACACTGTGCTGTGTAATAGATAAGGTGATAGTATCAATAGCAGTCAAACTGCAAGCAGGTAATGTAACGGTACTAACTACTAGTAAGTTGAGTCAAGCCAAATACTGTAGCCTGATACTGGTATCATACCAGTATGTGATACCGATAGGACTAATGAAATATCAGTAACCTATTGCTGACTCAGGGACTAGTAGTCTGGTACGGTTGACCTACTTTAGCTTTTTGACATGTAGTCAAGTCGAAGCTTTTGTTGAGTTTATTGCATATACTGTATCACAGATCTTAGGCTAGAGGCTATTTCTAAAAACTGAAGGATCCATTACTCTGAAAATTAAAGTTTGTCATTGAAGCATTAGTGGTACTGAGAGCATGACAAAATTTTATTGACTGCTTGAGTCTACAGTACCTGAGTACCATAGCCTACTGTAGTCTGAGTAGTGAGTTAAAAATTTCAGATTCATACTTCAAAACTCTCTTACGTGATTGTAATTAGTAGTCTATCACTATCAGTCACCCTACCCCTCTACTGTACAAAGTAAAGTAGCCTCAGAGTTCTACTGTTTTAAGAGGAGCCATGTTTAGATGTCAGTGTATCTTTTTCTCCATTCCAAATCAACAATAGACATAGATACCATTGTTAGTAATAATTGCTTGTAATATTGGTTCAGATTCAAACAATATGTCAATGCTCATTGACTGATGGTGCAAAAGCACAAAGTACTTGACCTTAAACCACCTTTTTCATTTATAATTATTAGTATTTCCATATCATATGTGATACCTGTTACAAAAAATAAAATGTAATGATTAAAACTACTTTTGCTTAACAATTCTTCACCTTAAGCTAAAAAAACTTTGAGCTAAAGTTGTTTATGCAAGACAAGTTATAGAATGTTTGGGCTAAATTGATACCGGTATCAAACTTAAAATGTATATGCTTGTCAGTTGTGTGGTATAAAATTACAATTAAAGGACAGATTTACATACACTGTAACTTATCAAGCATGACCATGACTTGCTCTGGCAAGCCTAGTAATGATGTCAGATGTGACTGTGGTTTTAACGCTACTTCATGTTTGCATGAATGCAGCCAGCAAACTTTGGCAGTTGGAACGTCTGAAGTGGAAGTGCTGAAATATTCAGTATTCCAGACACAATGTCCATGGTTTGATTCATGATTAGGATAATTTTTTATTATTTAAAATTGAACTGAGACCTATTATCAGGGCTTGGGTTAATGTAATGGGCTTGTTTAGTTAAGCAACAATTTAGACCAAGTCTAAAGCTATTGTTTGACTAGCATCAGGTGGACCATGGGGTGCCAACCTGTTTGGTTTGTAATTTTGCCTGCAGTAAAATATGGTATTGGAGTTAAGCTATACCGTTAACCATTATATTTTGACTTGCCATAGTATTTGCGATGCGGTATAACAAGTTTACAAACTTTTTGCGGTGCAGAGCGGTATGCAGATTGAACTGAGCGATGCGGTGCAGTTTGTGAACAAAAATTTTGTGGACCGCACCATCTCAATTGTGGAAGTAATTAGAATTTTACTTCAATTAATGTATGCATTAGTTTAAAATTTCGCATCGCAATCATTTTTGACTCCATTCCAAGTTATGCAAACCCAATAATGCACTTGTAGCCACTGTTAGCAGTGCAGAGTGTTACAATAAGCCTAGTCAAGTAGTAGTGTCAGTTCCTAAATTCTGTGCAATGTGCCGTCGTGCCGAGTAGGACTAGGTCAGATGATATTGTCAGGCACACATTGGAAAAGCGAAAAGCTTAAGTAATTATCATTGCTATTGATATTTGCAGTAGTCTTATAGTGCAGTGGTAACTGGTAGGCTAGGGGCTGCTTTAAGTGATGTGGTGGCGGCTGCTTTAAGTGATGTGGTGGCTTAAGCGTAGTGGTTAGTGCATTGGTCGCACAGTCGGTAGACCTGGATTTGATTCCCTTGTTGAGCCATACCAAAACACTTTAAAAAATGGTGTTCACAGCTTCCCTGCTTGGTGCTCAGCACTTGAAGGAATAGTGTGAAGCTTTACTGGTGTAGTAGACAGGTGGCAATGACTCTAAGACCCTATGGTCATTTTGCTGTTTCCGGGCCGAGGCAACTCTGTGAATAAATATGCAAAAATTGTAAGGCAATGGTACCTAACAACTTACAGCTAGGCCTGGAATGTCATGTAGGAAAGCTGTGAATACCAGTTTTTGTAATACTCTCTACCAGGTAGTTAGGTAACTTACTGTGGTAGTGAGGTGGTAGTAGTATTGAACCCAGATCAGCAGACTGATGACTGCGTGGCAGATGCTATAACCACTGCTTATCTCAACATCAACATTATAGAGGTGGCATGCACAATTGCACATGTGTAGGCTATCCCAGTTGTACTCAATTGGCGGTGACCTACTGGTATTTTACTAGCCATTATCAAATGTTATTGTTTGCCAAGTAGCCTTCTGGTATGCTTAACATTCACATTTTCTAGAAACCTTCTATGTTCTAATACAAAGTTTTGGAGCCTATACTCTAGGTAGCCAATTATTTTATTAAAGCTTAGGCTATTGAATAACTGAGTGCCATACTAGTACTGTAATACCCTACTAAGTAAGAAATTTTTAAACCTATTAGCCTAGACAAGTGACAGCTGATAATTATGAAAAGTGAAGCACATGTTTCTTTACCAGTGGCAGTGACAATTAATGATAGTTGTATAGTCGTAATGTCAAAATATGTTGACACTCTTTTTTGACTCCACAAAAAGTTATCGATTACATTATCGATTATTCATTACTTTTTTTTTTCGCTATCGAAATCGCCTATTCTTTACTATTTTTTTGAAGTATCAAATATCGATTATTCTTTACTTCTTTTTTATCGATTTCCAACCCTGAGGCCTAATAGTTTAGAGAACTGTGGTTTTGGCTGGAAGAACAAAACTCAGAGTTTCCAAAAACTTTTTTCCGGGGATATCTTTTTGTATTTGTTGAATATCTTTGCAAGCACAGCCCTAAAATCAAAACAAAACATATCAAAAATTATGGTTCAATTTTAGCTATTGTAAACCATCGGAATAGGCTGGATGATTCACCGCCTTTAAGAATAGCCATTTTAGTGTCATTTGGATCAGATTTTACCTTTTTTTCAGAGGCCTTGAAAAAAATAATTTGATAAATTTAATCCTTATTTTGATTCCTGGGTGTAACCATTAAATGTTAACTTATACCAAACTTCTCAATATCTATGTAATTGTGTATACTTACTGCATTGTAGGCTATTACAGTGTTATTTGTAAAATGAAATAGCATATCAAGTTATTTAATAAATGTTTTCTCGGTATCAAAAACTTGCTTCGCTGTGTTTGTCTGAAAAAATCTTTGTTGATTCTTATGTTTTGAAGAGATGCTATTCATCTGCACTTTCATTGAATAGTGAAAACGAAAACATCACAAATTCTAGCAATACTAATTCATTTATGCAACTGAAGAAGAAAAAAGTGTTGAAAATGTATGGCAATCAGTTACATCAGACTTCTGTAACAAACTATCTTGCATTGAAACTTTTCCTAATGCGTGATGTTGGAATTGACCCAGTGCTTTTAGCAGATCTTGCTCAAGATTCTCCAGAAATTTATCATTGTGATATTAAAGGTATTGAAGCTTGGGTGAAGTTATTACTTGGATTTTCATTTGAGAGAAATCAAATTATTGAACTAATTCAAAACTATCCTTGGTTACTTTTAATTCCGGCACACAAAATAGCCAAAAAATTTCATGATTTGTTGCAGCAGATAGAAATTGCTCGTTTGGAGTTACCTCTGTTATGTTGTAATGCTCCTTCTGTGTTAACGGATGAAATTGATGATATCATGGAGAAACATCTTTATTTTCATTTTATTATGGCACACAGAGACTTTTCAGAAGTCGCGCAAAGTGGTGCATTTAATTTTCCAATGCAGCACATAAAATTAAGGCATCAATTTCTACATCGGCGTGGTCAATATTTAAAATACAGCAGACATGGCAGTTCAAAATTTTCAAACCCCCCCTTTACAGACGTGTTTTGCAGTAGCGATGAAAAATTTTGTGAAGTTGCAAATTGTGATTTGAAAGAGTACAGGTTATTTGAAAAACTGTTTGAAGTTGAATTTGAACTTGAAGAAAAAGAAGTTGCTGCGGAGGCTACTGATATAACAACGGCAACTAAAAATGATCTTGATGAAGAAGACAACTTAGATAAAAGAAGTTCACTAGCAGATGAGCTAGCAAAGCATTTGTAGCAAAACTTGTACAATTGTAAATTGCGGTACAAGTGATGTAGTCTACCAGTATCAATGTCATACGTACAGCTTGATGTAAAACTAGTGAGGGAGAAAATAAGCTGGCCAAGTGGACTAGGTTAGTGGTTATTTTGTCCTGTACACTTTTGAGTTCACATTTAGCTCTACGGCTGTTCTTTTTTCGTTTGTCAAATGGAATACCATATCTGAGAAGCGAATTTTGCACAATTTTCAAGAAGAGGAGGGTGAAAACTACCTATGAAAAGTAGAGATAAACACAAACGCCGTCTGGTGAAGTTATGCATCCAAGAGCCAGATTACAACCACTGCGCAGACAAGTGCAGTGTGCATATGTAATTGTGCATTTGAAGCTGATGATGCTTGTTGAACCTTTTACTACTGTGCGCAGGCAGGCTCAAAAGTTAGAGCTTCAGTTTATTGATGCTGCCTATTAAGAATCAAGCGGCTTTTTGTTTTCGAAATTTTGACGTTTAAGTGTGTTATGTGCACCACAGCAAAATAATCTCTTTGTGATCTAAGAGCTTTAACGGGTATATTATCATTCGCTTCTCATTATTTTTGCAATAATTTTGCACTCTAAATTTTTTGGAATATTCGACTGTCAAGATTGTCATGCAAATGACATACCTTATCGTATGTATTCAATTGGCTTGGCAGAACTAGCAGTCTTGATTGTCGCTTTGCACCATGCAACTGACAGTGAAGAAATCAATCGTTGGTATTAATACAAATTCCAATTAATACAAGACACCTGACGAAAAATCTTTTGATATTAAATTTATCGAAATGGTCATATGGCACTTTTCCCTACTTTCATATGATTTTCTAATAGTTTGCATACTTGGTCTTGCTCGTTTCCTCTTCTTCAGGCGTTATATTTACATGCTCCTTTGTGCCTTCAAACCTCTACACTGTAGCTGATTTCTGTAGAGTATACAGAAATCAGCTGAATGAAAATAAACGTTTTCGAAGGATTATATAGTAACATAATCTACTCGATTTTCGTACAGTTTATTGCAGTCCATACGCATCTAATCGCAAGTAATGTTTGATCGTTAAATTATAAACTACTGTGCCAGAAAATCATTATTTTCGCATACCATCACAGCTGATTGCATAATACAGTGATTACAAGCGTAAAAGAAACTGTCGTTTGTTAATGGTGCAGCTCTTTTGTGATAGTGTAACCAGAGACAACGTGTGATAAAATCAAAATATATGCTAAGGGGCAAGCTACAACACTGTGGTTGTAAGGACTAATAGTGGTGCGTTATCGATGTGTTTCTTTTCCTACAGCAGAAGTTTTAATTTTGTCAAACCTTGTCGCAAATGGGATAGCACTACTAGAATTCTCATGCTCAAAAAGTGTTCCTATAATTGTATTTTAAATTGCAAGGGGTCGTTTCCATGCGTTCCGAAGTCGAAAAAAATTGGAAAGAATTTCAATCACATGTAGATAATGGAGCAGAACTTTTTGCAAAGCTTTACAAAAATATTCACTAAGGCCAGGATTATATGATCAGGTTTTTTGTCTAATTTTCTTGCATCAATCGTGTGAAAGGTCGCGAAGGTTCCCTACTAACTACTGCGGGCACCTGTTGTCAATTAAATTGAATAGCCCGTGTGAGAATGAAAATCAGCGTCTGGAAAGTCCTGTTGAGTTCTTGTGGGAAAATAGAACGGAGCGATTTTGCCAGTAAGGTTTCAAAAAGCCGTCGTTCTCTACGAAGGAAACTTAGCTTTTAGCCGTGCCTTTGAAAATATTGAGCCGCAGAATACAAAAATGCCGCCGAGGTCAACGCAGAAAACGAATGCGTCACAATTATCAAACCAAAATAATTTTACCTCATTTGATTCAATCAGCAATGACGTATTATAACATTGCCCCTGCTGTTTTAACATGTTTCTTCAAAGATCTAAATGTGTTGCCTGCTGGTTTGTTATATTTGTTGACGATCGCATATCCATGACCATTACCCAATTCTTTCTAGTTTAAACATGAAATTGAACTTTTAGTTGAGAAAAATCGAAGAAAGGCAGTTCCTCTGGAACTTTTACAATGCACATGTAAATCGTGCAACTTAATGTTTATTCTTAAAAGTAAAGTTCGTCGCTATTATGTCAAACTGTCGTAAGTGCAAAAACCTACTTTCTAAGAAAATCAAAAAATAAGTTTTTTAGTTTACCTTTTTGTCTACCGGTCATACTACCAGTAATATTTTCCAAAAACCTGATGTTGTTAATACAAAGTAATCACCCCCTGAACGTTTAAAATCATTTTGATGTTTTAGTTTTTGAACAATGTGTTTAATTTCTGGTTTAATTATTATTTTTTGCACTTACGACAGTTTGCCAAAAAGAAAAATTACAGAAGTTACAACACACGTTATTGACACAGTATGTGTATTGTACTATTTTAGCAATGTTCCATTAAATTATGAACACTTTCAAAGCAAAAAAGATGATAAATACTAAGGGCGCACCAAATCAAATTTAAGTATAGCTCAATTTGATTGGAATTGAGAAATCTATAAGATGGCACATGCACTAACAAACTTCAATATTTTTGGTATTTACTATTTTATGAATAGGCCTACAGTGCAGTTTCTATATTGAATTTGGTTTGTACTTTTGCATAAACCCTATAAAATATCGATATTGCTCCCTCCCTCAAAATGAATTTATCAAACATACAGCAATTACATTAGTTTCAAACAAGTAAATTTAGGGTGGAAACTGGAAAGTTAAGAGTTACTATTCTCAAAAAGCGCGAGTGGAGTGTTGGGGATCACTTTTGTCACAATTTTAATTTGTTAGCGCTGGGATACGCACTGATTTTTACTTAACTGATTATTGAAACGAAGAGTTGTAATGCTCAACTCCACCAGTCGTGGAAACCAGGACCATGATAACTATTCAGTATTTAATAACGTGAATTAACTGTACTGGTAACGAGTTGTAAACGGGCCGACTAACCCTGGCCCGAACCCAAAAATATAAGCCCGACTCCGGCTTTGAAATATTAACCAGCCCTCAAAAAGCAAGAAATTTAAATTAGGCGTAAAAACGTATACGGCCAGTTGCTTCTTTCTATTAAAATAATTTTAGCTTGTTGTGACTAAATATAACAAGCTTGTTCAGTTTTAAATATAACAACTCAGTGATATATTGTGATGCAATAATAAAAATTGTGTTACAATAATCGCATTGATGGTAAAATAAAGCATAGGTGGGCACGGTACTTTGCAAAAGAACCGCGGTACCGGTACTCGGTATTTTGCTAAAATTAGTACCGCGGTACCGGTATTTTCAAATGAAAAGTACCGCGGTACATCAAAAAATTAAAAGAAAAAAATTGGACTGATTGACCTCGTTTACGGGATTGTAAATCATCACTTTTAGCAATTAGGGTTGTTTTCGCGACTAGAGCGCACTGCGTAGACCTACAGTTCGTTTTACAGAAAGTTTGCATTAGAATAGTAAGCAGTTCCAGGATTAGTATTACTACTATAGTGAGTACAAAGTACTGACTAAGTAACTAGGTATGGAGTTGATTCGATAAAGTATCTAACTTTTACGGACTACCGTCATCGGACTACGTATTCCACTGCAGTATCTTGCAGGGGTGGAGTCCTCGAAGACGTTCTTGGCCTCGAAAACACATTTTGAAGTCCTTGGGGTTGGCCTCGAAGCCTCAAGTCCTCGAAAATTGCCCCGTCCTTGGCTCGAGGACAGCACTATTTTTTGAACAGTTGAAATTTCGTTGGAAAACTCCAGAAACCTCGCGGAAAATTCGCGAACATCCTTTTTTGTTTTCCTCACTTGGAGCATAGGCGTAGCCAAGGCCGGGGGGAGGGCAAGGGGCCCGGGTACCCTTCAATTAAAATTTTACCAATGACAAAACTGTCACAAAAAAGCCTATTGTTTCTTCAGTTTCAGTTTCTTTTGGGCATTTTTTGCTTACAACAGTAACTAACAACAATATTGAAGACCACGGACCCCGGGCTCCCCTCAATTCAGTTTTTGCCAGCCAATTTAAACGTACAACCCGAAAGAAATGGAGAGATTTTGTCACAAAAGTTGCTATCTCAGGTCCACATCTAGCCTTTTTGTGAACGTAATACATTAATCAGGGCCGGATCTACCATAATATGGCGCAGTTCCAGCTAGGATCCCCACGCTGAAATCGTAAGACTTTTTTTGGTCTTCACCTACATTTGGCAAAAAGATATTGCGAAAATCTCAACAGTGCCAGGGGCCAAGCGCGATGTAAATCAGGCCCGGCAACATAGGCGTAGCCAGGGGGGGCCCGGGCCCCCCCAATCAAAATACCACTAACGACAAAAAAATATGACAACATAGCCTAGCGATACTGCAAGTTTGATTTCCGTGGTCACGCAGAGGGGAGTCCTTGTAGTAAGGATAGCCTATGGCTGTCCTTACTACAAGGATCCAGCGATTTTTCACTTGTTTCTAAAGTACCACAAGTGAAAAATCGTTTATTCCCTACTAAGCATCTGCCTCTCCGCACGCCATTAAGGTTTGCCAGTTAGGCCAAGATGTTTGTTCAGCTGGGAATACCTTTGAAAAGATAGCTGAGGGCTGCCGATGAGAGCTAAAAGCTCGAAACAGCGCTTTCCAGCTCTGTGCTTAATAGCCTAGCGATGATAGTGGCAGTTTTTTATTCAGTAATTACGCACATAACAGTAATTAACAATAATAATAATGACAACAAGGGAGTCCCGGGGCCCCTAACTAACAACCAGGGGGCCCTTACAAACAACTAAGGAGCCCTGGGGCCCTTAACCGAGAACTAGGGGGCCCCGAAACCCCTAACTAAAAACCAGGGGGGCCAAAACTGAAAACCAGGGCCCCTAACTAACAACCAAGGGGCCCCTAACCAACAACCAGGGGGCCCCCTAACTGACAACTAGAGGGTCCCTAACCGACAACCAGGGGGCCCTGGGGCCATTAACTGATTACCATGGGCTCCAGGGCCCCTGACTCATAACCAGGGGGCCCTGGGGCCCCTAACCGAAAACGAGGGGGCTCCCATGGCCCCTAACCAACAACCAGGGGGCCCTGGAGTCCCTAACCGACCATCAAGAGGCCCCGTTGCCCCTAACTCACAAACTGAGAGGCCTAGGACCCCTAATTGACGACCAGAGGGCCCGGGGCTCCTAACCGACAACCAAGGGGCCCCGGGGTCTCTAACTGGCAACCAGGGAACCCCAGGTTCCTTGACTGACGACCAAGGTTCCCGAGCCAGGGGCCCCTTAATTCAAATTTTTAACAATTTATATGCAAAACCTAGCTGTGCGAAATCTAAGAGTTTTGACCTAAAAGTTGCCACCCCAGGCCCTCGTTTAACATTATTATAAACTTAATACTATAACACAGGCGGTAATGCAAACCCCCCAATTTAAATACTTCCAATGATAAATAGAAAGAGAGCATAGCCAGTATGTTGTCCCTGTCCGGAATTGCAATTTTTTTAAATTTAGGATTTAAGCGTACAAAAGTAAGCAATGATAATAAGGACCACATGTCCACATCATAATAATGTCATGCAATTCTTGGACGTTTCAAAAAACTGTCTAGTGACTTGATTTGAGTCCTCCACGTTTTGGAAAAATGTTGTTTTAATTTTGATTTAAATGTTTTTTTTTTATGAAAGAACTTATTAGGAGAGCGATCTTGTCTCAAAATCATTGGCGTAGCCAGGGGGTGGCCGAGGGGACCCGAACCCCCTTAATCAAAATGCTACCAATGACAAAAATTTGTCAAAAAACCCATGTTTCTTCATTTTCAGTTTCTTTTAGCATCTTTGCGTACGTCAGTACACCCGTACAACAGTAATTAAAAATAAATAATATTAACGACCAGGGGGCCCGGCGCACCCCCTTAATTCAGTTTTCCCACCAATTTAAACGTATAACCAGGGTAAAATCAAGAGTTTTTGTCCTAAAAGTTGCTACCTTAGGCCCTCATCAAACCTTTTTATGAACTTAATACAATAACCAGCGCCGTATTTGCCATATGGCTCAGTGCCAGGGCCCTGCCCTCAGATAGTAGGATTTTTTTGGTCTTCATTTATATTTGGCAGGAAGATGTTGCAAAAACCCCCTAAGAGCCAGGGGCCCTGCACAATGTAAATCCGGCCCGGGAATAACATGTTTAGTAAGCGTATCCTTCTGTTGTACCATTTTTCAATTACGATTCACCTCCACCTCGCCAGTTTTTACGCACAAAATACTTTCAAAAAAATATCTAGGGAAAATGCTCATTAAACAAATTACTGAATTTCAATTGAAGGGGCCTGGACCCTTTGGACGTACATGTACTCCTATAACTGGTAAAATTCATGACTAAACAAAACTCTCTAAGCAAAATCTTCGAGAGGATTATTATTTACTGCTAAAGTATTGCAGAAGGCAATGTGCCTTACTTCCCCCTGTAGACCAAATTACTTACAATTAAAATTTGACACCACAATGCAAGATTCGTAAACGTGTTTTGGGATTTAATTGCAAAAGGAGGATTGAACAACTAAATTTTTTCGATTGGTTTTTAAATGTTAAAAATCTAGTTCTTTGAAATGGCTCTGAACTCGTGCAAAATGTGATCCAATGGGATTTAAATAGCTTTTTTTTCCAAAAACTTACAAAAATTGCCCAGCGGCCGGGGGCTTCACCCCCAGACCCCATAGCCACCGGCGGCTGGGGGCTCCGTCCCAGATCCCCGTCAGTGATACGTTTGAGTACACTAGCTTACTCAACACGTCTCCTAAGTTAGACATTTACACTTTTTAACTACCCCTGTATTAGTTTTCGCCCTCTCCCTTTATCAAAATCCTGGTTAAGTGCCATCAGGCTACGGCTTCAGATCTTCCATTCTACGATATCTTTGTTCCACAAAAAGCTCCTTTTTCGAAAATTTCTGATGACGTCATTGCATGTGGTTTGTGGTTTGGGCCCCCCCAATCAAAAATCCTGGCTACGCCTATGCCCGGCAATAACATGGTTAGTAGGCGTAACCAAACTAACCATCTATTGTACCATTTTTCGATAACAATTCAGTAATTCAACTCCAACTTCGCCGGTTTTTACGCACGAAATACTTTTTTAAAAAATAGCAATGGAAAATGCTGCTTGAACAAATCATTGAATTTCAATTGAGGGGACCTGGGCCCCCTGACCAAACATGTACTCCTATAACTGGTTATTTTCATGGCAAAACAAAAATCTCTTAGGAAAATCTTCGAGTGGATTATTATTTACTGCTAAAATGTAGCAAGAGACAATGCGCCTTACTTCCCCCTACCTGGACCAAATTACTTACAACTAAAATCTAACTCCAAAATGCCAGATGTTAAACGTATTTTGGACTAAAGTTGCAAGTAACAGGAGGATTAAACAATTTAATTTTTTCAGTTGGCTTTCAAATATTAAAAATCTAGTGCTTTGAAATGGCTCTGAACACCTGCAAAATGTGATTCAATGGCATTAAAATAGATTTTTTTCCCAAAAAGTTACAAAAAATTCCCCAACGATTACAAAGCCTCCGGAGGCTGGGGGTCCCGCCCCCAGACCCCCGTCTGCGATACCTTTGAGTTACACCAGCTTTCTCAACACGTTTCCAAGTTAGATATTTGCGCTTTTCAAGTATTAGTTTAATTCCTCTCCCTTTGCAAAATCCTGTTACCTGCCGACAGGCAACGATTTCAGATCTTACTCCCTTTGATATCTTTGTCCCACAAAAACTTCCTGTTTGGAAAAATTTTGATGACGTCATTGCATGGGATTTGTGATTTAGGCCTCCCCCAATCAAAAATTCTGGGTACGCCTATGAATTGAAGATCACCTAAAAAACTTTTTTGAAGACCTTTTTTTGGATAACACTTGGGGCTGTGTCCTTGGCCTCGAGCATTCCTGTCTTTGGCCTCGAGAGGGTTTGTCCTCGCTCCTCGGAAAAGCTGTCCTTGGCCTCGGATTTTTTTGTGTTCTTGGCCTCGAGCTTTGTGTCCTCGACTCCACCTCTGGTATTTTGTCACCAGTAATAACCAAACAGCAATCACTTCTAAAGCATCACGTGCGTAAGGTGGCACTGAAGGCTACTCTGACAATACATCAGCTCCCAATTATTGCACAAGTGACATTCACACAAAACTTAGAAACTGGGGGATAAATTTCACTTTTGGCAAAGTGAGCTGTTTTGATTTGTTTTTAGTTGATTCGTTGCTGCAGTTACTTTTTGCATTTCTTATTTAAAGCTAGATGGGAGCTTACAAGTTGCCAGCCTATAAACGAACGACGCATGTTAATGATGATTTTCAAAAAATCCTTTTGCTCCCCCGTAATGAGAACAATTTCAAAATTACGGCATTTTTTATTGCTGTTGTATAGCATATTTATTCTCTTGTCACAGCATTGCGTTAGACACTAATTATTGGACATTCCGCACGCTTTCACTGTGATAATTACTTCGTGCTTGGAGGAATTTGCACCTGCCTCAGAGTTTCTAGTAGTACAATGTCCGTGAATTTCGATTTCTTGCCACTGAATTTGTTGCTTGTTCGAAGCCACAAGCAGAGACAACTATCGTAAAGCGCCCTATTCAAGGACGCAGCTGCGTAACCAGAGTGTGGGTTGAACACAGATTACGCAATTAGGATTGTCGCAAAAAAGCTCTGGCACTTTTGGCCACGCTTTTGGGGGACTCCCAAGAAGATAATAAAAAAATAATTCTCTCTCTCTCTCTTCTGATTATAAAAAAAATTAGCTTTTTAGCTAAAGCCGTTAAAATAGTTATTTTTTGTAAGGTTCAAGTTCGGAGATTCTAAAAGAGGTGTAATTTCATAAAAATTGATTTCTGGGTGTTTAATTTGTGGGGTTTTTGGGGAGGTGGCACCCAAAAATTTCAAGAGACAAAACCGTGTTTTTAACTCGACTATTTTGTACTAAAATTAGATCGCGTTGTTTTGCCCTTTAGAACTTATTAAAAGAGCGTACAATGTTCAAAAAGAAAAAACCTCATCGCGGCCAAAGCCAAAGTGGAATTGGTGCAGATGAAAGGATTTTTTGAGATAATTTTTCTGTATAAGTATTACCGGGTAAAATACTTTTGACTGTATTATGCACTGTTTGTGAATGAAAACATCTTCTTCGCCAAACGTTGCAGGCATATTTAAAATCAAAAGCTAATACAAATGTAGGCCGGCAGTAACGTGCAGTAAATTTTTCTTCATGCAGGCGCCAGCCAAACATCTGAAATGGGGGGAGGTGTTGCGGAGTCTGGGGGCGGATTCCCCAACCATCGGAGGCAATTGGGGTCTGGGGGCAAGACCCCCAGCCACCGGAGGCATAGGGTATGGGGGTCGGATCCACCAGCACTCGAAAAAAAACTTTTTTTCGGCAAAAATAACTTAATTGTAGACCTATTTTGATAAAAATTAATGCCATTAATACGTGGATTAAAATTAGCAGCGCAAAAAATGATTACACCGTACTATTTGCATAAATGGGCTATGTAGGAGGTAGCTATCGCTAGCATTTCAGTTCTCTTATTTACAAGTTGTTGGTAAATCTTAAAATTCTATTTCGGTATAAGGTTGGTAAACCTCTCGAGGAGTAATCTACGTATTACGGCTATATTTTATAGTGAAAGATATATATTTAAAAGGGGCTAATCGAAGGAAGGTCGAGAGAAGTGGTTGATAATTAACATATACTAAATAGCCCTCCCCCCTATTTCTGCGCTTATATACATTTTTTTTTTGATGAAACCTATGTTAAGCATTTTTCAATAAGCGATCAAATTTGATTACCAATTTTCGACTATTTTTTAAAGTCATTTTTCTGATTTATAGGTTTTATTGTTTGACAAATTAGCCCCCTTCCCCTTCAATAAACAATTCAAAATATGCTTTAAATAATTGTTTATAGTCCCCCCGCGCGCCCCCTGGCTTCGCTACTGTATTCACGTCTGATGTGATGAGTATTCATTACGTAAGTCGTCTCTTACAATTTTGTCTAAGCGATTCTAACTTTTGTTTCGCTGGTGCATGAATACTGGTAATGCATCATTTTGCCATTGCAAGAAAACGTCAATTTTTCAAATGGGCCAGCAAACTGCTTACGCTAAAACCCTGCGGTGGTAGTAGCGAGTAAGACCAACAATTAAACACTAAATTAAGAAAAAAAGATTCGTTGTTCATTCGGTTTATTCGCAAGCATTTTTACAACGTTTCAAGTTTTTAATTACGTTCGTAAAATCCCTACTAAAAAATAAAACTAAACTTAAGTACCGGTACCGCCAAAAAATAGCAAAGTACCGCGGTACCGGTACCACAAAAGTACCGACGGTACCGGTACCAAGGAAATACCGCGGTACTGCCCACCTATGAAATAAAGTCGTTTTTAATAGTGTTGAAAAGTTGTTTTGATTGTTTTTATTGCTAAGTAAAACACAAAGCTCATATCAGGCCCAAAATTTTGTTAATGTTAAGCCAAAACTAGCCCGAATCCGACCCCATTTACAGCATTGCTTAATAAACTTAAATTTCAATACTATCGCATTAAAATATTTTTTAATTTTACCCGAACTATAAATATCGCCAATTGACTGTGAGATGCCCGAGCACTTTAGCATTAAAGTAGTGAATTGAACAAAAAACAGTGTTTAAAATTTAAAAAATTATTGTGTTTGTCTTTTGAGGGAGAGGTCTTCGGTTTTTAACTCGTCACCTACCATTTTGAAAACAAAATACCTGAAGAAAACTTAATTACGCAGAATGAATTCAAATCATTGCGGAAGTATTCAGGGACGGATTTAGGGGGAGGGGGGGGATGCATCCCCCCCACCAACCTAAACATAGCGTGCATATGAATAATATCTAACTTATTTCAAAAAAGCAACCAGTGAATAGTCGTTAGCCTGCGTAACTGTGATATAATTTCAAAAGTCAAGGGGAGGGGGAGGGTACAAGAAAATAGTATTTGTGAAACGAAGTTTTTACAAATCAGAAATTAGTCTTTTACAGGTCCGATTGATTTGAAGGCATCAAATCAGAAAAACTCACAACTTGCACTTTTCAGCGATTAAGGCATAGGAGCACAACCAGTGGCGGAGTTATGGGGGCGGATGGGGGGATACATCCCCCACCAGCGTAAACATAACGTGTATATTAATATTAAACTTATTTGAAAAAAGCAATCAGTGAATTTTCGATAGGCCGTGTGGCTGTGATATAATTTCTAAAGCCTTGTGAGGGGAGGGACAGAAAAATATGATTTTTACAGCGAAGTTTTTACAAAACAGAAATTAGTCTTTTACGGGTCCGATTGATTTGAAAGCACCGAATTAGCAAAATTTACAACTTGCACTTTTCAGCGATAAAGCCTACACAATGCAAATCATTTCTTAAGTGACATATTAGGCTTATAAAAAGTGAGCATTAAGCGAGGTCAAAAACATTAATCCTAAGCAGTAGTGTAGCCAGGAAGGCGGGGGGGGGGGGGGGGGGGCTATAGCCCCTCCATTTCCTAGTCAACCAAATGCAAAATAAAAAATATCACGTTTTTATCACTTCTGAGACTGTTTTTCGCACTGAATTAGACCAAAAAGCGATTAAGGGCATTTTTGGAAACACATGCTTAAGGGGGGCTAATTTGTCAAAAGTAAAACTCACAAATCAAAAAAAACTTTAAAAAATGACCAAAAATAAGCAATAAAATTTGATCGCTAGTGTAAAAAACTTGAACACGGGTTTCATCACCAAATATACTATAGGCCTTAACTCAAAAATGGGGTGGAGAGGCTATTCAGTATTGGTTAATTGCCAATCACTTGTCTCAATTCTCTTTCCATTAGCCCCTCTCCAATTAATTATTTTTCTCTATAAAATACTGATGAAAGAAATTACTCAGTGTGAGTTTTATTGAACTACCACATTTTACGCTTATGATATACCAGCATCCAAATACGAGAACTAAAATTTTACCATTCGCACCCTCTCACTTAGGCCATTTATGCAACCAGTTGAATCATGTTTGCACTGCCAATTTCTATGCCGCATTTTAAAAGCATTATTTTCAGAGGTGGAGTCCTCGAGGACACATTTTGAAGTCCTTGGCCTCGAAGACTTAGGTCCTCGAAAATTGCCCTGTCCTCGGCTCGAGGGCAGCACTATTTTTTGAATTGTTGAAATTTTGTTGGAAAACGCCAGAAACCTCGCGGAAAATTTGCAAATACCTTTTTTGTTTTCCGCAATTGGAGCATAGGCCTGGCCAAGCGGGCCTCCCTCCCAATTGAAATTTCACCAATGACAAAAATGTGACAAAAAAGCCTATTGTTTCTTCAGTTTCAGTTTCTTTTTAGCATTTTTTGCGTACACCAGTAGCGAACAACAATATTGAAGACCAGGGGCCCCGGGACCCCCTAAAATCAATTTTTGCCAGCCAATTTAAACGCAAACCTGGAAGAAACGGATAGTTTTCGTCCTAAAAGTTGCTTTCTCAGGATCACATCTAGCCTTTTTATGAACGTAATAATGCATTAACCAATGCCAGATTTACCACAATATGGCGCAGTATCAGCTAAGGGCCCTGCGCTCAAATCTTAAGACATTTTATGGTCTTCACCTACATTTGGCAGAAACATGTTGCGAAAATCTCCAAAGTGCCAGGGACCCAGCGCGATGTAAATCCGGCCCGACAATAACATGGTTAGTAAGCGTGACCATCTATTGTACTATTTTTCAATAACAATTCATTAATTCACCTCCACCTCGCCAGTTTTTACGCGCGAAATACTTTTTAAAAAATTAGCCTTGGAAAATGCTGATTGAACAAATCGTTGAACTTCAATTGAGGGGGCCTGGGCTCCCAGGCCTAACATGCACTTCTATAATTGGTTATTTTTATAACAAAACAAAAATCTCTAAAAAAAATCTTCGAGTGGGTTTTCATTTACTGCTAAAATGTTGCACGAGACAATGCACCTTACTTCCCCCTACCTGGACCAAATCACGTACAATTAAAATTTAGCACCAAAATGCAAGATCTTAAACGTGTATTGGATTTAAATTGCAACTAGAAGGAGGATTAAACGATTTAATTTTTTTAATTGGCTTTCAAATGTCAAAAATCTAGTGCTTTGAAATGGCTCTGAATACGTGCAAAATGTGATTCAATGGCATTAAAATAGCTTTTTTTTCCAAAAAATCGCCCAACAGCTGGGGGTTTGGCCCCCAGACCCCTAAAGCCTCCGGCCTCTCCCCCAGACACCTTGTCTGTGATACGTTTGAATTACACTGGCTTCCTCGAAACGTCTCCAAAGTTACGTATTTGCACTTTTTAACTATATTAGTTTAAGCCCTCTCCCATTGCAAAATCCTGGTTAAGTGCCAACAGGCAAATTTTTGATGTCGTCATTGCATGTGATTTGTGGTTTAGGCCTCCCAATCAAAAAATCTGGCTACGCCTATAAATTGGAGATTGCCTAAAAAACTTTTTTAAAGAACACTTGCGGCTGTGTCCTTGGTTTTTGGCCTCGAGCATTCCTGTCCTTGGCCTCGAGAAGGTCTGTCCTCGGAAAGGCTGTCCTTGGCCTCGGATTTTTTTTTTGTCCTTGGCCTTGAGTCCTCGACTCAACCTCTGATTATTTTATCCAACTAGCTCTAAAATTAAATTACTTTTGCAAAAAAATGCAGAATTTTTGAGCGCTGGAGGCTCCGCCCCCAGACCCCTAAAACAGCTGCTCCATTGTGAATTTCTGGCTATGCGCCTGGTTACAACACATCCGAAATTTTGCGGCTTTGTGCTTAAAATTTTTATCATCCCCCCCACCAAAATTTTCTGGATCCGCCACTGATAGTATTATAGGAATTCAAACAAAATGCTGTGGATTGTTAATCCGTCTTCAAAGTAAAGGAACAAAGATTTAGAAGCACCATTTTTGGCACTGTTTTATTTACTCAAGCTTTTAGAATTTGATATTTCCTAATTCCTATTTTTTCAATCAAATCTTGTGAATTATAACATTTCCGTTTTAGTCAAATTAATTCCAACTCCGTAACGTACTATGAGTGATTATTACAATATAGTAATTGGTAAGAATTTGACTTAAAGAATATTTGGCAAACTATCGTAAGTAGCAATTTCTCTCCATAATATTTCAGGCAAAGTGTCATATGTGGCACTTACTGCAGTTTGCCAAAATATCAATAAGAATCAATATACGACTGTTTGACGAATTAAAATCTGGAGATATACGAGTAGGGCAGCTAGAGCTACCAAAGTAGGACCGAAATAACCAGCTAAGGTTGGGAAAAATAAAAATTGAAACGAATTTAGAGAAATTTGCAGTAACGAGAGTTTGACATAAAAGCGACGAGTAACACTTCTTCATGCAATATGTTTTTTACAACTTGTTTTTAACAAAATCCGAACTTAAATTAAAAAACGCGATATTTTGTAAAACTTGTACTCTGAACTCGGAAAAATAAAACTCGGGAACTTGATTAGCTGAACTTAAACTCACAAAAAACCTATATTTGATTTTCTGTTAAAATATTGCGTTGCATTTCACACTTATATTTTACGACTGGTGATTGGTGAAGAACAAAAAAAAAAAAATTAAGCGGTAAATTAATTGACGCTCAACGAAGAACATTGTAACAATCCACTAAAAACAGAAAACATATAGTCATTTTTCATCTGATTAGCCGACGAAAATATTTTTCGGATATCGGATGACAAATCGCCGCCAATAGTTATACGTGTACTTACAGGGTTGCCACATCCTGGATTTTTTTTTTCTTGTCCTGGAAAGTCCTTGAATTTTGGTTATAAGTCCTGGAAAATATTACGAAAGTTTTTCCGTGATTTACCGCAACAGAACGTGAAGTTGTTTTTTTTATACTTACTGGTACCTTGTTAGTGCACAAAGCCATTGTTGAAATAATTTGCATTTTGAAGATCCTTCAAAGTGCTTTGTTGTGTAGCTAAAAGACAGAGCTTCTTTGTAGGCTGGCGCACAAACAAAAAGTTGCTATCCTAGCCCTAACCCAATCTTAAATCTAACCCTAGCTCTAACCATAACTTAAAGTCTTAACTCAAACCCTAACAATATTTTAAAAAATAAAAAAGGGGTTAATGAGAGCCAATTCTTCTGCTCTTTGCTCTCCTATTCTTTTTAAGCAGTTCTTACTAGTACGCTAGAGTGTAAATAAGCACTTCCTTGTTATAATGCCAAAATTTGCACTTGGCAGTGGAATACGTATACATTAATGAATATTATTAGGAAGAGTAAATTCATGGACAGTAAATTATTGCAATGCGATACTCTAATAGCAGTAACATAGCGAGCTATAGGCCCCCCATTGGCCGGTTGACCAAAATGCACCATAAGAAAAATACGATGTTTTTCGCACTATTCTTCTGAGGCGGTTTTTCGCAGTAATATGGACTCTAATATGTAATTTAAAGCCACCTTTGAATTATTATTTTGGGGAGGGGATAATATTGGTCAAAAATCAACTAACCAAAAAATGGCTTAAATAAACAATCTTTTTGATCGCTTGATGCAAAATACTTTGTAATGTAGGCTTTGTAAAAAAATTGTTAGGTGTTTATACTGTACTTAATTCTGTAAATTACCAATCATCACTTTCAAATTTCGTTTCACAGCCCTTTCTCCCAATTCTCTTTATCTAGCGTTACAGAATACAGACAATTTGAATACTCGTGTTTTTTTGTTTTTTTTCAAAGGAAATGCCTATTTGCACTCTAGCGTGCAAATGAACTTTGCTTACAGAGAATAAGAGAGCAAGTGTGGGTGTTCATTTGCTCATTTTCTATTGTATTTTTTAATGTATTAATGTTAGTGTTTAGATTTTGAGTTTGGGTTAGAGCTAGGGTTACAGTTTGGGTTAAGTTTAAGGTTGGGGTTAGGCTAGGATAGCGTTGTGTGTTTGCGCGTTGGCATGCAAATAAGCTCTGTCTGTTTCAAATGATAAGATTTTATGGTTTACTGGCTGAAAATCAGCTGGGAGTGAAGTTTTACCATTAGCCGTCACTTGAGCTCGACCGATATATCGATATCAGGGTCAAGCCGATATATCGTATCGGCTATGTATCTACTACCGATAAAATATCGCCTTAGCGCAATTACCTTGAACTGTTTATTTTTTAGAGCTAGCACGGGCAATCTTGCGTTCTACTCGTATTCTATTTCTATTTGAGCTCTAGCCATCATCCACAATAATCACTTTGTGTAGCCCATGTATGCAATCAGTCTAATCATGCTTTTCAGTGCTAATTTCTATGCTATGTTGTAAAACCAATAGTCTTTACAAAACTAGGTCTAAAATTAAGTTATCATTGCAAAAAAAATTGCAAAATCTTCGAGCGCTGGGGGCTTTGCCCCGGACTCCCAATGGCTTCTGGTGGCTGGGGGCTCTATTCCTATACCAAAAAGCTCTGCCCTGCCATTGCAAATTTTTGGCTTTGCACCTGGCTAGTAGTCAGTACTAGGAATGCCAATGCGTTGCGTCAAAATTTTTCGTCAATCGCAAGTACAAAAACGTAGATGCATAAAAGAGTAAAAGACAAAATTAAATTTTATGCCCTGTAAAAAAAACTTAAACAGTCCTGGAAAATGACCAAATTAAGTCCTTGAATTTGATTTTGCAGTTTCTGTGGCAACCCTGTCAACTTAACTCCAGTTAAGATCATGTGAGGTAAAATTTTGCTCAGAATATGGTTCAATAATTTTTCCATTTGAATTAGTTTTTATTATGTCTCGATAATTGTTCAATTAGTCATTCGGTTCTAGTACAAATATCAGAATATTTTCTGACGGAAATTTAGGTTTAAAAAAATTGACATTCATGACCCGTTAATTTATTCACATGTTATTTCCGGATTTCATCTTTCTACATTTCGCTGTCTTCGAGTCATAAAACAATTAAATTAACCTTAAATATTTGCATGTGCGTACGTCGCTAAGTCCCAGAAAATTGACAGGGCCCATATTACTACGGCCGCGGCAAATTTCAAAAAAATCCTTACTAACCGCGTAAACACTTTCAGAGGGAAAAAACAATGAGATCTTAGGCAATTTTTTTGAGGGAAAACCCAGACTCTTTCGTCTGGCAAAACGCTGAACAAGGAAATAGCGTTTAGATGTGATAGCTCCAAAAATATTGATGCAAACTAATTGTACAAAAAAAAACTTGATCGTGTGATCCCGGCCTTACATACGTGGTAAAAACACGCAACAAAGAACTTAACAAGATTAGTTAAGTCACTTATAAAATATGGTGGCTTAAGCAATGTTTTTACTTAATAATTCGGTAAAAATAACCATTTTCACCTAAATTGCTTTAACTTCAACTCAGTCACGCCCTTGTACATAGGCCGTCTTTGCTTAGAGGATTAAACAAGCAGTAAATTTTGAGGTCAAGATACCCAGCTTCATCACTTTCACTCGAGCTGAGGACAAGTAATATGAATCAGCTAATAGCAATGGAAACGGTGTTTGTTATCAATTGGAATATTGGTAGCTTGGCTTCATATTCAAAACTATTCTTGCTTCATGACATGTGACGTATAGTTTTGAGGCTAGACTACATATCACGAGCTATTAAAAAAAAATAACTCTAAAAGCGAAAGACATCTCATAGTATATTAGTACGATATTAGAAGCGCAAAACATGTTAGCTTTAAAGTTAGGTCGACAAGTACAATTGCCTGGTTAGTGGCTGGGAGTGCAATATAAATTTGAACCCTATTTCTGTTAGTACTCCTGGTTTCGTCGTATTTCGCTAAAATTCTCCCAGCCTCAAAATTATTACTTTGTTATCAAAAATTAAAACCAGTGGGCTACTTTAACGTACAGAATACAAAACCAAAAACCAACAAATTGATTGAATGCAGTACGATTGCACATTTTTGCACTGATCAAGTCAAAAGTTATGTAAGAACAGGAATAGAAAATAAACGTTAAAATGATGACCAGGAAATGGTTAGAAAAAATGACAACACACCAATAAATCAAACCCATACAAACACAAGCATACTAAATTCAGTTAACGTGCATGTGCATTGCACAAACGTACAATCCCCAGATTTTCTATTCTCTTGTGATTTCCTTTTCGCAAGAAGAGCCCACACGTATTCAACAAAGCATACGAAAAAAGATATCCACTATGTAGTTTATCTACAAATCGATTTGAGGTAGAACAATATTTTCTTTTTTGGGTGGGGTCAAAACATCATTCCGCCGTTGCAAAACAGGGTTTTAGCTACCGTAACGTGCATGGGTTTGTAAGTTAGAACAAGCACTGCTTGCTTTCGATACAAAAATTAAATGGAACTTGTAATAAAGAGGTTGAAGTAATAGGCTACGATTAGCTCGATAAGCACACATATTCGGAACATCTTTACAATGACATGAACTCTTCTTTTCGCTTGTAATACTCGCTCAGTCTCAAGCTGGAATACCTAAAAAAACAAAAAAGTACTACTGCTGTACTTTTATTGTAATACTCGATCAGTATCAAGTTGGAATACCTATAAAAACAAAAAAGTATTACTACTGTACTTTTATTCATCGAACTACGGCGTTTTATTTAGTCGGTTAAACAACAAAACATTACAATATTATAAAATTTATTTACTACTTGTATCTATAGTTCAATGATTCTTGGCTTAATCTCAATTTAAAACAAACATGAAATGATTATTAATTAAGTTTATAATTACCTAACCATTATTAGCGGTATTTTGGTTGGTCAAAAAAAAAAATACCGGCTTTATACGGTTTATTCAATCTTAAAGCACATCTGAGCTGTTCACTATGTTAGAGGATTATCTTCAGTAGGGTGTTTCAAAATTGCACCACTTTCAAATTTTATAACGGCTCAGCAAATTTCTGATAGAGTTTTGACCGCTGATTACGAATTTGATATTATTTTTCGATTATGACGTCATATTGAGGGTTCAGGACTCCCGTTTTTTGACGTCCTTTTTCGACTTTTTTGCGGTTTCTCGAAAACTATATGTCATATGACCTTAAGTAACACGCTTATGGCTGTAAGTTATTTCATTTATTTCCTACAGGCCTGTTTCACGCGTTACCGCGATCATCAGGGAGTAGATCTAAACAAAATAATAACAAATGGTCAGAAAAGATAAAATGGTACTCACCAGCGACGAAAGAATCCATTATTTCATCTCAACCCACCTTTCTTACCAACCGTGTGACGGATTGGCAATGTAGCGACAACGAGCATTCAAGCCCAGAAAAAGAAAACGATGCTCGCTCTCCCCACATAGCCATACGTCCTACCTCTACGCTGACAAACCCAAAATGAAATTACAGTACAATAAAATGTTATGAAATGTTTTTGGATGGTTGTTCCTGCATAAATACGGAATTATTATACATATGATGATTATGCAATGGTCGTGACATAATAAAAAGGTAAAAATTTTTAGCTGAGTAGAAAAATAAGATGCGTTTTTTGTAGAACAAGAATTACAATGAAATGATGTAATAATACACACCGGAATGAACAAAAAGAAGACAAAAAAGAAGAAAGTGGGTTGGATGGAATAAATAAAGCAAATCAATCCAAATTAGAATACGTTCAAAATCTACCCATGAATGCCAGTTGCAGTAATGAAAAATAAAGACATGACAATGCAATAAAATATAATCAAAAATGGAAGTTGGGTTTACGACCCTTTGAAATTGCGTTATTTGAATTCACTTTTACGTATGTCGACATTTAGATAGGATTTCTGATCGCTTATTGAGGGTTGTTTCTTGATCTGACTTAAGGATCGCGATTTTCTCTTCTAGGCACAAATTGCTGCGTCCGCTACCACATACCTAAGAACGTGCTGATGTATGTTCGGTTTATTGTTATGAATGAGGCAGTTCCAATATATTTCGACAATTCGGTTGCATTAGATTCTGTTCCGGAATAAATGGGTGCGGTTCCTGAATCTGGCTTTAAAGGTTGTTTCGCAGCTTCCTATATAGTTCATGATTTTGCTCTTGTTAGCTTTCTTTTTCCGAGATCCAGTAGTGTTGGTAGCATTAGCTGCAGTTTGTGAGAGTAGCTGTGAAGCTACATTGTTTGCCGGCTGTTTCATGGAAACGTCAGTAGCAGTTGAAGGAGGTGGGGTTCTTGCGGCGTTACTGTTGTATACGATTGGCTTTACGTTAGATCGCCCATTCATCGGACAGTTGGACGTGTCGCGGCAATTGCATAGTTTATCCTCAGTCGCAACGTCTTCCAAGATCGTTTTGTTGTAATTCGATATTATGCTTTTCATGTTTGGCATGCAGCTATAGCTTATTTTGAAGTTGCTTATGTTGCAAATTTTTCTGGGCTTGTGGCTGAGATTGCCAAAATGTTTGTCAATCAATCTATTCAATTTATGGAATTTAATCTAATTAATCTATAGGATTGCCAAAATGATTGATTGACAAACATTTTGGCAATCTCAGCCACAAGCCCAGAAAAATTTGCAACATAAGCAACTTCAAAATAAGCTATAGCTGCATGCCAAACATGAAAAGCATAATATCGAATTACAACAAAACGATCTTGGAAGACGTTGCGACTGAGGATAAACTATGCAATTGCCGCGACACGTCCAACTGTCCGATGAATGGGCGATCTAACGTAAAGCCAATCGTATACAACAGTAACGCCGCAAGAACCCCACCTCCTTCAACTGCTACTGACGTTTCCATGAAACAGCCGGCAAACAATGTAGCTTCACAGCTACTCTCACAAACTGCAGCTAATGCTACCAACACTACTGGATCTCGGAAAAAGAAAGCTAACAAGAGCAAAATCATGAACTATATAGGAAGCTGCGAAACAACCTTTAAAGCCAGATTCAGGAACCGCACCCATTTATTCCGGAACAGAATCTAATGCAACCGAATTGTCGAAATATATTGGAACTGCCTCATTCATAACAATAAACCGAACATACATCAGCACGTTCTTAGGTATGTGGTAGCGGACGCAGCAATTTGTGCCTAGAAGAGAAAATCGCGATCCTTAAGTCAGATCAAGAAACAACCCTCAATAAGCGATCAGAAATCCTATCTAAATGTCGACATACGTAAAAGTGAATTCAAATAACGCAATTTCAAAGGGTCGTAAACCCAACTTCCATTTTTGATTATATTTTATTGCATTGTCATGTCTTTATTTTTCATTACTGCAACTGGCATTCATGGGTAGATTTTGAACGTATTCTAATTTGGATTGATTTGCTTTATTTATTCCATCCAACCCACTTTCTTCTTTTTTGTCTTCTTTTTGTTCATTCCGGTGTGTATTATTACATCATTTCATTGTAATTCTTGTTCTACAAAAAACGCATCTTATTTTTCTACTCAGCTAAAAATTTTTACCTTTTTATTATGTCACGACCATTGCATAATCATCATATGTATAATAATTCCGTATTTATGCAGGAACAACCATCCAAAAACATTTCATAACATTTTATTGTACTGTAATTTCATTTTGGGTTTGTCAGCGTAGAGGTAGGACGTATGGCTATGTGGGGAGAGCGAGCATCGTTTTCTTTTTCTGGGCTTGAATGCTCGTTGTCGCTACATTGCCAATCCGTCACACGGTTGGTAAGAAAGGTGGGTTGAGATGAAATAATGGATTCTTTCGTCGCTGGTGAGTACCATTTTATCTTTTCTAACCATTTGTTATTATTTTGTTTAGATCTACTCCCTGATGATCGCGGTAACGCGTGAAACAGGCCTGTAGGAAATAAATGAAATAACTTACAGCCATAAGAGTGTTGATTAAAGTGTTCTGGACCTTACAGGAACATTTGAGCACTCTTCTGGTTATGCCAGCAACGCAAATTTGTTATTGTCATAGAACCTTGATATTTGCATCAAACGACGCAAAATACATGATTTCCTGTCAGTGTTCAAGAGATAAAAATGGTGTACCTTCAACAAAAAAAAAATTATTTAGAAAAAAGCGATTTTGACAAGTTGCTGGATGTGACGTCACAAACATGAAAAAACACACCGACGCAATGAAATTTGCTTCTTTTCAATCGCTATTTCGATTGAAAACCAGCATTTATGCGTTGTAGATGACTGTAACTGGCTTGGTGTTTGGATTCAGTGGAGATGAAGCAAGGCTGGGATAAATCGGGCCAAAATGATGGGGAAACTCCCAGAATGGACTCGATTAAAGCGTTTTCATGCAGATCTACTGGTGCAGTAATTATTTTATTATCAGGATTTTTTTCTTTGCCATATCGTTAGTTGATTTGTTAAGTCGAAGTCTGTCCTACCAGCTGTCCATGTGGTTATCACATAAGTGCATCTCAGCTATTCTTGAACTGTAGAGTCTCCAGTTAATTTGTTTATTATTTGATGTTCGATTTTACCTTAGCGGGGAAACTTGGGCATTGCTACCCTTTTTTTTTGGTCCAAGGTGTTTCAACTATAAATACCATTCTTTGGGACAATAACTTAAACAAAAACGAGTTAGTTTCGCTACATAGCTGTTATAAATACTGAATGTTCTTTCGGGCCCAGGTATCGGCATCGTGACAACATTGGTACTTCTCAACTACAGTTGAATGCAATTTTAGATTTTTTATGTACGATTTGACGTTTCATTTTTTTAACGGTACTGCACTGTTATAAAGGAATTTCATACCAATATTATCGATACACCGGTACTGTATTCTTGTTGTTTTATATTATGCACATAGACATAGGCGTCGATTTTTTGTTGATTAAGCAAATTCCGAGGGAGTGAAATGTTTTTGCGAAGTTTGGTTAAACTTACTAATTCTATTTCAGCCCGGATTTTTGCTCCCAAATTCAAGTGAAGACCAAAAAAAGGTTTTCGCCATATCTTAGTCCGAAATTTCAGATTTCTTGTGGCCAAGTGGGCATTACTAGTAAAAAACCGAGGGGGCCAGACATATTTGGCCCCCTTCACTATCAGACTCGAGGGGGGGCCGCCTCAAGCCCCCCAAAAGAATCGACGCCTATGCACATAGAAAAAATATACTGCACAAAGAGTACAATAAATGACATCATACCGTGACCTTGCTCCCACTTTAGAAGTGACTTAGCAAAAGTTGTAGCACAGATAGTTACATTTCCAACAACTAGCACAAGCAGACAGTAGTGTTTTCTTGATTTTATTCGGACAAAATTTACATGGCTGGTTTTTATGCTGCGGCATAAATTTGCTTGTTCTAATCTCGTAGCATTTTAAAAGAATTTCCAAAAAAATGCAGCTAAAAATTGTGTATTGCTCAATGCTAAACATGTGAAAATGCAAAAGAAAGTTCACTGAACAATAAACGCTATATTCATTTCCTTTTAAGATGTCCATGGGATGGCATGCCTACGGCCAAGTAACACTGGAGGGAGAAATTTTTTTAAAAATTACTTTGAACCATCACCAGATTTACCTTGGTAAAAAGTATTGAAAAAATACTTAATACATGATGTACGGTAGCTCCTAAACTCTCAATAAGATCCTTTTACTAATTTCTTAAAATGTTTAAGTTTCAAATAAATTACAAAGATGCGATGGCTTTGTTGTTACACCACGGCCCCACAGGCCTTGTTGAGGGAGCTTTCTACATGACTTTTCACACCAATTAAACCCGAAAGAACATTCAGTATTTATAACAGCTATGTAGCGAAACTAACTCGTTTTTGTTTAAGTTATTGTCCCAAAGAATGGTATTTATAGTTGAAACACCTTGGACCAAAAAAAAAAGGGTAGCAATGCCCAAGTTTCCCCGCTAAGGTAAAATCGAACATCAAATAATAAACAAATTAACTGGAGACTCTACAGTTCAAGAATAGCTGAGATGCACTTATGCGATAACCACATGGACAGCTCGTAGGACAGACTTCGACTTAACAAATCAACTAACGATATGGCAAAGAAAAAAATCCTGATAATAAAATAATTACTGCACCAGTAGATCTGCATGAAAACGCTTTAATCGAGTCCATTCTGGGAGTTTCCCCATCATTTTGGCCCGATTTATCCCAGCCTTGCTTCATCTCCACTAAATCCAAACACCAAGCCAGTTACAGTCATCTACAACGCATAAATGCTGGTTTTCAATCGAAATAGCGATTGAAAAGAAGCAAATTTCATTGCGTCGGTGTGTTTTTTCATGTTTGTGACGTCACATCCAGCAACTTGGCAAAAATGGAGTCCTGAACTCTCAATAAGACGTCATAATCAAAAAATAATATAAAATTTGCAATCAGCGGCCAAAACTCCATCAGAACTTTGGCCTTGCTTACGAAGGGCCAGGTCCTACACTCTATTTTTTATCTTTGGTCTAGACCACGGGGTGTGGCCCGACTGTTAAGTCTTCGCGTCCTTATCACTCGAGAGGGGTCGGTTAGCACCATCACCACCACTACTGACCAAAACTGTATCTAACAGAAAGAGGCTTGAAGGTCAAAAATGAAAAATTGCTTAAATATTTCGACGTTCTCGAGAAGGCTCCTACTCATACCTTATGTACATTTTTCTAAATATTTTTTGAAGACGAAAGCTACCGTGCGTTTTTTCTTGCGTTTTAGTTATGTAGGAGACCTACTAATTGAAAAGAGACACCATAAACGTTGGCTAAGCGTGTGGTAAATCTAAAAACCAACAAATTTTGGCTTATAACATTGCAACTACAAAATACAACAAGCAATAATAACTTACTTTTTATAATCAAAATCAAGTTTAGAAAACTTGGCTTGCACTAAAGCCCAAATTCCCCAAAACAAATGAGACGCCTAAACAAAAATCCTGTTGAGTAAAAATGAATGATCCATTTATTGATCCTGCACTTATATCAATTTTTAGATCTTGAGCAATGCCCAGCAACAAAAAATGGCTGGTCATTAATTTCATTCTTTTAACCAACCATTTTAAGTTGCTGGAAATGAAAGTTAAAAAATCAAACTTTTGAAGTGACCCAGAATGCTAGTAAAACATAAAAAAGTTTTTTGCTGTTAATGCAATCTCTAAGGAAGTAACCCACACTCATACATTTGTTCATTTTTCGTAATGGATTAAGTTTTTGCTTAAAATTACCGATTTAGTGCTTTGGACAAAGGTCGAAAAAGGCAAAATTACTTCGTTAGTTTTCTGCTAAAAAACAAAACGAAGCAGATTATACGCTTAATACAGTGTAAACTTGATCGATGACGCAACAACAGAAAATTGTGACTACCGGTATAAGTTGCAGCATAAGTGGTGAATACAGTATTTTGCCGGTTAGATCAACACTGGATACCGGTAGGCTACGTAAAACTGCAAAGGCATCAGGTAAAATGTCAGACTATTATTACTTTGAATCAAATCGGAACTCTATCAATGCCATTAGATCCCTGCTGGTCTTCTAACCCTGCTACCGACAGGCAAAACAACATTTTCTACTGTAACTTTCCATTGTTTTTTGGTTTTAGTCAAATAGTTTGATTAATAAATTACCAAATTTTAGGCCAAGCCTGCAATGGCGAAAGCTAAACCAGAAATTGGCAAGCTGATACAAGTTTTGCCAAATATCTGTGACCTACGAGACCCAGTAGTTACCGACGTTAATTTTTTATTGTGGAATGGATCAGTGCTATTCCAAATGACGTCACTCAATAACGGAATGGATCAGTGATGTTATAAATGATGTCAGTAACGACGTATCGGCGAGTAATAATTTTTTTTGTTAAAAGCTTAAAAAATTCCATAATTTAGAATTGCTTACTTTTTAACCAAATTCAAACATCGTTCATTCATTCATTCTTTTTATTCTTGACCACCACAACTATAGCAAATGCATGGTAACACAATAATAACACGTAGAGTCAGGAAAAGAAGTAGCGACACAACGTCAGACGTTAAGACATGCAGAGGATATTGAAGATAAAAACGCGATTTTTATTTGCATGGTTGCTACACCCGTCACACCAGTAAGTCTAATGTAGGCCTAATCAATCACACTCATCAACATACACGCAGGTATACAAGATGTAAGTGAAACTAACGGCTGGAGTAGTTGATCGAACAATTGAACAAGAGGAAAGAGAGGGGCAGTGACCAGTGCAAGACCAGGAACGGTTAAGTACATGGTCAATGGGTGGCCCAACCGGACCAAAAACTATTTAAAGGTTGGTTGAAAGAATGAATCTTTCACTTCCAACTGGACCGCTAATAAAACGAAATTTTTGCAATACCATTTCTACTACCAGTACCTTAATTAACAGATTGCCTGGTCGGAACTGTTTGTCACATTTTGTAACGCTGCTTTTGTGATGTTCAACTAGAATAATAAACTATACTACTAAAAAATCAATGATCAACAATAAATTGGATTATCCTATTTTTCACTAAGCAGCATTTGTACCAATATCGCGTTACGTTAGAAATCAACTTGGGCTTTCAATTTTATGAAATTACGCATTTAATATGTAAGTAACAAAACAAAGATAAGTGTGGCAAATTCTACGAAGATTTTTGTAGCATTCATTATTCAACCATAAATAGTCAAGCAGGGGCATATTCCCCATGCATACAAGGCATGCATAGTTATTTAGCCAAAAAAAGGTAAACAACCTACATTTAAAAATTTAAAACAAAATCAAACTAAGTTGCCACAGTTACGGGCATTATTTTTCAAGTCAAAGTAGCAATAAATAGTCGCGCTTAATTCATTGATTTCAGTTTTAGCCTAGTTTCAGCATATCGCTAAATTACGAAAAATAAAGGCAACACGCATGCAATTTTTTAACTGCATTCAACGGTTCACGAGATCGCTATGTTTCGATGAAATTACAAACAAAATCAAATAGGTTTGAAAACTTTGATTGGCGCATTGTTTGCTGCAAAGTTCTTTTATACGTCCAATTTCTTGTTTTCGTAAAATGTAGTCTCTATTTTCATTTTAGATTGGTAATAGTAAATTAGCTTTAAACAGACCATGGACTATGCACCAAGACATACAATTTCCAATATTGCATGCGTGTTGCCATTTATTTCATGTAATTTAGCGATATGCTAAAAGCGAATAACTCAGCGGCGATAAGCATCAGGTAATGTGAGTCAGAATGAGTTTTGGACATGGCACTGTTCGCACGATTTAGGCTAAATGTAGGGCTATGAAAGTGAGTGCAAGATGTGAAATCTATATAAACAGAGAGTTACCGGTAGTTGGTCCAGTTAGTATTTAGTAGGCCTAGGCTAGTTGTAGAGTTTGCAAGAAAGTTTTTAAAACTACCAACAAATTACCGATAGGTTGTTTAGCTGTTTTGTTTGTGCTTTACTGGTTGTCAATAAACTACACAAGGCCAAGTCTACCCATACTTCTATTGGACTAGTCTAAGCCTACCAGCCTGCTTAATATTGCATACCGGTAGCATCGCAAATGGTTGCCAGGCTACGGTATGTTATAATGACATAAGGAAAAAAGGCTATGAAAGTAGACAATGTATTTGCTATTCAGCAAATTTGCTCAGCTTAGTTCTACAATTAATGTTTCTACCTCGATGTTATTAGGCCTACTTTACTGCTAGTGATAGCTTAGTACCGGTATGGTACTGGGTACTGGCACATAAAAATTTCTTGACCTCTCACTTACTGCAGTACAGTTACACAAGAAAGACTTGTACTTGTTCGCACTAAGGCGTACCTACTAAGGAGAGGAGACCCAGTTGCAATACTAGACATTTGGCAGAGTAAGTTGCTTATTTCATTTTACTGCCTGATAACCAATGACGTCATCAAAACTGATGACGTCATCACAATTGCATGCCTTATCTGAAATGTTACGCTACGCCACTGTAGTCAAATTATTTAAAAAAAGCATACAGTTTTTATACGTACCAAGGCAAATTTGTTAACTTGTTTATACAGCACCATAATTTCTTCTTCCACGTCTATCTTTTCAGTGGTATTTTTTACATGCCAGGCAATCACATAACAGCGCAGCCATTGCAACTGAAGTTCTTTCGAAGGGTAGAGGCTGTAATCGACTTCATCTATGCCTAAAAAGTCACCGACAATAATAGACGGTTTTCTCTCGCAAGTGAATTATCTTGAAAGCCTTTTGCAGTACAAATTTTAATTTTAATGTGGGATATTTTCTGATCTAGTACTTCGCACTACGTAATCAGTGCAGCGGTCATACAGATAGGCAACACTCTTTTTTTTTATAAGAACCAGTAAATTTTTAGTTGAGGCTGACTGCTCTTAATTTTCTGCCAATTTTCAGCCTCTTGTTCTTAAATTTTGAGAGAATTGATGTTAATTTTGGCGTCCATGTTGTAAAACTCTATGCTCTGTTTGCTTGAAAAAACGCTTTTTGCTGCTTTTGCAGCATCGTAAAATTACAAAAGCGAAAAAGCGAGCTTTTTTCGACTACAATAACTGCTAAAATTGTTCTCAGTTGCTTGCGCAGTGCGCAACAGCACTCTTTACTCTCGGAATCGTTGTAACTTTGCTTGTAAAAACTGTAAAATTGCTAAAACTTTATCATTTTAAATCAGTACAGAATTTAGTTTCTTTTTTAATTTGATTTTTTTTCCGTTTGTTAATTCTTTTTGCTCCTAAGGCTGGCATTGTTAAATTTTGAGCAAAGGAGCCTTGTGTTCCTATAAAATAATTGATCTTATAAAAAAAAGATTGCATTTCAAAACATTGCCAAGAACTTTATAATTAACGTAGATGAAAAATTTTTAGTACAGCAGTATCTAAACTGGGTTAAATCATAATTAGGCCATTAATTTTTGGAGGCCTGTTACCTTTCTGGATAATCAAAATTTAGTTTGTTTTGGAGATTAATGTATATTTTGGGTGGGAAAATATTCTGATTTCAGAGAAGTAATTTCTTGGCTAACATTGCTGCGTGGTGGGCAAGTTACTTTCTAAAAGTAACTAGTTACAAGTTACAGTTACTTGGCAAAAAAAGTAACTAAGTTATAGTTACAAATTTGAAAAAGTAACTAGTTACAGTTACAAGTTACAGTTACTTTTAGTGATTAAAAGGTTGGACTAAAAACAAGCCTGTCGGCACTTGCCAGATTACGTCTGTTTGTCTCAAAAGTATATTAAGACCAAACCAAGGATGTTTCTTTGTCACGAAATTTAGTTTTGTCAAAGCGTTAAAGTTCATGCATCAACTTTCAAAGTCGCATTTGTGCAAGAATACATAGAAAAAAGGACTAGCTAGATCTAAAAATATGCGCTGATAGTTACAAAAATTTTGAAAACAGAAATCAGTTAATTGTCTTTCAAAAAGCCTAACATTTCAAAGTGTTCGTCACTGAGCCCACAGCGTTTTGGTTTTAAGATTTCTTTACCCAAGCTAAATAGTCTCTCCACTGCTGCACTAGATGGTAGGGTAGTATTATATTGAATGAAAAGTTTCTTCAATCCCTCATCATCAAAAGAATTCGCATCAATGGATTTTGGAGGAACTGCATATACCAAAATCTTTCAACTTAAAGTTAATCTTAAAGTTGACAGATTTCTCTTAAAGTTGACCCAGAAACTTAAAGTTGACCCAGAAAATTCTTAAAGTTGACCCAGAAACTTGATCCAGAACCCCAAACACAATTTTACCATAACAGATGAGATAATCCCTAACCCCTTCGATTCTTCTTGCTCCAGCCTCTTGAACTAGGTTGCACTGATCAGAAATGCATTTCACTGAAATTGCAAACTAGCACTGATTGCTAGTACACGTACAGCTGGGCAGTAGGCCTACTCAGCACTGAATCCCCAAACGGTTTCAATCACCCGAAAGCGAAGTTGGAAAACAATCACTGCCTTCACTTTAACCAGCAACCACATGTATAGTCCAGTGAACACAGTGAAGAAAATATGGATAAAAGGTTATGGTTGATCAGACATGCGACTGTGCGTCCTGTGTTGCCAGTGTAATACAATTATTTTGAATGGAATTCATAAAAAATCAGTAATTTGCATCAAAGCATGTAGTACAAAAAGTAACAGTAACTTTTTTTAGGGCTCTAAACTGGTAACTAGTTACAAATATCGTTACATCTGAAAAAAAGTAACGAAGTTACAGTTACTAATAAAGTAACTAGTTACAATTGTAACTAGTTACTGCCCACCACTGCATAGCTGTAAACAAACCAGAAAACTTTGAAAATGCACATGCGTGGGTGAATTCAAGATAACTTCACTACTGTTGTTGAAGCATAGAAAAGATAACCGAGACCGCGACAGCACGTCATGTTAATTTCGATTGAATAGTCACAACTTAGTGAGATACTGCTCGAAATTGGTTATATTGAACAAGTGAGAACTACTTGAGGTAAATGAGGTGCCCCAAACCTTGTTTCGCTATTCCTCTTATCCACGAAAATAGATTTAATCCGTTTGACTCCGTACCATTGGCAACCCTGCGCTTCAAACTTTCCTGACATCAAAAAAAAATCACTTTGCAAAATTTCTTGCAGATTAAGGAACGTGATGTTTGATTGATGGTCAGCAAGAAATTTTGCAAAGTCATCCTTTTCTGATGTCACGAAATTTCGAAACGTAGAGTCGCCTATGGTACGGAGTTAAACGGATTAAATTGATTTTTGTGGACAAGGGGAATAATGAAACAAGGTTTGATGCGTCTCTTCATTACCTGAAGTATCTTCAATAAAATCAATCTCGAGCAGTATCCCTTTAAGTACCTTCGGTTGTAATCGAAGCAAGTGTAGTTCATTGCAACATTTAGCAAGTTAGAAGGAGAGTTGATCTCTCAAGACAAAAATTACCTTAATACCTGCAAACTCGCAGAAGTGATTTCCTATATCATACGCTTGATAGTTGAAACCGGCATATTCATAATCGATAAATTTCACAACGCCTGTAATAGGAAATGACAGATCACAAAATTATAGCTTAATCATTTCACAAAAAAGATTAACTACATCCGCTTAAAACATTAGTAAAGGTTAAGCCATGAGTTAACTACTTGAAATTTAACCTTTTTAATAACCAATTCTCTGACATTACAAAATTGGAAATATGCAATGCTTCTTCTAGGCTTTGCATCATTAGGTATTGTATCTTTATTCACATGCCTTTTTGATGAATGTAATATGAGGCCAAATACGTTCATCAAGGACATACTGAAGAAATGAGATCTGGTGGCCTCTTGAAGTAGATAACTAACTATACAAAAAAGATAAAAATGAATCGTCTGGATGAAATCAGAAATCATAACCGGTGTCAAAATGGGAGAATTTTATCCACGAAATATTCAAAGGACTTACTTTGTGCCGACAGGATTACCAATGGCGTAATTAAAGTAAATGCCTATTTTATGTAGACCAACACGCCAAACCAGGTTTTGACACATATCGATTAGGATCGTAAAGAAAAGTACCAGAAATTTAAAATATCCAAACGATATCAAGTTTATCGCAAAAAAAACAAACCCTATTAAGTTTGGAAACTATAAATCACTACCAACAATTACAAGGTCTCCTCCCCAAAAATTTACCTGTTTTTGAATTATAAATGACATTGTGCAAGAGAATATCATTGTGGCAAAATACAATGGGCGAATTTAGATGCTTTACATGCTCTTCAATTTCAACAACTTCGCGTCGCAATTTGTTTTCTTCTTCGCTTCTTTCTCTGTTAGAAACAAATGTTTTACGTCAGTAACATTTGCCCATAGCTTTAGTTTTTTGCGATTGTAACAATAGCTCGACGAAAATTGCAGAACACAGCTGCACAGCACATTATAAACGTACGAGTGCATTATTTTGTTTTCGCTTAAATTCTGTTTCTTTTAGCACCTATGGACCACTGAAGTCTGAAATCAAAGAAATTACTAATTCCAACCATAGGTTCAGTATCTGGTTTCACGATATGCTAATGCGTTTTTGAAAAATGAGATTTGATGTCTAGTTGAGACAAAACCGCAATGCGTGAACGCAAAAGTACATCAAAACTACAGTGATTTGGCCAGAAAATTAACCTCTTAGCACAGAAGAACAGACTGGTGACTATAATTTGAGAGACTTTTCTTAGTAGAGTTCTAGATACATGTTTTATACCAGTGACTAATTTTTTTGAGACAAAAAGCCGTGGTCAGCTTGTGTGGTATTGATACACCAGTATCCAAAACGAAAAATTAAGTACAGTACCATCTTGTTGCACCTTGCTTAGCTTATGCATGTTTTAATTGCTCCCCCGGCCTTTTTCAGGAATGGACAAAGAAGCTGTGTTCCGTGTTTGCATTTTCGGGATCTGCAGACAGCTTCATATTGAACAAAAGCTTCCATGTTTTAAATTCAAGGTACCGTAACTTTTGACAAAAGCTTTGTAGAACAAAACTGGTAAACAATAACTGCTGAAAGGCTTTTAAACAGCAATTCTACTACATGACCTAATGCAATTAACAGCCGCAGGCTTAAACGCGCAGCTAAGCTTAAAAATGTACTAGTAAATGCGACTAACAGTCCTAGTGCCAGGAAAATTAAATTTATGACCAAAATATTGCTTACTTTTGGTACTTCAGTCAATTTTAGTAATCGATAAATCGCAAGTCAAAATTGACAATCGCTATTCCAAAAACTTTTTGCAATCGCTCTGATGATTTAAACACCGGTGCATTCGTAGCAAAGTAGTCTACCATGAATAGACTCACTTGATGGATGAAGGAAAAACTATATCAAGAAACTGTCGAATTTGCTTGAAAAGTGTGGGTTTCGGAGGCGCATCTCCAACGAAAGGAATAGAATGCATTTTGGCAAGCTCTCTTGTCAGCAACCTTAAAAAAATTGACTTAAACCAGGACGCAAGTTGAACACTTCTCTCTTCATTGCCGGGCTTTCCCGTGAGGGTTACGAAGATAGCAGCTCGAGATTAAGCGGCCACACTTCACGGTCTTCCATCACATCAATCATTTCGCTATCGCAAGTTGAACACAAACCATGCAACCAACCAAAATCATTGCAAAAACGAACGTTTATTCCGCCAGCCCAGTGGCGACACAAGCAAAGCGCACGTTTCGAGCAAGATTCTAATACGAAATTATTTTCAGTAGTAAGTATCATCCATGGCATATGTAAACCAATGGTCAGAGAAGGCTTACTTGTACAAAACTGGAGAATTAACCAACTCCTTTGTAATGGTGTTTCCTTGTATATACTCATAGCAAAGTCCATTGTTGAATATGCAGTACAATAAGGGAGCGCAGCCATGTCTATGCAGCAATTTAAATGCCTCTATCTGAAAATTAATAACAAAAAGTAGTATTAACACAATGAGCTGCACTCTGAGCCGTTACAGCTGCCATAGCTATCTCAATTTGACTTCAGGTGTGCAATAAGCACAAATAGCATTATTTTTTGCAAAAGCAAAAATGAAATATGACTATTTATACTGCAATCTAATATTCATTTATTTTTACGACTCCTACATCACCTGGTGCATATTACTAATACAAAATCAATTACAAATACATCAAATTACACAAAAAAAATCCCATCAATAGTGTATATTCGCATCTTCCTGCTTGATGTTCAACAGTAAAAAAGGCAGCGTAAAGCCTCTATCATTTGAGGTAGACAGGTGGTAGCTTGATTCGAAGACTGAAAGGTCCTTCCCCGTCTTCTGGCCATAGAAACTTGGTAAACAAAGATGTAATTACTGTATCACTGGATTTGAAGGTTTGAATTACGGGAAAAAAAGTTATAACACACCGATAAATTCCAATGTAATCCTTAACCACTGGCCAGGAGAAAGTAGGTTGATTCAAATTGGAAGTAACAGCATGCTATGGCAATTTTATCTGCTTATGTTTGTCCCTTCACAACATTAATTTACAACAACAATTGATTGCTGTTAAAGAAAATTTCCATATTATAAACAATCTACCAGCAACTACATCTCTAACTTCTTTAGTTCTTTCAAGAAACAAGTCTGTACCAATTCCATTGACACGAACTAAAATCATTGTGAGAAGATCATTGCAACAATAGAAGCCATACATCTTATTTGTGAGTCCATTGTCAAACGTCTGAAAACATATCGATTATGTAAACAATTAAACACACCAATATCACAACAACAAAGAATAATTTCCTTTAGATACACAAAGCATTATTACCTAACTACTAGTAATTGTGGGGACATGCTACAGAAGTGTAGAGCAGCTTTGGGCTTGGTTGAGATATTAAGATCTTACATATTACATACATACATACATACATTACATACATACATACTTACATATTAAGATCACACAATAATTTTACATCCACCGGCACAGCTAGAAATAGAAAAAAGGGTAGGGCAAAATTTTTTTGCTTTGATTAAATAAAGCATATGCAAATCGGAAAGTTTTCATTTGGGCAAATTGTAACAAATTACAAAGGTTTAGCGATAACAGGCAGATGTCCTCTCGTCGTTCATGCAGCAGACTCATAAAAAAATTGATAAATGAAAAATAGAAGTGGTTTCACCTTGTTTTACAATTTTATTTTATTTGAAGAAGGCTTCGACAGTAAGATAGATCCTTGTGGCGTGTGTGGAACACGAGTTATGTCTAACTCGGTGTTATGTAGAGCATGTGGTAAGTGGGTCCACGTAAGATGCACGGAGAAGAAGAAAGTGTCAGTTTATGTGAACAAAAACTTTGTTTGTAAAAAATGTAGAAGCGTGGTAAATAACTTTAAGGGATCAGCAGATGAAAAATTGTGTGATGGTGTGGAAACTGTGAGCAAGTTCACTTATCTAGGTGACAGATTGAATGCAACTGGTGGGTGCAAAACGGCGGTAACAGCTAGATCAAGAATTGGTTGGATGAAGTTCAGGGAATGCAGCGAAATACTTAAAGGCAGAAGGTTTTTATTAAAGATGAAAGAAAAGATTTACAAAAGTTGTGAAAGATCAGCTATGTCGTATGGAAGTGAAGCATGGTGCTTGAGAGAAAAAGAGATGGCAATTTTGAGAAGAACCGAAAGAGCTATAAATCGAGCGATGTGTGTGTGGTGTGAAGCATTTAGATCGAAGAAACAGCGAGGAGTTGATGGACATGTTGGGCATAAAGGAGTCTTTAGATAGGATGGCTAAAGCAAGCAGTATACGGTGGTGCGGTCATGTTTTGAGGAAAGAAGATGAAAATGTGATAGTGAAGGCTTTGAAATTTGAAGTGAGTGGTAGTAGAGGAAGAGGAAGACCGAAACAAACGTGGAAAAAGCAGGTAGAGAATGAGATGAAGAAAAATGGACTGGGGAAAGAGGATGCATGTGATCGAACGAAATGGCGAGGCATGCTAAAGACAATGACCATACGAAATCCGGCCAACTCCGTCGACGGGGACAATACCGGATCCAACATAAGATATGATGATGATATGATTGACGATGCAATAGCGGACGCAAAAATGCGTTTGCTTAAAGTAGGCCATATGAGAAAGTCGCAGATTGCCCTTATTATTATTCAGGCAAGCTGCATAATATTTCAATTTTTAAATGCAGTATACTGTAACAGATCAAGAACAAATGAGATGTATAATTCGCCAAAACATAAGAACAACCCCCACTCATACCTGAAAATGATTGGTTTTTGAAAAAATAAGTGCTCCCTATTATTATACATGTAAATTAACACCACGTACTGCTTGCTATCTTCAAATCAAAAAAATGCGCAGTATTGTGGATTGCCAATACAAAGTTTCGTTAATTGATTACTGTACTGTTGTTATTATCGTTGGTAGAAAATAGGGATCTAAGCATTACGCAAGAATAATGCGACAGCGATCGACCATTCCTTACGTGCGGTTAACTGTCTCAATCAAATTAAGCAAATCTGAACGTGGCGTTCGCGGAAAAATGGTCATAACGAAGTGCAATGGGTTTATTCGTACAGCACGACCGCAAACGAAATTTGATTCGCACCGAAAACTGCGTAGAATGCTTCCAGAGAGAATTTTTAGGCCTGGCCTACATTGTGTATAAAATTGCGAACGTACGGGCGTGTCGTTAGTTTGTTTGAAACATCAACTGGCTGCTTGTACGCTGGTAAGGCGATATACCGGGCGTACCAAATTTTAGTTTAAAATAACCTAAAGACGAACTATTGCGCTCACGATTTTACGCAGTCTAGATCGGGAATAGGCAAACGGGACCAGCGCGACTTTTTGCTCGCAACAAGCGCACTCAGTTTAGACTTCGACCCAATTTGAACAACGTCACCGGACACGCTGCTCAGAGAGACAACGAGAACACTATTACAAATCAACACAGCTATACAAATTGATCGAAAAAGATTTTCTAAAAATTAGCGTACTATTTACCGTAATAAATATTTGACATTGAGCAATTCAAAGTTGTAAGTTCAACTCAGACTAGCCAATTCCCCAACCCCAACTGAAAATAAAATTAAAGGATCAAACTGACAACGCTTTTGGTAAACCACAAAAACGTTTTTAGCTATGTTACATTGATTCCCCCGTTTTTCAAGCAAACCGGTTCTCTAGGCTGTTGGTCAAAATGTAGGCCTACATACGGTGGTTTAGTCCAATGATGTATGATATCTTTTCTGCGTAAACGCAAAAGAAAGAAAAAGAAAAACAGGCAAAACCCATGCAATCAAATGACATGCGTATATTTATACGCATAAATATACGTGATCGGTAAAACGGACCCAATACAGTATAACAAAAAATCAATTTCGACGTTAAACATTACATGGAGAGTCCATTCTCTTGGAAGAGATTTGCTTTCCTTCAGCAATTAGTGTTTTTTTCCGAATGTTTTCAACTAAAATATTCTCGAAATTTATTAGGGTCGAAATACGATTAGACTATGGTGGCATTTAATTTGTGAACTAATACACGTCAGATCTCGACCACCCAAAATTTTCACCAGTATCTGATTCTACTTTTTGAAAAATGACAAGTTTTAAACAAAACGGATTGCGTTGTTTGGTACAAAACTGGGCTGCTTTCTGCCTCGCTTGCGTTCTCCCGCAACAGCAAAGCGGTATGCTGACGAGACATTAACATTCCAAGACGGTGCGATACGAACTACGCAATGATCGAACATTTTCGATAAATATCAGAACTGACTATACAAGCATTCCGACTCTATGGGTTTTGTTTCTACAATGTGCTGCAAAAAGGCAACGTGGCTATAATCTTGTTTCAATAAAATCAAGTTTTTAGGCGCGATTGTAATATTAATGTGACGTAATAGATAACTTTTTTAAACATATTCACCAATTTGATTTTTTAATTGCAACTCATTTCCATTGTGATGTTCACAATGACTCACTTTCCCTTTTTACAGCAGACGTTTTTTCAACCCGAATATCTTGGAAACAATACAAGCTAGCTGGTTGAAATTTCCTAAAAGATAGAGAAGCTAATGATTTCGGAAAATTTTTTCAACAAATGCAAAAGTTTTAACGTTGCTTATTTGCAACTCAAGGCTGAATTACACTTGAGTTGAACATTTTTTAATTAGTTCTATGACATTTTATCTTCTGCAAATAATTTTTGTGAAAATGTGCACTTTCAAAAAAAGGGGGAAATGGTCCCCCTAATCTCCCCCCCTGGCTGCGGCGATGTTTACAGCCCAATTTTATGTGTTTATTTCTTCCAGAAATAAAGAGATTTGAACTTTAAATCTACAAGTATATATAGGCCCCTAATTATAGAGTAATTTCAAGCAACATGATACTTTGCACTTTAAAATATAGAGTAAAAATTGAAGCTTTGCACACCATGATACCCTCAAACAACACATCTATTTAACAAATTTAATAGAACAATTGAAGACAAAGCCTTCTTTGCCAGTGCGATACCAAAAGAAGCTTAACATTTGCAAACATCGCAACGATCAACATCAGTTAGGCCTACTGCAGCAACAGTTTTCCATGCTGAGTGCAGTATTAAAAAGAGAACGCATAGCATAATAGTACAAAATTATGAACAGCGTACTATGTAAATAAAGGACAAATATTTCATAGAATTGTAAACGTTGATATAATTGGAAAACCTTCAGATGTTCAAAAATGTTTAAAATTTAAAGCTTTACTCCTACAAATTTTAATAAGAGACCCCAACGTTATTCGAATTAAAATTTTCTATCCACATAGCACTATCTCAGAGTGCTCAAACTAAAAAAGTGAGCAAATTCAAATTTTGAGAAAGGCTAAGACAAGGGTTATAGTCAAGAGATTCCTAAACCAAGAGTGCTCAATAGGGTGTTGCAGGCGCCCCATAAAATTAAAAACTTGTTTGTTTAAGCTGAACCATTTTTTGGTATTGCTGTTTGATCAGTAGATCATGAATACCAAGTTTCAAAAATTTTCATCAATGTTGACCTCCCTCGCCAGGGCGATTTTGAGGCTCCTTTTTCCAAAAATTTGCACTTTTTTGCCACTAGAGGGCGATATGGATAAGTTGTGTTAGTGGACATGTTTTAAAAGATGCCCTATGTCAGTCTCCACCTTTAAAAAAAAATTGAATGAAATTGAGTCATCCTTTCCAGAGATATTGCCATTTTATTACACTTTTAACAAGCATTACTGCCACCAAGTGGTGAAAATTAAAGTTAAATATATCAAATATTAAGCTTTTTGATGTTGAATTTGGGTGTATTATTCATTTCGAAACTGTAGAAGTACATTTTAATGCAACGTTTGGTGAGTATCAAATACTGATTTATAGGTATTTTAGAAAAATTTTGTAGGTAATGCTTAGTTTTAAAAGATTCTAATTGTTTTTACAAAACATTTCGGTTGGGTGGGGTTATTGCAGCCTCATGAAGAAAATTAATACCAACTATTTCAAAAGTTCTTTAATAGACAATTTATTTAGTTTTTGAAATGCGGGACAGAATCAATGGTAGTTCATTAACTATGCATGCTTTTTACTAGACTAAACTAAGAAAAATGAATGTTGCAATAGCACAGTATGGGTTTATTAGTTTACATGCAATATGAGTGTCCGAAATATTGATAACAAGCCGCAGCTTGCTCAGGTTGAATTTCAAACAAACTAAAACAAGCATTTTCTTGAAACTCGACTATGCTTTAGTACATCCACTACTATTGTATTGTACAATAATGTGAGGAGCCACATATCCAGCTTGTATCCAAAAATTCTTTACAAAATCACGGTAGAAGAGGCATTGTTGGTGCTCATTTCGGAGATTCTGTGAACCCATATTACTCACAATTTTAAATTCTGCATTAATTTTAATGTGATTTAATTTTAATGTGATTGTTGGTAGGAGAGATCCAGAGAATTAAACCCTGACCGAAGCAGTACAAAATGATGATTTTGTGAAGATGGTTCATTAATAAATGAAACATGGAGTACATTATGGCACATCGATTTTGTTTTCAATCTTTTACGCAGTGGCTTCATTTTGTACAGCTCAGTTTAAAGCAGGGTTGTTGCACTTTTTTGTCCCTTTTTAATTTTCTAACCTACTTTTTTTTTCAAAAACTTTTGATGGTCTTTTCAGGCTGAAATTGATTTTATCTTTAAATAAATTTTAACACTTTTTAAGAATTACTGACAAACTTTGGGAATATACTCCATTGTTCAAATTTGAAGATGCTAAATTTGGAAATTGTTTTTTATATAACAAAACTAAAAATTCATTTCACAATTGTTTTTGTAAAACTGCTTATCGTTCTAGTCAAGCTATGTGGCAGTTAGCTGACTGCATCAACTAACATTTTCTTCGTTTCTGCACAAAATTAATAACAGAGGTGTATTTAGTATCAGGGAGTCGAGATTTGGAATTGCATTCCTGCAGATACTGATTCTTGTACAAAAAGTTCAAATTTTGTTACTAAAACTTTGTCATGCAGTTTACATGTTTCTTTTCATGTTACTGACAATTCTCTGCCTACAAGTAAAGATCCAGTATATGTTCACGTTGGGCCGTAGACTTCGAAGTTGACAAAATTTTGCAATTCTACAACAAAGTAATTAAAATCTTCCATGATACTGGCTTGAATTTTCTCTCTGATAAAGAGCGAGCAAGAGAGAGCCAAGTCAACTGACCACGACAAACTGACCGCGAAGCAACAATTTCATTACAGTGATTTCGTCACAAAGTGAGGGTTTGGGCAAGATGGCTCTGGGGATAGTAAAAATATATTTACGATCGACCTTCTCAGCCAATCGGCGTTGTCCGCAGTTAGTTTGCTCGCGGTCAGTTGGTTTGCAGTCAGTTGTCGTGGACGCGATAAAGAGAGTGGTTGCTTAATGCTTGACTTAATGACCATAAGCTTCTTAGCAACTTTCCTGTTGCCTTCTTAAACAAATGCCGATTAATTTCTACTTTGCACAGTTAACAAGAGACGAAATAAATCTATCTAGTCTTGCCTGCTCTTGAAGGCCAGTCATATCTGGAATTTAACTGTAGAGCTTGTTTCCTTAGCCCTGTAAGATGAGGAACTTTTGTTGGCATAAAGTGACTCCAAAAGCTGACAGAAAGTTATTAAAAAAATTTGGTGCAGGATTTTGTAAGCTGGTGATGCTAAAAAGAACTTGAAAAAATTTGTGTGTGGTTATGCCATGGCAAAGGATACTATCTACAGCCTGTGAATATGCAATGACTCCACAGTAAGAGGGATCACATTGGTTACTGATTTTCCTTATTTGCTATACAAGGAAGAAAACCTACAAAATTGTGTATTTGTTGTGGAAGACAATCTCAGAAAAATCTTTAACCTAAGAAAACGTCCTTTCTAATTTGTTCAAAGTGGTGCTTCTACATTGTTGCTGAATAATTTTTGCCCCTTGAAATGTATAAAGAATATTTTGCTTTGCCAGTCAAATCAGTTGCGTTGAAAATCCATAAACTTAGTTCAAATTGATGAATGTTCAAGATCAAGTAACTCATAGTGACCAACTCTTAAACATTATAGCAATATTGTTAATTTTAATCAATTTTAAATTACAACAGCGCAATACCTAATATACTCAAAGAGTGACTAAATGCCTCAAAACAAACATCAAAACAGTGTTCCCTCAAAGCCAATTTTTTCAGCGAATCGGCAATTTGTTGGAGCAAGGATAAACAATTTTGGCAATATAGTAAACAAAGCTTTAGAAAATTCGACAAATTTTTGGAAATGTGACATTTGGTATACCATATAACTGGATTGGTACGAAATTTGGGACACATATACGTCTTTTCAGAGCTTTGGGCACAATTGTTTTAAGTTAATTTGGGCACTCGCCGGCTAGCCATAACGTTAGAGGGAACACAGCTTTAAAATGTAATTTTGCAACTTTGCAGGGGACAGTATGCACCAATTCAACATTAAAATGCTTAATACTGCTAGACTTAACTTTAATTTTCACCACTTGGTTGCACCAACACTTGTTAAAAGTGTAATAAACTAGCAATATCTCTGGATAAGATGACTCAACTTTATTCAATTTTTTTTAAAGATGGTGACTAACATGTGGCATCTAACATAACAGTTTGTTATTAGTACTTCCGGCACTCATATTACATGTAAACTAATAAACCCATACTGTGCAATTGCAACATTCATTTTTCTTAGTTTAGTCTAGTAAAAAGCATGCATAGTTAATGAACTACCATTGATTCTGTCCCACATTTCAAAAACTAAATAAATTGTCTATTAAAGAACTTTTGAAATAGTTGGTATTAATTTTCTTCATGAGGCTGCAATAACCCCACCCAACCGAAATGTTTTGTAAAAACAATTAGAATCTTTTAAAACTAAGCATTACCTACAAAATTTTTCTAAAATACCTATAAATCAGTATTTGATACTCACCAAACGTTGCATTAAAATGTACTTCTACAGTTTCGAAATGAATAATACACCCAAATTCAACATCAAAAGGCTTAATATTTGATATATTTAACTTTAATTTTCACCACTTGGTGGCAGTAATGCTTGTTAAAAGTGTAATAAAATGGCAATATCTCTGGAAAGGATGACTCAATTTCATTCAATTTTTTTTTTAAGGTGGAGACTGACATAGGGCATCTTTTAAAACATGTCCACTAACACAACTTATCCATATCGCCCTCTAGTGGCAAAAAAGTGCAAATTTTTGGAAAAAGGAGCCTCAAAATCGCCCTGGCGAGGGAGGTCAACATTGATGAAAATTTTTGAAACTTGGTATTCATGATCTACTGATCAAACAGCAATACCAAAAAATGGTTCAGCTTAAACAAACAAGTTTTTAATTTTATGGGGCGCCTGCAACACCCTATTGAGCACTCTTGGTTTAGGAATCTCTTGACTATAACCCTTGTCTTAGCCTTTCTCAAAATTTGAATTTGCTCACTTTTTTAGTTTGAGCACTCTGAGATAGTGCTATGTGGATAGAAAATTTTAATTCGAATAACGTTGGGGTCTCTTATTAAAATTTTCCATTGCAAAAAGCTCCATATGTAATGTTTTGCGATATTTTGTATTTTTTGACAATAATGAGCTATTATTCGGTATTGATTTTTATGATTGATTTCAAATTTAACGTTATGCAGACCAAATTTGCAATGTTAGCAGTGAGTGGGATTAGCATAAGATTTCAGTAACAGGTAGTAGATTTTACCAGTGGTAGATTTTGAAGGTTTCAAGTAGCGAGTTAGTAGCCTACTGGGTAATGGTGGTCGGTAAGTTGTAGGCAAAAAGTTTTGGAGCAAGCGTATTGCACTGGAAGACATACAGCCTAGAAATGGTAAGGGGGGGCAATTCCAATTAAATTTTTTTTTTTGGCTAATAAAACAAAATTGACCTTTGTCACCTGAAGAGTCCCTTGAGCAAGGACCAAACGCATCATGACGGCTCAAATCAATTTATTGTCATACTGCCATTAAATCATTAGTCATTTTGTGAAACAATGTCCCAAGTGATCTTGTACTGAACCCCCTTAACTGAACTTCAAAGTTTTACCATACGCTTGAGATTTAACTTTCACAATCGATACTGTCCGAACAGTGTAAATTTATGAGTTCATTGGCTTTCAAAACACCAACTGCAGACTATTCATCACTGCTGCTCTCCATCTCAATTGCATCTACAGCAATTGGAACATAAACACTTTTCTCCAAGTCACTGGTCATCAATGTCTGGGCAGCTTGACTTGAATGTTTAGATTGCTGACCAGCAGTGCATGGTATGTTTTGAGAAACAAATACAAGTTTTGATGCTCTGTCATTGGTCAGTTGGTTGCGTTTGGCTGTGTGAATGTTTCTGTAGCAGCTAAAAGATCGCTCTACAGCTGCAGTAGTCGATGGTAATTTTAAAAGTCTACCAGCAATCTTACTCAATTCTTGGTTGGTAAATAACCGTTCCACCCAGAAACTGGAGAAATGTTTGAAATGCTTTTCCACAAAACAGGCATAGCATAGAACCCATCCTTTGCTGAATACAGAACGCAATCTTGATGAACTTTTGATGAATCTACAGTCAGTAACTCACAAGAGGAAAAAGTTTCAGCAAGGCCGCATATAAATTCTATCGCTGCAACTTTTTCCTCATCGCAGAGCAGCATTCCATGCTCATGAGGATCCAAAAAATAGGCCGCCTTACAAATGATTTTGATGCAAAATTCTTCTCTTTCAGCAAAAATGGTTGCAATCTTTTCTTGCTCTTGCAAAGAAAAAGGAACTGACTGAAGGTTGTCCCTGATGTCACATCAAATGGTTGAGCAAAGTTTGTACACTTCGGCCAAATTTGGAACGTCTGCTTCTGATTGACTGATTGCTAAAGACAATAGTTTCAGGAAATTCACTACTGCTTCATTGACGTTCCAAAAATCATCATCTAAAATCGTCTTTTTCACTTCTTTCGTGAAGGTGCTTTTTCTGATATTTCTGATACAGCAAGCTTTCGTAAGATAACCTTATTTTTTTTGTACACTCTCCAAACAAGTGACAGCAGATCCCCACCTTGTCTTGACCGACAGTTTCAGAGTAACATTGACTTTTTCAACTTTCTGCATGCTTTTCAGTAAATCCACCAGCATGTGCTTGCTTTTGAATTCTTTGACAATTTGTTTGGCCCAGAGTTGTAAACAGGCCAACTAGTTCAGGCCCGAACCCGAAAATTTAAGCCCGAACCTGGCCCAAACTCGAAAACTAATTTAAAGCCCAAATCATGCCCAAAAAAACCCGAAAGTTAAGTTAGGTCTGAAAAATCTAGAAATGTTGCCAAGTTATTTTCATTATATTTTTGTGCACTTACGATAAAAAAGCTAGTCTCAGGCCCGAATTAAGCCTGAACTTTTTATTAACTTTAGGCCCGAACCCGACCCAAAAAGCCCGACCCAACTTACAACTCTGGTTTGGCCTGATGTTTAACTTTCTTTAATGTCTCCAATTTCATTAGCTCACCAAAAATTAAATTCATGCTATGAGCAGCACAGCCTTAACAAGTTAGTTTCAAATACTTTTCCCCCTACAGTTTTCAAGATTTTTTCATGTTGCTTGCATTATCTCTTACCTCACACTTAGCAAAAAGTTGATAATTGGCTCATGTCGAATGTTGCTCCATCTGTCGCACATTATTGCTACTGCATCACTTTTAGCAACTTTTATCAACGTTTCTTCTCGAGTTTTTTCATACTCTGAAACTAGTAAGGGTGCTGACACTTCATATCTACTTGGCACTACATAAGCTGGTCTGATAGCTTTAAAAAAAGCTTGCTAATGTGAATTTTCAATCATGCAAAATGGTGTGCCACTAGCCTACATAGCACGCGCCAGCAATGCATTTAGTTTTTTTTGTTTGCTTTTGGACATTTTGTCAGCAAAATGTACCAGTGTCGAGCATGCATCTATTTGCTTCCATTTCTTTGGAATTGGTTTTGCAGAACTTGTGGAAAAATCAAACAGCCAATTTTCAATTTCACTTGCTTCATCATTGCTGTTTTCTGTTGTGCTGGTGGTTGAAACATGTAATTCAGCTAGATATTTGTCTTTGACCAATTTAGGACAGCAGATGCATTTCTTAACATAAGTTTTCATTCTTAACCATTTCTGACTAAACTGCTTTGATAAAACTTACACTGTACTCTTGGAACTTTGGTATCAGAAGTTAAGACATCTCCAAATAATTTGCTCACAGCAAGTTTCTTTCGACCGGGCATTTTAATTTCCAAACTACTGACTAGTTTTTAATTTAAGTAGAATTACATGCATGATAAAAAACAAAACAAGGGTAATGAAAACATTGCGGCTCTTGGATTTAAATTGAGAGGGTTCACATAAACATGGTAATATTGAGAATCGGCCCAAGGTTGTCTGGGCTAGCCAACAACGTTTTAGAAATTTTTCCACTAGAAAGAAAATTTACCCCAATAAAGAACTGCAAATTTGATGTTCTATAGCGATGGCTTATAGTAGGTATTGCTAACTTGTACCTACCTGTTCACTTTTGGATTAAATGCACCCAGTTTTGTTGGTTACTGTTCAAAGCAACTTGACGAGCTTTCAGTTTTTATGGCTATTTTCAGTAAAAGTACAGGCTTCACTTTTGGTTTATGTTTGCTGCATCAGTGCTTGGGCTCGGATTGAGTAGCTTACTGGTGAACATAAAATGAACAGTTTTGTATGAAGTATTGTAACGCTAGATTGTATCGCTTGACTAGGCTATTTCGGGCTGCTAGATAGGCTTAGAACTTGTATTGTACACTACAAAAACCAACTATTCAGTACTGTACCAAACTAACCAACCTGCACTGCAATAAGTCATGACTTGTGTAGAATTTCCTGCCGTCGCCAGCAAATGAGGTTGAAAGTTGGTCTAAGATAAACCTGTTTTTGAAACTGTATCACCTAACGCGAATCAAGTTACCATTTCGAAAGTTGAATAGTTATTGCCACGCTTACTCATAAAGTGTACCTAGCAGGGAGCCTGGAGACCACCCAGGGCATGAACTTACGATCCATGTAGTCTTAAAGAAAACTTACACAGCATACAATAAGCCTATGTCAACAAATTATTTAGTTTCTCTGCCACACCATGCTGCTTAGAAAATTTATGTCTGAAACTATTGTCTCTGTAATGTCATTTGGGTGCGGCCAGTTTTTAGCTTTAATAAGATAACAAAAAGTATACCTTTTTTCTGTGTGATCTTTAAAAATCACAATTTGCTTTGTTTTTATTCATTCAGTGAAATTTTTAAGATTACATTTAACTTGTTGATACATTTGCTAGCGCTGGCAACGCATCTATTAAAAAACCCCGTCTGCCCCCGTAAACTCCGTCTTGCAAAATGCTTTTGCTTGAATGTTTTCTTTGCTTGCAATAACGTTTCCGTTGAGACAACAACTACTTTGTTTTACTGTCGAGGAAATAGGCGGGTTGGGAAATTCATCCACTCATCAATTTCCAAGATCTGAGTTCTCTGGGTCTGAGTTATCCTACTTGCCGTCAAACCTCACAATCAACCTCAAGCATAACAACATGACTATTTCCAGAAAAGAAAAATTGGCCAATGCCTCCCAAACAAGGAGACTTTTACATTTATTCAAAAGACACTTTTACATCTACTCCCTACAAAGATATACCAAACTTGCTATCAAAGCAAAATTTTATCAGAGGTTTTTACGAAACTTGACATAATTTATGACTTAGAAACAATTATCAAGCTAACAAGGAAAGCTTTGCTTGCAAAATAATTTTTCGCTTTGCAGCTGATTGTTTTGATAAGATAAGCTTTCCTTGTTAGCTTGATAATTGTTTCTTGAGTCATAAGTTATGTCAAGTTTCGTAAAAACCTCTGATAAAATTTTGCTTTGATAGCAAGTTTGGTATATCTTTGTAGGGAGTAGATGTAAAAGTGTCTTTTGAGTAAACGTAAAAGTCTCCTTGTTTGGGAGGCATTGGCCAATTTTTCTTTTCTGGAAATAGTCATGTTGTTATGCTTGAGATTAATCGTGCGGTTTGACGGCTCTACTGGCTTTATTACATACATGCAAAACACAAAAACAAATAGGTAGTTAAAACCCCTCTATGTGCTGTCAGCATAGTCACTTATATTTATTGGCTAAGCTGGCAGCTGTTGGAAAACCACAATTGGTTTCCAACACTAAGTGTCCCGCAGAGCGCAAGGACCTTCATCTCTTCAGTCAAAATTCACAATCAATTGTTGGAAATAAGATTTTCTTCAGCGTAAATAAAACTGACAAGGCAAAAACTTACCGAGGTTCACTCTTCTAACTAGTAGCTTTAAAAGAAATCAACGTCCTGCTACTAACCATTCCAATGACACTTTGATGCCTCCATGTGTACAATGATCCGAAGACTACACAAAGCACAGATTCTGGAGATAATTTATAAACTTCCAAATTAAATTATTACTGGTTCCAACGTGTTGCAAAATAACATGCAATTAAGTGCCAGGAAAACAGTGCAATTTGATGATTACTCGCAAATTTGGTAACAACCAGTAAAGCAATTCAACGCGGCGGTTATAAGCACCAACATCCAAAGTCAAAGGTTTGGTTCTCTCAAAGGTAAATAACACTATGCCCATACTTTAAAACAGCTGTGCTGGAACAGCAACACATAGGGTTTTTTCATTTATAGTAGGAATTTTTCAAAAAGGGGATTTCAACTACCTGTTTGTTTTTGTTTTTTGCATAAAGGTAATGTAATCATGCTACGCCATTAGTGATGCAGTTTAACTGCTAATTTCAACCGTTATTTTTTGTGATGCAAAAGGTTATGGAAATACTGCTGTGGATATTTTGTTGCGGTCGATCAAAGATTTGGCAAGTGCCGTAACTTATTATTTCTTACTTACGTTAAATCGAAGAACCTGCTTGTATTGTAATTTGTAATTGATTGACATTTTTATTGATAATTGATCAACCACCTTAGACCGCAACCTAAGAAAACGAAACTATGTATTGATAGACTGGTTTATTCTTGTTGATCAAACTCACGGGTACACAACCTTTTCTTTACTGCTAGCCGCAAAACATCACATAAATGCACTACGAGTGCCACTAGTAAAGGTCATTTTTTACAAATTTTACGAATTTACGTTTTAAGCCTTACAATTTAACTGCTGTAAATGCCGCCGTAAAAACTTCTTATTCTCACTTCTATTCTCCAAGTCAAGAATATTCACGTTTATAGACAAAAAGAACAATCCCGAAAATTCTAAGAAAAACTAACTTGTTTGTAAGAATCATACCATTGTGACAACACAGTCAGAAATTTGTACATGACATTAAACTAGCGTAATCGTGAAGTAACAAAGATGAAGTTTCAGGAATAAACTAGCTAAAATAATTGTGACGTTGAAAAGTTATGCAACTTTCAAATAGGAGCTTTCTGGAAAAGACTCGGCTAGGCCAAGTGTAAGTGGCAAATAGTTATGCATTGGTAAATAAACAGCGCTAGCATATTATCTTCTTAATTAAATGTACAGTTAGCAAATTGTAACTGTTCCTAACAGTTATTTCTTAACAGTTACGTAGCAAAACATTTTAATCAATGCACGGCCGCCACAACGTGCATTTTGAAGTAAAATTTTACGGTCGTAAAAAATCCTTTTATGGTCACATGCTGCTGTAAGGCTGCAGGTTGTGCACCACTGATCTACCTGAATTTAAGAATTTTTCTGCCACTTTAATGTCAAAATTGCTGTAGGCCATTCAGCACGCTAGCATTAAAATAGAAGCTGTCTATTTTGGGCAAAAGAAGTGCACTTCAAATTAAATTCAGAAAAGAGGAAATGGAGGACGTATAAGAAGCTCTGCATTGAAAAAGAAAGATGCTACTTTGCAAAACTATTGCAAAACAGTAAAAAAAATTTGCTGCTAGAATAAATTCTTTCAACAAGCTTCAAAAAGGACAAGCATTACATCGCATTCAAACAGGCCTTATATCTGTACTTTCTTACACCAACAACCGAAATTGATCAAATTTTAAAATAATTATTTATCCTGTGTTCATAAGGATGCTTTGAAATGACAACAAAATATCAATTGACGTCACTATTGGCTGAGAATTGTGCGGTTGAAATACATTCTAAAATGCACGAATTGTGTTTTTTTCAATTAAAAACACACCGTTTATCAACTTTGTTTTATCGAAAGACTCAAAAACAAAAAAACACGGCCAAAAAACAATCGCAAAAAAATTTTTTTTTTATATCTCTACCCTCACCTTGTGCCAACATCAATGTGGCAAAATCACCATATCTAAGTACTGTAAAAATGTTGCAAATTACTAATGTCAAATACTGCCTTTAAAGTCAAGTGTTTAGTTAACTTTTCTCTTTTTCTTTTTTTTTTGTAACTATGTGTGAATTGATAATTTGTTCTCGATGTGATATGCTCTGATACGATGTGATTACAGATGTTATTATCATTATTACATTATTATATTACTGGTAACTACTGTGCCTATGGCAATATAGTACCATACTACCATACTGTGGTATGGAAGCTTGAAGCAGCTGCTGGTATTATATCATTATTAACTGCTCATCCCAAAATTCTAGCATCTAAACCTGAGTTTCAGGTTTAAAACGAATTAGGAAATTAACATTTATTTCATGTATAACATCGACATACAGTCGGGTAGCCACTTAACAAACATGTCAAAAATAGACTAATTTGCAAACACCCTATATTTTCTCAATAATTGATTTACCTACCGGTAGGTTCACTTTGCAATAAAATGGAGTGGACCACTGGCAACCTGCCATAAGATATGCAGAAACTTTAAATACTAAGTTTAAAGACCTAGATCTGCGATCAATTAATAATTTATTGAGAAAACATAGGGTGTTTGCAAAAACAGTCCATTTTTGGAGTGTTTGTAAAGTGGCTACCCAACTCTCAAGCTTCCTGACTTCTAACTTTCTTTTCTCCGTGCCTAGCGATTGATTGAATGATACATCTTTATCAGTAATCCTCCTCTCAAAAAAGTGGTGGTGGCACTGTTCTTCGGATGAATCCGCACCCATTTAGTAGTTATCATAAATTGTCTTATCCAAAGTAGTGGTACAAGGCACATTACTGGTTCACTTCAATATCATGACAGATAATCTTTTAACATCAAACATGCAGCAAAAACTACCGGTAGTCTGGTAGTATGCCATGCATGACCTGTTGAGAATTGCTAGAAGCATATGATACTTTACCAACCTTAAAAGAAATTTCTTCAACATTCCACGATGGCTTGACAAGTTGCACTATTTGCAAGGCACCATCTAATGAATTGCTCATATCAATGGTTACATCAACTTTTTTTACATTCACATCATTCTCCATTTTGCTGAACTTGTTACTTAACCAACTAGAACTAAATCCTAATTCAATAGGAAATACTTGGAAAATTGATTAAAAAATATTGTACTCCTAACGACCTACCAGTAGGCTATCAAAGTTGAACCTACTATCTACTATGTGCAAGATGATTAAAAACAATTGAGTCTGAAACACGAAAAGTAAGAAAAATGAAAAGGCTTGGCACATGTTTCGTGCACGCAGGCAGCAGGCATTTTGTAAGAAACCCTAAAAGAACCTAACAATAAACCTTAACCATAATCCTAAGCCCGATCCTAACCTTAACCGTTAACATTAGCCCTAACCCAGACAGTGCCGCAAGAGTCCATACGGTACTATACTACACCCATTGTTATTTTTCTTATACATAAAAATCTGCCCTCTGCATAAAGAATTAGATTTTTTGCCGATGATGCCAATTTAGCATTTTCTGGAAAATCAACTGCATTACTTGAACTAAAGTTAAGACCACCTTTCAAAAATGACGATTTTCAATATTTTGCATGTTACTGCATCAGCCAGATTTCTTTGTTACATTATATACGCCAGTTTTGTTCATTGTGGTTCATTTCTAGTCGATCCTTATTTCTATGCTCATTTACTGGTTGATTTTGCAATAACTGACAGATTTTTTGAGGGCCTAAAATGGGCAAGAAAAAGGGATCCACGACAACTGACCACAAACAAACTGACCGCGAACAACGCCGATTGGCTGAGAAGGGCAATTCTAAATATACTTTATTATCCCCAGAGCCATCTTGCCCAAACCCTCCCATTGTGACAAAATCACTGCAACAAAATCAGTGACAAAATCGCTGTAATGAAACCGTTGGTTTGCGGTCAGTTTGTCGCAATTAGTTTACTTGGCTTAAAAAAAAAGTCTTGAAGTGACGCTCATAGAGCTCGAATAGTACCTTTACATGGACAAAGTCTTATCTAAACTGCAAATAGCCTATCTCCTTAAATGAGGAATAGTAAAGCAGCAATGCACCAAGCAATTGCAAAGTGTCAACAGGATGGCTCCTATACCATCAAAAGACCAAAATCATCACAACTGCACGAGAAGACCACATACTGAGAAGGATAGTTATGAGGTCACCCACAAGTTCAATGAATATTTTTTTGGCAGGCTTGTACTATTTCAATTTGAGTTCATTGGATAAATGCTTGAACACGAACATATGACTGACTGAACGACTTCTGCACAACAAATTGGTCCTAATTTTCTTCATTGAACTTGTGGGTGACCTTGTAACTATCCTTATTATGTGGTCTTCTCATGCAGTGGTGATTCGCGGTCTTCCGGTCTTTTTCTTATCACTATCAGTATAGGAGCCATCCTGTTGACACTTTGCAATCGCTTGGTGCATTGCTGCTTTACCACTACACCTCATTTGAGGAGATATTTGCAGTTCAGATAAGACTTTGTCCATGTAAAGGTACTATCCGAGCTCCCTACACTTTTTCTAGCCCATTTTAGGCCCTCAAAAATCCGTCATTTATGGCGATATCAACCAGTTAATGAGCACAGAAGTACTGTAAGGATCGACAAGAAATGAACCGCAATGAACAAAACCAACTTATATATTGTACTTATTTCCCAAATGCGCAGCTGAGGATTTTTTTCCCTAAATGCGCAGGCCTTTTCATTTCACAAAATGCTAATCCAAACGCAAATTTTCATAGGCCTACACCATCTTGAAGAGCAAGTTTTCAACTACACCTTAACAAAAAACCTAGCCATTTTATGATACTTAGCCTAACTCACATTCAATACCCTTATACCACTTAATTCTTGTGATTTTATCTCAAAAAACTTTGCGACTGACCAGATTAACATCGATATATTTTCGGTGGCAGTCAACTCATTTCTTCAGCTCAAACACTAATGGATTCAGCAAAGTCTTCTCTATGCAATATGCATACTAAAAAGAAAAAAAATTTTTTGCTTGCCACTATGCGGCAGTATAGATTTACGCAATTTGGAAATTTTTCGGAAAAACTGCGCATTTTGGTTAGCTCGTGGTAAATGATTTATTTTAAGAGAAATATTCCAGTTTATGATGAACAAAGTTTTATTTCAACGGAAAACGACGTAATTTAATGCTAATATCAAACTAGTTTGATTTTTTCTAAAAAGAACTATATATATGGGCGACATAGTTAGGCAGTAATAAAATTGATGAAAGCTAAATTTGTTCCGGTATTCGAAATTTTTCGTCTCTAATATTCTCAATAAAAGTTTTAGACCACAAATCGTTTCTATTTCTCTTATACTCGCTGTATTACGTCAAAGAGTGTAACGAGTTACGCAGGGCACATCCTCAAAGATTGCAGAGTAGGCCATATTCATATGACGCAGGCTTAAACACAAAACATTCCACTGATTTTAGTGGAAAAACAGAAGCAGGTCAGTGTCTTTTTTGTACAACTGCATGTTCTGATTGCCAAGCTTTAACCTCGTGGTTATCAATTAGGCGTTGCGCTAGCATCCAACTTAAAAGAGATTGACAAGTCAGCAATTTCGAGATGGTAACAACTAGACCTAAAATGTTAAATCAGACACGTGGTGTTGAAATTCGGCTGAACACACAAAGTTGTGACTCAGTTTCTCTGTCAGCTTTGGGCTGAATGTGGCTGTGGTAGAAACCAAATTTTTATGCTGATATTTTTGGGAGATTTACGGCAACCTGGGTTTAAGGGAGATCAAGAATAAAATATTTCTTTGATTGTAAGTGTGGGTAAAGGTCAGGTAGTCCAGGACAATCGAGAGTGCACAAAACCAATTCAAATTCTCACATTTCGGATATCCACCAACTCCCACATAACTTGAGTATCGTTAACAGAGGTGTAGTCCTTGAGGACGTCTTTGGCCTCAAAGCCTACTAGTCATCGAAAATGCCACTATTTTTTGAGTTGCTAAAAACGGGCTAATGTCATGACCTGTTTTCCTTCGTCCAAAATTTTGCGAAAAATTTTGCGATTTTTTGCGCGAAGACCTTTTTTTTCTTTTTGGAGAAGGACTGATATTTTGCGGAAAATTTGCGAGAAGACCTTTTTTTTTAAATACCTGCATTGTTGCGTCCTTGGCCTCGAGCATTTCTGTCCTTGGTTTCAAAAGGGTCTGTCCTCGGTAAGTCGGTCCTTGGCCTTCATCTCGAATTTTTTTGTGCCCTTGGCCTCGAGCCTTGTGTCCTCGACTAGAGATGGTGCGGTGCGCAAAATTTTTGTCCGCAAACTGCACCGCACCGCTCAATTCTGTCCGCATACCGCACTGCACCGCAAAAAATTTGTAAACTAGTTGCACAGCACCGCAAATACTACCGCAAGTCAAAATATAATGGTTAATGACATTGTGTAACACTAATACTGTAGCTTACTGCATGCAAAATTATAAACCAAACACGTTGGCACCAACGGTTCACCTGATGCTAGTCAAACAATAGCTTTAAATAATGACTTGGTATAAATTGTTGCTTAAATAAACAAGCCCATTAACCCACATGCTAAGCTTGTTCAAAACAAAAGTATCCCAATCATGAATCTAACCATTGACATTACCGATATGTATAGAAAATATCACCACTTCCACTTTAACTGCCAAAGTTTGCTGGCTCTATTAATGCATTCATGTAAACAGTAACATTAAAACCACACTCACATCATTACTAGTCTTGCCAGGAGTAAGTCATGATCATGCTTGATAAACTACAGTGTATACAAATCTGTCCTTTAATTGTAATTTTATCCTACACAAGAAGGCTAAAAATACATTCTGTTTCATATCAATTTAGCTCTAAAATTCTGTAACTTGTCTGGCATAATAAACAACTTTAGCTCAAAGTTTCTTAAGCTTAAAGTAAAGAATTGTTATGCAAAAGCAGTTTTAATCATTACCAGTACATCTAAGTTTTTGTTACAGGTATCATGTATGATATTGGAATACTGATAAATATACATGAAAAAAGTGGTCTAAGCACTCATTGCTTTTGCACCTTCAGTCAATGAGTATTGACATGTTGAATTTAAAGCAATGTCAGAAGCACTTACTACCAATTATGGTAGCTTATATTGATTAGGAATGGAGAAAAATATACATATACCATACATAATGGCCCACATAAAAGTGTGTGACTAAGAGTGTGCACAGATAAAAGCTGAGATGCAACACATAAAAATCAACCATAGATAATATTATACCATTACTTTGTTTCTATCTCACTGTTTTAAGATATTACTTGAAAACAAACAGCATCAACTCTTTGCAGTGTGCCTAATGTTCAAAGTCATTTAACACCAAGCAACACAAACTGAAGCAAGCAAACAACACAAGGCAGAACAGAAATTTCAGCATATATATATAATGTCACAAAAGGAGTGTGTGCCTAAGAACGTGCACAGATAAAACCCGAAATACAATATAAAAATCAACCATAGAGAATATTGTACCATTATTTTGTTTCTATCTTAATGTTTTAAGATACAAGTACTTTTACTTTAGTACAAACAGCATTAACTCTTTGCCGTGTTCCTAATGTTTAAAGTCCATTAACATTAAAATTTCAGCAAGCAAATAACACACGGCAGAACAGAAATTTTAGCAAGCAAATAACACATGATAAAAATAGGCAAGCCAGAATCATTGCATTGTAAGCACGTGGTACCACACAAATAAGGTTAGAAGAGAAAAAGATACACTGACATCAAAATATGGGTTCTCTTAAAACAGTAGAACTCTGAGGCTACTTTACACTGTACAGGAATAGGTTGGCATGTGGGGTTGAGTTATAGTGACACTAACTACAATTACATGAAAGAGATTTTCAAATTATGAATGTGAAATTCTTTACTCACAGCTCAGATTACAGTACTCTGGTACTGTAGACTCAAGCATTCAGCAAAATTTTGTCATGCTATAACAATAAACTTTAATTTTCATTGCAATGGATCATTCAGTTCTTAGTAATACTCCTACTGTAACAACCACTAGCTTACTGATCAGCGAATTGCAGCAAACTCCACAAAAGCCTTGACTGTTGACTTTACTCCATCAAAAAGCTAAAGTAGGCCTACCATACCAGTCAGCACTTAGCAACAACCAATAGGCTGATAGGCCTATCATTACTGGTATCACCCACCAGTATCCAGCTACACTCAGCATTTGGTTACTTCAACTCAACTCACAAGTACCGGTACCTGCTAACAGTTTGACTTATATCAGAGTTATAAATGACAGGCTAGTTATAAATGACATGATATCGCCTTATCTGTTGTGTCTGGTGTTAAGCCTATGCAGTAGCCTAGGGTAACTATTACCACTGGCACAGAATCACCATCTACCACTAAGTACAAGTACTCATCCAGCCCAGCATACCGGTACTTTTAGATAGCCTATGCAAGGGAGGCCAACGATTTGAAAGATAAACCTAGCTTATCAGTAAACCACGGTACCTAACAGACTTGGGCTGGTTATATTGGAGACTGAATTTAACAACTGAGGTAAAGCTACAAAAAAGTGGCTGATTCCTAACCTAATCCTAATGCAGAGAAGTGGTCTCTTCCTCCTTCACGCTGCGCGGCACTGCACTGCAAAACTGCTGGAATTTACCACGCTGCGCGGCGCGGCGCTGTTGGTCTAACCGCGTACGCGGCCGCGTACACTGCGCGGCTACCATCACTATCCTCGACTGCACCTCTGATCGTTTATACTCACAACCTTTTATGTCCAGCTCCGATGACTCCACGTAAGGAAGGAAGGTGGAAAAGCCAAAACTCTGTTATTGCAAAGGAGCTTTTTCTCTTTCAGAAACCGAAAGACTGGCTTTATACAACGCATTTGTTGACAATTTTTAATGAAATTTGATATTTGTAATTTTTTGTTCGTTTGTGTGTATAATATTTTTGTTTGCTTCCTTTTTTGTTTCGTCTCATGTAATAAAACAAACAATGTTTACTAATCGACTCATGCACTGCATTTTTTATTAGACAACTAAATATTATCAGTCAATACGTAAAGCTAGTAGGAATTTGCGGAAATCGATCTCTTATTCCCAATTATTAGTCCATACCGCCATTTTATGTAAGTTAATGCCTATCATGGCAACTGTGACGTCAATATTTCTGTTTTGGTTTTTCAGCGACTAAAATCGAATAGAAGTACGAAAAAAAATGTTAGCTATTCATTGTTAATTTTTTAACTTTATTAGCCAATAATTTGTAGTGATGACGTCATCAGTGACGTCACAGGTCATTTCAGATTGACAATAATGTTTTCTTTTTTTTCACGTTTAAAACTAAACTTACAATAACTACAAGTTCAGCTTATTCGACTTTTCTTCAACTAGACTATAACAAATGCGCATTAGGTACTGCGCAGTATCGTGAGGTAATGAGCACTGCGCAAGTAGGGTTTTTCCCTTAATTGCGCAAAAAATTTTCCAAATGTTGTGTTAGAATAGCCTTGAGAGATATTGGCTGGCATTCATGGTGATTGTTAAGTAAGTTAATAAGAACCCCTGAAAATTTTTTGAAAAATTTGCAACTATTAATGCGCTGTAACGATTTTACGTTTTTTTTGCTGTGCAATAGGGAAATCAGTACAAAAAAATCTGGCTGATGCAATAACATGCAAAATATTGAAAATCGTCATTTTTGAAAGGTGGTCTCAAACTTTTGCTCATGACTGTACTAGAACCAAAAATGAATGAGGAGCTTCCAAAGGTTGATGACTGGATGAAAGCCAAGAAGCAATCTCAAAATTATAAAAAAACAGAATATTTGGTGGTTAACAAGTTAAAATCACAAAGCAGTAGACTAAACGTAAGAATAGGAAATGATACTATTACACAAGTAAAGCAAACAAAATATTTAGGAGTAATGATAGATGAAGAGTTAACTTGTGCCCATCACATTCAATACCAATACACAAAAATTGCAAGAGAAATTGGACCTCGGCTAGCATGAGCAAGTACCGCTATGTTAATTTATCAACTTTAAAATGTGTTTACTACGGTTTGGTGTATCCCAATCTTCAATACTGTGCCTCTGTATGGGGTCAAGATCCCAAATCTACCCTAAAGCCAATTCGGGTGTCGTTAAGTATGAGCCATCACTTTATTTTCGGCAGCTCTGCGATTTGTGTATGAGCGCGCGTGCGTTCTCTCCTCTCCAATCTAAGCTATTCCTTAGATCTAGCCCAAACCCTAATGAGTGCATGCATGAGAGGAGCAAGAGCACGCGCATGCTGATACACAAGTCGCAGAGATTCCAAAATAAAGCTGACGGTTTATACTTAACAACACCCGCCAATTCAAACCCTTCACAATAGAGCAGTGAAAACTATCTCCAAAACTTACCATTGCCAATCTATTTTACCCCTATACTTTTGTCTAAAATTTCTAAGGTTTGATAATATTGTCCAACTTCAAATTAGAAAGCTTACTGTTCTGCACTCTATCCATTACAAAATTTTGCCAGAATTTTATTTTATTTACAACGAAATTGTAATTACAACCACAGTAATTCCACTGTAATTACAACCAAATTAAATGTAGAACTGAAAAAGCCAAAAGAATTCTGGCATTTATTGGATCAAGGGCATGGCGTGACATTCCGAGCGATGTGAAATCATTTTCACCAGGTGGCTTCAAAACCAAGCACAAAAATTGCTTACTTCAAAAATACAAATTACATTCGAATGTAGTGGGGTGGAGTAAAGCTTTGACCATGTTGTAAATAATTGCTAAAAATTTTGCTATTAATTTTGCTTTAAACTCAACAAAGAACAGGGACTGCATGCTTGATGGCAAAAATGATGCCCTGCAAAAACATCACGATTATTAATATTATCTTCTTTCCCTCTCTTTTTTGTTTTGTTTTTCTTTTGAGTATGTTTACTTATTACTTAATTATCGTGTATGGATGCTTATTGCTTTATTTTTTTCAATACAGTCAGTTTTATTATATCCTGCATACATATATAGGGCTATAGTGTGATTGTATGCGATGTCTTGGTGGTGATTGCCTTAGATGACCCCGCAGTCTTTTGCATTGTCTCTAGCTAAACGTAATTCTAACCTGTGATAATTTTATGATTAACAAATAAAATACCGTAACTGAAAAGACTTATTTAACTAGCCTATTATAATCAAAATAAAAATTTTCAAAAACGAGTGACATCACCAAAATCTTTGTTTATTTAACTAAATACTAGGGATAATGGTCATGCGTTCTCCATCAAATTACAATTATTACCGTATACAAATAGGACAGAAGTGATAAATATTCGGTAGGCTACTGATAGGCTTGCACAGCAGTTTTAGTTAATTTGAAGTTTTATTTAATTTTAATCAGTGATAAATAGTATTCTTACAGAAGTGCTCCACATCTGTTCTATTACACTGTACATTAGGCTATTCCTAAATTGAAATATGTAGGCAGAACTAATTTAATACTAGTTCACAGAAATCACGTCTTACAATCAGTGGCGTCGCTAGGCGGGGAAGAGGGGGGGCGGCCTGCCCCGGGTGTCACCATTTTGGGGTGACACCATTTTGTAGTACCAGTCAAACAGAAAAGAAAACAGCAATATGTTTAATATCATTGGAAATGCTTAGCACACTAAAATTAACTAAAAAATGATTTAAAGCCCCTTTTGAAAAAATTATTTAGAGAGGCGAGCGCTAATTTGTAGAAATATAACTCACAAATTAGTAAAAACCTTTAAAAATTGCCAAATAAGCAATTACATTTGATCGCTTGTTGAAACATGCTGAATTTAGGTTTCATGAAAAAATATACAGTGTAAAATATAGACGAAAAAGAGTACTTCTTCAGAGTTTTGTTGAACTCTAGTACAGGATTTCTTGATTTATCAGCATCTAAATAAGAGAACTGAAATTCTGGCAATAGCTACCGGTACCACTCACATTGCTCATTTTTGCGACTAGTACTATCATGTTTTTGCACTGCTAATTTTTATGCCTCCAGAGTTCTCCCTGATGCCAAATTTTAAAAGCGTTGACTTTTATCAAAATAAGGTTAAAATTAAGCTATTTTTGCAAAAAAAATAAATTTTTTTGAGCGCTGGGGGCTCCGCGCCCAGACTCCAACGATACCGGTACCTGGCGGATAGGGCGGAGCTTCCAGACCCCGAGACTTAACATTAACAACCGCTATTTGCAGTAATGAAGTAGCACCGCCATCTTTAAAATATAACCTTTTGCGGCCTACTATATATTAATTTACACTACCTACTGTACATTCTTTAAAATATAACCTATGAAGGAAGACTCCACGAAACTCCGCCCCGGGTGTCACCATCCTTAGCGACAACACTGCTTACAATCCTATCGATACTTCATTTGACAACACCTTAAAGGCGGTGAATCATCCAGCCAATTCCAGTGGTTTACAATAGCTAAAATTGAACTATATTTTTTGATATTTTTTGTTTTGATTTTGGGGCTGCGTTTGCAAAGATATTCATCAAATACAAAAAGATGTCCCCCCAAAAAAAGTTTTTGGAAACTCCGAGTTTTGATCTTCCCGCCAAAACTACAGTTCACTAAACTATTAGGCCCACTGTAATCTTATTAAACTATTAGGCCTAACTATCTCTCAACTATTAGGCCTAATAGTTTAGATATAGTTAGGCCTAATTAGGCCTAAACTATTTAGAAATAAACTATCTCTAAACTATTAGGCATACCACAGTTCTCTAAACCATTAGGCCTACTGTGGTTTTGGCGGGAAGAACAAAACTCAGAGTTTCCAAAAACTTTTTTTGGGGGGACATCTTTTTGTATTTGTTGAATATCTTTGCAACCGCAGCCCTGAAATCAAAACAAAAAATATCAAAAATTGTAGTTCAATTTTAGCTATTGTAAACCACTGGAATTGGCTGGATGATTCACCACCTTTAATGCCACAGTATAAATATCATGCAGTAAGTTCACTCAATTGTGACGTGTGTCCGCATTTTTTGAGAGCCAGCAAAACTTTGGAGTCAAATTGACGTCATAATAGTGACATCGTGAGCGGATACGAATTATATCAAATGATAGCAATTGTTCTTAAATTTTATGAATTTTGTCTCCACATGACTGAATTAAGTCCTTCCCCTTTTTTTACGGCCCTAAATCGTGCAGAGCCGCATTTTTCACAACTGTCATACTCCTGATGTAACTTGGCGTAGCTTTCGTTGTGCTTTTCGGCAGAGGTGGAGTCCTCGAGGACGTCCTTGGCCTCAAGGACGTCCTCGAGGACACATTTTGAAGTCTTTGGCCTTGGCCTTGGCCTCGAAGGTCAAGTCCTTGGCCTTGAAGCCTCAAGTCCTCGAAAACTGCCCTGTCCTCGGCTCGAGGACAGCACTACTTTTTAAACAGTTGAAATTTTGTTAAAAAGCGCCAGAAACCTCGCGGAAAATTTGCGAGCACCTTTTTTGTTTTCCTCACTTGGAGCATAGGCGTAGCCATGGGGAGGATGGCAGGGGAACCGCCCCCTTCCCAACTGAAATTTCACCAATGACATAGTTCCTTCAGCCTATAGTTCCTTCAGTTTCAGTTTCTTTTTAGCATTTTTCGTTTACAACAGTATAACTAACAACAATATTGAAGGCCAGGGGCGCCGGGTCCCCCTCAATTCTACTTTTGCCAGCCAATTTAAACGTATAACCCGAAGAAAATGGAGAGTTTTTGTCCTAAAAGTTGCTATCTCAAGCCCACATCTAGCCTTTTTGTGAACGTAATGCATTAATCAGGGCTGGATTTACCATAATATGACGCAGTACCAGCAGTAGCGTAGCCATGGGGGAGGCGGGGGCTATAGCCCCCCTCCATTGGCCTGTCAACCAAAGTGCAGAATAAGTAAAATACCACGTTTTTAGCTCTTTTGAGACTTTTTTTTGCGCTGGAATTGACTAAAAAGTAATTTAAAGTATCATTGGAAACATATATTTAGGGGAGGGGCTAATTGTCAAAAATTAAAGTCACAAATCAATGAAAACTTTGAAAAAATGCCCGAAAATAAGTAATCAAATTTGATTGCTAATGTTAAAACGCCAAACATAGGTTTTATCAACAAATATATTATAAACTCAAGAATAAGAGGAGGGGGGCTATTCAGTGTTAGTTAATTACCAGTCACTCCTCTCAAATATCTTTCCATTAGCCCTTCCCCAAATATTTTTTTTATAAAATATAGATGAAATAGATTACACCAAGTGAATTTTATTGAATAATAGGATTTTATGATTGACCAGCAAGTAAACAAGAGAACTGCAATGTTATTATTAGCCACTCCCCACATAGCCCATTAATGCAACCAGTTGAATTACGTTGCGCTGCCAATTTCATGCCACGTTTTAAAAGCAATATTTTTTATTAAAAGCGGTGAATCATCCAGCCAATTCCAGTGGTTTACGATAGCTAAAATTGAACTATAATTTTTGATATTTTTTGTTTTAATTTTGGGACTGCGGTTGCAAAGATATTCAACAAATACAAAAAGATGTCCCCCCGAAAAAAGTTTTTGGAAACTCTGAGTTTTGTTCTTCCCCGCCAAAACCACATTGGGCCTAATGGTTTAGAGAACTGTGGTAAGCCTAATAGTTTAGAGAACTGTGGTAGGCCTAATAGTTTAGAGATAGTTTATTTCTAAATAGTTTAGGCCTAATTAGGCCTAACTATCTCTAGACCAGAAGTTCTGAACCTTTTGTGTCTCGTTTACCCCTTGCCAAATGAAAACACTATAATTTACCCAAATATTCTTGCGTGGCGGGTTTTTCCGGCCAAAATCAGGTGATCTCAAAAAAAAAAAAAGGTCTTCACCGAAATTTCATAGGTTTTTCCGGCCAAAATAAGGTGATCTCCAAAAAAAAAGGTAAGGTCTTACGTGCGCAACGGCAATCTATCTCTTTTTCAATACTGATTATTGAAATTTGCTTTAGTTGGTGATTCAGCAAATTTACCCCCTGAATACACAAAATTTACCCCCGGTTAAGAACCCCTGCTCTAGACTATTAGGCCTATTACTTTAGAGTTAGTTAGGCCTAATAGTTTAATAAGATTACAGTAGGCCTAATAGTTTAGTGAACTGTGGTTTTGGCGGGAAGATCAAAACTCAGAGTTTCCAAAAACTTTTTTGGGGGGGACATCTTTTTGTATTTGTTGAATATCTTTGCAAACGCAGTCCCAAAATCAAAACAAAAAATATCAAAAATTGTGGTTCAATTTTAGCTATTGTAAACCACCGGAATTGGCTGGATGATTCACCGCCTTTAAAATAGCTGTAAAATTAAGTTCATTTTGCAAAAACATGCAAAATTTTTGAGCGCTGGAGGCTCCGCCCCCAGACCCCCAAAACAGCCCCCAGTAGTATATAAGGGCTCTATCGAGCCCCAAAAGTGGACACAAAAGATGGACCTTACTGGCGTTAAAGATATGACGTCATATGCTCAATAATATCAGAAATCAAAAGCATGTAACCAAACTGTTTCTCAATACTTTATCATTATTCGAATTGTCTTGATTGGTTGAAGCTAAAACAAACAAGGTTTAGAATTTTACCTCAAATTTATTTAATAACCCAAATTTAATAACCCAAATTTATTTCTGCCCCCCCCCCCCCCCCCCCCCAGTCACGCTACCTTGGCGCCGGGTCTGCACCACCTCCAACTGGCATTATACTGTAAAAAAAAAAAACTATAAAAAAAATGCATAAAGTCCAAAGCAGTGAAAGTTTTGAGCAATATTCAGAAATAAAAAATAAATATTTATCATTTCAAATTCATTGCAAAACTATTCATTAAACAAATTTCAGTTTTTTCCATGTCGTTGAATTCTGTGAAAATTACACTTTTATATCGTTCATTTTCTAAATCATATTTTCATCTTTCTCTGTTGAATGACTATATGGCTTGAAGACCGAAAAGTCCATTTGCAGCCTTCCCTTGCTGCTCAACACCCATGGAGTGTGTAGTTATGAAATCTACAGTATCAGTTATTGCAATACTTTTTCTCATTTTATGGATCTGTGCACAACGCAAAAAATAAAAATTCAATTCAATTACCATGCAGTAGAATTCATTGTAGTGACCAAGTTTGCTGCATTTGGCAAGCAAAGTTTGATATGGTGTAAATTGCTAAGACCAACTCTTTGACAGCCATATTTTCACACAAAATCAAAGTCACCACAAATCTTATGATGCTACTTTTAGTTCAATACCTAAACCAAAGCAAAATGTAAAAGTTTTCAAACAAAATAAACATTTATAGAGGTTGAATAGCAGAAAACCACCTAGGCAATATAATCGCATTCACACTGTTTTGCAGAAGTAAATTTTGAAGAAAATCTAACAAAACATAGAAGTAGAAATTGCATTTTGTAAAATGGCTTAATAACAAACAGTTAACTTTTTGCCTTTCTATACAATCAAAAAAAATTGATAAAAGGTAATATGCAGAGGTGGAGTCGAGGACACAAGGCTCAAGGCCAAGGACACAAAAAAATTTCGAGGCCAAGGCCAAGGACCAAGGACACAGATGAAAGTGTTCTCAAAAAAAAAGGTCTTCAAAAAAAAGGTCTTCAAAAAATTTTTTCAGGCGAAAAAGGTCTTCAAAAATTTTTTTTCAGGTGATCTCTACTTGAGGAAACCAAAACAAAGCTCTTTGCAGATTTTCCGCAAGGGTTCTGGCGTTTTCCAACGAAATTTCTTCGGTTCAAAAATAGTGCTGTCCTCGAGCCGAGGACAGGCCAATTTTCGAGGACTTCAGGCCTCGAGGCCAAGGCCAAGGACTTGACCTTCGAGGCCAAGGCCAAGGACTTCAAAATGTGTCCTCGAGGCCAAGGACGTCCTCGAGGACTCCACCTCTGATATTTGCTATCCAATCGTAATCAGCAGTAAGCTAATTGTGACAAGTAGCCTAGCATATTATTGAAATGCTAGATTTCTGCCATCCTTTCCTAGCATTAAGCGCTTTTAAAGATTCAAAATTCCTCACATGCAAAAAACTCTTTGCTCATAGGAACTTGCTACCGACAAAGATAGGCTATATATTACCATTAAAAAGCTATAGAAATTTTAACAAATTTATGCCCTGAGGCTGCTCCTATTGATCATGGTACCACTGAACACCAATACACCTGGTTTGTTTTGATTTAGATTTGCTAGCCTAATGCAATTGGCTTGGTCTACATAACAATTGAGGTGTGTTGTGAAACCGAATTTTTGTCACAACCTAGTTCTGTAACTAATGGACTATTGATGGATTGCAGCTACGTCATAGCTTTTTCCCGCCAAAACGATTGGACGTCAAAACGCCATTACAAAGCATTGGACGTTACCGCAAATCAATGTACAATTCCTTCAGTGGGCATGTTTAAAGAATTTGATTGTAAAGTAATGCTTTTATAGATAGCCTGGCCTTAAATAAAAGTTACCAGGAGCAATTTATGCAGCTTGCATGGCTCAGCTAGTCTTGGAAGTTACGCCTCTCGTGAATTTTCATCGTCCATTGTCTGATATTGTCCACTTTTACCGGCTTTTAGCTTTGGTTCACATCGTAAATTCGGCCATATCTTAAAATACTTAAAATTTTACGTCGCAGCAGTAACGCATGGCAGATTAATGTTTAGTTTAAGCACAATTTATGAATAATATTTAACATCACTACCCCAGGTTGAAATAATTGCAAATTAAGACTGGATCAAAGTTACACTGAGGCCAGTTAAAAATATGTAGTTTAAAATTTAAATGACATCTCTACGAAATATTTCAATGAAAACAACTGCTTTTGCGTTTAAACTCCTTGCAACTTACAACCATAGCGGTAAGCCGCTAATGACAACACGAAATGCAAAAATTACCAACATCATCCAAAATAGACTTATGAAATTACAAAAGTTTGAAAACAAATAAGTCAATAGTAAACCTCGAATTTGGTAACCGAAGCTACCTACCACCATCTGTATAACATGATTCTTAACAGCAAGCCGGATTTAGGTCACTGAAAAAAGCATACCAAAACTAACTTCTTACTAATTAAGATCTTTTTCAGTTTTTGCAGGCTTTTATGTATCATTTACTTTAATGTTACAAAGCTTCAACTTATTTAGAGCCTGAAAATACACTCTATTATCTTCGCTATCACTGTTTTTGCATGTATTTACATAGCGCCGATCTGCGATTTTGACGTCCAGCGGTTTGTCTAGCAGCGCGATGACGTCACGTGCAATCCATTAATATTTTTAGGAGGTAGAGGTACTGCTATTCAGAGGTACTTTATTGCTTGATCTGGTTTCTGGCAAAATAAAAGCAAACTTTACTGCGGCCTTAAGCAGTTGTACCATCTGACCACTGTGGCAGAAGAAAAATGCTTAAAATTGATTTTTCCTAACTTTATAACTGTTGCAGCATACAAACAATACGGTATTAAAAATAAACTAAAATTTCGAAATAAATATGCTCACCTAGACATAGGCCTAGCTTAGTAGATATCACAGACACTTGGCAGCAACAAAATAAACAATTGGTTAAGCTACAGTATTGGCCTCTTCAAACAATAATAACATCAAAAATAGAAATAGGGAAGCAATTTCTCTTTAAATTATACTAACTGCTTGCTAACACTGAATCTCAGATCTAGCCTTGTATACCAAGGCGTGGTAACACAGGGATCTCAGTCTGAGTCCAAAAGCCTATAACCTTGCTCTAAGTCTGCTTATGTTATTTCAAATTGCAGATTCTTCCTTTTAAGCGTCTTATTTTCGGCCACGCGTACCTAACCTATTTTACTGAAAGTGATACGACTCGCCCATGCAGTAGGCTATACTAGGTAGACAGTACCGGTAAGCTTAAGCTGCCGATATTGACCTATCGTTTGCCTCCCCCAAAAAAACTACACCAGTACTGCCTACAATCGCGAAAACGATATTGTTTACACGTACTTGATCTGATAATACTCGTCAGCAATATGACCGATCGCATAAGCTGTTTTCTGCTTCTATATTCGCTTTTTTTCTGGACACTTTCTCGCTCTTATGGCAAAACCCAGTCAAACTGAACACCCGCCAAAAAAGTAGAGGCTCACTGTCGTCATAATTACCAAGACAATGGAACACTAAATTAACGATTTTTCGAAAACGAAAAGGTTTTTAGAGTCATGCTTATGTTGCTAGGTTCAAAAGTAATTAACGCTATTTTTTAAATATTTTCCAAGGGCCATTATAGGCCCCCTTTAATAGCCATTGTGCTTTACCTGAAACAATTTAATTATTACGTCATTGTCATTAGTCAGCAACTTGATTGATGTCTTTTGGTTCGAAACAGCATTTTTTGGTTCGAAACAGCACTTCAGCTGCATGAAAATAACTCTATAATTTTAATTATTTTATTTCTCAAGCTTGAAGATTCCACCGCTTGTAGTTTGTGGTTGCGTGTACACGTTGTTTTTGTTCTGTTAAATAGAAAGAATACTACTAAAATCAACTTTGGAGTAAAAAATGTATCTCTTTCTCGAAGAGTGTAATTTCAACCTGGCTGTACGAAAACTCACTAAAACCTGTTCACACGCACTGTTGCGATATTGCCGCAGTGCTTCGTAACAATTTAATTTAATTCTTTTAATGGACTTCCAACATTTGGCAATTTAGTTTTTGCAAATGGCTCTAAAACTGTGCGAAGGTGGTTCAGGTGGTGACACAAAGCTCATTTTTGCCACAGGAAGCTCATTTTTGCTCAAAAATTTAAAAAAAAGTACGAACATTCCAGCTTTAGCATAAAAAAAAGTAATGATGAAGAACACAGGCTGGTACACCGAATTTGTAAACTATCAGCAGACTTTTTTTTAACTTTTTCTATATTGCTATTGTTGATTTGTCTAAAATGAAGTCGCTGACTTTCAATACCAAAAGATAATTTAATTTTCACCTAAGAATTTCAGAAACACATAGCTCCTAGCCATGCCTGCCTTGACATTGTAACAACTACTCTTGATAATATCAATCAAAGAAAATATACAGGACTTATCTTTTTAGATCTTCAAAAAGCTTTTGATACAGTCTCACATAATATTTTGCTTAAAAAACTTGATCATTATGGCATTCGAGGACCCGCTCATAAACTTATTTGTTCTTTCTTACATCGAAAACAATACGTTTCGGTTGACGGTATACAATCTGAAATTGAATCTATAACTTATGGTGTAGCTCAAGGGTCAATACTTGGTCCACTTCTTTTTCTACTGTACATCAATGATCTAAACAATTCCATCAATTGCCTTCCACGATTGTTTGCTGACGATACTTGCCTCATAATAGATAGCCCAAATCTAGCATCATTAGAAACTGAAATGAATAAGGACTTAGCAAACGTTTACAATTGGTCCATTGCTAACAAATTAAGTCTAAACCCATCAAAATCAAACCGTCTTATTATTTCCTCCAAACAAAACATACTAAGTCCCCATGTCACCTTAATTGTTAATAACTTACCAATATTATCGTGTGATAAAGCAAAATATTTGGGTGTTTTTATTGATTCACGGTTAAACTTCCATTCCCACATTAAAAGTGTCGAAAATAAGGTTGCTAGGTCGGTGGGCATTCTTTCAAAATTAAAACATTTTCTTTCTTCTAATTCACTTCTCAAACTATACTATGCTTTTATTCATCCTCATTTGTTGTATGGTTTATCCATTTGGGGTTGTACCCACAAATCTTACCTATCAAAATTACAGACACTTCAAAACAAAGCTGTAAAAATTATCGGCTGCGGCAAATACATGGACCATGCTACACCATTTTACTCTAAACTAAAAATTCTAAAAATTCCTGAATTATATAAGCATGAAGTTGCCAAACTGATATTTCACCATTATCATCAACGTCTTCCACCTTTACTGTCAAACCTTTACATTAAAACTAACCAAGTTTCTCAAAAGTGTACACGTTCATCAAGCACTGCCAATAATCCTACCTTGTACATTCCTCTTTACAAAACAACCAGACTTCAAAAAAGCATCAGGTACCAAGGTGTTAAAATATGGAACAAAATTCCAACAAGCATTAAAACCAAACAATCTTTTAAAAGCTTTAAAGTATCATACAAAAATTATCTATTGAGTATGTACTAGTATGTATTACAGAAACTTTAGTATACAGTATAAAACATTGGTATTGCAATTTGGATGAAATTCGTCACTTGCTTCATGAAAACGATATGTTTTTGATTAACTTATATCATTTCATCTGGTAATCGGGGTGGCTGCAGACTTTAAAGATCGAGAGGTCAACTCGCAGTCTCCCTTGCCAAATTAATTTTTTAACTTTAATCGTTTGTTTATATTATGTGAATTTTGTGGCAAAAATAAATAAACTTGAACTTGAACTTGAACTAAGCAAGAATAAATCTATGTCACTTTATTTTCCAATAAAATTGAGAACAAATGAGGCTTAAAATAGGTGAAAATTTAGGAACAGCCAGGTTCAACTTTCAAGCAATGACGTAATAATTAAATTGTATCAGGTAAAGCACAACGGCTATTAAATGCTATGTTTATTGTTATAACTTGACCATGTCATGAAAACAACCAACGATATTTTTGTAAATCCTTCAGCAATTAAAACCAAAATTGCAGGAAAGCTAGTTGACGATACAGAGCAAATTTCGGGCAAAACAAAAACAGTTGGGTGTCAAATGCGAGCAAAACCCCCCGTAACTAAAGTTGCCGAAAGAACAAAAAGTTCCAATTTCGGGTTATGTTTACGTTTCTGATTTTGTGACGTCATACACAAGTGACGTACCAACTGGAGCGAACCAAAGCCCAAGCTTAAACGGATTTATTGGTACCAATTTTATTTTGATCCGAAAAGCACAACGAAAGCTACGCCAAGTTACATCAGGAGTATGACAGTTGTGAAAAATGCTGCTCTTCACGATTTAGGGCCGTAAAAAAAGGGGAAGGACTTAATTCCGTCATGTGGAGACAAAATTCATAAAATTTAAGAACAATTGCTATCATTTGATATAATTCGTATCCGCTCACAATGTCACTATTATGACGTCAATTTGACTCCAAAGTTTTGCTGGCTCTCAAAAAATGCGGACACACGTCACAATGATTTTGGTTGGAGTTTTTGCTAGCCACACGTTAAACCTACTGCATGATATTTAGGCTATACTGTGTTAATGCTATCTCCTCATCTAAATGGGTAGTGATTTCAACTCCTAGTGAAGTAGGTGAGGCGGAGACCTCATCACGGGAGCATTCCCGAGTTTCAAAGTCAACTGACTTCATCATTAGTGTGAAGAGGAGTCGCCAGAGTGCAAGGAATTTTTGATCACTGAATTGTTCTATATCTTTGTCAACAAATCGCGGTATTATTACCGGTATTTGTCCACAAATTTTATGATTTGTCAACAAATTCTACCGTACCTTACTTGTCGACAAATTGCGGTGCTTCGATTGCATGTATCAGGTATTGCGGCAACAGTGTTTAGAGTACGGTGCATATTGCATCATCATTCATAGAGCCTAATTACACTGCAATTTGCAGCATCGATAGTAAATTAGTACAATAGTATGTGGTAGCTGACCACTTTGACTTGTATTTTCATTTTGAGATCGACAATATGCCTAGTTGTAAATTTTTTTTTCTTCCATAGTCACACAAATTCGTTCATTTGCTATTTCATTTTGCTTATTCATTTTGCTATTGCTTATTCTAAAAGTAATTATTTTTTTAAGCTTACCGGTAAGTTCTTTACAAAGTTAAAGCATGGTATTTTAATTACGGTAAATGTTCTTCGAGGCCAAGTACTTCAAAATGTGTCCTCGAGGCCAAGGACGACTTTAGGACTCCATCTCTGGGAAAAATCGTCTTCCATTTCGTATTAATATTATAGTGGAAGCTAGTCATGCAAACGATCACGCATGAGCCATTGCCTTTTTCTTATACATTTGGTTTAAGTACGACATTTTGTCACTGCATTGTTGCAAGCTGCACAGTGTAGTGGTTATCATGCTCAGCTACCAACCTGCGCACCTGGGTTTGATTCGCGATTGGGTGGTGAATGTGTGATGCAGTATGCAGGAACTGGGATAAAAATGCATGAAGCTATCTTTTTTTTGCTTCAAAACCTTGCTTTACAGTTAGGGTTGGGGCAGCAATGACAGCCTGAGGGGATAGCAATTACGTAGCAGCCGCTTTTTGACTCACAAAAGCGACGTACCATTATGCTTGAGTGTGGCACCCTGCGTAAGTTTTGCACGACTAGCTCCTCGTAAAATTTTAGTATGGAATGGAACATGGAACAAAATTTTAACGAGGAGCTAGTCGTGCAGAACTTACGCAGGGAGCCGCACTCAAGTGTAATGGTACATCGCTTTTGTAAGCTAAAAAGTTGCTGCTATGTAATTGCTATCCCCACAGGCTGGCATCGCTGCCCCAACCCTAACTGTAATGCAAGCTTTGTGCATCTCCTTCCACGTTCCTGTATACTGTATCACATATGCACAACCCAACCGCAAATTAAACCCGGGTGCAGAGGGTTGAGAGCTGAGTATCATAACGTCCTTGAGGACACATTTTGAAGTCCTTGGCCTTGGCCTCAAGGCCTCAAGTCCTCAAGTCCTCGAAAATTGGCCTGTTCTCGGCTCGAGTACAGCAGTATTTTTTGAATTGTTAAAATTTTGTGGAGCGCTTGAAAAATTTTTTGGAAAACGTTCTTTTGTGGAGATCGTTTGAAAAATTTTTGTGAAGACCTTTTTTTTTTTTGGAGAGCACTTGCGCTTGTGTCCTTTGTCCTTGGCCTTGGCCTCGAGCATTCCTGTCCTTGGCCTCGAGAGTGTCTGTCCTCGGAAAGGCTGTCCTTGGCCTTGGCCTCGGATTTTTTTTGTGTCCTTGGCCTTGGCCTTGGCCTCGAGCCTTGTGTCCTCGACTCCACCTCTGATCATAACCACTACACCACCCAGCTTGCAGCAATGCAGTGACAAAATGTCGTATTTAAACCAAATATATGACAAAAAGGCAATGGCTCGTGCGAGAGCGTTTGCATGACTAACTTCTACTAAAATTTTAGTATGGAATGGAATATGGCATGGAAGATTTTTAATATGGAATGGAAATGGAATGGAAGAAAATTGCCAGTATGGAATATGGAAAAATCGTCTTCCATTCCATTCCATACCATGCCCTGACAAGGAGCTAGTTGTGCAAAACTTACGCAGGGTTCCGCACTCAAGCGTAATGGTACGTCGCTTTCGTAAGCTAAAAAGCGGCTGCTATGTAATTGCTATCCCCTCAGGCTGGCATTGCTGCCCCAACCCTAACTGTAATGCAAGGTTTTGAAGCAAAAAAAAGATAGCTTCATGCATTTTCATCCCAGTTCCTGCATACTGCATCACACATTCACCACCCAACCACGAATTGAACCCGGGTGGGGAGGGTTGGTAGCTGAGCATGATAACCACTACACTGTGCAGCTTGCAACAATGCAGTGACAAAATGTCGTACTTAAACCAAATGTATGAGAAAAAGGCAATGGCTCATGCGTGATCGTTTGCATGACTAGCTTCTACTGTGCCCAGCTGATGGCTGGGCTACAGTATATGAGCACTTAGCAGTCTATTACTCCAAAACTCCAGATTCAAAAGTAGAGATGTCGCAGGCACACTTTTACTGCACTGCACCTGCATCACCAGGGTTTTGTATGCACACTACACTGCAAAATATTTGCAAATACTGCACTGCACCTGCACTGCAACGCTTAAAAACAAAATACCAAAAATATGACGACTAAAAATATTTTGGACAAATATGATATTTGCTGGCAGAGCATAAGTAGAAGCTAGTCATGCAAACGCTCACGCACGAGCCATTGCCTTTTCCTCATACATTTGGTTTAAGTACGACATTTTGTCACTGCATTGTTGCAAGCTGCACAGTGTAGTGGTTATCATGCTCAGCTACCAACCTGCGCACCTGGGTTCGGTTCGCGATTGGGTGGTGAATGTGTGATGCAGTATGCAGGAACTGGGAGGGAAATGTACGAAGCTATCTTTTTTTTGCTTCAAAACCTTGCATTACAGTTAGGGTTGGGGCAGCAATGACAACCTGAGGGGATAGCAATTATGTAGCAGCCGCTTTTTGACTTACGAAAGTGAAGTACCATTATGCTTGAGTGCGGCACCCTGCGTAAGTTTTGCACGGGTAGCTCCTCGTGCTGGGCACCAGGAAAGTATGAAGCAAATGTTGGCCTAGATAACCTGTAGCCACATATTTCCTTCAGTGTTTTGCAATTGTAATTACATTTATATACCAAGTAGCGCTGGCCAGGAAACAGCAAAGCGACCTTTCCATCTTTGAGTTAAGAGCTGCCACATGCCCACCTGGCCACGTGTCTATGACACATGGCGGAGGCTTCACACTGTCTCTTTAATTGCTGAACGTCAAGCAGGGAAACTGTAAACACCAATTTTTATTGTCTTTGGTTTGACTGGACCCAGAATCAAACCCAAGTCTATTGTTTCAGTAGGCCTAGCAGACGCTCTATCCCAGATCCAAGGGTTAGACCTGTAGATTGCTTTGTAGTCTGTACCATACCAGTAGCCTAGCTGTAGGTACTGAGGTAGGCCTAGAGTTCTAATCTGTACTTGTTCTAACTTTGGACTATCTAAAACTTTTCCTGGTGTCAGTTCCTTTATAAATTTCAGATATAATAATTTAATAGTCAATGGCAATCAGGTTATTCTGTATTGGTGATATCCAGATACCTATAGCAGTGTAGGCCTGTAGGCCTACTAGAAAGCCTATCGGTATATTTACATTAAAAAAGTCATTGGAACGACCGACCCTCGCGTCGCGTGTTCCTTTGTTTTTACTAGGCCTTTTCCTACTAACGAGTGCGAAATTTTAGACTTTTGCTTATAACTCGAGAACAGTTAGGTCTAGCCACATAAAATTTTCACAGCAGTTTGAGACTAAATGAGAGTTTGCCAGCAAACCCAGTGAACGACCGACGCATAGCTAATGCTGTGACACTCAAAAGTACTTTTTGTCTATCGAAAAATCAGCAATTATTCAAAAATATCTGATTATGTACTTCCAGAAAAGTAGAGTCAAAATAATTGTCAGTTAAATATCTCCTGACATCATAAAACACTGAGCCGTTCAAAAACTTGATTTTTGGGATTCCATTTGAGGGAGAACCCGGGGGGGATGGCACCCCCAAACTATGTCAAAATATTTGTCTGTTAAATCTCTGCTGATATCAAAACAGACTGGCAACCAAGCTGAGCTATTAAAAAAATTGATTTTTGAGGGTTCTTTTGGGGTAGTCCCCGGGGGGGTGACACCCCCAAACTATGTCAAAATATTTGTCTGTTAAATGTCTACTGAACACAAAAAACACTGGCACTCTAAGTTGAGCCATTCAAAAGCTTGATTTTTGGGGAATCCATTTGGGGGGTACCCGAGGGGAGTGGCACCCCCAAACTATGTCAAAATATTTGTCTGTTAAATATCTACTGATATTATAAAACACTGGCACTCTAAGTTGAGCTGTTCAAAAACTTGATTTTTGGGGGTCCATTTGGGGGGTGCCCGGGGGGAATGGCACCCCCGAACTATGTCAAAATATTTGTCTGTTAAATATCTACTGATATTAAAAACAACTAGCACTCGAGCTTGAGCCGTTCAAAAACTGGATATTTTGGGGCCCCATTTTGGGGGGGTTCCTGGTGGAGTTGCCCCAAAACATTTCGGGAGAAAAAATTGCGTTTGCAATTCAACAACTTCAAACAAAAATTAGATTTCGATGTGTTGTGGTTTAGGAGAAGAAGAGCAAACAAAAATTAGGAAGAAAAAAAAGGAAAAAAAGGAAAAAAAAAAAAAGAAATGAACCTCATTGCGACCAAAAGTGGGTTGATTGGGATGAAAGGGTATCTTAAGACATACAACCATACGAAATATTTTTTGCCGTACTTAAGCCGTTTTTGACTGCGACCGCTCTTAACGCCAAACTTGCGGGGTCGTTTTCGGGTTCTAAAACCGAAGTCACGTGACCTATTGCCTCGAAATTGTGTACAAACATATAACTCATTAATCTTAAACTGCTGTCAAAATTTCATGAAGCTAGATCAAACCGTTCTCGAGTAATAAGCAAAAGTCTGAAATTTCGCACTCGTTAGTAGGAAAATGGCCGAGTAAAAACAAAGAAACACGCGACGCGAGAGTCGGTCGTTCCAATGATTAGTATCTTCGTCAGAGGGCCCAACTGCCTGTCGAGTTCTGACCAAAATGCATAATGAAAAAATGCCACGTTTTTTGCCCTTCTGATGCAGTCTTTTGCAGAGGTATGTACTCTAAAATTGTTTAAAGCAACATTTAAAAAATTGCTTTTGCAAATGGGGTTAATATTTGTCAAAAATTTGGCTTACAAAGTAGTACAAGCCTTTAAACCACAGCTAAAAAACGGCAAGGAATCAAGTTTGATCGGTTGATGGAAAATGTTTACCGTGTAGATTTCATAAAAAAAGCAATGAGTATAGGGAGGAAATTAATTTCGATAACCTAAATCTTTTTTTTTTCAAATCTCATTTAATTTTTTTCTTATCCCCAATTCTTTCTCTAATGTATAAAATGCACAAGAATTAGGGTGATTTTTCGAATGTAATAAATGGCGGGTAATATATTTACGCCATGTAATAAAATGATTTAAGTTTTACCATTATACCACCGCCTATCTATCACCCTATTTTCGTAGCCAGTTTAATCATGTATTACAGTGCTATTTTATATCCCAAATATTTTCGTAGTAAAATTTCATAAATTTTTCGTTATTATGACTTTTGTGATTTTCGTTATGTAATTTTAACTTTGCAAAAAAAAATCCATCCAGCAATAAAACTGTTGTTTACGAAAAGAAAGATTAACCATTTTTCAAATTTGTACTCGTTAAACCAAAAGCAGTACAGCTGCGTCATGACGTCAGGCGCAAATAAAATTAATGGTCTCCAACAGTGACGGCGCCTGAGTCAATGAACTTTTTACAAAACATGTTAGCTGTCAACACATAGAACCGGTTTCGACTTTTGAGTTAACATTTCTCAGTAAACTTTTTTTGACCCCATAAGTTTTACTATGACTAATCAAAGACAAAATTGTACATGCTAACTTGAAAAGCAAACGTTATTAAAAACCGCAATTTAAAGGAAAAACTTTGTTTCCAAAAAACTTTTTCGATTCTAACTTTTTTATTTTTTCACCTAAAATCTTGAAATTATTATCAAAGAAGGGCGAAATCAGGCACATCATAACTGCGAAAGTCATTTTTCATTAACATGTTAAACTTGACCACAAAGTTTGTTTGAGAGTTTTAAAATTTCAAACGTGATTTTCTCGAAACGGCAAAATGCGACTTAGTATCTTCTGACGTGCTTCATTTGGGGGGGTCCCCGGGGAGGTGGTACCTCCAAACTATGTCAAAATATTTTTCAGTTAAATATCTCCTGATATCATAAAACACTGGCACTCTAAGTTGAGCCATTCAAAAAACTGATTTTTGGGGAATCCATTTGGGGGGTACCCGGGGAGTGGCACCAACAAGCTATGTCAAAATATTTGTCTGTTAAATATCTGCTGATGTTATGACAAACTGACACCCTAAGTGAAGCCATTCAAAAGCTTGATTTTTGGGGGGTCTATTTAAGGGAGTTCCCGGGGGGGATGGCACCCCAAAACTATGTCAAAATATTTGTCTGTTAAATATCTACTGATATCAAAAACAACTAGCCCTCGAGCTTGAGCCGTTCAAAAAATAATTTTTTGGGATCCCATTTTGGCAAGGTTCCCGGTGGAGTTGCCCCAAAACATTGTGGAAGAAAAAATTGCGTTTGCAATTCAACAACTTTACACAAAAATTAGATTTCGATGTGTTGTGGTTTAGGAGAAGAACAGCGTACAAAAATTAGGAAGAAAAAAAGGAAAAAAAAAAAGAAATGAACCTCATCGCGGCCAAAAGTGGGTTGATTGGGATGAAAGGGTATCTTAAGACATACAACCATTTGAAATATTTTTTGCCGTACTTAAGCCGTTTTTGACTGAGACCGCTCTTAACGCCAAACTTGCGGGGTCGTTTTCGGGTTCTAAAACCGAAGTCACGTGACCTATTGCCTCGAAATTGTGTACAAACATATAACTCATTAATCTCAAACTGCTGTCAAAATTTCATGAAGCTAGATCAAACCGTTCTCGAGTAATAAGCAAAAGTCTGAAATTTCGCACTCGTTAGCAGGAAAATGGCCGAGTAAAAACAAAGGAACAGGCGACGCAAACGTCGGTCGTTCAATTAATGTGTTGTATGTTTGTACCCAATTTCGAGGCAATAGGTCACGTGACTTCGGTTTTAGAACCCGAAAACCGCCCCGCAAGTTTAGCATAAAAAGCGGTCTCACTCAAAAACGGCTCATTGCTTATGATTGTATGTCTTAAGATAACCTTTCATCCCAACTAACCCACTTTTGGCCGCGATGAGGTTCATTGGAACGACCGACGCTCGCGTCGCGTGTTTTTTTGTTTTTACTCAGCCATTTTCCTACTAACGAGTGCGAAATTTCAGACTTTTGCTTATAACTCGAGAACGGTTTGATCTAGCTTCATGAAATTTTGACGGTAGCTTGAGATTAATGAATTATATGTTTGTACACAATTTCGAGGCAATAGGTCACGTGACTTCGGTTTTAGAACCCGAAAACGACCCCGCAAGTTTGGCGTAAAAAGCGGCCTCAGTCAAAAACGGCTTAAGTACGGCAAAAAATATTTCGTATGGTTGTATGTCTCAAGAATACCCTTTCATCCCAACCAACCCACTTTTGGTCGCAATGAGGTTCATTTCTTTTTTTTTTTCCTTTTTTTCCTTTTTTTTCTTCCTAATTTTTGTTTGCTCTTCTTCTCCTAAACCACAACACATCGAAATCTAATTTTTGTTTGAAGTTGTTGAATTGCAAATGCAATTTTTTCTCCCGAAATGTTTTGGGGCAACTCCACCGGGAACCCCCCCAAAATGGGGTCCCAAAAAATCATTTTTTGAGCGGCTCATGCTAGAGTGCTAGTTGGTTTTGATATCAGTAGATATTTAACAGACAAATATTTTGACATAGTTTGGGGGTGCCACTCCCCGGGCACCCCCCAAATGGACCCCCAAAAATCAATTTTTTTAATAGCTCAACTTAGGGTGCCAGTTTGTTTTGATATCAGCAGATATTCAACAAACAAATATTTTGACATAGTTTGGGAGTGCCACTCCCCTGAGGACCCCCCAAATGGACCCCTAAAAATCAAGCTTTTGAATGGCTCAACTTAGGGTGCCAGTTTGTTTTGATATCAATAGATATTTAACAAACAAATATTTTGACATGGTTTGAGGGTGCCACCCCCGGGGACCCCACACATAGACCATTCAAAACTATTTTTTTGAACGGCTCAACTTAGGGTGCCGGTGTTTATGATATCAGCAGATATTCAATAGAAAAATATTTTGACATAGTTTGGGGGTGCCACCTCACCGGGGACCCCCCAAAAATCATTTTTTTGGATGGCTCAACTTAGGGTGCCAGTTAGTTTTGATATCAGTAGATATTTAACAGACAAATATTTGACATGGTTTGGGGGTGCCATCCCCCGGAGACCCCCCAAATGAACCCCCAAAAATCAATTTTTTCTTCGGCTCAACGTAGAGTGCCAGTGTTTTATAATATCAGTAGATATTTAACCGACAAATATTTTGACTCCACTTTTCTGGAGGTTCCATAATCAGATATTTTTGAATAATTGCTGATTTTACAGTAGACTAAAAGTACTTTTAGACCGGCAGCCCAGAAGGTTTATTTACCCCAAAGACGGCGGAAGGTTTGATGGCGCCTAAAATGCACGTCTTTACTCACCTTTTAAGAAAATGTTTTACTGGCAAGTCAAAAGTTCGGCTAAGACCCCCCAAATCCACAATTTATGGGGGGTCAAAATGGCCTTTATTTACCCCAAAGACGGCATGGATAAAATTTGCGTAAAATCGTTCTCTGGGGTCCACTGAACAATGAAATGGTGAAGACAGTAACTTTAGGTTCGGCTAACCCCCCAACAGTAACGAATTTAGGGGGGTCAAAAATGGCCTTTATTTACCCCAAAGACGGCATGGATAAAAATTGCTCAAAAACGTCCGTTGGAGTCCACTGAACACAAAAATGGCAAAGACAGTAACTTTAGTTCGGCTAACCCCTTGACAGTAACGAATTTAGAGGGAGGCTCAAAAATTGCCTTTATTTACCTGGAAGACGGCATGGATTAAAATTGCTCAAAAAACGTCTGGGGTCCACTAAACGCAAAAATGACGAAGACAGCAACTTTAGGTTCGGCTAACCCCTTGACAGTAACGAATTTTGGGGCGGGAGGCACAAAAACTGACCTTTTCACCTGGAATAGGGCAACGGTAAAAATTGTTAAAAAACATTCTTGCAGTTAGTACGCTGAACACATAAATGGTTAAAACAGTTACTTTCGGTTCGGCTATCTCCCTGACAGTAACTAATTTAGAGGGAAGCTCGAAAAAATTGCTCTTATTTATTTGAAAACGGCAGGGGTAAAAACTGCCCAAAAATGTTTCTCGGGGAGCCCACTGAAAACAAAAACAATAGCAATAAACTTTAATATCCTCAAACTAATTTCTTGCTCTTACTGCAAAAGTCATTGCACCACTAAATACGGCTTTACAGTACTGCTTTTGAAAAAAATCATTTTAAGTTGATGGCGTCATCAATCATTAAGTAACGTGATAGTCGATTAGAGCAAAAATGACGTCATGTTGCGGTGACGTTGTCTTTACAAGCGATCTAGATTTTGCGTATCAGCTTGTCTTTTCAATGTGAGTCGAATGATAGAAAATTGTTGATCGTCAATCTTCTGAAACAGTGCTCGATGATGTACCAAGTAAAATTAAAGCAAAATACAACTATTAAATCACAGTAAAAGTTTACTAAAAAAATTACAAAAAATTACGAAATAATTTTCTATATATTACTTTAAATAACGAAGTATATAGTCTTCGTTATTGAAAGTAAGTAATAGAAAATTATTCAGTAAATTTTTATGGGCCATATCACGCCACAAAAACTGCTTTGAATTATAGCACAGACTCAAACCAATCCAGAGCATTTCAAAAAAGATCTAAAACACTGTGATAAATTAATAAGTCTGCGTATTACCAATATTCAAAATGCTCTTTCCGTTATCAAGTCTTTCGCTAATTGCTTTGAGTCCTACGTTCTATGAGTCTTTTGCTAATGCGAATTCTGCGACTTTTATCAACTTCATTAATTTTAGAGTTTATCGTAATGAGTGCACCGTTGCAAAAACTTTAATAAAATTTTTTCTGCTTGCAAATAATTTCGGAACAGGTAAACGCATAAAGCTTACTTGGAATGAAAGCATTATTCCGAAATGTCACATTATAAAACCCATGGCATTTTTAAAAGAGAACTGGAGTAAATTCACTGGGACTAGATAAACTTAGAGCAAACGTATTTGATTAGATGGGTGTTGCCTCTATCCTCCTTCACCCAGCCGAGACAAAGATATTTTACTTTAAACATGACCTAGGGCATCTCTGGTCATTATTTTTATTGGCAGTCCTAGCTGACAATGATAACCTCTCCGACGCCATTTTAGTTCTATCCTAAGGCAACGCCACAGTTAGACTAAACCACAAAAGCCTTTTAACCTATATAGAGGTTAATATAGGCCTCTATGGGCTAGGCTACTGCATTGAAACGTCAGGGTTACCAATGAAATTTTAATTAGGAAGTTTCCTACGTAGGGTTTGAAGTGAAATATCTCTGGAACGGCTGGCTCAAGAAGGATGGAGTCAATTACGCCAAATCTAATATGATACGATTGTCTTAACTTTAGATACCCCATTGATTTTGCTTGCAGTCCTCTTTCATCATAAAAAGGCGCATGATAGCATCTAAACTGGAGGCAGATGCAATAACGTAGCTAATGAACAAGATTGACGGGATTTCTGTAATCGCACGCATTGAAATTACAGTCAAACCTCGGTTTAACGGACAAATGCGGACCAACGACAGTCCGTTGTTGGAAAAAGTCCGTTAAACGAAAACGCAGTGTTCCTCACTCTGTTACACTTGTGTGCACCTCAACTGCTAACATAGCTTATCTGTAACAGCAAATCTTAGCTTTTACTTGGAAAACACAATAATTTTACTTGGAAAACACGATTTCTCGTTTCGTCGGCTATTGATTTTTGCTTGTAACAATTACATGTACAGCAGTCTATGCTTACGGAACGGTAAAATCCGAAGTCCGTTAAATCCGAAGTCCGTTAAATCGAGGTCCGTTAAATCGAGGGTTGACTGTATTCTAAAACTTTGAGACCATTATTCATATGATGTACTGCACAAAAAACTAACTCTTGTTGAATTCAAGTTGCAGCAAGATCACATTATTCTAGCATTGATAACACGGATTTCGTTTAAAACCACGTTCTACACTGGCAATATTTTAAAAATTCTTGATTATTTTTAGTTTGAACTTCTCAATAGACACTATTAAGGATTAATAGCGTTTATTTTTGGTGTTATGAAGACACCAAAGACAATGAGGTGGTCTCGATCAAACAGATCAACGAAATTAACACATTAAAGGATGACGTTAATAACGACAGCAACTTAATTTTCGATATATGGTAGGCCTCTATGTAAAAATTAGTCGTGCAATTTTGGCCCATTCTAGTACATTAGGCGTAAAATCGTGTGCGTAAGAGTGTGTTCTTATTTAGTTTTAACCGACTGTTGTCTGTATCAAATAAACTAAAATGCGCTTATTTGCTCACAATTTTACACCCAGCGTAGACCGGGACCAACAGTTCATCAGGTTCTTGGAAGGCAATATAAGGCGTTTTTCCATAAGTACGAACAAGTTTGGAATATACCATAATTATTGGCTACTGTATAATCCAACATTTGAAGATAAAGCTTATGTTTTTGCATTGACAAATGCTTGATAAAAGGGCATATAGGACGTAGGTCACATTTGGCTTTTCTGGTATTTTAAGCAAGAATCTTCCAAAAATTGTTTTGGTGCCTTATTCTTCTAACATCTTCGTTTGATTGATTTTTATATTTGGGCTGATGGATCAGTATTTTTGGTCTTGCTACTGCAGCGATGCACCTTCTGTTGAACTAAAACAACCTCACTGCTTCTTGCTTTTTTTTTTTCCTTTTTGTAGAGTAGAGCATTCATTTGAAAATGGTTTGAAATTTTGTTCTCTCCCTTTTCTTACCCACATTCCATTATTCAATCATTGCTTTTTGGCAACGAATACTACGTCCGGTAGTTGCTCTTTGGAAATTAAGTCTCCTAGATTGTCTTTTGCTCACTTTGCCAGTGTCCACAAAACTAGGCCCAATTGACGACTTTGCCAACTTTAGCTCCAAATTCTGAACTCATTTCTATCTCTATAATGGTTCTGTCACATTTTCAAAGACCCCGCATAATCTATTACATAAGCTCGTTCAAACTTACTGTATAACGTTTGTCTTGTCTTGTCTCACACCATAACCCCGATGTGATAGAAATGTTTTATAGCAGAGGTCAGTAACCTATTTTGTGACATGGGCCAATTTCAAAAAAAAAAATTGTGGAGCTATCCTCAACAAGATACAATATGGTGCCATTAAGCCAATTCGCAGGAATTTGTAGCTCCATTTAAAGAACCGGTTACAGATATAGTTCCAGCAAAACTTGAGGAGCCCCACTGGATTTACAGAATTACGATCATCCTTCTTGACTTGAAAAAGTGAAACAGGATTTTCTCTAAAAAAAGCTTTTCTTTTGTGTTCACAACTCAATGTTCGTTTGTATCTTTTAAACAAAACTTGATCCTTTTTTTACAACTTTTACATGTTCCAGGTCGCAGATCATTGTAAAATAATACTCGGAATAGAGATTCGCGACCAGGAAGCAAATTCCTCAAGGACGTGTTTACTAACACTTGAATTTGTCAAATAGATATGCATGATAGTTGCAAGCTGTGATACAGTACTATTTGACATTTTTCCGCCGTTTTGTGCCAATCTATCTCTTCTATTAGTAGGTCTCAGTTTTTGGATTAGAACTGGGTTCTGTTGCATTAGTAATGTAATCCATTATGTTAATTAATATTTTGGGAATACGCATGTTGGACTTACGAGTTGACTACTCAAGCAAACATCTTGCTGTTTGTGCTAATAATGATAGACTAATTAAATGTTTTCAAATATCTCTGCTTCTTCAAAAAGAACTGCAAATTTACGATCTTTGAATTTATTTGAGCTGATAAATCTAAGATTTGTCATCATTAAAATTCTCCGCTCTGAGCGATTTGTGCAATGTTTAATTGAAATCGTAAACTAGCCAGCGAGTATTTTGAATGCTGGTAATATGTAAATTTATCACATTTTTTTGAGATTCTAGATTTTTTTGAGATATACTCGTATTAGTTGCTTCGAGACTGTGATGCAAATTTAACGCAGTTTTGGTGATGTGATATAAGACATAGAAAATTTACTTAATTTTATTTTTTTAATTTTGCCGTTGCACAATTAACTGTGCGGGACCGGTGCGTCTTGAAATTACTGCTATTGCAATTACATTTTATTCACCAAATTGCCTTGGCCAGGAGACAGCAAAGGGACCTTTTGGTCTTCGAGTCAAGCTGTCACTTGCCCGCCAGTCTACCACGCACGATGAAAGCTTCACACTACCCTTTCAATACTGAAAATCAAGCAAAGAAGCAGTGAGTTCCAATTTTTATAGTCTTTGGTTTGACCCGACCGGGAATTGAACCCAAGTTTACCGTTTCAGTAACAGTCGCTCTATCCACTCAAACACTGATCGGTTCAAGGACGTAATCTTTACTGCAAAACACTTTCGTGAGCAATCTTTGAACTTGTACGATTTTTGTGAAAACGAGATAGCTGCTCAAACGTAACGTCATTGAAAACGACGGCATTTTTGCTCTAATCGACCATTACGTTACTTAATGATTGATGACGCCATCAACTTAAAATGATTTTTTTCAAAAGCAGTACTGTAAAGCCGTATTTAATGGTGCAATGACTTTTGCAGTAAGAGCAAGAAATTAGTTTGAGGATATTAAAGTTTATTGCTATTGTTTTTGTTTTCAGTGGGCTCCCCGAGAAACATTTTTGGGCAGTTTTTACCCCTGCCGTTTTCAAATAAATAAGAGCAATTTTTTCGAGCTTCCCTCTAAATTAGTTACTGTCAGGGAGATAGCCGAACCGAAAGTAACTGTTTTAACCATTTATGTGTTCAGCGTACTAACTGCAAGAATGTTTTTTAACAATTTTTACCGTTGCCCTATTCCAGGTGAAAAGGTCAGTTTTTGTGCCTCCCGCCCCAAAATTCGTTACTGTCAAGGGGTTAGCCGAACCTAAAGTTGCTGTCTTCGTCATTTTTGCGTTTAGTGGACCCCAACGGACGTTTTTTGAGCAATTTTTATCCATGCCGTCTTCCAGGTAAATAAAGGCAATTTTTGAGCCTCCCTCTAAATTCGTTACTGTCAAGGGGTTAGCCGAACCTAAAGTTACTGTCTTTGCCATTTTTGTGTTCAGTGGACTCCAACGGACGTTTTTGAGCAATTTTTATCCATGCCGTCTTTGGGGTAAATAAAGGCCATTTTTGACCCCCCTAAATTCGTTACTGTCGGGGGGTTAGCCGAACCTAAAGTTACTGTCTTCACCATTTCATTGTTCAGTGGACCCCAGAGAACGATTTTACGCAATTTTTATCCATGCCGTCTTTGGGGTAAATAAAGGCCATTTTGACCCCCCATAAATTGTGGATTTGGGGGGTCTTAGCCGAACTTTTGACTTGCCAGTAAAACATTTTCTTAAAAGGTGAGTAAAGACGTGCATTTTAGGCGCATCAAACCTTCCGCCGTCTTTGGGGTAAATAAACCTTCTGGGCTGCCGGTCTATTTTGAGCGTCACAGCATTAGCTTTGTGTCGGTCGTTCACTGGGTTTGGTGGCAAACTCCCATCTAGTTTCTTTTTTTTTGTTTCCTTTTTTTTCTTCCTAATATTTGTACGCTGTTCTTCTCCTAAACCACTACACATCGAAATCTAATTTTTGTGCAAAGTTATTGCGCTGCAAACGCAATTTTTTCCCCCGAAATTTTTTGGGGCAACTCCACTGGGAACCTTGCCCAAATGGGGCTCCAAAAATTTTATTTTTTGAACAGCTCAAGCTAGAGTGCTAGTTCTTTTTGATATTAGCAAAGATTTGACAGACAAATATTTTGACATAATTTAGGAGTGCCATCCCCCTGAGACCCCCCCAAATGGACCCCCCAAAAATCAATTTTTGAATGGCTTAACTTAGGGTGCCAGCGTTTTATGATATCAGCAGGTATTCAACAGACAAATATTTTGACATAATTTGGGGGTGCCACTTCCCCGGGACCCCAAAATGGACCCCCAAAAATCAATTTTTTGAATGGCTCAATTTAGGGTGCCTGTTTGTTTTGATATCAACAGATATTTAACAGACAAATATTTTGACATAGTTTGGGGGTGCCAACCCTTCGGGTACCCCCAAATGGACCCCCAAAAATCAATGTTTGAACAGCTCAAGCTAGGGTGCCAGTGTTTTATGATATCAGCAGATATTTAACAGACAAATATTTTGACTCTACTTTTTTTGAGATTCCATAATCAGATATTTTTGAATAATTGCTGAGTTTACTGTACACAAAAAGTATTTTTGAGCGTCACAGCATTACCTACGCATCGGTTGTTCACTGGGTTTGCTGGCAAACTTCCATCTAGTTCAAATCTAAATTTTTTTTGCTCAATTTTCTCTCAAAAAAATTTGACAAATCTGCAGACTAACTAGTAACTTCACCAAATTTGAGCTTTCTAAGACCTTTTGTTCTTAAGATATAACAAATTAGATTTCTCCTTAGAAAGGCTTCTTTCTTTTTTGATTTTTGCCAGGGTTGCCCTTTAGAAACAAAAGTTCATAAAAATTGCTGCACAGTGCATGTTCTTGATTCTCTATATATGCAGTAGGTATAAATGTTGTGTGGTAGAGTTATTGTCAAAACAAAGTAAAGGTTTACACCTTAAGAAATTTGCTGCTTTTCGTAAATGTAAGCCAGTTTTCCAAAAGTTGATTTTCTGTCGCAATACTTGAAAAATTCCAACCCTAAACTAACCGACTAAGGAAAAAATTGTTAATTTTGAACTGCAATGCCTTGAAAACTCAAAAGGTATAGAAACTAAGAAAGTTTAAGTTTGGTGAGAATGCATTTCACAATTTGAGGCTTATTCTAACATTTTGGTCAAGAGTGAAAAACTTGACTTAAATGCCTAGATCTAACTTGGCATGTGCTTAGTGGCCTGGGCTACCTTTATCAAGTTTTGGAGTGTAGCAATAGGCCTAGCCTACCAATATGGTGTTATACCCTTTGGAATTTTCTGATTGCTATTTGGATTCACCCTGGTTTCGTGAAAATATTCAACAATATGAAGAAGAATTGGAAAGAACAAATTCACAAATAAAGCAATTAATAAAAGTTAGTCTAATAAGCTAATAATAATAATTTCCTTAGGCTTGTTAGCCTATTGTTTTTGTGGTGCAAAAACAATTGAACTTACACCCAGTTACCCAGTGGAGCAGAATGACTTAAAAAACAAAACGTAAAGTTTTGCTAAAAACTTATTTCTTTAAACAAGCATATTTGAGATGAGTAGTTTCTCACCGTGCACACTTTGCATGCCAAATAGTATTGTTTTTTTCACTTTTGTCTCCCTCTTAGTATTCTTCTTCACACAAGTGTACGATAATGCCAACTACAGTGTACCAAAATTTTGGTTGCCTGTGACTCAGTGTGCTACTCTTTCATGTTGTTGAACGGTATTTGTTCTGTAAAGCGCTTTTGATCTGCTACCTTGCAGGAAACGGCGCTATACAAATGACTACATTATTATTATTATTATTATTACCAGTATCAAATCAAATCATTGAATTAATATCAATTTAGTCATTGATGGTAACTCCTCAGCCTGAGATACAGTAACTAATTTAGCATTATTATTGTAATTGTAATTACATTTTATTCACCAAGTTGCCTTGGCCAGGAGACAGCGAAGGGACCTTTCGGTCTTCGAGTCAAGCTGCCACCTGCCCACCTGTCTACCACACACGGCAGAGGCTTCACACAGTCCCTTTGATTGCTGAACGTCAAGCTAGGAAGCTGTGAATACCAATTTTTCTAGTCTTTGGTTTGACCCGATCGGGAATCGAACCCGAGTCTACTGCTTCAGTAGCAGACGCTCTATCCACTCGACCACTGATTGGTTAATACTGAATATTAGCTGTTTAATTTTGCTTTTTCCTTGACCAAATCTTTTTCAGCTTGTATATCAAGCTGACAATTACTGAAAGGAGTGTCATTTCAAAATTGCGTCATTTCATAGGCTACATAGTGTTTTCACCAAATCACAGTATTTTGCACGAACCGATATGTGTTTTAATTTAGTATTGAGAGTGAGACACAGTGTTTTTAACTTTGTGTTTGGTTTTGTTTGCTTCTCCAGTGCTTTTCCTGTAATTCTACCCAGTCACATTGCAGTCAAAACCACTTAGACAACCTCTTTTCTTCTTTCACTGAGAGGTTATTTGGATGATCTGTAGGTTAAAGCGGTACATAAGTTGCGTTATTATTATTGTTATATTTATTTTCGACTTAAGGATTGTCTTTAGTTTGATCCCCTATTTTTCTTGGCCAGGACTTGGTAACTTCAGACTTTATAATTGGCTCAGTTATTCAGTATATAATTTACTTTTCAGTACTGTATGGTTCTTTAGACAAGTGAGCATTTTTAATTAGAAGAGATTATTTCAGTGGAAATTTTATCTAGGCTACTTTGTTAATCATTTTGACCCAAATCTAACCCAAACTCAAATTCTTGCTTGAAAATTAACTGTAAAACCTGATCTTAATCTAAAAAAGCAAATAAAAAATGTACTTATGAATAGGCCTCACTTTGTGTTTATTCTAATGAATACCTGTCAATAAGAGTATACTGTATTTCAAAGTTTTGTAAACCAAGTCTCTAGTTTAGAGTCAGCTTTTTTGCCTTTTTTAAGTAGAAAGTCATTAATCATTGCACTATTTAATTTGATGGTAGGCTTGTGGAGGCAGTTATAGAAAGATTTTACTATCCCCAAAGCTTTTTTGCTCCAACTGTTACTCAATACTCAGTTACTAGACACAAAAAAATAACTTCAACTAGTACTGAGTAGTATTGTTTGATGCAATGTTTTGACCTGCAAATCAAATGTAGGACCTCCAGCATATTAAGCACTAGTATTAACCAGCATAATCACTCAACTAGCTTAGACATGTCTGCTGATTTGAAACATTGCATGCTTAAACAATAGCATATCCTTCGACGATGAAGTCATAATATGTTGCACACAGCATGCGCTTGACAATATTTTTCAGAGGCTGAAACTAAACCCAAACTTTTTCAAAAAGTTGTATTTTTTATTAAATGCAAGAAAGAAATTGCACATTGTAATAGTTGAAGTGATGAATGGTTGTTAGTTCAGATTTTGTAGCAACTAGCAACGCTGAAAAAGAAAAAAATTTAAGAGTAAAAAAAGATTACATTTACCAAGCACATACATCTTCCATCTGTTCTTACATTCAGTGGAGAATCTTGTTCCACAGCGACCAATTGCATCACCACAAACCTAGTTACAACAATGTTGTTTTGTTTATACCAGCTATGATGGCTGAGTTTCTTAATCATTACTAACTTGCAATAATACTGAAAAAACTTTACGTCAGCGTAAATAGCTCCTGTGGTGCCTAAACTTTCATTAGCAGTTAGATGGCTGTAACCAGTACTTAGATTGTCGGGGGATGCCCCCCATCGAGATTTAGCATCCCCCCATCAAGATTTCGGCACCCCCCTAACGAGAATTCAGCGCTCTCTCCATTGAGAATAAGTGTCTGGACGATTAGATGAAAAAGTGGCTGTCAGCACAAATAAATCCCAAATTCCAGCCGAATATAGTACCAAATTGTGGTGAAGACCCTTTTTTTTGCTGGTCTTGAAGCACACTTTCCACTAAATTTCATCTGCATTCTGAATGCGTTTGGTCAAGGCTGTGAAAGTGTCCCCCCATGCAAAATTTTACAGTTTAAGTACTGGCTGTAACAAACCATCAATCTTACACTCTTGCAGGTGCAACCAGCTAAAGTCAATCATGCGCACTATGCACAGAGCTAGACAAAGCTGTTTTCAACTGTTAGTTGTCATTAACTGCCCTTAGCTCACCATATTGGGGAATATTTTTTGGCCACCTGTTGCGCAAACTAACATTGTCCGGCTATGTTCATTGAAAAAATACAACTCTTGACGGAATATTTGCAATGCTAGATTGGTATATTTTGATGCTGAACTGTTTTATACTATTATGTTGCTTTTGCTAACCTTTGCTTTAGTTAATTATCTGATTGGTTAAAGTTTTATCAAATTAATATGACTCATTTTGTTGTTATTTGCTGTTATTATACATTTCTGTAATTCATTTGTTGATTAATGCATCTTCATTTTTTATCCTCTGGTCCCCAAAAATGGCACTATTTTTTGGGTGAATCAATTTGCACCTGCTTAGGAGTTAAATCGTTTTTTTTCAAGGTTTTGTTTGACATTTGAATTCTTTCTGCTTAAATTGGTTGATCTAAGCCTCCAAGCAGAAATAATTGTTTTAAAGCATCTTGTTCAATGATGCAATGCCATGATTGAAGTGTGGTTTGAACCCAGCTCGATCGATTCAGGTTGTCATAAAAATGATGCCTCTATCTTCTCAGCCTTGCCATCAATTATTTTGCTACACTAGATTTGGCTTGTTATTAACATAAACTGTAAAGTGTATTATAAACAACATAATTTTATATTTTTAAGGATGCTCGGAATATGCTAAATGCATTTCACAATCATGAAAAAACAATCAAAGTATTCAGCGCATCCTTGAGAAACTTTGAGTTTGATTGTATTGGTGACAATTTGACAGATAATGAAAGAGGAATTGGTATGTATCAAAATAGATTTATAAGCCTTTTCTTGTTTTTAAAATCAGGGCTATTTGACGCTTAACTAAAGCCATGTTTTCCACTTGACTAAAGCTATTTGACGCTTAACTAAAGCCAAGTTTAACTAAAGATATGGCATGTATAAAGTTGGCAAGTTCTCTCTTACTTCAGTGTTGCCAGTATTGTAGCAGAAGATTAACTTTTGGAACCTTGGCTTGCATTTACTTGAAAAGCAGCTCTTTACATTTCTGACCGTTTACTTTGTTTTGACAACAATACTGCTAAAAGCACTTATTGAGAGTTACAAACTTGCAGTAAATCTTTGAATTTTAGTTTATAGCTGGCAACTCTGGCCTAATTTCTAAGGGGAAAAAGCTTTTCTAAGGTAAAATCTAACTTAATGAATGGTCGTAGAAACCTCAAATTTGGTCAAGTTCGTCTTAGATATGTCAATTTTTTGAGAAAGAAAACTGAGCAAAAATCGATTCAACCTGAATGCCTTTTTAAAATGAATTGATTGTGCACTGTTTGCTGTGTCCATAAGGCTTTTTTTTGTCTGTCACACATGTTGAAGGCTGTTCTGCAACATGAACAAAGATGCCTTTGTCATATCTTGATGTTTTTACTCTTGCAGATAAAATATAAACACTGAACAGTATACTTTACAAATCGCATGATTACCGACTATTTTTTGCTACTCAGTAAAACTTTTTTTAGCTGGGTCATTAAGTGAATTTGGAATAATGCTTGAAACAGTAGCAGAAGAATGGTCCTACACTCTTGAAAGACTGGAAATTCAGCTTATTCCGCCATTGGAAAGGTATAAAATTTTATTTTCCAAAAAAAGAAATCTAGTACTGGTATCTAAAACAGAAAGTTGTTTCTAGGGGCATTGCTATATCTTGTCGCACCAAAACTATAACCATTGTATGGCCTTGGGCCTTGGGGTTAGCTTAGTAGATCTTTATTGGAACAATGTGGTCCCAGTTGGCATTTTTGAAGGATGTGTTCCATTGTTTGCAAATAAATTATCACATGGGCACTGGGCAGTCATGCATAGTTGAGGGTGTGACATTGTAGGCCAGGTTTATGCTCAACCGATTAAACAAGATGTATATTTTGCTAATGTTTGTGCAATGTACATTACATAAGGATTGGTGTTTTTATAGAATTGTCTTTTTAAAGTTTAGAATATATATCACGTTTTACTATCAAATCTTTCATTATACTTGTTGCATTACGCCAAAGTGTGTAACGAGTTGGTGGGGCCCATCTCCGTGTCATTGTGCTTTTTTGGTGGTGGGGCCCGGGTTACACAGCTTTTTTCGAAGAAATGTTTCAGCCATGGCGAGCTGTTGGCAGCACTAAGTCCGATTTGACTGGCCCGAGATTTGAACCTCGGACCTCCCACTCCAGAGACAAACGCGTTATGGCTCGACCACCTGGCCGTTCCGCGTTTTACTAGTGAAGTGATATTGATCACTGCATTTCTTTTCATGAGATTACGGTTTGTCGCATATCGTTGTAAAGAGTTTAATTACAGATTAGATCAAAACAACATTAGATGCTTGTTTTAAAATAAATAATAAATTTATTTTTTAGCTTTCGCAAGCAGCAAATCTGTAGTTACCGTGAACCAAAAAAACTATTTGAGAAAGCAAGCGAACGTTATTACAAACAACTTGAAAATACTCTTGGATTGTCTCACAAGCGAAAAGCAGCTCAACAACTGAACGTAAGAGCAAACTTTCTTTCATCCTTTTTTTCAATGCTTGGTATTTCGTGACAAATGCAGGCCTTGCAGGTCACTGGGACAGCATACTTAGAACTGCCACGTAGTACGTTTTTTCCACCAATTTCTTAGATCACTTGGATGAAATCCTAACAAGCGGTTTCTACCCATATTCACTATAGAACTATATTCTCTATATACTACCTACATTATATTCTGTTTACATTTCTACCCATTGTACCCCATGCCAAAGAGCTATTTGATCCCCTAAATTAGCTATTTGTGAATTTATCAAATCCGGTGACACTTAATTTTTTTATCTCTGTGCCTAAGCGCACGTGGCCCAAAGCCACTCAAATATCGTCCCGTAAAATGAAGCCAGAATTAGTTTTCATTGATAATTTTGTCCTGTTTTTTTACATACTGCTGGGGAGCGGCTGCATATTGTTTTCACTAAGCTACACAGCCAGAGTCTACACATTGTGGTGGCCCAGCCGGACAAAAAACTTGCGAAAAAACTCAAAGAAGGGTGGTTTATGTTGGTGTGGTTATGCAGACGCATAGTGCCTCGTTCATACTCACGAACGAACTAGGCCACAGCTGAAGGGGTGAAGAGAAATGTGCTGAGTGTCTGTTTTCCAATTATGTTTGCCAATAATGTTGTTGATAACTTCCTTGTTGCTGCAATGCAGATTAAATGCGCAACGTTGTGTGGCCTGAAAATTTTACATTTCCGCCAGTTTTGCTGATTATTTCTTGGAAAGTTGACTTTATATAGACTATATTTGTAGGCCCGTGGTTTGTTATGCGGTCAGTTTCAATGCGAGGTTGTTTTGTTTTTGTTGCATAAATTTTTGTGTTTGTTACAACCCGTGTTACAACTAAAAAATTTTATCGGTTAAATTCGGTGCATCACGCCATATCGTATGGCGAGTTGGCGGGTTCCTATTTGTAGCCCGAAATGCTTGGGCTTGCACAACTTATGCAGAATGATCGCAGTGGCGAGTGTTTTGTTTTCCAACAAATTGTTATCAGATTCAGTTAAAATTTTTAAGCTATGGTTCTTTTCTCGTCAGTTCAAAGAGTTTTTTTTTGTTTTTTAGTTTGTATATTGTTATAGTTAAACTGTTTACTTCCAGCAAGTTGTGTCACTTCAACAGTTCTTGTTAAGCACTAAATGTAATATCTTACTACTACCGGGAATTTAATACGTGTCATTGCGAATTCGTAATAACTGTGCGATGACAGTCCATCACTCCTTACATCGTATAGCACTGTTTCACTATTGCTCTAGTAAATTGCTCATGTAACTGGCAGTTTTAACGACTTGAATTGGTTTGTTCTAGAATATGATTTTCTGTAGAAACTTCGTCAAATATTCAAAGAAATATGTTGTTCTAGAATCTAGTGGTAACGTGGGGTTGGGCTTTTTGGGTCGAATTCGGGCTGAGATTGACGAAATTCCGGGCTTGATACGAACCTTGTGTTTCCGGTGCTATAAAAACCTAATCAAACTAACTTTACAATTACTGAATGAAGATTGTATTAAAGCATCAATAGAATCATTAGTACACTATTGTTGTTGTTGTATCACATTTTATCAATAAGTAGTTTTACTTGATCACAGCTGACTAAAGTTATATTCAAAGGAAAGGAGTATTTAACCGCTTACGTTTTTTAGACCTAAATTTACTCTTCAGGCCTGATTTGAGCTTCAAATCATTTTTTGAGTTCGAACCTGAATTAGTCCTCCCGTTTACAACGCCGTGTTAGCATTACACAATGCACGTTAAGAAAGGGTTTAAAAGTGTAAAATTGTTGATTTCGTTTCATATCTCTTGTCCTTTTATTGGCGGAAATACCCAAGTTATTTTTAGCCATTTACTAATAGCACCCTCGCCCCGCCCAGAAATAAAGAACTATACCGCAATAAAACTGTTTTTCTGTAAACTGTTTATTTTGTGATTTGCTTGAAAGTGCTAAGTAATGTGCTACATTTATTGTATACTCGTGTTTTGATCCGTTTATCATATTCCTGTACTAAGCATTCTCTATATATTTTTTTAAATTGTGGTTTAGGAAGCAGATTCGGAGTTAACGAATTTACGAAAGAATTTTCATCAGGAGGCCTTGAACTACGTGAACACGTTGCACGAAGTCGAAGAAAGGAAAAAGTTTGAATTTGTTGAACATCTCCTTATGTTCATGCAGGTAAGGATCGACAATGAAAAGTTATTTTACTAAGCGATTAGAAGCTTAATTTTATGTTCTTTAGCAGACGTATTTTTGTCAGACGAAGGGAAAGGTTTTAATGTTTTCACGCTAATATCCGACTTGCTTGAAATTTTCTTTAGAATGTTCAATATGCTGCCAATGTTTTATTTGAGGAAAATATAAATATTTGTACTCTGTCGTATATCGTGAATCATAACAAGCTAGTTATAACTACGTCTTGGCTAGCCTAATGCGAGAATAAGAAAAACTCGACACAATTTCCATGTTTTATTTTTCATTAATTATTTTCCGGACTGAATCGTCAGTATTAACTTTCGGTTTTCCCTGGACGGGTTACATTGCATAACATACTAAATTGTTTTGATACCGAATGGCTTCAACCAGTTAGTTGTCAATTGTTGAGCAATTAGGCTGACCTTAAGTTCTGTCCTTAGTTTTTGTTTTGTATCGCAGGTTTATTTCAACTATTTTCATCAAACGCATGAGATTGCTGTTGACTCTAAGCACTACATGAACATACTCCAGGTACGGAAATTAAATCTGAACTAACGCTATTACGGTTATCTAAACCAAGATTGTAAGATTTTAACGACGTACAATCGGTCAAAATTTAAATAAAAGTAAATGCTACGAAATCGATTTCGGCACCGAACCGGGCCGTCAAAATAGTCCAAAACCAAGCTGTCTCAACCCACCCCAAAATGATAACTGAATTACATTATAAACCAAAATTTGGCACCGCCTGATATTTAGGGAAAGTTAAGTACCTGTAGCTCTTGGCTGTATTTTCCTTAAGTGGCAAATAGAATTTCGCAAATTAACACACTTATTTTCCGATGACCATTTTTTGCAAAAATACCTCTATCTCGCCAATAGTTTCTCCTGTTTTTGGTTTAGTTGTAGAGATTTTTTGACACGGCGATCCTGCTAGATCTTCCAGGATTGGACTCCGTCTTCGCAACCTCTCATGGGTGAAATGTCATTAGTTTTCTTATAGAACTCACCCAAACCGAACAAAAATAATCCCTAATTTAGAGTCAGCTTGTTTCAACAAGAGGCCAATATGACAATACGAGAAATAAAACTGAAACTCTTATGAGGAAAATGACAGATAATCCTGAGTCTGAAGGGTCTGCTTTACAAGCACTTGGCAACCACTGGCATAGAAGCGGATACCTTTTGCTAATGGAAAAGAACCTCATTACAGCCAGGTATATTAGTTGTTATTACATTTTATTTATATACCAATTTGCTTTAGCTGATAGTCAGCAAAATGGCTTTGCTGTCTTTGAGTTCAACTGTCAACTGCCCAAAACCCGCCTGTTTATCACGCACAGTAGCCTCTTTTAATGTGTAACTCAATCAGGGAATCTAAAGTTACCAATTTTAATGACTTGTTTGACCAGATTGAGAAAATTTGAAATCACGCTTGAAGTCTAGCATTTTAGTTGCAAAATTTCTATTCACTTAATCATAGTTTTAAGGATATTGTTATGTCAGCTTATCGGTTTCTTTAACTGTGGCGTAGTTTTTTCTAAACGTGTTTTACAATTTTTGTTTGGATATTAATATTATCTCTTCCAAGTTTTCGCTTATATAGAATTCCTTTTTGTCAAGTCATATGATATGAGGCACTGTGCCAAGGATATGGGCTATTATTTATTCTATAGCATTACTTCTTTCATTGTGGTATCCTTATTTTATTTGAATTATTTTTCTATAAAACAGCAACAGAATGCTTGTTGTTTTTTTTTTTGCTTGCTTGTGCAAAATGTGCACTTGAACTACCTTTTTTGCTGTTTCACGACTTAAGAAATGAACTGAAATGTGGCATGGCATTACTTTTTTCCCTGTGAAACGTGAAAAATTGTTGTGATGTATTAGCAAATATTGCAATGATTTTCGTGCGCTTTCTGTTTCGTCACGCGGTAGTCTGGTCACGTGACAAAGCTTTACCTTTAGCTTGGCTATTCAGCCGAGCTATTTTGAGACAGCTTTTCTTGCAAATACAGTACAGAACTCTTACAATTGCTCTAAAATAGTTTTTCGTGGAACGACCGTACTGGTATCAATCGATACGACATTTGAACGTTTGCATTAAGTAGACCACTAATTTGGACGGTATTCGAATATGCACTCGTATATAATGAGAATATACCAGCTAGACTTTTGCTTAAATTTGGAGTTTCTGTTATTTTTACCTACAATTCAGTACAAAACTGTTTTTTGTAAAATTGCTATCCGAATGCTTAGTCTCACATTGCTGCTGAATTTTCTTTTTGCCCACTGCGGCGTTTTCAACTCAGTGTCTTCTTGATGAACACCAATATTTTAGGTATAGCCAGTTGCGCAAAACTATCAAAAAGTTGGGAGGGAAGAACTATTTTAAACTTGCCGTCAAAATATACCAAAAGAGTATTTTTTGGCGTTATTACCGCATGCCAACTAATATGCTGTAGGTAAGGTACTAGCTGTCGCGCAACCGCAAATTTAATAAGGTGAGCCCTGAGAGTCTCAAACTAAATTTTATTTGTGCCGAAAAATGTATTCAGCGTGCGCTGCGTTGAACAAACTCATACATCTCGAGCGTATCAGCCACTGGGCAAATTTTGCGATTTTTTTCAATAAAAGTATCATTTGAACGCCATTTCGATGACATTTCGTAGGTTTTAGAGCCATTCGAAACCACTAAATTGCTAAGATTTGGAAACCATTTGATGAAATTAAATTGCTCATCCCCTTTAATTCAGCCTCTCTCTGAATTACTGATGAAACCCAAAACACGCTTAAAAGCTTGCATATTTGGATTAAGTTATCTAAATGATTTGGCTAAGGGGAAGAGGCTTTAGCCTGGCTGCTTGTTGCATACTGCATAGTGCCCGCTGTAACTATTACATCGTTGATTATGGAACAATAATTGTTGTATTGAACTTTGTTTCATTTGCTCTCCAGCATAAACCTAAACCTTTTATATATGAGTAAATATAATATGCACTTATTTTGTTATTTGTACAGTACCGTTACATCGTTCACTGTATAGCTTAGCTCCAAGGTATTGCGGATATAATGTGGCCTTTTTTCCGAAAAGGATCGTATAAACTTTGTGCAAAAACTAAATACAGTACTTTGAAATTAGATCGGTCCCCCTGCCCCTGTTAGATTATTCATGTAAACTTCTTGGTTCCAAACCAATTACTCCCACGAAAAAAAGAACTGAAATCAAACTGCATTGTTGCTTTTTAGGGAAGATTTTGCCTAGTCAACGTTGGGGGTAAAGCACTGCCGCCCCTCTGCCCTAAAATTTGGGGTATGCGCTTCTCCACCTGGGGTTTTGCGTCCCTGGGCTTTACAACTAGCTTTCCGAGAAAATTACGTGGTAGTCTGATGGTTAGTTACGTGGTATAGGCTACGTCTACAGCGCAGTTTCGATTCCACGTTTACAGTTTATGAGAGATTCTACTAATGACTGGTAAGACTTTGGAAAAATTGTCACAACTCTTCGGGTCGGCGATTAGTAAAGGAACAGTGTATGCTAGGAGCGTCCACCATATGTGATAAACAATCGAGTAGTTAGACTTGAAGTAGCGTGGTTTCTCGCTTGCTCATGGCTTCTGAAACAACTTTGTATACTATTGTGTTTCTTCAGGTTGACGTCAAAATGGAGCAAGTATTTTTGCATGTATAATAAAGATTCTAAAGCTTTCCGAATGATTTTGGCTCCGCACGCGTCGTTTAATGCCGTTGGAGCAAAAGCAACTTCGCTCAACATTCAATCCAGCAACGCAAACAACCCCTATTTTGAAACTATGACCGTCAAGTTGTGTTCCAGGAGAATGACGGAGTCTATGGAGCGCAGATTTTGCTTCGATTTGGAAATGGAGGTAAGTAATAAAAATTAGATCTTAAAGACTCATTAGTTTTTTTTTTTGCGGTGTATTTGTGTTTTGGATAATTTTGTAACTGTCCCATTCTGCTACTCATCAAAATTGCGATAAATCTTGCTGCTTACGTATATACTTTTTTTTGTTACAACAAAATTACGGAAATCAAACAAAACGCAACATGTTGAAATTATTATCCAATCAAATTTAATATATTACGAGCATTACATAAAAGTTTCAATACTTGACTATGTTTTTTATTTAATCGATAGGTTTCAATTTGTCGCTTAGAAAAAACATATTTTTAATTTCTTTAATGATGCAGTCTGAATCAAAATTAACTTTGTTATGAACTATACTATTTCGATGTGTCCTAATACAATATTTTGTGGCACTAAGCATGAAAACTATGCCGTTTATGTTTAACTGTGAATGACTATGTTGGGCCGTCGAGAAACTTTAATCAAAAAACAAACATTAATACAAAGACAGCGAGGGCAAAGAATACCCAGGTAATTTAAACATCAAAAACATAAAGAAGTTCTATACACTTTGTAACTTAATACATGAAAAAAAATAAGCAGGACTCAGTTACTTAATTTTTATATTTTCTTGTGCTTATCGTGGAGTGATGGTAAAACCGTACCGATATGAAATGATATAGAAATTATAATATTTGTGGTACATTCATTCTTTTTTATTTTTGGTAATTTTCCACAGTTTTCCAAGCTGAGTTTCAGACGGAGATTGAATGTTGTTAACAACAGCACATACTGTATAACCACTCAACTGCTTTTTCAACTAAACTTGTTTGGACCATTGCAACAATTTCGATTCCGGATGCGCTTTCTAGTAGAGGCCTATGATGCTCTCTGTAAAAGCCAAACCCCGCCTCGCTAGCAGTGAGATGCATAAGTCCTATCACCTTTCCGGTAATTTACCGCTTTGTCTCAGCGATTGATAATGATTAAGCAAGGCCTGCCAGTTCCCTCTTAGCACTAAAGTGCTAACAGTATGTCAAAAAGCAACTTCCATATTTGTGTCAATTTTATTTCTTCGACCACCTGTCATAAGGACTCAAATTGAGTTACGGATCAGCCGCTTAATTAATATCTTAGTGAGAATAATTAATCTATGTTTTTTTGACAAGCCCGTTGCTCTCAAGTACCGGTACAAATTGTTTGATTTCAATCTTGAAGTTGCTCACAACTAGCTACTTTTTGTCTTGAGTCGTCACGTTTTGTGGCTTGGGCTACAATTGACTGAAGCACTGTTGTGCTCTGTGTTGTTTGTTTAGTTGCTACGGTCATCGCGGCTTGATGCTGCAAAAATATGTTTTTGCAATTAGCTGTTGCAATATTCATGGCAATACTTCTTGAGATATAGGCTCCAACTTTCAACTTCCTGTCTATTTCCATGGCAAAATCATGCCTGGGCAGTGGATTAGCAAATCTGTTGTAGAGTTGTAAAGGAGTCGACAAGTACAGACCCAAACCCGAAATCATAACCCTTTACCCGAAAAGTGATGTGAGGCCAAACCCAGGCCCGAAAAAACCCGAAAGTTATGTTAGGCTTGAAGAATGTGTACGGTTATTGCTCGTATGCCGTTAAAGTAAAACCACTCTCTGATTGTCGATAGTGAGACAATAATAATAATTGTGTTGGAATAATTTTATTGAAGCTTATTAAACGAAGTGGTCTTTTAGTGTGCAAAATTATTTTAATTACACTTTTATAACAACTCAATGCTAAAGCACTAGGCAAGTACGATTATTAAAGCCCGACTTTTTTTAACACCTTTAGTCACGTTTTGCATTTCGCAAATCAATCATTACACAAAAATCTCTAGAAAATATGTAATTGCTTTTGCTTCGTACATAGTTTTAACTATTATTTCTTAAACAAAAGCACTTAATGTCAAGTTTTTTGATGTCTAATTTGTTTGCGGAAAATAAGTTCAACGTTTTATTTCGATTTCAGGATGGCAACGGCAAGCAAGTCACCGCAACTCTCCAAGCTACTTCCTTGGAAGACAGGAAGAAATGGGTGTCAGTAATGGATGGAAAAGAACCCGAATATGTAACCACTAAGGTATTTCCATTTTACAACTGTTTCCCTTTTTTTCATATCGATCTACCTCGGCTTTCATAGATGAGTTCGGAATAGCGTTTAAATCTTTCTTGTTGCACTATGTGTGTAACCATTTAACCTTACATTAACACTATCACTTTTGAAGAAATGCAACCTTTAATTTTAGATATTGTTTCGATCACTAATACTGTACCAATAGCACTTTCTACCCGAACCGAGTCCGGCTTCACATTTAGTAAGATTCTACGTTCAATCTCAAAGGCGGCTACATATATGCCGTTGGCACTTAAACAAGGGATTCCGATATTTACGAATTCGGCATTTTGAGTTAACGGTATTTTTTGCGTTTGCAATTGCATGTTGCATTTGACATAGCAATTTTTTGTCAGGTAAACTTCAAGGTTCATTGAAAATCAAGCACGACTCCAAAACTATACCATCATCTTTTTCGGCTATTAACTTTCGAAGAGAATTTAACTATTCTTTTACTTAAGAATACCACATTTAAGCATTATCACTTACATTATTCTCATGCCTAATTTCCAATAGCGTTTAATTGGAATAGATTCGCTATTTAATTTTACCTACTTGTTTAATAATGTCCGCTCTAGTCGCACTGAAGCATATTTACTACAGTCGCAATTTTTTAAGTTGACCTTATTGTTCAGTATCCGTAATTTGACTTCAAACATTGTTCATTTAGGATAAAAATCACTCTTTCGCATTTTTCCGAGCTAATTTTATGGTTACTGCGCTTTCACTCTAATCCCATTTGAATGCTCTCACTCAAGTCGAACTTTGACACTTTCATTCAAGTCGAACTTGAGCGCTTTTGCTGAAAACGGACTGAGCTCTTTCACTCAAATCTGATTTGAGTGCTTTTGCTTAAATCGAACTTCAGCATTTTTGCTCAAATCGGATTTAAGCACTTTGACGCAAGTCGAACTTCAGCCCTTTTATTTAACTCGGAAAAATTTCCAGTTTTCACTCAAATCGAAATTCTACATTTCAGGTGATGACGAACAAAGAGGATTTGTGCAAATTGAATGAAATTGGGCTGCAATTTGTGATCAACGTCATCGCTGAAATCGAGAAGCGTGGTTTAGAACATGAAGGAATTTACCGACTAGTTGGGATCTCTTCTAAAGTTGATCTATTGCTGCAAAACGCTCTCACCCCTAAAACGGCACCAAGGTGAGGCAAAGGTTTAAAAATTCCTTTACATCCCCTTTTGTCGGGCTCAACTGCGGTATCTTTCATACAGAAATGGGATGTTGCTAATATGTTTGGTGTAACTGTAACCATTCAACTGCGCAGTGCCACTTCATTTTCGGATCATTGCAGCACATTCAACTTCCAGATGCCTTTTTGTACGAATATCGATGATTGTGCTTTCGGGCAGAATCAAAAAGGTCTCACAATTATACGTGGTTTATATCTCATCAATCGAATTCCGTACGGTCAAAGCTCGTAAGATTTTAACGGCATATCCGACAGAAAAAGGGCAAAAAAATTAAATTTGTTGATCGGTCCTCAATGAGTAAAATTCGAAGACCTAGCTATTTTTGTTGATAATCGTTTGCACGTTAAAATTGAGTGAGGTGAAAATGGTATGAGGGCTTTTACTTGGGTACAGTCCAGGTATATTCGCCCGTCTATACGCGAATATGCGGTGTACTTACACTTGCATTTGTTTGGATGCAATTGCTGGTCGACTCTGTATATAAGAGACCATCAGTCCGTCATAATGGCTAGACTGCTTGGCTTTTGAACTTGTCAGAGACAGTTAACCTTTTAACATGTGGTTTAGAAATGGTGTTGATGAAAATTTTCAAGACTATTTCGTCCTAAATATAAGTTATTGCGTCACCGAAGCTTATAAAATCACGAATAGTATTACCTCATAAGCGTATTCATAACAACCGTGATATCTTTTATGACGAAATGATGTTGATTTTTTTTTTCATGAACACCATGGCAAAGCCTCATGTAAAAAAGTTGAGTGAGACTGTGGCCTTTTTCAAGTGGTTGCTCAATTAACATATTACAAGTATATAGTGGTGTTACAGTCACTGGTACTTATTTTTGCTTAGAATAAGTCAGAAATGCAAACTATCGCCACATGAACACAATTTTCTTTCTAAAAGTGATAATGATTGAAAACGTTTTTGCGTTTCAAAAATGAATAAAAAGTCTCCAAAATTTTCTTACAGGAGCAATATGTTGGTGTATTGATTTCGCCACTAGTTGCGATACCTCTCAAAAAAAAAAAAAAATGTCGCAGCAGCATCATTTTGCAATAATTCATGTCTAGTCTACGATTTCTTGAGCCCTACTAGACTAGACAATGGACTGATTGTGATATTGCGATTTTCACCACAATGAAAAATACTTTTTTTAACTCGCAAAAAGTTGCCACAGATTTGTTAGCGTTTCCGGACGTGTTTTCTCAGTACGTAAGACCTGTCCTGTTGTTTTTCGCGTGGTTTTATATTATCTAATTGCAGACAAGTAATCAACATATGCTGAGTTGTGCACATTTACTATTATTATATATCTGGTCACAATCATGTTTAAAATGCTCTATGCTAAATGAGAAAATAGGTGTTTTATATTCTAATGGTTGTCGTGTATGATGTACTTACTCACATGAGTTCTTATAAGGGAATTTCTAAGATCTTAGCGTGGGTGAAGCATGTTGAGGTACAACGCAACCATAAAACTTTCTATAAAAATTATTGTCACTCAGCACATAGAATTCCAGTATGAGGAAATCATAGGACGTTTTTGTAAAAAAACACGTTATATGGTACAAGGTATTCTATGATAATGGTGATCTTTTAACCTCTGACAGACTGGAATACATTTAACTAAGTCACATGTCAGCTGCAAAATGGTCTCTTCATTTAAGCTAGTCGTTTAATCGGTTAAATGTTTCGGATTTTTCATCAAAAGCAAAAAAAAAAACGCTCATACAGAAGCAGCTTTTGCATAGTTGCAAAATTTGTTTGCAATGTAATTCCGCTTTACGGCATCGCCTACGTAACGTGTTTTTGATACTGCTTAATAAGATATTTCTAGGGTGCTACTAACGTTTTTTGCTAAATAAACGTGAATTAGAAATCAATCGCACACATATAACCATTATTATTCATAACAATAGGCAAATGAGAATGACTTGATTGATTGGATAGCAAATCTTGGAATTTCGATGGAAAATGATTTTTCTATTGTGCTGAAAATTTTTTATATTTGCCATTGTTTTCTTTGTGAATTACGAAGTGACGTTTTTGTTGGCTTAACAGCAGTATTCTATTCAATGTTGGTGTATTTTGCTTTTTGCCTCAGATGTGTAGTTGCTAAGAGCTTAAAAGTTTTCTTCCATACAACCGGGTCACAACGTATGAATAATAATCTGATATAGTGTATGATTTTATTCTCGTTTTAGCCATTTTCCGGTTAACCTTAGCATCAGTATTCTATCACGCAATTTTGCATTGTCGTTGAGACTACGTAAAAGAAACTAGGAAGCATCTTTAGGACTGTAAAAAATTTTCAGCTTAGAAATTCTAAGGCATTGTTGTCAATATGTCATTATGCGACTTAATTTTGATAATATTCAGTCATAAATCTCCCACCTAAAGTGATATTCTTTGTTGCGATTGGTATCGAATGTCGATGATGCTCAATTTGAGACGCTAGGAACAGTTAACAGACACAACAAAACTGTGTAATATGATCACTGGGTTTAAAGCCGTCATACTAATCACCTTGAAAATTTAGAACCCCCCAGTTAGGTAAAGCCAACCTGAGTATTCACCGCTTATCTACTTGATGGTCGTATTTAGAGGGTACGTTAATTGGTAAAAAATTGGGCAGGTGGCAGCTTGACTGTCTACTAATTATCTTTACTCTTTAAATAAAAGTAGTATTGCAGTTTCATTGCACACTGAAATCAGAAAACTTTGAATTAGATGTATAATATAAAATGGATTTGTTTTGGTTTCGTGAAGCCGATTTACATTGAACGCAGACCAGCGTTTACGATACCGAAATTTTTCGAATGAAGGAAATAGTTTTTGCTCTTGTGTATGCCACAGTGGTAAAAAATAAAACTTTAATACAAAGGGCTGGGGTTTGATTTTTTCGCTGTTGCAAATTTCGCAATATCACGTTTTGCCTGTATTCGAAAACTGGTCATTGTAGCATTTCGTCTCTGTAGCGGGAGGTCTGAGGTTTATATCTCGGGCCGGTCAAATCGGACGCAGTGTTGCCAACGGCTCGCCACCGTTGCAACATATCTTCAAAAGGAACTGTGTTATCCGGGCGCAGTGACGCGGAGATGGGCCCCATCAACTCGTTACACGCTTCGGCGTATTACAGCGAGTATAATGAAAGATTTGATATTTCATTTATTTCGTCACTGACCAAACCATTAAAAACAAATACATGCCATTATTCAAATGAGTAATCAACAGTAATGACAGGGTGACTGCGAAAGGACCGCTTTTTGATTTGTCATTGTTTCTTAGTCTTCGGTGAGTTTGCGTGCGCCTATAAAATCAGCTATTTTCCTATAAGAAACAATGAAAAAATCGAAAATAAGTCGACTTGCGTCCATTAAAAAACGCTGATTCACTGATTTAAATCGGCTTAATAATAACATAACCTGTGTTTGTGACTTACGCTATATTTTAAAAAATCCATGGAAGGTTTCATTTAATTCCGTGAACTGATTGATTCTTCATAACGACCGCCATTCACCTTTAACTAAATTCGTTGGAAGCGGCTTCAGTTTTAACCTGTCGCTTCACAAAGAACGGTTATTTGCGGCCAAGTTTTATTTTCGTGCTGTGGTTATCTTAAGTAAATGATTAATACAACTTTCTTTTTTTAGTGTAAATTACTCGAATGCAAGTGACTGGGAGACAAACACGTTAACAAGCGCTCTTAAAAGTTATTTCCGAAATCTCCCCGAACCAATCATGACCTTTGACCTTCATCGCAACTTCATCAATGCCGCCAAGTGTGAGAATCCTAAAGACAGAGTACAGAAGTAGGTCAATTGTATGTTTGGTAAATTTTAGCTGCCTGCACAATTATTCATCATGGAAGTTTGGAGATGAAGTGTGGTGCAGCCATGAATTCACAGAGACCGCGGCTTTTGGTGGGTTTACTAACCTAGCGATTTTGTATTACGTTTGCTTATACCTTTATTTACTCCAATATCAACTTTTTTGCTGGACAGATCTAAATTTATTCGAAGTTAGAAGCCTAATTCTAACCATCGCACCAGTCAGTCACTTGGTCTCAGGACTTAATGTTTTTCTCAAGAGCAATAAAAAGTGATCATTGCTGTACGCACAATCAATCGAAGTTTTGTAGCAAATTATAGCTATTTTAAACATATCAAACGTTATTTTCATTTTGAAACAGGTAGTTACACTATCTTCAAAATATTCTTATTATGGTTTTCATTTTTTTTTTTTTTATTCAGTGAATATTTTAGTGCTAAATTGAGTCGTCATGTCACGACCGATAGACTACTGAGTTTCCCAACCTTTTCAAATTGGTTTTATGAAACCGGAACCTAAATGACGTAAGATTTGACCAGTTTTGCAGCGGTACCTAACTTAATCTGGCTGTAAAAAGATTCGAATTGTTTCGTCGAGTCAAAAAAATCAAAACAACGCTTTTTTATTAACTCTGCGTTATCTTGAGAAAAACATGCTTAACCTGCGTAAAACGCATTTATACGTTCAAGCCAATTGCTTTTTCAGTGCGTAAAATGCATTAATATGTCCTGCAAAATTAAGATATTTGCTGCGAAGTTCTTTCACTACTGTCTAGTGCAGAGGTGGGCAAACTTGTTCAAAGAAAGAACCGCTTACGGAAAACCATAAACACCAACGAGCCGCAGTATCAGTTTACACAAAATAACATAGCAGCAATAAAAACACCAGGCGTGTAGCCAGAAATTCGCAATGGGGGATGTTTTGGGAGGCTGGGGGTCTGCGGACAAAGCCTCCAGCCGCTAGATGCACGGAGGCTTGGGGGCGCATTTTTTGCATAAATAACTTAATTTTTAGGATATTTTGATAGAAATTAATGCTTTTAAAACGTAGCATAAAAATTGGCAGTGCAAACATGATTAAAACGGTTGCGTAAATGGGCTATGTAGAAGATGGCTAAAGGTAAAATTTTAGTTCTCTTGTTTACATGCTGGTCAATCATAAAATCCTATAGTTCAATGAAACTCACACGGAGTAGTCTATATTTTGTAGAGAAAATAAGTGGGGGGTCTAATGGAAAAATATTGGTATTTAACTAATACTGAACAGCCCCCCCTCCTTCCTGAGTTTATGGCATATTAGTGATGAAACCTATGTGCAGCATTTTTACACTGACGATCAAATTCGATTGCTTGTTTTTGGCCTATTTTCAAAGTTTTATTGATTTGTGAGTTTTATTTTTTACAAGTTAGCCCCCTCCCCCTCTCCCCAAATACATGTTTCAAAAGATGCTTTAAATCACTTTTCAGTCTATTCCGGTGCAAAAAAGCAGTCTCAGAAGTGCTAAAAACGTGGTATTTTCTTTATTTTGCATTTTAGTCCACAGGCCAATGGGGGAGGGCTATAGTCCCCCCCTGGCTATGCTACCTAAAAACACAATGATTGTTGCCCCTTTATGCCAACATTCCCACTTGACTGCGCTCTTTGAAGTGTTTTACAACTCCTGGAAAATTATTTTACCTTGATTCAGTGTTTATACTGTAATTCGTCATCACAGTTGGTATAATCTTGGTTGACAGCGCTATGAAAACATATACTTTTTTATCACTCCAAAAATACATAGATAAATGAAAACAATTTCAAACACGAGATAGCATATTTATAAAGTGTTATATATTTAATTTTTTTGTAATATTACGATTCTACACTAGAGCCACAAAATTTACGTATGCGGCTCGCGAGCCTCAGTTTGCCCACCGTTGGTCTAGTGGTTTAATTGCGCAGCTGTTCGTTTCATTCTAATTAGGCTGCGGGTTATTTATAATTACACACTTTATTCAGGTGACATGACAGCAAAGCAAAAGCTAGTAAATTTAATTCCACACTTAAAAGCGATAGCGTTGTTTTAACCCCGCACTTGACGGATTTAAAATCATGGCTTAGCCTTGTCCTACTTTGATTCTAAACATCAAAATGTATTTATAGGCTGTTTATCAGAAAACTTGTTGTTTACTGATCATATGGCTTAGTCTACTTCAAAACGGCTGACTGGGGTTCGATTCCCAGTGTCAAACCTAACACTTGATAACTTGGCATTCACAACATTTCCTCTTAACTTTGAAAAAAAGACAATTTGGACTAGAGAGTTTAAAAGTTACGAGGCAGACTGGTATCCCTTTGACTCGAGGTACCTTTTAGCGTTTTTACATGTCAACTTTTCAAGACAGCCAGTTGTTCGAGAGCTAATGCGTTTGTCTCTGGAGCGGGAGGTCTGAGGTTTATGTCTCATGCCAGTCAAATGGAACACAGTGTTGCCAACGGCTCGCCACCGCTGCATTATTTCTACGAGAGGAGCTGTGTTGCCTGGGCGCAATGACGCGGAGATGGGCTCCGCAAACTCGTTACACGTTTCGGCGTAATATAGCGAGGCCGAGTATAATGAAAGATTTAATTTTGATTTGAAGTTTTCAAGGTCATTTGTTGGTCCGGTACGTGGTTGTTGCTGAGTCGTAAAAAAGCGCCAAGTTTCGAAATAATCTGGCCAATCGAAGAGTTCATATGTTAGCGATGTTCTTTTAGGGGCACGTACTCTCTTTGATTGAATCTGTTCGGTACTTTTTTGACACGACTCAGCATAAGCAGCACTGGAATGAAGAAACGGTCTGAAAATTGGACGTGTGAAAACGCTAAATGAGAAATAAAAGGATGTGTCTTTTGAAAGTTTTTAATCACTCTGATGATTGTCATTTCGGCCTTGCTTGCCTAACTGACGAGCCTTGAAATTAGGCGAAACAGCTATCTTGGATATGCAACTGGAGAATATTGTCCGGTTTGAATTTATAAATCGATTTGTTTAAGTAATTCTGTTTTATGTTTGCAAATAAACTAAGTAATCTATAAGTATCTAAAAAAAATTTCCTCTTCTCGAAATGTAAAACCGATGTTAGATGCCTTTCGTTAATATATGCTGTAAGCGTATCGCATTTTACTTTCAGAGTGGCCGATTTGATCAACCAACTTCCAGAAGCTAACAAGAAGGTATTGAGTTTGCTAGCCGCCCACCTTGGAAATGTTCAGCAGCATTCTGAAGTCAATAAAATGACAATACAAAACCTGGGCGTGTGCTTCGGTCCGACACTGCTTCGAGAACAACAAGTTAGTAAATATTTTCGTTCTTATCCAGGCTTTAGGTAGCATCCGTTTGTTAGTGAAAACCTAACTCTTACCGAGCTAAATTTATCCGAGCTTTTCCTTCGTTTGTTCTGTCACCATATTACGATGACGGCGTTTTGAGCAAACCTTCAGATTATAATTAGTTTGCATAAATTAAGTCAACCCCATAGACCCTGCTTAGGGCAAAACGTCTGTAGTATTTTTTGTTATATCTGTGATGTCGAATTTATTAGGTATTAGCTCTATAGAAAACATGCGTAACAGTTTAAAAGTATAGCCCAAGGCTGTGTCGAGCCCGTACACTCAAGATCAAAGCAGTATCCTTAGCTATAGTTACCTAGAATCACTTTAATGTATCTGTTAGTATATGCGCATTACATTGGTTCCGTAAAAACGAAGCATTTTCAAACGTTGACGAATATCTATAGCAAGGGTCCTATCTTCCACCATAGCAAGAGTCCCTTCTTCTGACGGAAGTATTATTTTTTCCCATTCAAGGTCGATCAGGATCATGAAATGATGTGTCATTACCGAAGTAAGAACAATACAAATTGATACTTGTCATTTTTTGCTGAGTGTTTTCACGATTGATTTTATTTACAGGAAACTGTTCAAGCTATTTTGGAGATCAAGTTTTCCAACATTATAGTAGAGATAGTGACTGAAGAAAGTGAATTCATATTTGGTGGCGGTGATTCAACGAAGAAGGGGGAGAACAATTCCAAACCAAATTTAGTTAAATTGCCTTCCCAAAAGTATGCATTTTTATCTCCGGTCGAAGTAATTTTTGCAATCAAATAAAATTTAACTTTTTTGTTGTTTATTTGTGGAAGAATATTGAACGTATTATATATACTCCTACATGTTTTAAATAATAACTGTGCTTTCTTAAAACGATCAATCGTCGAATGGTAGAACGTTTGCTGCTGAAACAATAATCTTGGTTCGATTTTCGTAAAATTGTGATTCACAGCTTCCCTGCTTGACGTTCATTACCAGAAGAAAACGGTGTGAAGCTTCTACCGTGTGTGGTAGACAGGTAGCAGTTTGACTCGAAGACCGCAAAAGTCGGTTCGCTATTTTTCGGCCAAATATATTTGTGGTAAATAAGTGCGAAACTACAGCTACATTTTTATAGGCTTAAAGAGCGACCTGTTGGCATAGTGTACTCGATGACCACTCTTCCAAATATATTGGAGAGCGAAGAAGCAGCGAAACCGAGCGATAAATCGAGATTTAGCCGTCTGGGCGCTGTCCGAGGACACTCAAAGCAATCGATTCCAAACACACAAAATTCTAATGGTAGGTTTTGTTTGATTAAAAAAAACAATGTATCTCTGTCATTCCATGTTTGATTTAAAAAAAATTATCTCAGTCATTGTTGGATTGAAAAAGAAATGCCATTAACTGGTTCTGACCCATGTCCATTTAGTACTTCGGAAACTGGGAAGAAGTGTACAAGTGTCATTCCATGCTTGATTCAAAATGGCTTGTCACCATGTGTCACCAAACATGGACGTTTGTTCTTAAACTTAAAGAGTATCACACAGAAAAAAAAATTGTTTTTTCGAATACCTGAAGCAGTTTTCAAGTTATCGCAGTTTGAATTTTCGGCCACTAGAGGGAAACTTTGCTCCCGAGTTTTAATAATAGTGCTGTAATTCCATTTCTGAAGCAGTCTGATGCCTGAAAATTCCTGCTAAGGAGTTTTTGGGGTCAAGAAATTCATTTTTGATGTCAAAATTGCAAAAATATGACTGGTTCATGGTAAAAAATTGATTTTAAATTTTGACGAGAGCCCAACTTTAGGGGGAAATTTTGGGGTGTAGGCGCGTCGCTGCGACAAAACTTTTTTTCATCTATATCTACACTGCTCATAGTTTTTGGAAATATAGCAGTTTTTTATTAACTTTTTGTTGGCATCTGAACGGGAAAAGGTTTTTGCTTGGATAGTTAATTCTAGTAAACCTTCAATTTTAATGGTAGTATCGCTTTGAAAATTGTTGGGATTTTCTGAAAAAAGTTTGGGAAACTAGTTCACTTCTTGTACGAAGTAATTTCCGTATAATTCAGGTACTATAAATAGAAAACTCATTCTATCTATATATCACAAATAGCTCAGTCAATCATGATAAGGTATGTGGAGTTTTAATAAAAAATTTAATATTAGTTCTGAGGCAATAATTTCTTGTCAAAGACTCAAAGGGGTAGCTAGTTCAACGAATAACCTACTAATAGCATTTATCAACTTTCTAAAGTATTAGATTCTTATTTTGCAATAGCTGACTATCTTGTAATGCCAGACAAGATTTATTGAAAGATGAAGGAGCTACAGTTTAATAGTCTATTTATTATACCTGTATTCCTAAGGAGTAGCCTTGAGAGTAGCTTTTTACCAGTTCGCATTGAATGTATAGCCTTCTTATAGTTCTAAACTGCTTTTTAAAGTCTGTATTATCCTCTAGAAAATATCTTGAACAACATTATGAAAAATTCTAGTTCAGCTGTGCCTAAAGTTTTCAAGGAGCGGGCCACATTACATTTTTTTCTGACCTTTAACAAACTGCACAAGTCTTATAAAATGTTTGGAAAATTTTTATCCCGAATACTTCTCATTCAAGTTTTACATCGCTGTCCTTATTTCAAATTAAATAATTTTTCAACCAGAGTTAACATATAATAAAGATAAAGTTCGTTTATGTTCATCGAAAATTAAAGTTAGTTTAATTATTTGGAAGAACTTTTTCTTACACTACAAACACAGTCCTGTTTGTTACACAGCACCAACATATCCAAATTTTATAAAGGGAGAGGCTTCAAAAAGATAGCGTTTTTCTATATCAAAGTTTTAACAGTATCTAGCACGCAACGAGTTGAATAAACTGCTGTGTGTTTAAAAGTGCATCATGAACAACGTAAGGCATGTCTCCCAGATGCTAGGTGGTTTGCATGATTGCATGAAAAAATAGTCTTTTTAACTTTGCGCCATTTGCAAGAAATTTTCTTTTTAGAGCCACTTCATAGAATTGCACACAGGTGGGCAAAAATAACATTATATCAAAAGCGCAGCACAACAAAGCGCAACGATCTTTTCCACTAGTAAAAGCGCAGCGCAAAATGCGCAATTTAATTTGTTTAATCTCTGAAGCGCAGCGCAACTTTCGCAATGAGCTTTTTGATTTAGTTGAAGCGCAGCGCAATTACGGAACGGCATTTTCGTACCAAGTTAAAGCGCAATCTAACTTCCGCAATTGAAATTTTACAACACAAAACAAATACCGCATTTTTTGCGATTTGAGACAAAAAAATAGCAAATAATTTGCTAAAAAAGGCCGACATTTATTAATATTGCAATCAAAATGGAACAAAATTAAGTTCAATGTATAGAATTGCGCTATTCACCGAAAAAAAATTTGAAAGCGCAGCGTAATTAAAGCGCAACAAATTTTAAAGATTTTGGTCTGCAACGCAACTCCGCAATGTTTAAAAATAAAAATAACTGCGGAGGTTGCGGAAGTTGTGCTTTGTGCTTCTAATTGCGCTTTGCCCAACTCTGGAATTACATTACTAAACCAATTCCCCCCCCCCTCCTGTTATACTGTATAGGTCAGGTCCAAAACATGTTCAAAAGTTAGCATATTTGGGTACACCTTGAAATAACTGGGCTGAAGAGGAAGGCTTCAGCCCACGCAAAGCCTTTTCCTCAATGGTTGCTCTACTAAACGCATTTAGTACGAACCACAAGGTATACAGCTGTGACCCTTATTTTAGAATTGCAAACTGTGTGGTTAAAATAAAAATTATTTAATCAAATGAAAATAGTTACGGTACTCCGTAGCTAGCGTAGTGACCAATGAAACGCAAAGTTGCTTGTTTCTAAAGTAATCGTAGCACCATTTTTAAGCCAAAAATTCACAGAATTTATTGCAATTAGTTATTAAAATTACTGTAAAAAACTAGCGTCAACAAATTTGACAAAAACAATTTTTTTGGTAAAAAAATTGCAAGCATCGAAAAAAATTTTAAAAGTAAATCTCAAGTCCAATTGCCAGCAAATTTAAAAGTAAATCTCGAGACCAATTGCCAGCAGCAAAAGGGTGTTCAGGGCCACTTATTATACAGCATGTGAGCCAAATCTTTTGCAGCCCTGTTCTTAATAGAACAGTCGTTGATAGCATGAATTCATGCAGTCTGGAAAGTATTTTGGAAGATAATTTACGCCACAAAAACCACTTGCAGCAGAAAAATTAAACTCAATAAACACATGCACAATAATAAAGTAAAAACAACAACTACTACATATACTTTATTTGTTTTTCATAAACCATAAGAAATGTTTCAATTTGTGGTTCATTAAAAATTAAAAACTATAAAACCCAACAGTTTGTTTCGTCCATAAATGGGATCATCAGGGGTAAATCTAAGCAATTATTTTAAGTTGTTAAAAGAATTGTAATTTTGAATGTTTTAATACTGTGGTATACTGCTGTTAAATGTTTCTATGATATTACTTGCTTAATGAGTAATGTAAGCTTTGTTGGTTGCACACTCACAAACACTCTGTGAGTGTTAGTGTGACCAGCAAAACTGAAAGAATTTTACAGTACTTTGTGATGTACTTCAAACATGGTTGCTATTTTATGCTTATAACTTAAAATTTTGTCTTTTTCAAGATTAATCACACAAGCATCTTAACCAATGCTGCATCCATTAAAGTGTGTGTACCAGTAACCGGTACTGGAAGCTACTATATACGATGCAAGTTGTATAAATGCAACAGTGTTGTTACTCATCTTCTCTGAACTTTAAGTATTGCTATGCTGAGAGACGGTGGAAATTAATCTAAAGTAATATTGTAATGGTACAGGAAGTTCAGTTAAGAATTACAAATACAGGGTGTCTCAAAAAAATGTACTTACTCTTAGAATGACGAGAAAACCTTTATTTATGAACATAGAGTGAAATGAAATAGCATCGAATACATGAGACAAATGTAATTGAAGAATCATGTTCGCAAATCTTCAAACTGATGACCATTATTGTCCAGACAACGCTGATTACGCGCACCAAGGGATTCGCAAATTTCCAGAGGACGTAGATATCCGTGGCCGTCCTGAACGTTTATTGTTGATATTCTGTACGGTTCCATCTGCTTCAAATTTGTCTCTGATGCGCGCAATGGTCCGGCGCGTGGGTGGCGGTTTTGCGAATTCCCTTGTGAACCGGCGTTGCACTTCAGTGGCGTTTTCGGTCTTCCAATAGCATTTCAGGACAAACTTTCTCTCTTCGAAACTAAGTTGATTTCCTGCCATGGCTTCAGTAATTCAGGATATCTGCAACACAAAAAAAAGAGTGAGTACATTTATAATAGTCATCAATTTGAACATTTGCGAACATGATTCTTCAATTACATTTGTCTCATGTATTTGAAGCTATTTCATTTCGCTCTACGTTCATAAATAAAGGTTTTCTCGTCATTCTAAGAGTGAGTACATTTTTTTGAGACACCCTGTAGTTAAAATTAAAAAAGCCCGCTACAGGCTGTTTTCCCCTGTAGCATTTCTTTTTTTTTTTCAGAACTTTCTGCACCGTTAACAGGCTCTGGCCCATGTCAGTTGAGCACTTTAAAAACTGGAAAGACAGTGTACAAATTAAAGTGATACTGTCTGTATGTATATTATAGTTGAGTCACACAACAATGCTTTTTTTTCAAAGATTTCTGCCAATTTTCAAAGTAATACAATCATGAATATTGCAGATTTATTAGAATTAACTATCCAAGCAAAAACCTTTTCCAGTTCAGGTGCCAATAAAAAGTTAATAAAAAACTGCTGTATTTTCAAAAACTATGAGCAATGTAGATATCGATAAAAAAATGTTTTGTTGCAGGGACGAGCCTACACCCCAAAATTTGCCCCCAAAGTTGGGCTCTTGTCAAAATTTAAAATCAATTTTTTACCATGAACCAGTCATATTTTTGCAATTTTAACACCAAAAATGAATTTCTTGACCCCAAAAACCTCCCAGCAGCAATTTTCAGGCATCAGACTGCTTCAGAAATGGAATTACAGCACTTTTATTAAAATTCGGGAGCAAAGTTTCCCTCTAGTGGGCGAAAATTCAAACTGCGATAACTTGAAAACCACTTCAGGTGTTCAAAAAATTTGTTTTCTATTCATTATGATTTTTTGACACCTTTAGCCTAAAAAACAAATTTGAAGTATACCAATACATGGTTACAAAAAATTTTAAAAATTTTGAATTAAGCATGGAATGACCCACAAGTTATCACAGTTATAGTGATAACTTGTACACTTCTTCCCAGTCATTCATTATCTTTTTAGGTTACGTTGACAAATTTTTTTAGTACAGCTCCAGATATTTTTCCTGTATGGATAATAGACTCAGCTGCATACTTGATAAAAAATTGTACTTTAGCGATGGTATTTTGCTACTGGTGGTAATGCAGTTCTTGTGAAGTAATTCGGTCAGTTCGAGAATTAAAAACTTAATTTTTTGTTCCCAGATGGTAATACACTAGTTTTCATTTTCATTCTGATCGTGAAACTTGAAATTCACACTACAGCCTCGCAACTATGCTTTCTTGGTCCAAACGATTTCGACTTCGATTTTAACCGTCAAAACTGTGACTGTGATGCTCGTTTTAGTATTGTTGAGCACGTGAACTGCTTTTTGGTGTACAGTCTACTGAATTTTCTTTTTTTAACGTTGCACTTGAATTTTTTTCAGATGCTAGTTCAATTTCTTCGGATGAAAACGCCTACGAAGAAATAAACGTTGGGAAGCCATCAAATACAACAGATGTTGACATTAAACAGAAAATAGCTATGTCTCTAGCTAAAAAATCTTCAAAAAAAGACTCATCTTCAAATGGAAACGTAAAACCCAGCAAAACTAGTAAATCCCAAACGATGTTTAAAAAGCCTCTTCTTGCTCGAAATAAATCATTAGAAGGAACTGAACCGTCCAAATTTGCACCGAAAATGCGAATATCGCCTCAGCAACTTCGCCGAAACCTGAAATCTCCCCCACCGGAACAAGAGAGCGAAAATTCAAACAACAGCAATATTCGTCCAATTGTAGCACTTAAGCCGAAAAGCATAGTCCGTGAAACGGTAAAGTCAGGAAACAAGCTGCCAATGACAATGAACGATACTCTGAACGTGCCTAAACCTGTCGCAAAGAACAACAAGAAAAATTTATACGAAGTATGTCTAATAGTTCATCTTATTTCAAAAATTTTTCGCTTGATTATAAGGGCTTTTTATTACCAGCCGCATATTTCTGAAGTACCGTTTCTTTTACCGCGTCTTTGTTCTGTCTCTCAGGCTTGCAGTGCTGCCTCAACCCTAACTTTAACACAAGAATCTGCAGAATAAGAATCAAACTATGCAACGAAGGTCGGCCTTCTTTACCATTGCGCCTCCGAGACGACAATGTTGATTTATCAGCTTTAAAGAATGGCGATCGATCATGACTTTAATGGTGCATTTTGTAACAATACATACTCTGTTAGCTAAACTTCCTGTACCAGGCAATTTTTGAATTATTTCTATGTAGTGAGTGGCTTGATTGATTTCTCTTTATTGGTAGAAACATTAGGGTATCGCTAATATTTTGTCAGCCCATGTTTGCTGTCTTTATCAGCTATATGTTACTCCGCTATATATACAACAATAGTAAAAATTACAATAACTTCGTGCTTTTTTGTGATTATTCGACGTTTGCTTCAATCAATTATTTAGTTTAGCATTTTCCTGTGAAGTTTGAAAAATAGCCTAAACAAGTGTAATTAAACCAGTTATTTAATATCGGTAAATTTAGGCCCGATTGTTTTTCCGATATCTGTTTAGAATTGCAGTTACATTCTATTTAATTGTAATTACGTTTTATTCACCAACTTGTCTTGGCCAGGGAACAACGAAGGGACCTTCGGTTTTCGAGTCAAGCTACTAACTTGTCTACCACACACGGTGGGGGTTTCACTCTGTCCCTTTTAATGCTGATTGTCAAGCAGGGAAGCTGTGAATGTCAATTTTTACGGCCTTTGGTTTGGTCCGACTAGGAATAAATCCGAGTCTACGGGTTCAGATTCCGTACAAGATAGCGTTTAAGTCCAAAGAGAATTTTAACTTAGTTGCGCTGCTTTATGTCTTCGATGTGTGCTTTGCGTTAAAGTACTGCTGCGACTTTAATAGGTGCGGCATGGGCTTAATTCTCATTCTTCGGCTAGTAAACGTCATTATTGTCCACTATCTAAAGTTAACTTGGTGTATGGCATAATCTCTTATTGATTTAGTATGTTACAGAGTGATCTAAGCGGCAAAGTTCAACGTAGCAAGAGCACTGGGTCCGATTTGATGACTCAAGCTGCAGCCAGGCGAAGACCTAGGTCTGACTTCATTCCCGCCGCGTTTCGAACCGAAGAACTCGGCCAAAATCGCGTTTCAAAACCCGAAGTCGCCAAAAACAGTCGGCTGAAAACGCAACTGCCTTCTTCAAACCCGGTATCTCCTGCTCGTTCACTCAGCCCGAACTGCGCTTCTTCTGAAGATTCTCTCTCCGATAGTGACGTCACAGATGATGACGTCACTTCCGAAATGGCGCGGACTCTTTACGACTGCAAAGGAGGTGACGAAAAAGAGCTTTCGTTTCAAGCGGGACAAATCATCCGCGATATAACAACTTCAAACGAACCTGGTTGGGTTTGGGGTTCGTTGAATGGAAAACGTGGACTTGTTCCTCGAAATTATATAGGATTTTTTTGAATTCTTGTTTCACTTCAGCCTGCAAAATATGACTTTAAAAGTTTGTTTTTAAGATGCATCAAAATTTATTTAAAAGCAAACCCAGACCTATGCTACTGCAAATATAGCAAGATTCAGTAGTGAATCTGTTCTTTCATACAGTATTTTGCTTTTGGAGCCTTCGTAGTGAAGCGAGGCCATCAAATATATACAAAAAGTGGCTGCCTAAGTAAGCAATAGAAATTCTGCCCTGAACCACAGTTATATGGTGCATCTATCACAACTATTATTTTCTTGCACTTTTGTTGATTCGTTTTTATAGAAGAGTAGAAAACGAGAAAAAAAATGTAATTACATCTTCATTAATCAAGTTACCTTGGCTTGGAGGCAGCGAAATGATCTTTAGGTCTTCGAGTCAAATTGCCACTAGCCTGTCTACCAGTACCACACATGAAAAGGCTTCACACTGTCCCTTTTTAATGCTGAACGTCAAGCAGGGAAGTTATGAATACCAATTTTTTAAAGTCTTTTAATAAGAAATAAAGAACCGGAATTGAAAGTCGATAGCAGACAAAAAGCCATCACGCTTACGAAACCATAAGAAACGTTCTAGGTAAAGGCACAAAGCTAAGACAATGTGTTACTATCCAACCGGAATTAGTGACGCTATAGTGCATTATTGTATCACACAACTTCTTATCGTGGGTGTGTTACTTTCCTCTGCCTACTTGATTAATAAACCATTAAGTATTGTATCTTTTTACTGCTTTGTTACTTGACAACTGGTTTATTTAAAAGCTCAATTCAATTACTAACAAAATAATGTTGATTGTGTCCGTGGAGTGTAAAAAAGATCACTTTTTTTCTACGTTTCTGTAAAATAAAGGCTAGGTAGTGGATTAAAAATCAACCACAATATTTCTCAAGTAGAATACCACATACAACCTTGACTAACGACTAGCAAAAACTTTTCGCACTTACCTTGTGATCGTAATTACATCTTTGTTTACTAGTTGTCTTGGCCTGAAGACTGCGAAGGGTCTTCACGGTTTTCTGACTCAAGCTTCCATGTCTCTCATACACAACGGAGGTTTTAACACAGTTTTTATTTAATGCTGAACGTTAAACAGGGATACCGCGAATTCCATTTTTTATAGTCTTTAGTTTGACCCGACTGGGAATCAAACCCGAGTTAACCGTTTCGATACTAGACGCTTAATCTACTTGACCACTGATAATGGGTTACACTCTCCCT